>CM067373.1:62686133-63286133 GCA_034401795.1 Chaetoderma sp. LZ-2023a
TTGGGTGTACACCTTGAGGCCCCCCCCCCCCCCTCTTAAGACCTGTATAATGCATAATGAAACATTTCCATGACACAGATGGGTAGATTTAATTGTTGACTGGGATCGGGTGACCCTGTGAACCTGAAGTGTTTGTTTGTGTCGAGATGATCCAAGGGTTGGGTCGAGGATTCCTTCCTCCAAAGCAAGGAGGTTTAGTCTTTCCCATAATATGTGAAAGAACTGCTTGGCAAAATGGGTGAACATGTCTTCCTGTTTGGAAGTTGTCTTCATTGTGATCAGTGTTCTGTCCAGTGGTGTCCTCATAGGTGTATTGATGGGAAATGACATCCATTTAATTGTCAAGCAGGGTGGCCAGTCCATGCATGACATTGCTAAGCCTGTCTACATTCTCCATATATTGGAAATGTTACTAACAGGAATGAGCATCTGCGGACATGCTCAGTGGTGAATACTCAAGCTGTACCCAATTGCCTATAAATAGAGGGCACTAAATCAGTGCTAGTCATCCAACTTCGTTCTCAACCCGAGAACAGCATCAGGTATCAATCACTGGTGACTGGCTATCCACGTTTTACTAGCTTTGAATAATGGAAAAAACATGTTTTTCACTATACACGCCTGTGTTGTAATATTTCATATGGTATCCTGTGTTACATTGCCCAACCCATAATATTGTGTTTGGTCTAGACCATGACCCTGACTTGATTGTCATGTGTGCTATGGTGGCATGAAGGGGTAAACTGGTTGTCTTTATGACCATCTATGACAAAGGGTTTCTTCTCAACATATATGTTGACCTTGTTGGGAGATCCCTCCTTTATTGGTAAGAGATAGGGCGTCTTGGCACACGACAATACATTTTTTATAATAAAGAAATAATTAGTTACCTCCCTTTATTATGAATCATCCTGGGATTGAGACCAACATTTTCGGAGATAGATTTTTTGCTCGTGTGCGGTCACCAGGACGGATACCGGCTTTCAGATTTTGATGGGTTTAATTTTAATTAATTCATCTGTTATTAAGCAAAGCAGTAGTAGTGTCGGGATTAAAATGATACCACCTTCCTCAACTGGCCGCCGTTCGGCGATCCATGGCCCCCACTACCCTCTCAATCCCTGGGGCATAGGTTGGTGAGACATGTGGTTGGTGTATGCCTCTAGATGGAGGCCCAGGGTTGTTGAGACAGGTGGTTGGTATGCCTCTAGATGGAGGCCCAGGGATTGAGTGGGCGGTGGGGGCCACGGATCGCCGAACGGCTGCCAGTTGAGGGAGGTTGTATCATTTTAATCCCGACACTACTACTAGGCAAATAATACCACCGCCCTCCCAATCCCTGGGGCATAGGTTGCGGGGGCCACCACGGATCGCCGAACGGTTGCCAGGGAGATAGTATCACACTACTACTACCAGGGTCTGAACGCCCATTTAGAGACAAGCCTCCCACAGTGTTATACACCACTGATCACCATCAACCACAGGGCCGGCCTCTCTATTCTGTGTAGGCTCAGACAAACACGTAGTCTCTGCCAGAGTCGCATCGGCAGGATGGGACCACTCATAGGGGCTTCCATCTACCTTGACAATGCTCACTTGGAAGGAGGCTAAAGTGATTAGCATGTGAACCATGGCAGACTCTGGCATGTTCACATGTTATGCAAAGAATCTGGTGCTGAGCAGGGGTCTCCGGCAGACAACCACGTCCTACCCTCTCCACCCCATGGAAGTGGCAGACAGAATCGATCTCTATACGTTGGTGTAAGCGGTCGTAAATGTTTCTCCGCAAGGGGTCGACCCAAGGATAGTACTGGGGGTCATCCCGGAAGTCGGCCCACTTGGCATCCAATATCATGGCAGTCTTGGCGCCCTGTGCCACTGCTGTAGACACCAGCACGAGCAGTATGATGAGAATCATTTCTATATATGAAGAGTTAAACTGAACAGAGTGAACCCCTCGAGAAATATGTGCCAGATCGAGCCCTGTTCCATCCGGATCGATAGTGATCTTCATCCCCTCAGGGGCAGGGGCTAGCTGCTTCACTCTGCCGCCGGCTAAGAAATGTAGCTGTAGGACTATATGAGTCGTTTGCGGGCTAGTGAGTCCGACTCGCTGAAGCAGTTTAATAGCACCCTTGACTTTGGAGACATGTGACACACCATCTACCCATAGTGTGCCCTCCTGGAGGTTAACAGCTTCTTCTGGTCCATCGAATGGACGATGCAGCAGGAGCTTTCCACCTGTAACCCCGATCCGGGGACCTGCCCTCATCAGGGAGACACCTTCACCTATGTAGGTGAGGAAGGATGATCCCCGATTGTAGACCTTTCGAACTGTCCCATCCTTTTTCACAACAGTGGAGAGAGGAGTAACCTCTATGGCAATGACTGTGGGAGGCCTATATAGGGGCAACCATGTTTGCCAGTCACCCCCAGGTCCAGCGCGGTACCACACTTCATTCTTCTCAAATATGAACTGCAGGTTTTTTGCCATGGTCAATAAGCAGGCCATCATGGGCCATCGGCGGGGGCACCGCTCGAATAGGGTTTGACCAGATGAAAGCTGAGGTTGTTATTAGGGTGTTGATGTCTGCCAACTCTGTATCCAAGAGCTCAATCAATGGCTCGAGGATGTACTTCCTCTTCGGGAAATCGTACCGAAACACGATCTTGTTGCCATCTATGTTGCGACCCAGGTGCTCCTTCGACACATCCTTGAGGTCTGTGCGCAGCTCCACCCCATCACCACCAATGGGGTGGATGGAGAATGCCTTTGAGTTTGCTTCATGCTGTAGGGCGAATGACTTGCCATTGCTCTCTTCTACCTTGGCAGCATCAACTGCGTACACATCTGCCAGGTCAGCAAGACCAGTCGAGTGAGCGAATATGGGTTCCATAGCACGCCATAGGAGGGGTTTAAACAGGACATATAACCATGCCGATTGTCCGACTGCTGCTCTCCAGTGGTGAGAACGTAATCTCACCCTCTCTAGAGGGGAGACGGGTGGTACAGTACTGTGTAGAATGGGTCCTCTTCGAGGTGCCCCAGCGGGGCACAACATACATATACATCAACCTCCGGGAAGTGCACACAGCAGCTCACTAGTAGTAATTGGCCGGGATGTGATAAAGTATCTCCCAGGTGCCAACAGCAACCTATGGAGAGCTATCAGTCCTAGCCTGTTCACACCTGTAAATCACCTGTTTGACAGCCCCTCCATTAACATATATGCCAGCACGGATGGGGTATCGGATGCCCATTTAGAGTTTACACTCTTATTACTCATTGACCTGATATGATATCACACCAGGAATATCTGACCTTTGCCGAGATGATGAAGAGCCCGCTACAGGGTTGGCCCTTCATGACCCCTGCACAGATGCTCGCACAGCAACAGATCTGTCAACAAGAAGGAGAGCGACTACAGCAGGAGAGCTGGTATCAACAGAATGCAAGGAGGCGAAGGAACAGTGAAGGTTCCCGATACTGGCAGGCCCTCCTGGAGGAGAGTAAGCGGGACGATGTCTTCACATACGACGATGACCTAGATGTAGCGGAGACCGCGGACGAGGATGAGCCAGATGCCATACAGTGGGAAGAGGAGATGGCGCAGAAGTGTAAGACCAAGAAAGCCATCCAGCGGCGGACCTACTATCTTGGTCATAAGGTGAAGTTCCAGATGTCACGTCTCAGAAAGCTACTGGCACCCGACATAGTGCTGGATGACCCCTGTCTAAGAGGTGTCTGTCTTGAAACCAGCAAGCTGGCACGGTTCGCCAGGCTCTCCAAAATGAACCCTTCTATGACTTATGAGCAGATTCTGCAGGTGATGCAGGTTTAATCTCCAAGTATACTACGGCAAAATCAGAGTGGCGGAAGCAACCAGAACTATACTCCTCCCCGACGGCTGACGAGGGCGGTACCATCCACGGCTGGCGACTCCAGTGGATAGATACCATGTTCATCAGTCTCATTGAGGATATGATCATCGTGGCAGACCCCAAGTAGTCTTATTGCTAAGTTCCAGCTGGGGTTGCAGAAGGCCCGTCGCAAACTTGACTTGGCTATTTCGACACACCTACGGTTGATTCCGAGCAACATGATCGTGAACATCGAGGACCTCCAAGTCAGGGGCTATAACAACATGATAGTCGAGGGGAGTTCCCCCAGTGTCCACTTCGGCTTCAACACTGACATCAATGCACCTACGCATAGTACGGGCCATACAGTCGTTCCGACCCTGACACTGCAGCCAGTCGACACGGCAGCTCCAGGCGCCCCGACACTGCAGCCAGTCGACACGACACCGCTTCCCATGGTAGATCTACGTGTGGTGTCAGGCCTAGCTATCGTGGCGCTCGGGATCAGCCTACTCCGCCACTAGCAAATCAGCTATAAGACTATCCTGACTCTCTACAGTAGTAGTGGGGACCACGGTGAGACACTGAACCAGCTTGGCATGCCCTACAGCCCCTCTACCCACTGCCAACATGCACATCCAAGGGTTGGAGGGTTCGGCAGCGCATCCTTTTTCCAGCTTGTAGTATCGCAGAACCTTGTTCAGCTCCGACTCCGGTAAGGCCATGGCGGTCTGCAACTGCTGGAACACATCTGACAGATACTCCCGATCCTTGTAGAAACCTTTAGCTCCCAGGAGCTGCTCGACGATACTCCGACCCATGATAAGGTATTCGAGGAAGCAGATCTGTCCCTTGCCAAATCCTAGATAGAGTTTCACAGCTGTCAGCTCCTCTGTCAGCTCAGCACCAGAGAGCTGAGCGAGCTCATCTGGTGTTGTGTTCTTGTAGTCCTTCAACTCCCTCCGGAAGACATCATAGTACTTCTCGCATAGCGTGAACCTAGACATGTTTAAGATGTCTCAATAGAGAGATGAATATTCCGGAGTACCAACCCGGCCACCTGGCAGACGCAGACTGGGAAGATCTTTTTAGCTCTCTCGACAGGGGACACAGACGTTTAACCGCGTTGTATACTCAGTGCTTAAACAATGACGTCAACGGTACAGATCGTGAAGCAACTGCCCGAGAGCCAGGCGAGTCTTCAGAAGATGGAGAACCTGCTGCGAACCAAGACACAGAGGTTACTGACCAAAGCAAAACCTCTGGCAGTCCATGTCGCCAGTAACGTGGCGGCGAATGTGGCCGTGGTGAAGATGACAGGGGAAATGAGGTTCTTCCTGCTGCCACTGCGGCTGTCCTCGTTACAGTGGTGAGTGGGGTGGCCGGGCACTGTCTCGGAATAACTCACCCCATCCCAAAGATCGCCCTCAGTGGGGCCTCCTACACTGTTGCTGCCAAGATCATGGTTGAACGTGTTACACTAATGGAGGCCGCGGTTCTAGGGCTAGCAATGAGTGCAATGGCTGAGATCATCGTCGCCTACGTTTAACACCTGTGAATAGTGAGAGATGGATCACGAGACCCCTGCATATGAGGCATGGCATGCCGGAGGGCGGTGTGTAGCCCATAGTCGAGCATGCGGACTGAGGATTGCCAATGCCCGGGAATGGTGGCCCGCCCACAAGGCGTGCCCCTGCAGAGAGGGCCAGTACCCTGAGCACTGCTACCTATTCCCTTGGCCGACTGCGTGGTCCTCCTATGCCCAACTATTTCACTAGTGGTATGACTAGTAGGTTTAAGCCGTCCGTATATAGCACTATGACTCTGTCACTCACAGACCTAGAAAGCAAAGAGCTAGGCGATCTTGCTCACTTGGGCTAGGCACGCCTCGATTCAGAGGACACTGTTGCCCCTATCTCCTTCCTAGACTTCGATGAGAAGGGAGACCCGCGGGAGATCCGAGGTAGCATCCTAGCCTTGAGATCTCATCGGGAACACTGATACGGTAGGACAATCGGCCATTAACAAGGCCAAGGCTGTATACAAGGGGATGTGCATCAAGGAGAGGGCGACGATGCTCGGAGTCGATGAGGCTGGAGACATCAAGCTTATGGCTGAGTCCTATGCACAGGACCTGGTTAAGGATCTCCTGAAACCACGGAGCTCATTCCAACAGGATGGAGATAATCTCAAGATAGGCACCATCGGCCTGAGCAATATCACTGTCGATGGCATAAAAGGTGCTACCGCCAGCCTCCATCTACCAGAGGTGAGGAAGTGAGGGTTATTTGGTTGGCCGTTTAAGCCCACAAGATAGTCATGGCTTCCCGTGCATGTAACATACAGATACTGGATGTACTATACACTGTGGGTGCTGACACAGGCCCTCTACGCTATCTTCTTAGCTGCTGCTGGGATTTCATGCTTGACGACTCCATCACATCCTTCGTATCCGCCGGAGGTGCAAGATTCCCCGCTCTGCAGGGGAAGGAGCTGGTGCAGGAAGTACTGCCGTTTAGTCTCCCAGATATAGACGAGGCTACCGCCGACCAAGTGCTAACCATCCTCCGCACGCATGTCTGTACCATTCGACAGTAGGCCGGCCGATGCTGGCCAGGTGGTGCTGATCATTGCCCCGTCAGGACACGGGAAAAACATCTTGCTGCGGGCTCTCCAGGCCGAACATCTACACTCTCAATACATCCTTCTGGTGTCTGACTCCGCCGCTGAGGCGGTTGAAAGTAATGATCAATGGTACAATGGCCCAATCACGAAGCATTGATGGAGAAGCTGCTGGCAGCCCGACTGACAGAACCACTTGTTCTAGTTATCGATGACCCTGCAATGGACCAGAAGACAGTCACCTACCTCAGCAACATCACCAGGCGCATCCGGCACACAAAGATAACTGTCTTCATCCTCTTTAAGAAGTACACCCGCGAGATCTCACCGAACATCTGCCACATTGCCCGATTACTATACTTCAGCTCCATGTGTAGACGTGCCCTGCTAGAGACCATATACAACAGCCTAACCCTCAAGGAGACCAAAGGGGACTTTATCGCAGGTGTACAGAGGGAGCTGAGCTGTACCGCTTCATCTTCAGCAACAAGGAGACAGGTGAGCTGTCACACTTCAAGCCATCTCTGGAAAAGGCTCAGACCATCACCTACAAGCTGAATCCAGCCAGGAAACTAGCTTGCTCTACGAGACATCACTGACAGACTGAGCGGAGACCGCGATGGTCTCCGGTGCAACCTTTTTTCAAGACTGCGCGGCCTCCGCTACTTCGTCCGTGGCTGCTTGAGAACCTGCAGTCTCCACTGATACTTCGGCCATGGCTTCGCTGCTACTTCGTCTGCGGTCTCCGCTGCAACTTCGGCAGTTTTGACTGCGGTCTCCGCTGCTACTTCGTCCGCAGTCTCCGCTGCTACTTCGGCGGTTTTGGCAGAAGCTTGTGGCTTCTTCTGTAGCTTTAGCTTCTCGCTCTCCGTAAGCTTCTCCTTAAGACGATACTTTTGCTGAAACTTCCCACTGAAGGTCATTCTTTGGGATTTTGTTCAGATGGTGAATCTCATGGTAAACCCACTTTCCCGACGTGAGCCCGCGACTAGCATCGTACTTGCTAGCGGGGGTGGGGGAGTGGGTTTAATGAGGTAGTCCAGGAAGTGCGGGTCATTTTCTGGGGCTTCCAGAAAGGCTTCCAGATCACTGTACAATTTCTCGCACCCTTTTTCGTTGAAGATGTGCTCAACAGCCTCCTTGCGGCCAGTAGTGACCCCCTCCTGAGTACCTTCTGCTACAGCGTCATTGACCACCTCCCTGAGGTAGTTATTTGCTTCAGACTGGATTCTATCCAGCATCTCTCACTCTTCCTGGCTATGGAGTCTAAATACGGCAGCCGACTTCCCGACCGTTAGTAGATCTTTGGGGTCGACCCTCGCCCTTTGGAGAGCTAGAATTACAGGACTGTTGGTTGGGGCCACAGATAGGTTGGGTAGTACCTTGCCCTGGGTGCTGTCAAACGTCCAGTAGAGTATCCGAGTCAGGAGTTCTTTTGTACTACGAGCTGGCGCTTCTTCCTCTATGGAGGCCAGTATCTCCGCATCAGACGGAGGTGTGACCTTGGCTCCCTCGTGGATAATGTTGATGGCTTGAAGCAGTCCTCGGACCCTGTCACAGTGGGACCGTGCACGCCATGGCTGTCATGCTGACTGTCGTGCCGACTTGTCCTGCTGCCTATAGACAATCTGCTGGAGAACTTTACCAAACATGGCAGCCGTTTAAAACCTCTATATACCCAGACCTTAAACATGCTGCAGTATGTGCAACATCCAAATGGGACCATTGAACCCGCGACATTGCACCGCACTGACCCTTGTAAGGACTGCCTGACGGTCATTCGATCCAGTATATACGATGAGAAAGAGTTGTCCGCTGCTGGGAAGTACATTGACTTTGCAATCTCGGCACAGATCCACGAGATCAAGAGCATGACACTCGAGTTCAAGCTTCAGAGCACAATAGAACAGACGGTAGAGCTCCCGCAGGTTCTGAACAGGTGGGAGATCATGCAGAGCAACAGCACTGTGGACACCACCTATGTGAACGATGAGTACCAAGTCCTAGGTCCGCTGGCTCGTGGCCCAACCTATGCGAAGGGAAAGGGGTACGTACTATGCTGTTGGGTACAATGAGGGGATCACGGAATTCGAACTACGGGCAGGTGCCAGAAGCCCGTGGCAGTTCCACTCTTAACCCTCCTCGAGAACACACACGTGAATCTGGCTGCCATGCAGGATAGGCTGTTCCTCCGGGTATACACTGAGCAGCTCGCAGATGCGACGATGAATGCTCCAAGACTTCATGTCTGGCATGACAAGAATGACCAGGAGCTGAAGCAAACAGGTTCCAAACAGCAGATCGTGCATGTGGAGCGAGAACACCAGCAGGTCCAAGCCACAGCTAACCAACGGGTAGAGCTGACATTGCGTCGTGGTGCATCGGACTGTGTCGCTGTTGCGGTCCTGGTTCAGAAGGGAGGAGCCATCCAGCAGGTGGATAAGCTAGATGACTTCAAGCTTGTGGTTGCTGGGACCAATTTTCTTGGTGAGGTACGCGAGCTGGCTGATTGCCAACTCTACAGACAGAAAACTAAGTCATATGCACTTCTGCGCCTAACCAGTGGAAGCGACGACCTCGAGTCGGCACTCGAGGGCCATCACCACTTCGGGGGCAGGGACATCCCACCTAATCAGGGCAACCGGCTCAGCTTCAACACCGGAAACCTCATAGCTGGGACTCACTCATTAGGTGTGACGGTACTTTACTTTGGCTATGCTAAGGTATGCATGTCTAACACATCAGGTATTCAGCTTGAGTGTGCGTAGAGCACGACTCCTGTCATCACACCTGCAGCTGCCACCACTACTATAAGCTCTGTTGTCTTTTGACCTGTCGATGCTTCATAGTCGAGCGTTGGCTCAGATACAGCCTCGTAGTACTCATCGAGACTCTCATCTGCCTCTTTGAGGCTCTGGTTGGCCTGAGCTCGGGTTTGTCGTCGGCCTGCCTCCCTCTGGCGCATATGCTCGAGGGCTTTGCTGTACTCAAACTTCTCCTTAGACAGCTTCTCCATCGCCTTGTTATGACGCTCACGCTCGACCTCTGCCGCCTTCTTGTTGGCGAAGCTGAGTCCCCAGTTCCCTAAGGCAAATACGCCCGCATTCAAGATTGCGGATGCCATGCTATAGACTACAGTTTAAAGCTACTATATAGCTGCAGTGGGGACCACGGCGACGCGATGTATGAACCAGAGGCTGATCCAGTCGAAGATATAGATGACGAGGACTATGAGGAGGAGGATGCAGACGACTGCGATGTAGCGGAGACCGCGGGTGAGTATGATGCGGAGACCACGCCTGAATCCTGCATGCTAGTACACAGAGCAAACGGAATCTATCGTATGTAAAAGGTTCTATCGGGCCGCTGGCAGTAGTTTGGGCTCTGATCGCTCTGTTCACAACGAAGGCTGGCGATACGGTCCGCAAGATTGCCAACAATTCTCTCCATGGGGTGGAGAAGATTTCTAAAGCCATACCAGCCATCGCCTCAGGAGTAGGTACGTTCTTCGGAGTCACGGGCCCTTGGCTACCATACGTTGCCATAGCACTCGCGGCCATCTGGGCTGCCGAACATTTAAGCCGTACTATATAAGGATGGTGTCTGTACGACCTGGTCAAGTCCCTTAACCGGCAACCCTTGGTCGATAAGTTACCCTTCAGTGACGGCACCAGCGCTGCAGAGATTAGACAGCAGTGTTCACAGGTATTCGAAGAGGTGTTCATCGATGGCCGGATGAACGACGGTTGTCTGTTCGCCTGTCTGGAGTTTGCCCTGGCCATACATAATAGAACAGAAGTCGACGTCAGTGATGAAATCCAAGAGTGCCACCTCTCTTGAGGAGCTCTACGACCAGCCTGGTGGATATTATCGCGAGCCTCACCAGTTACTCGAGTTTCCACGTCGCAAGGGCCACAAGTTCACATTGGATGCGGTTAGCCAGTGGCTCAGCCGCCTTGCGATGTGGCAGATATACAGACCCCGTCCATGGCACATCAAGCGTGCACATTTCGATGAACCTGTTCCGAACAGAGTTCACCAGGCAGATGTTCTATTCCTTCCACATGACAGTCTGCCGTTCGGGAACATGTAAGACCTACAAGTATGCCCTCACTATCGTCGATGTCACCAGTAGGTACAAGGCTGCTGTACCGCTTACAGATAAGTCCGTAGGGCAGGTGGCCCAAGCATTCAGCAGTGTCTATGATGATCCAGAAAAGCCCCTCCAGTGGCCAGAATTGTTACAGGTGGATGAGGGTAAGGAGTTCAGGGGCGAGCCAGCAGCCCTCATGCGGAAACACGGTGTGGCAATAAGACGAGGTGAAGTTGGTCACCACTATGCCCAGGCAATCGTTGGGCGCTGGAACCGGACTCTGGCAGAAAGACTGTTCCCACATTAGTATGCTCAGGAGATGGCATGTCCTGGTGATCACTCCAGGGTGTGGGTGAAAAGTTTGCCCACGGTGGTGGAGAGATCCAATACTGAGGTTACTCGGTTAACTGGTAAGAAGCCAGTAGAGGTTATCCAATGATCCTCTGTTGCCCCACCATCCGCAGGAGCGAACAAGGGAGAGGAGTGCATACCACCTGATGCTCTGGTTCGGTACCTGTATGAGCCTGGTGAGCTGGAAGGTGGTCGACGGCGTGCAACAGACCCTAACTGGTCAATAGATGTTCACAGGCTTGACAGGTATGTGGAGGCGGATGGGCAGCCTACATTGTACTACCTGGCTAGCGGTCCCAGGCGACTGTTTGTGCGAGAGTCCCTACAGATACACAGCTGCCCCCATCCGGAGTGCTCAAGCCCGCTGCTGTCTATTCATGAGGGATATGTCACTCGATGGGCTCAGTATGGACACCATCTGGCAGCACATGGCGCTTATCATACCCTGGTTGCGCATGCGTAGGCTTCAGTTTTTAGCTCTGTCTACCCCGCCATGTAGGGCGCTGTAGAACCTCTGCCAAGAGGCCTCATTCTGCCGCTTTGACATTCCCTTATCCGAGCACTTACTTGCAGCTGCGCTCTCCACGTAGTAGCATTTGGAGCAGAGAGCGATGCCACGAGAGCCTTCGAACTCGAGCTTGAACAGTCCCAGAGTCCGTCCAAACCATTTGTCCCAAGCTAGCCAGCCCTGCTTATGAGCCTGGTACTCTGCTCGCATCTCAGGGCGAATGACGTTGTCGAGGTTGGAGCCGGCTATAGCGATATACGCAGAGTCAGTGTCCATCTGCAGGTACTTAAAGCTGTCACGAGCTACGTAGCGATCGAGGAAGTCATAGTAGAACTCCAGCATTCGCAGCTTCACAAGCTCATAAACGGCTATCCTCACCTGGAAGGGCCTTCAAATAGTGATTCTTGGCTTGCGACTCTGGAGCTCGTATGACTCACCGATCTCCTCGAGATCTTCGAACCACGCACTACGCAGGGCCTTGTCTACCACGTGTTCATCCTTCGTCAAGCTGGTGTTGCTATGGCGTTCTAGGGCCTCGATGAGCTTCCTGTAGGCACTGTTGCCGAGGAGTTTGAAGAGATCTGCCAAGAGCGCTTTGCTCTTATCTACATCTGCCGAGCGGCGGGCCTCCGTAGCATTCTCCACGAACCACTCGAATGGGCGCTTGGCCTCATAGTCTATGGTGCGGTATGCAGCAGTGATCTCCAGGCCATGGGTTATATACCACTTGAGGGTCACTTTTTGCCAGAGAGGGCACCGACCAGCTTCTGGGTGGTGGGTCGCTTCCTCCCTGTTCACCCTAGATATGCCAGCATCTCAGATGAGATTGCCTCTACCGGGATCTAGCAGTTATAGAAGACAGGAGGCATTTCCTCGAACTTTGCCCACAGAGCCTTGGGGACCTCTATATCCACCTCAGCAAACCCAAACCAGCTGTCTGCTAGGAGAGCCTCCTTAAAGCTAGCTACCCCACTGGCACCGGACCAATGGCGCACTTTCTCCTTACCACATGGCATCTCTTTGGCCATCGTTGACAGGTAGAGAGCATTTGCGTCGTAGCCGAGTAGACGTTGGCAGACACGCTCACTCTGGCAGATTCGAGTCACACCGGCCTCGTGGTATCTGGTGAACACGATGCTGGGATCGCCAACAACAGCACCCTTCAGCATCTCGTAGGCTTCCTTGTCCGGTGAATAGAGGCTAACATCCGGCATGTGCTGAGCGGTTCCACGTAGGAGGTACTGCAGTGACACACCTGCGAGAGACACCGCGTCTTTGAGGATGTCTATTTCTCGTTCTGTGTAGAACTCCCGCATCCGCTCTAGGGCTTCGATGAATGGACTGACGTCCAGGTTGTTGTAGTATCGCAGCCAGTCAGCGAATGTCCGCATTCCATGCTCGCTGAATGTCTGGTTACACTGTTCCCACTCTGTTCGCGTCAAGAGGTAGCCACCCTTGAGCTTAGATGGCCATGCTGAGTAGTCAGGAAGCCCTGGATAGTTGAGCTTCTCATGTGTGTCAAACCATTCATACGCTCTCCTGCTGTGTACACCCGTAAGCTTTAACCCACACCCTGTACGAGACTTCCGGCCTGAGGTAGTTCAGCACATCGCGAAACCGTAGCTCAGGTGTTATGAGGAACATGGTCTGACTAGCCTTCTTGGCGACTCACTGTACCTGTACTGTCAGTCAGCTCATCGACAAAGTACTTCTTGATGAGGTTCAGGTCATACTGCCCAGAGTTGAACCCCAGTACAGGCACTTGGTCACACCACTCATTGATCAGTTGCTGCTGTTGCTTTGGGAGCTTGTCCAGGTCTGTCGGTATGTACTGTGCCCTAACCCTTGTCTGGATTAGAGATGCTTCCCGTTGGATCTCCAGCATGAACTCTCTGATCAGTTCTTTGGGGTCAGGATTGCAGAGGTGAGTGGGCTCACTCGTGGCGCCCTCTAAGGAGCAGCCAACTGACACAGAGATAGGTATGTGAGTACTCTCGATCATGAGAGTCTCCGTAGGATGAGTCTTGATGCCATCTAGGAGTGCTTCGAAGTCGTAAACTATGAAGTGTTGGTATGGGACAGTCCGAACTCGTTTAGGGACGCATTGGCAGCGTTTTATACAGCACTCCAACTGTACCATAAGCGTGCATCCAGAGGCTCTCAGCTTCTCTCTCAGGACTGTCTTGCGTTATCTTTGTTCGGCATCCTCACCTCGTTGGTGTAATGGACACCCGTGCCAGTGACAGCCATGGAACTGGTAAACGATGTTGGTGGTCAGATCATAACCATCTATGGGAGCGCCCTCGATCCAATGCTCGCCACCGTGCCCACACTCTACATGGTGTATGTGTACGCCTCTGTTTCTCGACTCATACTCGATCCAATGAGTAGCCGCTGAGCTGGATGGTTGGGGCGGATAGAAGGCTTTTGCATATGCAGACTGTGGCGCCTCAACCTTCTCTCCAGGACACACGATTTTTGTTTTGCCGTCTGTACAGTGATCAGCGTGGCGTTGAAGATGGCATGCCTCTGTAAACTTCTGCTGACAGTGACTGCAGATGAGTGTATGTGCCAGCTTGGAGATGTTCTTGATGTAGAAGGTGTGGTGGTCCCACACTCTGATGGTCATGGTGTCACGGTAGTGAGCCGCTTGCCTGATCAAGTGCCGGGTGTGCCCTCTTCGGTTGGTTCAACACGCGAATCCCGATCTTGGCGAAGACCTCTACCTTGTCCAGCTGATCCAGCGAGGTCTTGCGGACATCAGGTACTGTCTTGCCGTAGAACTGTGTGGCAAGATCTCGTGCAGGAGCTGTACTTCTATCAGCTCTCGCTCCTCGGTGGACTGCTAGACATCTCCAGAGACACATGTCCCTGTAGGTGTCGAGGGCAGTCATACTCTTCTTCTGTCGTAGCCAGTCTGGGAGTGGCTTGTCCCAAGCAGAGGTTGGCGGTCAATGACAGCCCTGACCTCAACTTTGATTGATCGAACGAAAGCCCACTTGGTGTTGGGTCGATCGATATTGTCGGTGTCGAGGCGGGCTTGCTCTCTTGCTGCCACCCAGTCCTGAGCTGCTCCTATCGTGTTCAGCCACGGGCTCCCTGGAGCATTCTTGTGGAAGAGCATCACCCTACCGTCTTCGATGTGACGGGTGCGATAGGTATGGGAGTAGCGGAGGTAGAAGGCGTTCTGGACAGTCTGCTGGATCTTTTGCATGATCCGGCCTGTGAGGTCTCCTAGACCTCTGAAGAATGCCCAGCATACTGACCGGCGTCCTCTATCCTCTGTCTCCCTTTCGCCGAGACGCTGGTGGAGAATGTATTCGCCTTCTCGCCTTATGCTTCGGGCTAAGAGTTCAGACCTCGGGCCCCCCCCTTATGCTCCGGGCTGGGCTCAGACCTCGGCATTGCTTAATGATCCTGTGTTTGAGAGTTAAGCGCTCCAGTGGATGGGCCTCCATCCGCCTCGCTACAGTCTTGGCTCGCAAGCTAGCAGTCGCCTCCTCGGCCAACTGACGATGCTCACGTATCCGCTGCGCTTTCTTGTGGGGATTCCAAGGATCCTCTTTGGTAAGCGCTGGAAACCTTCCCGTATTCATTGCTCGGGAGAGTCGCTTCTGCCACTCCTCGACACGGACCTGTCCGATCATCTGGAGCAGGTCAGCTTTCTTGGCATTAGAGTAGACTCTTAAGGCCGAATTGCTTTGCAATAGCGCAAAGCTGTGCAACAGTACTCATGGTGTATATATATCTGTGGATGCCTGCATAGGGTGCCGGGGGCCCCTGCGTTGGAGAGTTAAGTGCTCCAGTGAATGGGCCTCCATCCACCTTGCTACATCCTTGGCTTGCAAGCTAGCAGTCACCTCCTCGTCCAACTGATTAAACTCACGTATCCACTGCGCTTTCTTGTGGGGATTCCAAGGATCCTCGGTAAGCGCTCGAAACCTTCCGGTATTCATTGCTCGAGAGAGAGAGAGAGTCGCTTCTGCCACTCCTCGGCACGGACCTGGTCGAGCATCTGGAGCAGGTCGGCTTTCTTGGCCTTAGAGTAGACTCTAAGGCTGAATTGCTTTGCAATGGCGCAAATCTGTGCAACAGTACTGATGGTGTATATCTCTGTGGATGCCTGTATCTAAGTGGGTGTTCAGACCCTATTATGTGTGACGATCAGTACCTGTGGGTGGTGTATATCCACTTTCTGGGCGTTCAGACCTATTATGTGTAGTGCTGGCGATCAGTACCTGTGGGTGGTGTATATCCCTGCGGATGCCTGTCTCTAAATGGGCGTTCAGACCCTATTATGTGTGGCGATCAGCGTTCAGACCTATTATGTGTGTTGCTGGCGATCAGTACCTGTGGATGGTGTATATCCCTGTGGATGCCTGTCTCTAAATGGGTGTTCAGACCCTATTATATGTGGCGATCAGTACCTGTGGGTGGTGTATATCCCCTGTCTGGGCGTTCAGACCTATTATGTGTGGTGCTGGCGATCAGTACCTGTGAGTGGTGTATATCCCTGTGGATGCCTGTCTCTAAATGGGCGTTCAGACCCTATTATGTGTGGCGATCAGCGTTCAGACCTATTATGTGTGGTGCTGGCGATCAATACCTGTGGGTGGTGTATATCCCTGTGGATGCCTGTCTCTAAATGGGCATTCAGACCCTATTATGTGTGGCGATCAGTACCTGTGGGTGGTGTATATCCCCTGTCTGGGCGTTCAGGCCTATTACGTGTGGTGCTGGCGATCAGTACCTGTGGGTGGTGTATATCCCTGTGGATGCCTGTCTCTAAATGGGTGTTCAGACCCTATTATGTGTGCCGATCAGTACCTGTGGGTGGTATATATCCCAGTGGTTGCCTGTCTGGGCACGTGGTGGCCCCCGCACCTGGCCCCTGCAACCTATGCCCCAGGGATTGAGAGGGCGGTGGTATCATTTGCCTAGTAGTAGTGTCGGGATTAAAATGATACAACCTCCCTCAACTGGCAGCCGTTCGGCAATACGTGGCCCCACCGCTCTCTCAATCCCTGGGTCCTCCATCTAGAGGCATACCAGCCACCTGTCTCAACAACCCTGGGCCTCCATCTAGAGGCATACACCAACCACATGTCTCACCAACCTATGCCCCAGGGATTGAGAGGGCGGTGGGGGCCACGGATCGCCGAACGGCGGCTAGTTGAGGGAGGTGGTATCATTTTAATCCCGACACTACTACTAAAGCAACTGTGTGATATTGACGTGGCGGTTCAAAATAGACAATACTATTTAAACATTATGTTAGTTGAACACTTCTCATTTTTTTCAAATAAACAAAAGCTAGTAACTCAGTGTTGACATAATTTCCACTAACCCCATCTTTTCGCGACCTGCTTAGTCGCCATCATTGAAATAACTATTTTTCTGATTTGTCAGCTGTCAAAAATTGATGAGCAATTAGTCAGTCATGAAAAATAACTGTAAAACAAAGGTTATCCACTGAATAATCCAAGTAGCATTGTCAGCCGCTGGCCCATTAAATGACTGCTACTCAAGATGTATTGTTACCGTTTATTCTCCATGTTCTGGGAGGAATAGAAAATGAATATGTCTTTCAGACATGATGGTCTGATGGCAAAGTGAGACCATGTTATTCAAAAACATGAACTCCCGGGTTGGCGATGACTGGTTGCGTCTAAATCAGGGTATATAGTGTGAATAAGTGATGGACTCCGCTGATGCATAGACAGCTGATGGTAGCATTGAACAGTTAATTCTCTCTGCTTTGAATAGAGACTGGACAGTTGCAATGTTGAGTTTAAGAACTGTGTCTCAGACGGTTTAAAGATAACATCTTGGATTTGTGAATAGCCTCCCATACAGACCTTGATGTGAGTTTGCTGAGTGTTCTGGGTTCCTGTTTTGGGCTAATTAGTTGAAACAATTTAAAGTTAAAGATGAACTCACATGGTTTATGATGTCACCTAAATTGTTATCTTTTCCTGTGCCTACTAGTTTCCTTTCAAATGTGACATCATCACAGACTGCTACTGATCGCTAACACTATTCAAGGAACATTTATTCTCAATCTACGAGTCAATTATTTGGAATGTTTTACCTCGCCATGTTCCATAAATAATGAACTCTTAGTCACTATGGCTATGCGTGGCAGCAAGCACTACTCTTTACACCCTAATGAACACACCTCTTAAGCTATCATCACTTGTATTCTACTGACTTTGTAGTCAGTTTTCACAGTGTGTCCTGTTATAAGTCATGATCACTGAGCTGTCTTCTGCGCAGTCACTCATCTCAGAGTGTTATAAATCCTCGTGACAGAACTTTATTCAGATATAACCTCTGTGAAATCGATATAATAACAGAACTTTCTTCATGAGTTATGTTGTCGATTTCCATCTTTGTTTCACAGAACTGTTCTCAACATGAGTCGAGAACATCCCTCCCCCCATCCTCACAGTTTGCTAATTACTGTTGCGATATGTGCATATGGAACATGCATGTAGATGCTTAATCGCTCGATCCAGACATTATTTCAGATAACCGTAATGCGATTAATCAATAATTAAATAGGTCATTGGAGGGCCGTTGTGGCTAGGAGTGTGGTTGTGGATAATGGTAATCAGTGATATTGATTGTGGTTAATCAGTGATATCGCAAGAGGTTGAAAAGGTCAATAGGTCAAAAAGCTAATTTATTAGAAAAGTATTGGTGAAATGTTTAAGATATACAATTCTGATGAAGATTTAGCACAGCCATATATTAGCACTCAATACGGATTCATTATGTTATGAGATAGTGCAATAACATTATTAACTCTATTTTCAAATTTACATTCATATTCTATGTTTAGTGTCATTAAAACCTTGCCATTCGTCATTGATAGAGTGAAACAAATGAGTATTTGCTTTGTTCCATCCACAAATATTATAGTAATATAAGAACTCCATGAAAAACTGCCTTACGTTCGATAAGAAGTGAAAAAAATAGTTTCAAATGGTCACTCTTTTAGAGCAGTCTTTAACAAAACTGTTTTATACCGAGTGATAATGTTTTAAAAGAGCGCTTTTCCCCAGCACCCTTTGCGGGATACGCTTATGACGTAATATATATATCTGTGTTGTATGAGATTGTTTCATGTGCTATTACATCACAGATTAAAAACAATGCTTTGTTTTCATGAGTCACCTCCAAACATGTTTCGCGAAATAGCAGAGCGCTCTAACAGAACATATCGCTTGGTAAGGAAAACTGTTTTCCGCTCCGAGAATCTTGCAGAGCGCTCTGCAAAGTTTTCCTTACTGAACGAGCTGCTGATGTTCCTATGCTGTCAATGTGATGACCGGTCATTGAGCAGTGGCTACTAACAGAGTTAGCTCATGAACAACTTTATCAGCCAACCTTTATCATTACTTACTATTTAAGGATAGCTCCATTCAATTAGCCATATTGGTCTTGTATTCTATTGACTTTGTAGTCAGTTTTCTACTATATTGGTCTTCCATAATTGAGTCAGTCTTTCATTGTTGACACTTCTGAATGTACACTGTACAACCCTATTGATGTCTTTTAACTCTGTCCAATCGCTAATTTATTCACTGCCAGGTAACTGGATAGCCAATAGACTATGGACTGTGGATGCTGCGCATGCTTGATCATCTTTGGAGAACTAAATGGATGCACATCAAGTTACTTTCCACTAATTGGGTGGGTGCATTGACTCTTAAGTCTCCCACCTTGGACCACATTATTCTCAATATCCCAAAGTATAGGGGAGAATATGTTAAACATGTATTGGCCTGATATAAATTAAATAAATTTCACTCAGCTATCAAACCTTGATACATGGACTGGTTAATTGCTTAATGTGGCATTATCTTCAGAAGCCTTTCAAGTTTTCACTTTAGATACTTATTGAATTATTACTGATCGACAGATTATTGTCAAATTTGATTCCTGCAAATAGGTTATCAACCATTACCATTCAGACGTGTTTGGTTAGCCTAAGTATTCAGAAAGACTTGATTGCAGATGATTACATATAGAGACTAAATTTTCCTCTGGACATTCTTTACCATGTGACCTTGCTTTCTCAAGGTTAGGGCTGTCGTTAGTATACATAGAGGTCTTGTTGGAGGTCACCAAACATCATTTGTATGTAACACCTGTTATCGGTCACAGTAAGCTGTTTAACCATTTAATGGTCAAGTCGACCAGAGCCGGGCCTCGGCAGTTATCTTGAGAAATGTCCATTTGCGGGCCAAGAGTACTGTTTTTGAAAATTTACCACAGGAATGTCTGGCTCGATAAATGAGCCAGTCATTCCAGTAGTAAATTTTCAAAAATAGTCTTCCTTTAGTCTGCAAATGGTCATTTAATAAGGAAATATTTTGATTTTCATGACCAAATTTTACTACTAAAGACTGAAGGAAACATATGCCAACCTAACCATTAGACGCCTCATTGATGCTAATACTAAAATCAAGGGATACGGTAAACCATTTTGGGTTACCTAAAACTGAATTATGGCGAATATATATAAACCATAGTAAATACACTTTCCAAGTCTCATAAAATTGTGTTATAAGGATAATACAAGCAGACATGATTTATAACTTATGCTGAAATATGTGCTGAAGAATACTGTGTTGTTAATGTTAATGGACTTTTCCAAGTATATATGGCGATCATATGATGTCATAACTAAATAAGTGGCGTGTAGGATGATGTCATGATCTGAATCATGACGTTATGAATGAGAATATAGCCTGTGTTAAACATTTAATTGTCTGGCATGTACGAATTGTATGTTTTTGCTATTTAATAAATATGTTGTTGAATATTTTGAAACTAATTTGACTGGGCGGTGTTGCTGCCATAGGAAGCAACAGCACCCAATCAAATTCGTTTCAAGATATTCAACAGCTTACCTGTATAGTTTTCTGGAAATTGATAGTCAGGGAGTTCAGGGATCGATCGATTCGAACACTAGCGTGATGTGGGTGGAGCTTAGCTAGAGATGGGAGGGGCATAGCTAAAATTGGAAAGATCCATTCTCTGTAAATGCAGAATTTAATGTGATTGCTGTTCTTCTTGCCAGGCTGTTTTATTTTTAAAGACAACAGTTAAATCTTCACTCTTTAACTTGGAGCTAAGCAAACGTCCTGCCGCTGCCAATCATTATATCAGCTACTTGAAGGCTCATTTTGACTTCACAGAGCTTGCTGATGCATTGGGGTAAATGTTTATAATTATTGTACGATAGATGTAATGATTAATAGTTATGCCAATGAGAAATGGTGGTTATAAACAATTATACTATATATTATATTATTATATGTAGTTTTACTTTAACCTTTGTCCATCCATCCCTCTGAAATAAACCTTTTTGAGTGTTTTTCTAAGCCAACAAGTGTTTACACTATTTCCCTAAATATTCACAGGATATTAATATCATCTGTGTAACCAGGCGGCACCATAAACAGTGGTCTGTAAATCTTCATAGTTTTCTAGATTTTTAGTTGCAACTTGCAAATAGTATCAGTCTCTCTGTTTGCCTGTTCATCTATCCATCCATCCTTCCATCCACTTGTCTGTCCATCCATCCATCAATCTGCCCACCCACTCATCCATCCATATGTCCTTCCATCAGTCCATTTGTTTGTCCAACCATTCCTGTCACATTTGGTTTCATTCCTGACAAAACTGCCTATCTTGTAACTATAATGTATAACACTTAAAAAAAAAATTGAAATGATGACAAAATAACTCCTTGCGTAATGAACTTCAATCTTCAGTATGTTGATAATGTTATCATTTTTGTTGAGGCGGCGATTGTGATGGCAGCAGCGATGTTCAATTTACGTTTAGTTCAACTTAGCTGTTAATGTCTCATGTTTGTTTATTCATGCTGGATCCAAACCTGGACATCTACTTCCTTATAATGAGAGGGCATGAACCAATGACATTGGAGTAAAAGGTCAAGGTCATTGTGACCTAGATAAAAACTAGTTTTTTCAACATTAATATTTTGCATTAAAGCTCAACTTAGCAATTTATATCTCATGTTTAGTTGAGCATACTGGATCGAAACTTGGACCCATACTTCCTTGTAATGAGAGGGCATGATATAATGACCTTGGGACAGGATCAAACGGTCATGGTCATTTGAACCTTGATAAAAACGTTTTTTTCAACATTAAAATGTTACATTTAACTCATCAGTTCATATCTCATGTTTGGTTAATTATACTGGAACTTTGACACAGGTCTCCTTATAATCAGAGGGAATAGCACAATGACATTGGGGTCAAAAAGTAAAAGGTCAAGATCATGGCAGCATTGATAAAAACTTGGGTTTTTTCAACATTAACATTTTGCATTTAGCTCAACTTAGTCGCTCACATCTCATGTTTGGTTAAGCACACAGGGTCAAAATTTGGGTGAGTGCTTCCTGATCACAGGCTGGCATGACATTGTCACTTTAGCATCAAAATGTCAAAGGTCAAATTTAGTATGACAATGACAAAACGTAATGGTTCATATCTCTTGTTGGATTAATGATAATACATCCAACCTTGGACACATGCGTCCCTATAATGAGCTGGCATGACACAATGACTTCGGGGTCTACCCTGATAATGCAGCTTGCTGGGCCGATACCGTGTCAATACGTTTAGTAACAGCCCAGTATCGACCCAGCATCTTCCCGGTAAGCTACGTTATCAGGGTAAAGCTCAAGATCACTATGTCATTGGTAGCACCTTGTTTCTTCAACATCAACATTTTCTGATTCATTCAACTTAGCGGTTTATGTCTCGGGTTTGCTTACGCATACTGAGCCCGAACTTGGATCATGTCCAGACCCAAACTTTGCCATATGACACATTGACTTTTAGAGTCAAAGGATCCAGTGCCATGGCCACTCATAAGTGTATCGATAGGCCTTCTCTAGTTAGCCAGTTTAGTCTATGTACGTAGAATTGTATTTTATTGCAGATGGATGGACAAATGGCACAACATTTTATTATTTATTTTATTTTAATTATGTACGTCTTTACAATGTTGCAATGTGTAAGGCAGCAATGGCTTTTAATCCAATTACTTTCAAAATATTCAACAGAACATTTCTTTCTGTACTGTTTGGAAACATTAAAAATTATTTCTGAGGTGTACTGTACAAGTACATATACATTATGCAATGGAGGAATCCAGATTATCCATCAACCATATGGCATCAAATAAGTGATGTAGTATGACATCATAATCATGATGTAGCCAGGTTCATCACAAACACTTAATTGATGCCAGACTAAGCGTTGCACGAATTGTATGTCTTTTATATTTAAACATGCTGTTGAATATTTTGAAACTAATTTAACTAGACGCTGTTGTACAGCACACTGTCAAGTTAGTTTCAAAATATTCAACAGCTCACATGTATAGTTTTCTTGAAATTAAGATTTTTGAGAGTGCAGGGGTTGATTCAGGGATCGATCGATTCCACACAGGTGAAGTGTGGGTGGAGCTTACATAAAGATAGGCAGGGTATAGCTAATAACGGATTCCTTCATTATTTGATATTTTCTGATTTCAGAATGCTAGGAAGAACAGAAGAAGTAGCTGTAAGTTAGAATTGTGTTATTACTAATCCTTGTCTTGTCTGCTATTAGACAAAGTAATTGGGATGTATTTGTATTATTACTAATCCTTGTCTTGTCTGCTATTAGACAAAGTAATTGTGTTATTACTATTCCTTGTCTTGCCTGCTATTAGACAAAGTAATTCGGATGAAAATAGAGTTGTATTTGTTCAAGAAAATTTAAATTTTGTCATAGAAAATGTCAATTTTCAGACCAAGAGAAGACTATTTTTTAAAGTTTATCACTGCATGGAATGACTGGTTCGGTTATTGAGCCAGTCATTCCAGTGATAAATTTTCTAAAATAATATCTTGGTCTGCAAATGGACATTTCTCAAGTCAACTGTAGAAGCCGTTTTTGGCTGATATAAGTGTTAAAGGGTTAAGCAGCTTTGACATTAATGTGAAAAGTCTGACAGACAGACAGACAGACAAGCAAACTGACTAATTATTTATACTTGTGAATCACAACTAAATTGGGAAAAATCTGTATTTGTTTACCTATGTTAAGCTCTATATCCTGAACACTTGGCTGCAGTGTTTATCATGGCGTATACATTTTGGAGGTCCCAGGAACCCCACACCTAGAAATCTAGGGGTCACAACCTGAAATCTGGCTATCGTGAGAAGACAATGAAATTATGGACATTGTCAGTGTTAGTTATTTGTGTTTATCATGTTGTTGTATTTTATGCAAGGATTCCTGTATTAGCTCACCTGGCCAGAATTGCCAAGTAAGCTCATGCCATGGCATCTGTCCATCCATCTTATATCCATCAACCTTTTCTAAAGCATATTGCCTCCTAAATCTCTTAGTGAATTTTAACCAAATTTTGATTCATCAGTTCTTTCTGTGGCTATCTGGGACTTTTTTTTAAATGTTTCTGTTCCACTTCAAGAAGATACCTACTATCACGAATACGCTTGATATATAATAATATATCCAACTAGCTGAATTTCACATCCTGAGAACATACTTACCTCCCTAACACTCTTGATATACTAGTATATCAGCTCTAAATTCAATAATATTCAGAATTATAAAAAGTTAGGTGCCCCTAATGGGCAGGTGGAAGTACACAGTCATGCACATGACAAACACCACCCACTGCGCATGCGCACACCGGTACTTCCGTTTTCTAATATATTGGCTGAAAGAAACTTGTGGAAAATCTTCACAGGCTCTTTATCGAGAATTTCTCTATTTAAAATCATCCTATTCCATCATGGCTGATGCAAAACTGTTGGAGGAGTCCTCGTCATCATCTAAGGTGACATTGTTCCCGGCATTTATTTAAGACTTGTAACTTTTGTGTGTTACCGGTTTTCGTCGCTGCCGTTTCAGCGGTACTGCGTTTTCAGGCGCATCGGCTACGCCAGCAGCAGCGTGCTGTTGTACGTCAGCCAGCGCCTCAAGCGCAGCCAGCCAGACAGCAGCCTGCGCACCGTGGTGCACGTGGCGCTGGTCGCGGCACGCGAGGAACGGCGTGTGTTAACCGGGCCTGATGCAAGAAAATTATTTCCGGTTATCACAAGTACCACTCGGGTGTTGTCACTCGTACCAGAGACACACCCACTTCTAAAATTTATGGGCACCCCGTCAACCCTAGGTGCACCAGTGGGAGGTCGTTTGACTTGTCACATTCAGAAGTGTGGGCGGTTAATTCAGGACCGCTTAGTCTTGCAATGGCTTTCGCACGGATACAGTCCAGAATGGATAAGAGGTCTGCCGTTGCATTTGTCTCTGGTACCGGTCTGGACTCAAATTCCAAGAGATCCAGACAAGCGGTTGTGCATAGAAGAGGAGATAGAATCTCTAATTCTAAAAGAAGCAATTCAACCGGCGCAGGATTGCCCGGGCTTCTATTCAACCGTGTTTCTTGTGGCAAAGAACACTGGGGGGGTGGAGACCAATTCTCAACCTCAAACCTCTAAACAAGTTTTTAGACACACCGAGTTTCAAAATGGAAACAGTAAGATCGGTGTTGTTGGGGTTAGAGAGGGGGATGTGGACAGCATCTATAGATCTCAAGGATGCTTATTTCCACATTCCAATTGCAAGGAGTTTTCGTCGGTTCCTGCGATTTGCTTTTCACGGACGCCAATGGGAATTCAAGGTTCTTCCATTCGGCATCTCAACGGCTCCAAGGGTCTTCACTCGTGTGGTACATGCTATCACGGCATACCTCCGCAGGAGAAATATAGCTGTTCACACTTACATAGACGACTGGTTGCTGAAAGCACACAACCCAGAAAGTTTGACAGCAAATCTGGAGATAGTTTTGAAAACTCTCACAGATTTAGGCTGGATAATCAACTTTCAGAAATCAGAGCTGACTCCATCCCAGAAGTTTGTTTACCTGGGTATGTTCTTCGATCTGGAGATAGGATATGTTTATCCGTCCCAGGAGAAAGTGGAAGGTCTCCTCTCATGCATTCAGTTGGTTTGCAACAGTCGTTATATTCTAGCACGGGTCTATCTGAGAATGTTAGGTCTGATGGTTTCAATGGAACCAGTCATTCCTCAGTAGGCCTTACGCAGGCGGCCGATTCAATTGTTTCTCATGACTCAGTGGACGCAGAGTTCAGGATCACTGGACTCGCGCATTCAAGTGTTGGACCCTCTCATTCATCACCTTCATTGGTGGATGGAGAGAGGAAATCTCCTGGCGGGGGTCATGCTGACCCCTCCCCACCCTCAAGTAACGATGTTTACGGATGCATCGATGGAGGGTCGGGGAGCTTGCCTGGAAGAAGCCACTATATCAGGGCTTTGGAATCTGGAACAGTCAAAGGAACATATCAACATGCTAGAATTGCGGGCTGTAATTCTAGGCCTGGAACACTTCCTAAAGGAAGTGGAGGGAAAATTTGTGATGATACGTTCAGACAACTCTACAGTAGTGAGTTACATAAACCGCCAGGGCGGAACGAAGTCGCCCAGTCTCTGTATGATGACATGGAAGCTGCTTTGCTGGTGCATGGATCATATGATCACTTTGAAAGCAGTTCATATTCCTGGAAGGCTGAATCTGTTAGCAGACTCATTGAGCCGAAGGATGAGTATTCTGCCTACGGAATGGCAACTAAATCAATGTGTGGCGGATCACCTGTTCAATCATTGGGGAAAGCCCAACATAGATTTGTTCGCAATGAAGAAGAATGCGAAGATGACGACGTACGTTTCTCCGATTCCAGATCCAAGCGCTATCGCAATAGATGCACTAGCTATCAGTTGGAAGGGAATGTATGCATACGCATACCCTCCAACAATCCTGATTCCAAGGATCCTTCAGAAGATCAGACAAAAGGAATGCCAAGTGCTTCTGATCGCCCCGAATTGGCAAAGCCGATCATGGTTTACGGATCTGCTGGACCTTCTGGTTTGCAATCCGGTTCCTCTGCCACTGATGGACAATATTATCTTCCAGGGCAAGACCCGTCACAATAATCTGTCAATGTTTCAATTGACTGCATGGATGTTGTCAAACAATCCGCGATTAAGGAGAGATTTTCTGAGCAAGCAGCCAATTTCATGGTCAGAGCCAGAAGGGGGTCAACCTCCAGAGGTTATAATTATAAAATCAACAGATTTGCAGAATAGTGCTCAAAGAGATGTATCAATCCGATGGAAGCATCTATTTAGGTAGTAGCTGATTTTCTCTGTCACCTGTATGATGCCTATAGTCTTAAACCTAATTCTATTGCTGGATATAAATCAGCATTGATGACTGTTATCCCTTGC
Organism: Chaetoderma sp. LZ-2023a; assembly: GCA_034401795.1. NCBI lineage: Eukaryota > Metazoa > Mollusca > Caudofoveata > Chaetodermatida > Chaetodermatidae > Chaetoderma > Chaetoderma sp. LZ-2023a. The sequence goes on from CM067373.1 coordinate 62,712,946, forward strand.
TTGGCAAAGAGGGGAAGTGATGAAGTAAGTGTTTTAAATACTCTTATTAAAGGTATGGGCAATCTCAGACCAAGAAATCCTCCACTGACACCGTCATGGAGTCCTTCTCTGGTTCTGCAGGTTTTGAGTGATAAACCTTTTGAACCACTTAGTGCTATATCTGTAAAATTATTGACACTTAAAACTGTATTTTTAGTTGCGGCAGCATCAGCCAGACGCAGGAGTGAAATTCATGCCTTGTCTGCTGAGCCTGACCGTTATATAGTTACAGGTGAAGGCCTTAAGTTTCTACCAAGATTGAATTTCTTGGCTAAGAATCAATCTTTAAAATATCCGGCTCAACCTATTATTTTACCTGCCTTAACCAGATATGATCCTGGTGCTAAAGTATGGTGTCCTGTCCGTGCTTTAAATAAGTACAAGAGAAGAACTCAGGTTTGGCGGACGGACCCATGTTCCCTATGGTTGTCATATATTGAACCCCATGGTAGGGGTCAAGAGACTATTTCCAGATGGATAGTAGAATGTATTCAATTCTGTCATAAGACAGCCACTGGAATTCAAGTAGATAGAGCCAAGGCTCATAGTGTCTGTGGTGTGGTAACTTCCACGGTATTATTTAATGGTGTTTCTATTGAAGACATTATGTCAGTAGCCCAGTGGCACTGTGAATCAAGTTTTACCGACCATTACCTTCGTGACACTTCTAAGCCGCTCGCCGTCTCAGTCCTCAGAAAATAAAATATTAATGTAGAGGTATGTATTTGTAATTAGTTTTCCTCCTGTGCTATTTACAAATATCACATTTGTTGGTAGGGTATCCCTACTATTAGCTGGTACAATTCTCTTCATCCGGTGGGGGAAGAGATGAGTGCCGCACCCAAGACATCAGAGGTCAGTATATGTGACCATTTTGTTTTCTTTGTCTTGGTGGTGGTGTCATATTTTTTATTTTTAATATGGTGATGGTTAATGTCTCTTAAATGTGGTTCTTTCAGAGAGTTTTTTGAAAATGAAGCAAATACTTCTTTTTCCAATGTCTAGTAATACTTTTCATCAAGTATTAGAGAATGTGCTAGTCATTTAGAGCAGCGTTTTTTCCTAACCTTCCTCAGAAAGAGGGGGGGGGGGGGAGGTGAGTGCATTTGTTTTTCTATCAGTCTCCCTTCATCGGTCGATTATCCGATGCAAAATTCTATTCGTGATTGTGTTTCAGATACAATTTCAGATGTTTGTAAATCTCCTGAAAGTTCAAAGAGCTAGTCTCTTCGAGGGTGTGATGGTTTTCAGGACCTTGCCTCCCTCCCGCCAAATTGACTCATATTCTGGCTTTTATCAAGCGTGTTAGGGAGGTAAGTATGTTCTCATGATGTGAAATAAGAAAATTTACCAAATTTCTTTTTCACGAGTGAGATGACATACTTACCTCAGTAACAGGATCCCGACCTCGCCACCCCACGGAGGCCTGGTCCTTTGGTTATTTGAATAGTTGCTTCTATGTCAGCCAATATTTAGTAACGGAAGTACCCGTATGCGCAGTGGGTGGGGTCTGTCATGTGCATGACTGTGTACATCCATCTGCCCATTAGGGGCACCTAACTTTTTATAATTCTGAATATTATTGGATTTAGAGCCAATATACTAGTATATCAAGAGTGTTAGGGAGGTAAGTATGTCATCTCACTCGTGAAAAAGAAATTTGGTAAATTTTCTTATTTTTTAAGAGTTTATTTACAGGAATCCAATTGGATTCCCGTATTTCTCAATTGCGAGAATATTACAAGAATCGGATTCCCGTCAAATTTCGAGCCCTGTGAATTCAGTTTCTCAGTCAATCATATGACGTCATAATCAACTACGCGACGTGTGGACCGATGTCATAATCAATTAATGAATGACTCGAAGTAGTCTGTCAAGTTGTATGAATTCTATGTCTACTATTTAACCATTTAACCCGCGAATTTATTCAAGAAAATTTCAGTTTTCTCATAGAAAATATCCATTTGCAGACCAAGAGAAGACTATTTAAAAAAAATTTACCACTGGAATGACTGGGTCGATAAGCGAGCCAGTCATTCCAGTGGTAAATTTTCAAAAGTAGTTTTCTTTTGGTCTGCAAATGGACATTTCTCAAGACCACTGCAGAAGCCGTTTTTGACTGATATGAGTCTTAAAGGGTTAATAAACATGCTGTTGAATATTTTCATAGCAGCACCTTTAAAATGCTGTTCTTTCTTAATCAGTGGCCTGATTTGAAAGAAATTTATTTGGAATTGGTAGGCTTCAACAATTCTAACAAGAATTTGGATTGGTCAATTGCTCCTAAAATATCGGGCCATAATTTGTACTTTTAAAAGTTCTGTCTTTCTAACCAGAACTGCAGAATTTATGACAAACTCTATGTGGCTCTAGATGTAGAAAATGGCCTTTCTACTTGAACGGCAAATGTTCTAGGTGAGCGATATAGGCTCCTTAAGCCTCTTTGTTCAATGTTCTTATGAATATGGAATGGAAGGGGAGGATAGCCTTTAAAATGATTAATCTTTTGGTTTCAGATGTTGAAATATAAACAAGCCATTTCAGTTGTTGATCCAGGTGTGAAAATTAATAATTTAGAGAATTGTTTACGGTAAGAGCTGATAAAATATAAACCTCTTGTATGCAGATTATATATCATAAATTCTTAGAGATGTATGCAATACTTTTTTGAATATTTTGAAACTCTGTTAGCTGTTTCAAAATACTCTACAGTTTACTTGTATGTGTGTTTGATGATTGCTTGATACTGTGATTTCAAATGTGACAGTGTTAACCCTTTAATCTTGAAGAACATTACAAACTTTGCTTAGTGAATGTTCATTTGCAGGCCAAGAGATTATTTTTTAATTTCGTCACTGGAATGACTGATTCGCTTATTGAGCCTAACATTCCAGTGATAACATTTCAGAAGTCTTCTCATGGCCTGAAAATGGATATTCCAATGACCTCAAGAAAATCTAATTCTTTGCTTATTGAATGTCCATTTATAGGCCAAGAGAAGATTATTTAAAAAAGGATTTACCACTGGAATGACTGGCTGAGTTATCAAGCCAGTCATTACCATGATAAGGTTTCAAAAGTAGCCTGCAAATGGACATTGTAAAGTGCAGTTATTGGCCGGCTTTATCATTAAATTGTGAAACCAAATTGACCAAAAGCGGCTTTCGCAATTTATTTTTATCGTGAGAGCTGCTCATTTATAGAGCAAAAAAATGAATATATTAGGAAGCTTAGCACTGAAATAACTAGCTTGTTAAGTGAGCCTTTCATTTCAGCAGCATGTTTGCTAAGAGGTGAGAATATGGCTATTTCCTGAGCAATTTTGACCAGTAACCCGTTACCCAAAATCTTCCTCTGCAGTGATCTTAGGCAGTGTACATTTGCATATGAAGTGAACACTTCAAAATTTACCTCTGGTTTTAAAAAATGGTCTTCTCATCTCTTACAAATGGACATAGACTAAGCAAACCTTTTGTTTTTCTTGACCAATCTTGACCGTTAACGAGTTAAAATGTTAATCCTTTTAACACTCATACGAGCCAAAAATGGCTTCTGTAATGGTCTTGAGAAATGTCCATTTGCAGACCAAGAGAAGACTACTTTTGAAAATTTATCGCTGGAATGACTGGCTCGATAACCGAGCCAGTCCTTCCAGTGCTGAATTTTCAAAAATAATCTCTTGGTCTGCAAATGGACATTTTCCATGAGAAACTTGAAATTTTCTTGAACAAATTTGCTGGTTAAAGTGTTCAGGCATGTGCCCTTGTGACCATCTAGAACCTGTCTTAGGGAAGCATTGTTGTCACAATTGACCTCCAGATATCCATCAATGATTTGACGTCATAATCAGCTAAATGGCCTGTAGGATGATGTCTTAATCGTTACGTCATAAATGATTCTATATGGCCCGTCTTTAACTCTTAATAGTCCGACATGTTGTAGGAATTGTATGTCTCTACTATTTAATAAACATGCTGTTGAATATTTTGAAACCAATTTGACTGGGCAGCAACAGGACTCAGTCAAATTAGTTTCAAAATATTCAACAGCTTACCTGTATAGTTTTCTGGAAATTGATAGTCAATGAGTTCAGAGATCTATCGATCCCAACATGAACGAGGTGTGGGTGGAGCTTAGCTAGAGATTGGCGCGGCATAGCTAAAAATGGAAAGGTTCATTGACATGCAGTTTTCACTTCAAGAGTATACTTACCTCCCTAATACTTTTGATATTGCTAAATATTGGCTTTCACTCAATAAACACTCAGATTAAAACAGTTAGGTGCCCCTACTGGGCAGGGAGTCAGAGCGTAGTCTGGCGGATGCCAGCCCCACCACCGCGCATGCGCAGACTAGCACTTCCTCTTTGCTAGATTATTGGCAGAGAGATCACACATGTCTTTTTGTGCAAAAGCTTTTTCTTACTCTTAAACTGTTTAAGTGGTGTTATTTTGGAGTGATAGTCACTGATTTGGATGGCAGGAAGGATCACTTCGCCACAGGAGGACCTAGGACCTTTAAATCAGGTGACTTCTAGTAAAATTAGCGAGTTTTCTTCCCGGTGTATTGTGTTTCCGGGACTCGCGTTTACCGTGATAAGCGCCTTGGTTAGTTGGTTTATGTCAACTCGGTGCTACCTAAGGCTAATTTCTCTTTCTGTTTATGTCCACAGGTCTGTATGACGCTAGGTGGTGGCATCACAGCAGCAGAGAGTTAGTTTTCTCTCCACCATGGTTCCATTTCCTACTAACACTGTTAGGTTATCTAACCAAATGAAAAATTATGTCCAGTGAGTTGGAGTAAAGGTCTTCTCACTTTGCCCTCTTGATCCAATTCCTTCCCCATGAGGTGGAGAGAGTTAAGAGGCGTGCAGGTGGTGGAGTACTCCGGTTCGTCACGTTGGATGGTTTGTCTATACAAGGTGTCAGGTATCTAGTTATTGATAATGTGGTGATGTTAATTATAGTAAGCAAAGGGAGATAATTAACATTTTTGCCAGAAAAGAGTTATCTATGTGTATCTGATGGTTGTGTAGTCGACGTATCCATTCAGCATACAATTCGTCCTTGCACTTGGATGTTTTGTTGGGATCAAATTTTTCCTGTCACGGGATTAATGACGTCATAATCAGCCTGGCTATGTATTTATCAGCAATTCAAGTCGCTATGCTGGTTTCTGATGTATATTGATCTTTATGATCGTTTCCTTCTCTTTGAGTTGGTTTGAGTGGCTAAGCTTAACTAGTTTGCTCATACTCCTCGTCCTTTGCCCTGTTTCAGGGACCGGGTTGCGCGTCCTGTGGACGATTTCTACATGATAAGTTCTGGCCTCATCTTTGCTATCAATGTAGCCCTTGTGGTCCCTTGGCTAATTGTGACATATGTAAGCACTGGGGGGGCGAGTTAATGTCCGAATTCTTGTGCTTACAGGCGAGGGACAAGGTGGTAGAGGAGGAGAAGAAGAAGAAGCGGAAACGAGAGGTTGTAAGTAGGAAGGGTAAGGGGAAGGTCTCGTCCGCGGTGGATATGGAGGCCTTCCGGACCGAGATGTTGGGAGAGATGAAGAGGACAGTAAAGGATTTGGTTCCAGAGTTGCTTCGTGGCATGCTTCCTGGACCAAATCCTTTACTGTCCTCATCATCGGCTTCGGAGCAGGTAATCCCCGCCTCTGGATCGGTTTTCCTTAGACCGCTTCCGTTGTTCGACGATTCAGAGGTGGCCCCATTAGAGGGGGCGTTCCACGACCCTGGCAGCAGGCTTATTGCCGCGCCGATAGGGGACCGTGGACGGTTGTCGCTGGAACCCGCGGGCTGCTTATCAGTCCAGGGGTATCCGCACGCCGCGGTGGCCAGTACCTCCTATGGCACCGTTCCTGGTCAGCCCGGGTTAGCTCTCTTTGCTGACCCGGGGTCTAATCTTTCTGACCAGGGTGATGAGGATTACCTGCTAGGGTCGCCGTCTGACGACGTGGACATGGATGAAGACGTTTGTGCACCCCTCGCGGGGAATACAGGCGGCTTCTTCCACGGTTTTACTCACCCTGGAGTAGAGTCCGCGGCTCAGGTGGTGGCCCAGGGCGCTGCTGATGGCCAGCGGTACCGCATACCTCGGCTTGCCGAGGGTGTTGCTGGTGCTGGCCGGGACCGTGGTGGGGCGGTATATACCCCGCGCTCTGCCACGGTGCCTGCTCCTGGTCAAACCAGTGATATTGTCATGCCGGTGCTGTCAGGCCCGCATGTTTTCCCTGGCTTGCCAGGTGTATCAGCGTACCCGCCGTCAAGCTCTGCTGCTTGCGCTCAGGAGGAAGACGAAGGACCCCGTCTTGTAGAGCGCTCGCAGTTAGCCACGGAGGAGGATTGGTCTGACGCTTGCCAGTGGTTGGTGAGCGTTAGGCCTGATCTGCCCGTGGAGCAGTCGGCTAGCCAGCGTGACCACAGGCCGTGGTTAGCTGGGAAACCGGCTGCTAACGCTATGCCTTCTCTGCCGCTGGCGGAGCATGTCGTTGACATGTTCAAGGCGGCGGAGTCGTCCATTAAGTCGAGTGGACGTCTCGCGAAGGCCCCTCGCGAGGTGGCCAGGCGTTGTCGCATCGTGCCCCTGGATTACCAGCGGTACGGTGTGGTACCCAAGCCCAGCGTGGATGACCGCGCGGCTTTGGGTGAGGATGCGCGGCCAGGCTCCCATTCTGACACGGGGGTCTTGTGCTCGAACGCGTTGCGTTCGGCGAATACCGCGTTGCGTGATGCGGAGGAGAGTGGGAGGGCTTCGATTGCCGCTCTGTCCCACGTCTCCCAGCTGTTACAGGGGGTAGTAACGGCATCCGCATCGCGCCAGCCAAGTCCGGTCACGGTCCAGCGAGCCATCCAGGATGGTATTAACCTGGCGCTGGACTGTATGACTCGGGCGGTGACCAGGAGTGTCCGGGCAAGACGCACGTTTGCCCTGGACAATCTGTGCCCGTCTCAGGACCTGTACAATAGGCTACTGCGTATGCCTATGACGGGTCCTGGTCTTTTTGGAGGTGAGGGATGTCGACACCTCCAGGAGACGGTCACCCTGGTGAATAACCAGAGGGCGCTGCGCGAGCAGTTTGAGGTGCTGCGTCGTGCTAACGTTCGCGCCGCGGCCCCTGCGTATCGTCCCCTGCAGGCTCGAGGTGGTGCTGGCCAAGTCAGAGGCCAGCCACCGTCGCAGCGTCGGCCTCGGCCGCGTGCGATTCGGCCAGCAGCGAGGGGGGCGCAGGTTCCTCAGGCGCCGTCAGCCAGGCAGCCGCCCGCGCACCGAGGTGCGCGCGGGGCGGGGCGCGCGAGGATCTGGGCGTGGTTATCGGTCCTGACGGGACGGTTACCGCGGTAAGAACCACTCCGGTGTTTATGGCGACGGAGACAGTGCCGCTCTTGCATGCCTCGTGTCCACCGCGGTCCCTAGGTGGACCGGTGGGAGGCCGGCTAGCCGACCACATGCAAGAGTGGGAACGGTTAACTCAGGACCGTTTAGTCTTGCGATGGCTTTCCGTCGGGTATCATCCAGAGTGGATGACAGGCCCGCCGTCGCGACTGTCTCTAGTGCCAGTCTGGACTCCCATTCCGAGAGATCCAGAGCAAAGGTTGTGTATCGAGGAGGAGATAGATTCCCTCGTACAAAAGGGAGCTATTCAGCCGGCACAAAGGTGTCCGGGCTTCTATTCAACCCTGTTCTTAGTAACAAAACGCACCGGAGGGTGGAGACCGATTCTCAACCTCAAGCCATTGAACAAGTTCATCGAGACGCCCAGTTTCAAGATGGAAACGGTGCGCTCGGTGTTGGCGGGGTTGGAGAGGGGGATGTGGACGGCGTCGATAGATTTGAAGGACGCTTATTTCCACATCCCCATCCACGGGAGTTTCTGTCGCTTCCTGAGATTTGCATTCCAGGGCAGACAGTGGGAATTCAGGGTGTTGCCCTTCGGAATTTCCACGGCTCCTCGGGTTTTCACCCGTGTGGTTCTTGCGATCACAGCATACCTCCGCAGGAGAAGCATAGCAGTCCACACGTACATAGACGACTGGCTGTTAAAGGCACACGACAAGGAAGCTTTATCGGCCAATCTGGTGATTGTTTTGAAAACTCTCTCGGATTTGGGCTGGATGATAAATTTTCCGAAATCAGAGCTGACTCCATCCCAGAGGTTTGTTTACCTGGGAATGTTCTTCGATCTGGAGACGGGATATGTTTATCCTACTCAGGAGAGAGTGCTAAAACTCATCTCGTTAATTCAGTCAGTGTGCGACAGTCGTCATGTCCTGGCACGGGTTTACTTGAGAATGCTGGGGTTGATGGTTTCTTTGGAACCAGTCATTCCTCAGGCCGCCTTACGCAGGCGGCCGATCCAGTTGTTTCTCATGACACAATGGACCCAGAGTACAGGTTCGCTGGACTCGAACGTGTCAGTGTTGGCGCCTCTGATTCACCACCTGCAATGGTGGTTGCTCACAGAATCTCTTGGTGGGGGTTATGCTGACCCCTCCCCACCCTCAGGTGACTGTGTATACAGATGCATCGATGGAGGGCTGGGGGGCTTGCCTGGAAGAGTCCACGATATCAGGGCTTTGGAATCCGGAACAGTCAAAGGAACATATAAATCTACTGGAGCTAAGAGCAGTAGTCCTGGGCCTGGAACATTTCTTACAGAAAGTTCAGGGCAAGATTGTTCTCATTCGTTCAGACAACTCAACAGTTGCGACTTACATAAACCGCCAGGGCGGAACGAAGTCGCCCAGTCTCTGTATGATGACATGGAGACTGCTTTGTTGGTGTCTGGATCACCAGATTACCTTGAAAGCAGTTCATATTCCGGGAAGGTTAAACCTGCTAGCAGACTCATTGAGCCGAAGGATGAGTGTTTTACCCACGGAATGGCAACTAAATCAATGTGTGGCGGATCGTCTGTTCGACCATTGGGGGAAACCCAACATCGATTTGTTCGCAACGAAGAAGAATGCGAAGATGACGACGTACGTCTCTCCGATTCCGGATCCAAGCGCTTTCGCAACAGATGCGTTAGCTATCAGCTGGGGGAGAATGTATGCATACGCATTCCCTCCAGCAATCCTGATTCCAAAAATTCTTCAGAAAATCAGACAAGAGGAATGCCAAGTGCTTCTGATCGCCCCGGATTGGCCAAGCCGATCATGGTATACGGATCTGCTGGACCTTCTGGTCTGCAATCCGGTTCCTCTGCCTCTGCCTCTGATGGACGATATTATCTTCCAGGGCAAGGTCCTTCACAACAATCCGTCAATGTTCAGATTGACTGCGTGGATGTTGTCAAGGAATCTAGAATTAAGGAGGGCTTTTCTGAGCAAGCAGCCATGTTTATGGCCCAAGCCAGGAGGGGGTCAACCTCCAGAGCATATAATTATAAAATCAACAGATTTGCAGAATGGTGCTCAAAAAGATGTATTGATCCAATGGATTCATCTATTCAAGTAGTAGCTGATTTCCTCTGTCACCTCTATGATGCCTATAGCCTCAAGCCTAACTCTATTGCTGGTTATAAGTCAGCATTAATGTCTGTTATTCCTTGCTTGGCTAAGAGGGGAAGTGATGAAGTAAATACATTAAATGTATTAATTAAAGGCATGGGCAATCTAAGACCAAGGAATCCACCGGTGATTCCGTCTTGGAGTTTATCGCTAGTGCTTCAAGTACTAGGTGATAAGCCTTTTGAACCACTTAGTTCCATTTCTATGAAACTATTAACACTGAAGACTGTGTTTTTAATTGCTGCGGCCTCGGCTAGGCGTAGGAGTGAAATTCATGCCTTATCAGCCGAGGATGACCGTTTTGTGGTTTCAGGGGAAGGCCTTAAGCTGCTACCTAGGATTAATTTCTTGGCTAAAAATCAGTCGTTGAAATATCCAGGTCAACCTATTATTTTGCCTGCTTTAACTAGATATGATCCTAATTCTAAAGCATGGTGTCCCGTCCGGGCGCTGCGCCGGTACAAACAACGTACGGCGGAGTGGCGCACCGACCAGTCAGCGTTATGGTTGTCATATATTGAACCCCATGGCAGGGCTTCTAAGGACACCATTTCCAGGTGGATTGTTGAATGCATTCAGTTTTGCCATAAATCCGCCACCGGGAAGCAGGTTGACGTGGCCAAGGCTCACAGTGTCCGCGGCGTAGTGACATCCACTGCCCTATTTAATGGGGTCCCTGTGGATGATATTATGTCGGTGGCTCAGTGGCACTGTGAGTCAAGTTTTACAGACCATTATCTCCGTGACACCTCTAATCCTCTCGCCTTGTCGATTTTGAAAAAATAACTCGGTTTATATTTTTTGAGGAGGTTTTTCCCTCATTACTTATATATTTCACAATTAATTTATGGAAACACCCACTTTTTTGGGCCTGCATCAGTCTTTACCAATGGGAAGATGATGTCAGCAGCCATTTCAACAAGGTCAGTCTTGTTCATGTGTTGTCCGTTGTTGATTGTATTGTCACGATTACCCATTATTAATATGGTGATGGTTTGTGTATTTGTGTGGTTCATTGTTGAGAGTTACGAAAATGGAGCTTTTTCGTCTCTGTCCTGTAGTACATGGCACTTGTACGTAGAGAGCGTATAGGACATTGAGGTCAGTCGACTCTTCCTCCCAGGAAGGAGGGGGGGGGGGAGCGCATATGACATTCGGTCATCTCTCATACATCGGTGGTGTTATCCGATGGTTAGTCAAATCCTGACTGTTTTTTCTTACAGTTTCAGAAGTTTAAGTGCCTTAAACGCAGAAAAGCGTATAGGGATGAGCTGGTCTTTTGACCTCGCCTCCCTCCCGCCAGATTCACTTTCGAATTCTGGCAATATCAAAAGTATTAGGGAGGTAAGTATACTCTTGAAGTGAAATAAACAAAATCTAGGATTTCTTTTTTCACGAGAGAGTTGATACTTACCTCCCTAGATACGGACCCGGCCTCTCCACCCCACAGAGGCTCGGTCTTCAGGCTCTTAATAGTTGCATGTGTGTCAGCCAATAATCTAGTCAGAGGAAGTGCTAGTCTGCGCATGCGCGGTGGTGGGGCTGGCATCCGCCAGACTACGCTCTGACTCCCTGCCCAGTAGGGGCACCTAACTGTTTTAATCTGAGTGTTTATTGAGTGAAAGCCAATATTTAGCAATATCAAAAGTATTAGGGAGGTAAGTATCAACTCTCTCGTGAAAAAAGAAATCCTAGATTTCGTTTATTCTCCAGTATGCATGACTGTTTCTGTAGGGTTATTATAATGGTTGATGGGTATTAATTAACCTGAGGGCATGTCTGCTTCACACAAAAGCTGCACGTTTCTCATATACATAGATGAATGGAGGGATCTGGTATGTCAATCAAGTGGCTGAAACACCTTCCAAGACTATGACACCCACTCCCAGACCAGCAGCCATTATGGGCTCCATTCTTTACGATCATCCACTCCAGCCTCTTGGATCTCTTTCCAGAGCATAACATTAGCACACTGGTGCGTGTTCAGTTAAAATTGTGTACGTTAATGCTGCACGATCAAGACCTCATCAGATTGTATTGTTCTAAAATCTGTGCATACTCGACAGAGTTATTGCACCTGAAAGCTAAAAATGTATCAGTAGCCTGATTTCCGCTCGTCAACTTTAGAATGCTTTTATGAATGAATGAATTTGCATGGCATTTTATATTTGAACAATTTATAGCTCGATATTGTTTAGTATTGACATGCGTTTCTCTTTGAATTAATGTTGAGGGAAATTGTACCAGAATAGGAAATTGTGCCAGAATAGGTCTTCTTAGAACTAACATTCATTTAGATTCATTGGACTATTCCAGACAAAATCCAAAATGGTTACCCACCATCAATGGCCATCTCAAGAATAAAATAATTTGGACAATGACTCATCTATGGGTTTAATATTTCACATGTTCTGAGGAGGAAACCTATATAGAAATGAATGATGACATCATCCACTATCTTGAGGCCATCCTGAAAATATCATCAACATCTGCCATATCAGTTTTAATTCTATAAGTACAATCCAAAATCAGTTTTCGTTTAATAAGTTTGCGTTTGTAAATTATCTTTTTCTCTTTCTGTGAGTGAAATTTCTAGCAATGAGTCACGAGGAGGCATAGTGATTTACAAGCACATGTATCTTTAACTGTCAGACTACTGCAAGCCACCGACAAATACTTTCAATGAGCAATGACTCTGAACCTGCTGAATATTTTGAAATCAATTTAACCGAAAATGTATCTAGAGTTAAGTCCCATGGAAAAAGTAGTCGCAGAAATTCAGCAGTAGCAGTCAGACAGTTAATCTACTTATGTGTGCTGTTTTAGTATGCTTGCTTTTCTTTCTGTTTCAGAACTTGGTAAGTCAATGCACTCCATAGCATGATGGTGTAACCATGGCAATGTTTCTAACGAAGAAAGGTCACTGGTACCTGTTCTAACGCTTTACATATTAATCTTGCAATATACTAACATTGTCCTTCTTACCTTTTTGCCAGCATTCCTGTGCCAGCCTTACTTATCTTCTATCAACACCCATTAAGACCTTCATCACAGCACCCAATGTCACTCCCATCCAATGTATACCTGCCTTTCTTGATTATGTTTCCATATTATTCATATCAAGAGTATACTTACCTCCCTAATACTTTTGATATTGCTAAATATCGGCTTTCACTCAATAAAACACTCAGATTAAAAACAGTTAGGTGCCCCTACTGGGCAGGGAGTCAGAGGTAGTCCGGCGGATGCTCGCCCCACCACCGCGCATGCGCCGACTACTACTTCCTCTTTGCTCATTTATTGGCTAAGGGTTACATGCGGTTTTGTGCTACTCTACATTTCTGCGCGTTTACCTTGTTTTTCACTTATTTGACGGTTGTTGTACGTTCGTGTCATGTCGGAAAGAGAGGACTCACCTTTGGAAGGAGCTGGATCTCTTTATCAGGTGATTTCTATGATATTCTAGCGTGTTTTGTCCCGGTATAATGTGTTTCCGGGACTCGCGCTTACCGTGATTAGCGCCTATTTGAGTTGGTTTTTTACAACATGGTGCTTCATAAGTGTCATTTCTCTTTGTGTTTTTGTCCACAGGTATCACGTAGAAGCTTTGATGGACTTCTCGGCACAAGAGGATATGTTTCTCTCCACCACGGTTCCATTTCCTACTAATACTGTTAGGTTATCTAACCAAAAAATCTATGTTCAGTGAGTTGGAGGCTTGTTATAAAGGTCTTCTCGCTTTGCCCTCTTGATCCAATTCCTTCCCCTTCGGTGGAGAGAGTGTAGAGGCGTACTATGGTGGAGTTCTCCGGTACATCACGTTGGATGGTTTGTCTGTACAAGGTGTCAGGTATCTAATTATTGATAAACAAAAGGGGAGATAATTTCCTTTTTTGCCAATGCTAGAATTGGAAGGAGTTATCTCTGTATATCTGATTGTTGTGTACTCGAAATGCCAATTCAACTGGAATGTTCCGGTTACTTATACAATTCGTTCTTGCACTTGGTGCTTGTTGCGGATCGATTATTTTTGTCACGGGATTGATGACGTCATAATCGGCCTTGGCCTTTATTAACATTTAACGTTTTGTCCAACGCTGGTTCTTCTTGACTTGCGATCTTTAGGATCCTGTCCCTCTCTTTTTAGTTGGTTTTGAGTTCGCTAACCTTAACTATCTTGCTCATTGTCCTTGTCCTTTGTCCTGTTTCAGAGACCTGGTTGCCCGTCCTGCGGGAGGTTTCTGAAGAATAGATTCGTACCGCACTTGTGCTTCAGCTGCAGTCCCTGTGGACCGTTGCTGAAGTGCGATGTATGTAAGCAGTGGGGGGGAGATCTAATGTCTGATTTTCTCTCATTGCAGGCGAGGGAGAAGGTGATGGAGGAAGAGAGGAAGAAGAAGAAGGAGGGTAGTAAGAAGGGTAAGAAGAAGGCCTCATCCGCGGTGGATATGGAGGCCTTCAGGTCCGAAATGTTGGGAGAGATGCAGAGGACAATAAAGGAGTTGGTCCCAGAGTTGCTTCGCAGCATGCTTCCTGGGCCAGCTCCTTTGTTGTCCTCGGCATCTGCTTCCGAGCAGGTGATCCCCGCCTCTGAATCCGGTCTCTTTAGGTCCGGTCCGTTTGTGGATTCAGAGGTGGCCCCTTTGTTGGGGGCAGTCCAAGACCCTGGCAGCAGGCATGGCGCCGCGCCGAGGGGCCGTGGACAACGGTTGTTGCTGGGACCCGCGGTCTGCTCATCAGACCCCGGGTATCCGCGCGCCGAAGGTGTCAAGGCCTCCTATGGCACCTTTCCTGGCCAGTCCGGGTTAGCTCTCTTTGCTGACCCGGAGTCTAATCTTTCTGGCCAGGAGGAAGAGGATCTCCTGCTAGGGTCGCCTTCTGAGGACGTGGACATGGAATACGACGTCTGTGCACCCCTCGCGGGGAATACAGGCGACGTGTTCCGTGGTTCTACTCTCGCAGGAGTAGATTTCACGGTCCAGAAGGTGTCCCTGGGCGGTGCTGTTGACCACGGATACCGCATACCTCGGCTTGCCGATGGTGTCGCTGGTGCTGGCCAGGGCCGCGGTAGGGCGGTGTTTACCCCACGCTCTGCCACGGCGCCTGCTCCTGGTCAAGCCGCGGAGTTCAGCATGCCTGCTCTCTCGGGCCCGCATGCTTTTCCGGGCTTGCCAGGGGTATCAGCTTATCCGCCGTCGACGTCAACTGCGGGTGCTCTGGAGGAAGACGAAGGCCCTCGTCTAGTAGAGCGCTCGCAGTTAGCCACGGAGGAGGATTGGTCGGACGCTTGCCAGTGGCTGGTAAGTGTTCGGCCCGATCTACCCGTGGAGCTGCCGGCTAGCCAGCGTGACCATAGGCCGTGGTTAGCTGGTAGGCCGGCGGCTACCGCTATGCCATCTCTGCCGCTGGCTGAGCATGTCGTGGACATGTTCGAAGCGGCGGAGGCGTCCATTAAGGTTAATGGACGTCTCGCGAAGGCCCCTCGCGAGGTGGCGAAGCGTTGCCGCATCGTGCCCCTGGACTACCAGCGGTACGGTGTGGTGCCAAAGCCAAGCGTGGATGATCGCGCGGCTTTAGGCGAAGATGCGCGGCCGGGCTCCCGTTCTGACACGGGAGTCTTGTGCTCGAACGCGTTGCGTTCGGCGAATGCCGCGCTGCGTGATGCGGAGGAGAGTGGGAGGGCGTCGATTGCCGCTCTGTCCCACGTCTCCCAGCTGCTACAGGGGGTGGTAGCGGCCTCTGCATCACGCCAGCCAAGCCCGGTAACAGTCCAGAGAGCCATCCAGGATGGTATCAACCTGGCTTTGGACTGTTTGACGTGGGCGGTGACCAGAAGTGTCCGGGCGAGGCGCACGTTTGCCCTTGACAATCTGTGCCCGTCCCAGGACCTGTATAATAGGCTGCTGCGGACGCCTATGACAGGTCCTGGTCTCTTTGGAGGTGAGGGATGCAGGCACCTCCAGGAGACGGTCACTCTGGTTAACAACCAGAGGGTGCTGCGTGAACAATTTGAGGTGCTCCGGCGGGAGCGTGTTCGCGCGGCACCCCCTGCGTATCGTCCTCTGCAGGCTCGAGGTGGTGCTGGCCAGGTCAGAGGCCAGCCACCGTCGCAACGTAGGCCTAGGCCACGTGCGATTCGGCCAGCAGCGAGGGGGGCGCAGGCTCCCCAGCCGCACCCAGCCAGACAGCCGCCCGCGCACCGTGGTGCGCGCAGCGCTGGGCGGGGCGCGCGGGGATCTGGTCGCGGCAATCGGGCCTGATGGGCTGGTTACCGCGGTGGGAACCACTCCGGTGTTTCACGCCGAGAGGACAGTGCCACTCTTGCACTCCTTATGTCCGCCTCTATCCCTAGGTGGACCGGTGGGCGGCCGTTTGGCCGGCCACTTGCCAGAGTGGAAGCGGTTGACTCAGGACCGTTTAGTCTTGCGATGGCTTTCAGTCGGGTATCGTCCCGACTGGATGACAGGCCCGCCATCGCGACTGTCTCTCGCGCCGATCTGGACTCCGATTCCACGGGATCCGGATCAGAGGTTGTGTATAGAGGAGGAAATAAGTTCCCTCATACTAAAAGAAGCCATTCAGCCGGCACAGAGGTGCCCGGGCTTCTATTCAACCCTCTTCTTAGTGAAGAAAAACACCGGAGGGTGGAGGCCGATTCTCAACCTCAAGCCTTTGAACAAGTTCATAGAGACGCCCAGTTTCAAGATGGAGACTGTGCGCTCGGTATTGGCGGGGTTGGAGCGAGGAATGTGGACCGCTTCCATAGATTTGAAGGATGCATATTTCCACATTCCCATAGAGAGGAGTTTCCGTCACTTCCTGAGATTCGCATTTCAGGGCAGGCAGTGGGAATTCAGGGTGTTACCCTTCGGGATTTCCACGGCTCCTCGGGTCTTCACCCGTGTGGTTCTCGCGATCACTGCATACCTCCGCAGGAGAAGCATAGCAGTCCACACGTACATAGACGACTGGCTGTTGAAAGCACACACCCGGGAATCGTTGTCAGCCAATCTGGAGATTGTTTTGAAAACTCTCTCGGACTTGGGCTGGATGATCAATTTCCCGAAATCAGAGCTAACTCCATCCCAGAAGTTTGTTTACCTGGGCATGTTCTTCGATCTGGAGACGGGGTATGTGTACCCCACTCAGGAGAGGGTTCAAATACTCATCTCGGTAATACAGTCGGTGTGCGACAGTCGTCATGTCCTGGCACGGGTTTACTTGAGAATGCTGGGCTTGATGGTTTCTTTGGAACCAGTCATTCCGCAGGCCGCCTTGCGCAGGCGCCCGATCCAGTTGTTTCTCATGACACAGTGGACCCAGAGTTCGGGTTCGCTGGACTCGAGTGTGTCAGTGTTGGCGCCTCTGGTTCACCACTTGCAATGGTGGTTAGATACAGAGAATCTCTTGCCGGGGGTTTTGCTGACCCCTCCCCACCCTCAGGTGACTCTGTATACAGATGCATCGATGGAGGGGTGGGGAGCTTGTCTGGAAGAGTCCACAGTATCAGGGCTTTGGGATCTGGATCAGTCCAAGGAACATATCAATCTACTAGAGCTAAGAGCAGTAGTCTTGGGCCTGGAACATTTCTTAAAGAATGTTCAGGGCAAGATTGTTCTGATTCGTTCAGACAACTCGACAGTAGTGACTTACATAAACCGCCAGGGTGGAACGAAGTCGCCCAGTCTCTGTATGATGACATGGAAACTGCTTTGTTGGTGCCTGGATCATGGGATCACCTTGAAAGCAGTTCATATTCCGGGGAGGTTAAATCTGCTAGCAGACTCATTGAACCGAAGGATGAGTGTTTTACCCACGGAATGGCAACTAAATCAATGTGTGGCGGATCGTCTGTTCGACCATTGGGGGAAACCCAACATAGATTTGTTCGCAACGAAGAAGAATGCGAAGATGACGACGTACGTCTCTCCGATTCCAGACCCAAGCGCTTTCGCAACAGATGCGTTAGCTATCAGCTGGGAGGGAATGTATGCATACGCATTCCCCCCAGCAATCCTGATTCCAAAGGTGCTTCAGAAAATCAGGCAGCAGGAGTGCCAAGTGCTTCTGATCGCCCCGGATTGGCCAAGCCGATCGTGGTATACGGATCTGCTGGACCTTCTGGTCTGCAATCCGGTTCCGCTGCCTCTGATGGACGACCTTATCTTCCAGGGCAAGGCCCTTCACGACAATCCGTCAATGTTCCGATTGACTGCGTGGATGTTGTCAAGGAATCTAGAATTAAGGAGGGCTTTTCTGAGCAAGCGGCCATGTTTATGGCCAAAGCCAGGAGGGGGTCAACCTCCAGAGCATATAATTATAAAATCAACAGATTTGCAGAGTGGTGCTCAAAAAGATGTATTGATCCAATGGAATCATCTATTCAGGTAGTGGCTGATTTCCTCTGTCACCTATATGATGCCTATAGCCTCAAGCCTAACTCTATTGCTGGTTATAAATCAGCTTTAATGACTGTTATCCCTTGCTTGGCTAATAGGGGGAGTGATGAAGTAAGTACATTAAATGTATTAATTAAAGGCATGGGCAATCTAAGACCAAGGAATCCTCCACTGATTCCGTCTTGGAGTTTATCACTGGTGCTCCAGGTACTAGGTGATAAGCCTTTTGAACCACTTAGTTCCATTTCTATGAAAATGTTAACTCTTAAAACTGTATTTTTAATTGCTGCGGCCTCGGCGAGGCGTAGGAGTGAGATTCACGCCTTATCAGCCGAGGTTGACCGTTTTGTGGTTACAGGGGAAGGCCTTAAGCTTCTACCTAGGATTAATTTCTTGTCTAAAAATCAGTCATTGAAATATCCAGGTCAGCCTATTTTTTTGCCATCTTTAACTAGATATGATCCTGGTTCTAAAGTATGGTGTCCCGTCCGGGCGCTGCTCCGGTACAGACAGCGTACTTCGGAGTGGCGTACCGACCTATCAGCTTTATGGTTGTCATATATTGAACCCCATGGTAGGGCGTCTAAGGACACCATTTCTAGGTGGATTGTGGAATGTATTCAATTTTGTCACAAATCCGCCACCGGGCGACAGGTTGACGTGGCCAAGGCTCACAGTGTCCGCGGTGTCGTGGCATCCACTGCCCTGTTTAGTGGGGTCCCTGTGGATGATATTATGTCAGTGGCTCAGTGGCACTGTGAGTCAAGTTTTACAGACCATTACCTCCGTGACACCTCTAACCCTCTCGCCTTGTCGATTTTGAAACAATAACCGCTTTATGTTTGTGAAGAGTGCTTCCGCATTGCTTATATACTTCGCCATTCAACCACTTGTCGGGACTGTATCATGCTTCTCTACTGGAATCGTGATGACAGCTTCCTAGTACAACAAGGTCAGTCTTGTTCATGTGTTGTTCATTGTTTTGTATTGTCACGTTACCCAGTGTTATTAATATGGTGATGGTTTATGTGGGTTGTGGTTCTTTAGAGAGAGTATACGAAAATGGAGCCTTTTCGTCTCTGTCCTATAGTACTTGGCACTAGTACGAAGAGAGCATGTAGGACATTGAGGTCATTTAATCTTCCTCCCAAGGGTGGGGGGGGGAGCGCATATGACAAATCGGTCATCTCTCAGGCATCGGTTGTGTTATCCGATGGTTTATCAAATCCTGACTGTGTTTTCACACAGTTTCAGACGTCATAAGTGCCTTAAACGCTTGAAAGCGTATAGGGAAGAGCTGGTCTTTTGACCTCGCCTCCCTCCCGCCAGATTCACTTTCGAATTCTGGCAGTATCAAAAGTATTAGGGAGGTAAGTATACTCTTGATGTGAAATAAACGAAATCTAGGATTTCTTTTTTCACGAGAGAGTTGATACTTACCTCCCTAGATACGGACCCGGCCTCTCCGCCCCACAGAGGCTCGGTCTTCAGGCTCTTGGTAGTTGCATGTGTTAGCCAATAAATGAGCCAGAGGAAGTAGTAGTCGGCGCATGCGCGGTGGTGGGGCGAGCATCCGCCGGACTACCTCTGACTCCCTGCCCAGTAGGGGCACCTAACTGTTTTTAATCTGAGTGTTTTATTGAGTGAAAGCCGATATTTAGCAATATCAAAAGTATTAGGGAGGTAAGTATCAACTCTCTCGTGAAAAAAGAAATCCTAGATTTCGTTTAATGCACACCATCATTCTGTATAAGCTTGTATATTTACATATATAAGCATATCCAAGCATACCACATGACTGAGAATCAGTGAGTGGTCACTTCACAGGTGATCTCTTAACCCTTACCACTCTTGATGTCAAAATTCTAATTGTTATTGGTTCGATAGCGAAGAATCTGGTGTACATTTTCCAACAATTTTGGTGGACGATGTTGCTGTCTACGACAGCACCATCTTCCACCAAATTTGTTGAAAAATGAACACCAATTCATCTTTTAATTTCATTTCAAAATTTAAAAGTTTGACATTAGAGTGGTGAGAGTTAACGCAAAGCAGCTGTCATAGATAATGTTTTTTGAGGTGACAAAGCTGTCTACATGTATAAGTTTCTCAAGGAAGTAGCACCATATAGTCAAAACCGGCCCCTGCAGTTGTCTTGAGAGATGTATATTTGCGGACCAAAAGAAGGCTCTTTTTGAAAATTTACCTCTGGAATGACTGACTAGATGACGGAGACTTTTTTTCACATCAAGAGTATACTTACCATCCGGATACTCTTTGATATTTGTTAAAATATCTTCTTAGGCAAATATTACACAGAATCTAAATTAAACAGCCCCTATTAGGCAGGTGACACAACTGTCAAACTCGGTGCATCCGGGACCCAACTCTGCATGTTCAGAGTGACCAGTCACTTTTGTTAGATGTTGGCTTCCAATACGACCACATTTTTTTCCTTGTTTAAAATTTGTTATTGCTGGATATCTAGGCTCATAATTCAATACTAGAATCATGGCAGAGAAGTTATCAGGTGTATCTAATATAAAATCTAGCGCTAATACTTAGTGTAATGTAATTTCGGGATTTGCAAAATTTGTGAATTTGTTCAAATTGCAATGTGTTTTCACGCTTTTTGATGTCACAAATAGTTAATCCTATGTTGTCTTATATTTGTCAGACCCCACAAAGTGGTCTTTAGTCGCCACCGGTTCCCTAAGTCCAAACTTATAGTTAGCTGTATTCAGGGATGTGGTGCAAGCAGTAATCTTAGCCATGGAACATTTTCTCATGGAGTTTCACAGCAAGATAGTTCTAGTTCAATCAGACAAGTCAATAGTACTGACTTGCATAAATCGTCGGGATAGAACGAAGTCGCCCAGTCTCTGCATGATGACATGGAAACTGCTTTGCTGGTGCCTAAATCATGGGATCACCTTGAGAGCAGCTCATATTCCTTGAAAAATATATTTCCTAGCGGACTCATTGAGCCAAAGAATGAGTATTCTTCGAACGGAATGGCAACTAAATCACTGTGTGGTGGATCATCTGTTCAACCACTGGGGCAAACCCAACATAGATTTATTCACAACGAAGAAGAATGCAAAGATGACGACGTACCTCTATCCAATTTCAGATCCAAGCCCAATCACAGCAGATGCGCTAGCTAGCAGCTGGGAGGCAATGTATGCATACGCATTTCAATCAGTAATCCTGAATCCGAAATTCCTTCAAAAAAATCTGGCAGAAGGAGTGCCAAGGGCTTCTGATCACCCTAAATTGGCCAAGCTGATCATGGTATATAGATCAGCTGGACCATTTGGTTTGCAATCCGGTTCCTTTGCCACTGATGTACAATATAATCCTATGTAAAGGATACCACTTCTATGGGGATTGTGGAATGCATTCAGTTTTGCCACACATTCGCCACTGGTAGGCAAGTTGATTTAGCCAAGGCTCATAGTCTCCATGGTGTAGTGGCTTCCATGGCTCTATTCAATGGTGTGCCAGTGGACGACATTATGTTGGTAGCCTAGTGGCACTGTGGGTCCAGTTTTACGGACCATTATATACGTGACACCAATAACTCTCACCTACGTAATTTTTTACATATTGTAAATAAGCCATTCATCTCATATGTGACATCTTTGACCATGGAGCACTCACTAAACTGTGGTACACCTCTCATTAGTCTGTATGAAGAGGATGTCACCAACAAACAAGGTGAGTCCGATGTTTATGTGTTTCTGTCATGTATTCCATAACAGTCCGGTGATGGTTCGTGTTTTATGAGATTCCTCTATTGAGAGTATACAAAGTTGAAGCATTTCGTTCTATGCCTTATAGTACCTTTGTCCTAGTACAGTGTGTATGTCATTGACGTTTTGACGCTCCTATTTATTAAAATAGAGAATGGAGCGCATTTGACGTAACGGTCATTACTCTCAACATCGGTGTGTTATCCGATGATCAAATCACTTCCTGGTGGTTTTTAAAACAATTTCAGATGGTTTTGTGCCTCAAACATAAAAGAGCTCTTTCACGGAAACAGCCGGTCTTGTGATCATGCCTCCGTCCCTCCGAATTTACTGGATATATCAAAGCGTATCAGGATGGTATACTCTTGATGTGAAGATTGCACTTGGGGGTCCGAGGAACAGGATTGATTTTGTGGTCAAAAGGTCGTCATCGTGACCCAATTAACGAAATTATGTTGCGTTTCCGGATGATAATTCAAGGTCTATTGTAGAGATTGTTAACAATCTGGCATGGGAGCTTGTCCTGGATGGTCCGAAGAACCCTAATGGTTTTGGGTTCAAAGGTCAAGGTCATGGTGACCTAATTAATGGCATAATATTGCGTTTCCGGATAATAACTCAAGTTCTATTATATGGATCATTGCCAATATGATGTGGAAGCTTGTGTTTGGTGATCTGAAGAGCCCTATTGATTTTGGGTTCAAACGGTCTAAGGTCAAGGTCAGGGTGACCAAATTAATGATTTCACTTCAAGAGTATACTTACCTCCCTAATACTTTTGATATTGCTAAATATTGGCTTTCACTCAATAAACACTCAGATTAAAACAGTTAGGCGCCCCTAGTGGGCAGGGAGTCAGAGCGTAGTCTGGCGGATGCCAGCCCCACCACCGCGCATGCGCAGACTAGCACTTCCTCTTTGCTAGATTATTGGCAGAGAGATCACACATGTCTTTTTGTGCAAAAGCGTTTTCTTACTCTTAAACTGTTTAAGTGGTGTTATTTTGGAGTGATAGTCACTGATTTGGATGGCAGGAAGGATCACTTCGCCAAAGGAGGACTTAGGACCTTTAAATCAGGTGACTTCTAGTAAAATTAGCGAGTTTTTCTTCCCGGTGTATTGTGTTTCCGGGACTCGCGTTTACCGTGATAAGCGCCTTGGTTAGTTGATTTATGTCAACTCGGTGCTACCTAAGGCTAATTTCTCTTTCTGTTTATGTCCACAGGTCTGTATGACGCTAGGTGGTGGCATCACAGCAGCAGAGAGTTAGTTTTCTCTCCACCAAGGTTCCATTTCCTACTAACACTGTTAGGTTATCTAACCAAATGAAAAATTATGTCCAGTGAGTTGGAGGCCTAGTATAAAGGTCTTCTCACTTTGCCCTCTTGATCCAATTCCTTCCCCATGAGGTGGAGAGAGTTAAGAGGCGTGCAGATGGTGGAGTTCTCCGGTTCGTCACGTTGGATGGTTTGTCTATACAAAGTGTCAGGTATCTAGTTATTGATAATGTGGTGATGTTAATTATAGTAAGCAAAGGGAGATAATTAACATTTTTGCCAGAAAAGAGTTATCTATATGTATCTGATGGTTGTGTAGTCGACGTATCCATTCAGCATACAATTCGTCCTTGCACTTGGATGTTTTGTTGGGATCGAATTTTTCCTGTCACGGGATTAATGACGTCATAATCAGCCTGGCTATGTATTTATCAGCAATTCAAGTCGCTATGCTGGTTTCTGATGTATATTGATCTTTATGATCGTTTTCCTTCTCTTTGAGTTGGTTTGAGTGTCTAAGCTTAACTAGTTTGCTCATACTCCTTGTCCTTTGCCCTGTTTCAGGGACCGGGTTGCGCGTCCTGTGGACGTTTTCTACATGATAAGTTCTGGCCTCATCTTTGCTATCAATGTAGCCCTTGTGGTCCCTTGGCTAATTGTGACATATGTAAGCACTGGGGGGGCGAGTTAATGTCCGAATTCTTGTGCGGCTTACAGGCGACGGACAAGGTGGTAGAGGAGGAGAAGAAGAAGAAGCGGAAACGAGAGGTTGTAAGTAGGAAGGGTAAGGGGAAGGTCTCGTCCGCGGTGGATATGGAGGCCTTCCGGACCGAGATGTTGGGAGAGATGAAGAGGACAATAAAGGATTTGGTTCCAGGGTTGCTTCGTGGCATGCTTCCTGGACCAAATCCTTTACTGTCCTCATCATCGGCTTCGGAGCAGGTAATCCCCGCCTCTGGATCGGTTTTCCTTAGACCGCTTCCGTTGTTCGACGATTCAGAGGTGGCCCCATTAGAGGGGGCGTTCCACGACCCTGGCAGCAGGCTTATTGCCGCGCCGAGAGGGGACCGTGGACGGTTGTCGCTGGAACCCGCGGGCTGCTTATCAGTCCAGGGGTATCCGCACGCCGCGGTGGCCAGTACCTCCTATGGCACCGTTCCTGGTCAGCCGGGTTAGCTCTCTTTGCTGACCCGGGGTCTAATCTTTCTGACCAGGGTGATGAGGATTACCTGCTAGGGTCGCCGTCTGACGACGTGGACATGGATGAAGACGTTTGTGCACCCCTCGCGGGGAATACAGGCGGCTTCTTCCACGGTTTTACTCACCCTGGAGTAGAGTCCGCGGCTCAGGTGGTGGCCCAGGGCGCTGCTGATGGCCAGCGGTACCGCATACCTCGGCTTGCCGAGGGTGTTGCTGGTGCTGGCCGGGCCCGTAGTGGGGCGGTATATACCCCGCGCTCTGCCACGGTGCCTGCTCCTGGTCAAACCAGTGATATTGTCATGCCGGTGCTGTCAGGCCCGCATGTTTTCCCTGGCTTGCCAGGTGTATCAGCGTACCCGCCGTCAAGCTCTGCTGCTTGCGCTCAGGAGGAAGACGAGGGACCCCGTCTTGTAGAGCGCTCGCAGTTAGCCACGGAGGAGGATTGGTCTGACGCTTGCCAGTGGTTGGTGAGCGTTAGGCCTGATCTGCCCGTGGAGCAGTCGGCTAGCCAGCGTGACCACAGGCCGTGGTTAGCTGGGAAACCGACTGCTAACGCTATGCCTTCTCTGCCGCTGGCGGAGCATGTCGTTGACATGTTCGAGGCGGCGGAGTCGTCCATTAAGTCGAGTGGACGTCTCGCGAAGGCCCCTCGCGAGGTGGCCAGGCGTTGTCGCATCGTGCCCCTGGATTACCAGCGGTACGGTGTGGTACCCAAGCCCAGCGTGGATGACCGCGCAGCTTTGGGTGAGGATGCGCGGCCAGGCTCCCGTTCTGACACGGGGGTCTTGTGCTCGAACGCGTTGCGTTCGGCGAATACCGCGTTGCGTGATGCGGAGGAGAGTGGGAGGGCTTCGATTGCCGCTCTGTCCCACGTCTCCCAGCTGTTACAGGGGGTAGTAACGGCATCCGCATCGCGCCAGCCAAGTCCGGTCACGGTCCAGCGAGCCATCCAGG
The DNA here is from genome assembly GCA_034401795.1 of Chaetoderma sp. LZ-2023a. Lineage (NCBI taxonomy): Eukaryota > Metazoa > Mollusca > Caudofoveata > Chaetodermatida > Chaetodermatidae > Chaetoderma > Chaetoderma sp. LZ-2023a. The sequence continues at coordinate 62,738,092 of CM067373.1, forward strand.
ATGGTATTAACCTGGCGCTGGACTGTATGACTCGGGCGGTGACCAGGAGTGTCCGGGCAAGACGCACGTTTGCCCTGGACAATCTGTGCCCGTCTCAGGACCTGTACAATAGGCTACTGCGTACGCCTATGACGGGTCCTGGTCTTTTTGGAGGTGAGGGATGTCGGCACCTCCAGGAGACGGTCACCCTGGTGAATAACCAGAGGGCGCTGCGCGAGCAGTTTGAGGTGCTGCGTCGTGCTAACGTTCGCGCCGCGGCCCCTGCGTATCGTCCCCTGCAGGCTCGAGGTGGTGCTGGCCAAGTCAGAGGCCAGCCACCGTCGCAGCGTCGGCCTCGGCCGCGTGCGATTCGGCCAGCAGCGAGGGGGGCGCAGGTTCCTCAGGCGCCGTCAGCCAGGCAGCCGCCCGCGCACCAAGGTGCGCGCGGGGCGGGGCGGGGCGCGCGAGGATCTGGGTGTGGTTATCGGTCCTGACAGGACGCTTACCGCGGTAAGAACCACTCCGGTGTGTATGGCGACGGAGACAGTGCCGCTCTTGCATCGTGTCCACCGCGGTCCCTAGGTGGACCGGTGGGAGGCCGGCTAGCCGACCACATGCAAGAGTGGGAACGGTTAACTCAGGACCGTTTAGTCTTGCGATGGCTTTCCGTCGGGTATCATCCAGAGTGGATGACAGGCCCGCCGTCGCGACTGTCTCTAGTGCCAGTCTGGACTCCCATTCCGAGAGATCCAGAGCAAAGGTTGTGTATCGAGGAGGAGATAAATTCCCTCGTACAAAAGGGAGCTATTCAGCCGGCACAAAGGTGTCCGGGCTTCTATTCAACCCTGTTCTTAGTAACAAAACGCACCGGAGGGTGGAGACCGATTCTCAACCTCAAGCCATTGAACAAGTTCATCGAGACGCCCAGTTTCAAGATGGAAACGGTGCGCTCGGTGTTGGCGGGGTTGGAGAGGGGGATGTGGACGGCGTCGATAGATTTGAAGGACGCTTATTTCCACATCCCCATCCACAGGAGTTTCTGTCGCTTCCTGAGATTTGCATTCCAGGGCAGACAGTGGGAATTCAGGGTGTTGCCCTTCGGAATTTCCACGGCTCCTCGGGTTTTCACCCGTGTGGTTCTTGCGATCACAGCATACCTCCGCAGGAGAAGCATAGCAGTCCACACGTACATAGACGACTGGCTGTTGAAAGCGCACACCCGGGAAAGTTTGTCGGCCAATCTGGAGATTGTTTTGAAAACTCTCACAGACTTAGGCTGGATGATCAATTTCCCAAAATCAGAGCTGACTCCATCCCAGAAGTTTGTTTACCTGGGGATGTTCTTCGATCTAGAGACAGGATATGTTTATCCTACTCAGGAGAGAGTTCAGAAACTCATCTCATTAATTCAGTCAGTGTGCGACAGTCGTCATGTCCTGGCACGGGTTTAGTTGAGAATGCTGGGGTTGATGGTTTCATTGGAACCAGTCATTCCTCAGGCCGCCTTACGCAGGCGGCCGATCCAGTTATTTCTCATGACACAATGGACCCAGAGTACAGGTTCGCTGGACTCGAATGTGTCAGTGTTGGCGCCTCTGATTCACCACCTGCAATGGTGGTTGAATACAGAGAATCTCTTGCCGGGGGTTTTGCTAACCCCTCCCCACCCTCAGGTGACTGTGTATACAGATGCATCGATGGAGGGCTGGGGAGCTTGCCTGGAAGAGTCCACGATATCAGGGCTTTGGAATCTGGAACAGTCAAAGGAACATATAAATCTACTGGAGCTAAAAGCAGTAGTCCTGGGCCTGGAACATTTCTTACAGAAAGTTCAGGGCAAGATTGTTCTTATTCGTTCAGACAACTCAACAGTTGTGACTTACATAAACCGCCAGGGCGGAACGAAGTCGCCCAGTCTCTGTATGATGACATGGAAACTGCTTTGTTGGTGTCTGGATCACCAGATTACCTTGAAAGCAGTTCATATTCCGGGAAGGTTAAACCTGCTAGCAGACTCATTGAGCCGAAGGATGAGTGTTTTACCCACGGAATGGCAACTAAATCAATGTGTGGCGGATCGTCTGTTCGACCATTGGGGGAAACCCAACATCGATTTGTTCGCAACGAAGAAGAATGCGAAGATGACGACGTACGTCTCTCCGATTCCGGATCCAAGCGCTTTCGCAACAGATGCGTTAGCTATCAGCTGGGGGAGAATGTATGCATACGCATTCCCTCCAGCAATCCTGATTCCAAAAATTCTTCAGAAAATCAGACAAGAGGAATGCCAAGTGCTTCTGATCGCCCCGGATTGGCCAAGCCGATCATGGTATACGGATCTGCTGGACCTTCTGGTCTGCAATCCGGTTCCTCTGCCTCTGATGGACGATATTATCTTCCAGGGCAAGGCCCTTCACAGCAATCCGTCAATGTTCAGATTGACTGCGTGGATGTTGTCAAGGAATCTAGAATTAAGGAGGGCTTTTCTGAGCAAGCAGCCATGTTTATGGCCAAAGCCAGGAGGGGGTCAACCTCCAGAGCATATAATTATAAAATCAACAGATTTGCAGAATGGTGCTCAAAAAGATGTATTGATCCAATGGATTCATCTATTCAAGTAGTAGCTGATTTCCTCTGTCACCTCTATGATGCCTATAGCCTCAAGCCTAACTCTATTGCTGGTTATAAGTCAGCTTTAATGTCTGTTATTCCTTGCTTGGCTAAGAGGGGAAGTGATGAAGTAAATACATTAAATGTATTAATTAAAGGCATGGGCAATCTAAGACCAAGGAATCCACCTGTGATTCCGTCTTGGAGTTTATCGCTAGTGCTTCAAGTACTAGGTGATAAGCCTTTTGAACCACTTAGTTCCATTTCTATGAAACTATTAACACTGAAGACTGTGTTTTTAATTGCTGCGGCCTCGGCTAGGCGTAGGAGTGAAATTCATGCCTTATCAGCCGAGGATGACCGTTTTGTGGTTTCAGGGGAAGGCCTTAAGCTGCTACCTAGGATTAATTTCTTGGCTAAAAATCAGTCGTTGAAATATCCAGGTCAACCTATTATTTTGCCTGCTTTAACTAGATATGATCCTAATTCTAAAGCATGGTGTCCCGTCCGGGCGCTGCGCCGGTACAAACAACGTACGGCGGAGTGGCGCACCGACCAGTCAGCGTTATGGTTGTCATATATTGAACCCCATGGCAGGGCTTCTAAGGACACCATTTCCAGGTGGATTGTGGAATGCATTCAGTTTTGCCATAAATCCGCCACCGGGAAGCAGGTTGACGTGGCCAAGGCTCACAGTGTCCGCGGCGTAGTGACATCCACGGCCCTATTTAATGGGGTCCCTGTGGATGATATTATGTCGGTGGCTCAGTGGCACTGTGAGTCAAGTTTTACAGACCATTATCTCCGTGACACCTCTAATCCTCTCGCCTTGTCGATTTTGAAAAAATAACTCGGTTTATATTTTTTGAGGAGGTTTTTTCCTCATTACTTATATATTTCACAATTAATTTATGGAAACACCCACTTTTTTGGGCCTGCATCAGTCTTTACCAATGGGAAGATGATGTCAGCAGCCATTTCAACAAGGTCAGTCTTGTTCATGTGTTGTCCGTTGTTGATTGTATTGTCACGATTACCCGTTATTAATATGGTGATGGTTTGTGTATTTGTGTGGTTCATTGTTGAGAGTTACGAAAATGGAGCTTTTTCGTCTCTGTCCTGTAGTACATGGCACTTGTACGTAGAGAGCGTATAGGACATTGAGGTCAGTCGACTCTTCCTCCCAGGAAGGAGGGGGGGGGAGCGCATATGACATTCGGTCATCTCTCATACATCGGTGGTGTTATCCGATGGTTAGTCAAATCCTGACTGTTTTTTCTTACAGTTTCAGAAGTTTAAGTGCCTTAAACGCAGAAAAGCGTATAGGGATGAGCTGGTCTTTTGACCTCGCCTCCCTCCCGCCAGATTCACTTTCGAATTCTGGCAATATCAAAAGTATTAGGGAGGTAAGTATACTCTTGAAGTGAAATAAACGAAATCTAGGATTTCTTTTTTCACGAGAGAGTTGATACTTACCTCCCTAGATACGGACCCGGCCTCTCCACCCCACAGAGGCTCGGTCTTCAGGCTCTTAATAGTTGCATGTGTGTCAGCCAATAATCTAGTCAGAGGAAGTGCTAGTCTGCGCATGCGCGGTGGTGGGGCTGGCATCCGCCAGACTACGCTCTGACTCCCTGCCCACTAGGGGCGCCTAACTGTTTTAATCTGAGTGTTTATTGAGTGAAAGCCAATATTTAGCAATATCAAAAGTATTAGGGAGGTAAGTATCAACTCTCGTGAAAAAAGAAATCCTAGATTTCGTTTATGTAATATTGCATTTCCAGATGATAACTCGAGTTCTGTTGAAGGGATCATTACCAAGCTAGCATGGGAGCTTGTCCTTGCTGGCCCGAAGAAGCCTGTCTATTTTGGGGTCAAGGTCATGGTAACCTAATTGATGATGTAATATTGCCTTTCTGGATGATAGCGCAAGTTCATTGAAGGGATCATTACCAATCTGGCATGGGAGCTTCTTGGTGGTCCAAAGAACCGTATCAATTATGGGGTCAAAGGTCAAGGTCATGGTGACCTGATTAATGATGTAATATTGCGTTTCCGGATGATAACTCGAGTTCTGTTGAAGGGATCATTACCAGTCTGGCATGGGAGCTTGTCATTGGTGCTCCGAAGACCTCTATCAATTTTGAGGTCTAAGGTTAAGGTCACGGTCACCTAATTAATTGCGTAATATGTTTCCGGATGATAAGTCGAGTTGTATTGAATGGATCATTACCAATCTGGCAGGGGAGCTTGTCCTAGGTGGTCCAAAGAACTCAATCAACTTTGAAGTAAAACGGTCAAGGTCATGGTGACCTAGCCAGTTCTATTGAAGGGATCTTTACCGATTTTAGGTAGGAGTTATTGCTTAGCAGAATGGGGGTTCATACTTTAGCAATCTCTGATTGTCATTCTTGTTAAAATTATGTTGATAAGTTCTGCTCTCAGACCCACTATAAACTTTCTAAAGCTCTTCATTTTGCACTTGAATTGTTCATGGACCATAAGATTTTCTCGGCATAATTTTTCTGCTTTTAGTGAGTATGGTTATAGCCAATAATTGTTTGACAGTGCTGTAGTTAGCTGCTTTTATTCATATTTATGCTAGCAAACAACAACAAGACAGAATTAATGTGGTTTGGTAACTGTATTGCTATATAGATGGCTGCTTACAAGCTACAATTAACAAAACACAATAAACTATTTTTTTGCCAAAATGTAACAGACCCAGCCATCAGAACTTGTCTGGCTCCCACTTACACATGCTGCTACGGGACATGGCTCTAACAGAGCCAGACAATAAGAGCCCCTCCCTACCTCATCCAATTGGAGTAACTAGTAATAAAAAACATTAACCACAAGATCCTCATAGAAAATGTCAATTTGCAGACCAAGAGATTGTTTTTGAAAATTTACCACGAATAACTGGCTGAATGATAGAGGCAGTCATTCCAGTTAAAATGTTCAAGGGTATTCTTCTCTTGGTTTGCAAATGGACATTTCTCAGGACCATTGAAGCAGTCTTTGACCAGCTTGAGCGTGAAAGTGTTAAGTATTATAGGTGATTAGTGCAGATTATGAGAATAGTGTTGTTTATAGCTGTCTTTTCTCTTCACCTAATACTTAGTCACACTGAATTAAATGATAACAATTTATTCTATTATCTCAGTCGAAAAACAATAGTTTTAAATCGTCTCGCTGGAGATTTTCCAACTAGTCTGGAATCTGCCATTCTTTATTGCCAACAGACAAGAGTCACTATTGCTATTATTGCTAAGATAAAATTTTCATTTACTGCATCCTAATTCAAGATCTATTAAAAAACAATTTTAATTAGATTGCACAGTTGATGGTTTGCCATCTCAAAATCCCCACATTTTGCCATTATCCCCCCCCCCCCCCACTCATTGGAAACTGGCACAACAAATTTGGTTGCATTCTGCCAAATGGTTACGCGGGAGACTGCCAAATGGATAGACGGACAGATACAGTTTCAATATCCCTATCGTTTTTTCAAAATATGTGTGATAATAATGTTCAGTATGTCTTCTTTTAGCAAGACTATGAAGCTTATTATTTCGTTTGTCGTTTCAACATGTCAGAGGTTCCAGGTCATGCTAAAAATAGTCTTTATTTCAGCCAGATAGATCAGGTTTCTGAGATTGTGTAGACCCAGTTAAATGGCTGCAATTGTAGTGGTGATGGTGTGATTTCCTGATTACTGTGTGTGCCGTCAGCATCCAGATTCTTATTTGATCAGACAAATAGTGCTTTTGTCAGGGATTACATACCAGGAGCATTTGACATACATTATTCTAGATTGACATCCACATTGACAATTATGCCAAAGCTGCTAGAAAGATTGATTACCTGTCTGAATGTAAGCTGCTAGAAAGATTGATTACCTGTCCAAATGGAAACTGCTAGAAAGATTGATTACCTTTGTGAATGTAAGCTGTAAGGATGATTGATTACCTGTCTGAATGCAAACTGCTAGAAAGATTGATTACCTTTGTGAATATAAGCTGCAAGGATGATTGATTACCTGTCTGAATGTAAGCTGGGAGAATGATTGATTACCTGTATGAATGTAAAGCGTGAAGATGACTAATTACCTGTCTGAATGTAAGCTGTGAGGATGATTGATTAGCTGTCTGAATGTAAGCTGTGAGGATGATTGATTACCTGTCTGAATGTAAGCTGTGAGAATGATTGATTACCTGTATGAATGTAAAGCGTGAAGATGACTAATTACCTGTCTGAATGTAAGCTGTGAGGATGATTGATTAGCTGTCTGAATGTAAGCTGTGAGGATGATTGATTACCTGTCTGAATGTAAGCTGTGAGGATGATTGATTACCTGTCTGAATGGAAGCTGCGAGGATGATTGATTACCTGTCTGAATGTAAGCTGTGAGGATGATTGATTACCTGTCTGAATGTAAGCAGCTAGAATGATTGATTACCTGTCTGAATATAAGCTGTGAGAATGATTGATTATCTGTCTGAATGGAAGCTGCGAGGATGATTGATTACCTGTCCGAATGTAAGCTGCTAGAATGATTGATTACCTGTCTAAATGTAAGTTGCTAGAATGATAGATTACCTGTCTGAATGGAAGCTGCGAGGATGATTGATTACCTGTCTGAATGTAAGCTGTGAGGATGATTGATTACCTGTATGAATGTAAGGCGTGAGGATGACTAATTACCTGTCTGAATGTAAGCTGTGAGGATGATTGATTAGCTGTCTGAATGTAAGCTGTGAGGATGATTGATTACCTGTCTGAATGTAAGCTGTGAGAATGATTGATTACCTGTATGAATGGAAGCTGCAAGGATGATTGATTACCTGTCTGAATGTAAGCTGCGAGGATGATTGATTACCTGTCCGAATGTAAGCTGCTAGAATGATTGATTACCTGTCTAAATGTAAGTTGCTAGAATGATAGATTACCTGTCTGAATGGAAGCTGCTAGACTGATTGATTACCCGTCTGAATGGAACTAAAAAGATTGATTACCTCTCTGACTGTAAGCTGCCAAAAAGATTGATTACCTCTCTGAATGTAAACTGCTAGAAAGATTGATTACCTGTCTGAATGGATGCTTCTTATTTCTGCTTGATTATCTTTTCTTCCAGGGCACATTTCAAATTGGAGCCATTTTTAAGTCATGACAACACATTGGTGAAAGAACACATTTCACTGCTGGAACGACAGCGCCCGATTGAGGTAGATATTTAGTTATTGTTGCATGCATGCACACATGCATGCACCATATGCCTATCATCTCTGATTTGATTTTGCAATATAATAAAGGGATCTATTTATATCTATCTATGCCCCACTGATTTCTAGCTAAGCTTATTTTGGGGACAATTTACTTACATGGCAATGTTTTTATTCAATTGTCATTTAAGTTAAGACAGTCTTTTATTATATACAATGAATACAACTAGGGGCATATAGTCATATGCGTATGAACGTGTATAAAGTGGACCATTTGCCTATCTTTCAGACTTGCTCAGGCCAGTAGTACTTGCACTGCTGCCAGGATAAGCAATTAGGCTTTATGGTTCACTTTTGAGTGTAGATCTTTATGGCTTCCTCATTGGGCAATACCATGGGGATCTTGCACTGGAAACTAGTTTGCCCTTACAAGATCAGGCTCTATCAAGTGATTAATCCTATTCAATGCGATTTTGTGTTTTGTTTATAGCATCATTTGGACAGATGCATCACACTTTCCCCGTGAACTGTTCTCTGCCATGTTCTGCCTCACCCTATACGATATGATACCATACCATGCAATACAATCCCATAACAATCCAACTACCTCACCACCACCACATATGATGTGGCATGGATGTTTTTAAGTAGAGGGGCTCAATGTGTGGGGCATTATTTTTTCAGTTGTATTATTTGTGGGAGAAAAAATGCTTTTCACAGCTGTGGCATGGGACTGAATGAATTAGAGATCACAAATGAGAATTAGGTTTCAATAAACACTGCTAAATGTAAAAGTTTTTATCATATTTTATAAATTTATAAAAGTTGACTCAAACTATAACACTGTTCAAATGTAGGTTAAAGTCGTGAATCTTGACGCATCATAAAATTCATGGTATGATGTCATCATCTGAATTGTCAACCATGTGGATTCAAATTATGATGCACATGTTTTCAAATTGGAAGAACCTGCCATCTAATACAATTCACCTTTCCAGTTTATCCATCGATCATTTGACATTAATCATTATGTCATGGATGATTCGATATAGTCTGTCTTTAGCGCTTAATAGTCTGGCACGGCGTATGAATTGTATATCTTTACTATTTAATAAACATTCTGTCAAATATTTTGAAATTAATTTGACTGGGCGCTGTTGCTGCCATACGCAACAACAGCACACAAGTAAAATTAGTTTCAAAATATTCGACAGCTTGCATGTATAGTTTTCTGGAAATTGATAGTCAGCGAGTTCAGTAATCGATCGATCCCAACATGGACGTGGTGTTGGTGGAGTTTAGATTGGGATATGTGGGGCATAGCTAAAAGTGGAAATGTCCATTACCAAGCTGGACAGCAGCTCAGATTCAAGGTCTTGTTTAACAAACGCTAGTACTCCTTGCATCTCATTAATATGGTGGTGATTTGAATGACCTGTTGCTAGCTATAAACCATCAATAAAAAAATTTGATGACGTCATACGATAACAATCATTCACGTGATGATGTCACTCCTTCATTCTCAGGAGAAATTGAAAATGACTGTGGCAAAATTTACAGTTAAGAAATTCTAAAATATACAAACAATATATTTTATTTTATTTAAATAAGACAAAAGCATTATTTTGGCGTGATTTGACCCTTCTCCATTTGTGTTCACCCTTAAGTATGGCAAAGCAAGTTTGTCACATATGGGTTTGACTCTACTGTAAGATACTTATGAGCATTATTAGCTCACCTCGCCATCCGCCTGGCGTCTGGCAACTTTTTCTTTAGCCAACATCTTCTCAAGATCCACTTGGACGATTTCAATTATAATTGGCAGGAAGCATCCTTAGAATGTAGAGATCCAAGTTTGTTCAGACGAAACCAATCAGCCATTTTGGCCGGTGGGCATCTTGGATTTCGGCCAATTTTTAGAAATGTCTTTAAAAATCTCCTCTGAAGACCTTTGGGCAATCGATTCAAACCTAACGAAACATCATCTAGGGCAAGAGGGAAGCCAAGTTTGTTGAAGAGAACTTGATTGACAAAATGGTTCGGCAGCAATCTTGAATAAGCTAGTTTTCTCGAAAATGACTCCAGAAGTGCTGAAGGGATCATCCATCAAAAAGCCTGGCCATGTGGGCCAATCAAAATGTAACGTGTTTGGCGGCCATATTTTTTTTTTTTTATTTGATGGATTTTGAGACTGAAATTGGTTTTATATATATTTTTGGGTATTCCGATCTAAAAGTTGACATTTTCGAAACAGTCAGATAAATGGTTTGTCGGCCTTCTTGGATCATTTTCCCGCCAATAGCTCCCATACTAAAGTAATGGGAAACTCGAGAACCAATTGGGCAGATTTCAAGTATATTTCTTGACTGGAAGCATCCTTCCGGCATAGGGATACAAGTTTGTTCAAAGGAAGACGATCATCTTATTTAGCCGGCAGCCATCTTGGATTTTGGCTGAAAAAAATGTCCGAAACCGCTTGAAATATGATCTAGGGCAAGAGCTAAACCAAGTTTATTTGAGGGAACTTGATTTGCAAAATGGTTTGGCGGCCATCTTAGATGACCTAGTTTTCGCGAAAACGACTTCTCCAGAATCGATGTATGGATGGGGCCAAAATTTGGCAGATATGATTAGGGCCATTAAATTGTGTCCATTGAAACTTGATACGTTAAAAGAACATGGCCGTCGTGGATCAATCAAAATTTATTAACAACTTGGCCAATTTTAATAACAGTTGACTAAACCTTCGTAGAAATTAGATTGGTAACTTTTTCTGGTGGTCATCGCGTTTTCATTTGTACCAGTGGCCAATAATTCCAGGTGAGCGATATGGGCCTCTTGTTTAGGCTCCGCCCCGTAAGGTGCAGAAGTCTTATAATAATCACTGTGTCTGTCCATCTGTCTGTCCATCCACAATATCTCGTAAACAGCATATCATACACAACCTCTGCAGATATTTTAATGAAACTTGGTGTATGCCTCAGTTATGATAGCCAGATGTGCCTTTTGAAGAATTCATCTTTATAGGTCCAATATCTTGGGTGAAAATGAGCTTTTCACTTCTAGAGTATACTTACCTCCCTAATACTCTTTGATATTGCTAAATATCGGCTTTCACTTAATAAAACACTCAGATTTAAAAAGAAAGGTGCCCCTTATGGGCAGGTAGTCAGAAGTCAGTCAGGCGGATGCCAGCCCCACCACCGCGCATGCGCCGACTAGTACTTCCTCTTTGCTAATTTATTGGCAGAGGGTCTACACATGCTTTGTTGCTTTAAGCTTTTCTTAGCTGTTTAAGACTTAAATTCATTCTCTAGAAGTGTTATATATCCTGTGTGAGATGGCAGATCGTCTATATTCGCCAGAGGAGGGCCCAGAACCTAGCCATCAGGTGACTTCTAGTATATTTTAGCGAGTTTATCCCGTTGTAATGTGTTTCCGGGACTCGCGTTTATCATGATAAGCGCCTAAAATAACTAGTTTATTTCAAAATGGCGCTATGAAATACTAATCTCTCTTTGTGTTTATGTCCACAGGTATCTACCTAGAAATGTTTAGGACATCACATCTTCAGAGAGTTTGTTTTTCTCCACCTAGGTTCCATTTCCTACTAACATTGTTAGGTTATCTAACCAAAAAATCTTTTCCCAGTGAGTTGGAGGCCTCGGATGAAGGTCTTCTCACTTTGCCCTCTTGGTCCTCTTCCCTCCCCTTAAGGTGGAGAGAGTTAAGAGGTCATAATGTTGGTGGAGCGTCCGGTTCATCAGATCAGATGGTTTGTCTATGCTAAAGACTCAGGTACTCTAGTTATGATATGAGGCATTTCAATTATATTTGACAATATTTATAAAATCTTACTGCCATTTATCATTGTTTATCTGATGTTTGTATAGTCTGTATAAACTATCCTGTCTAGTTAGGATGTTCTGGATATGATTACAATTCGTCCTTACACCTGGAGGTTTTGTTTCGGATCGATTTAACTTCTTATTTTTGAAGTTATGATGTCATAATCAGCCTTGCGCCTTACTATCAGTTAAAAGTTTTGTCCAACGCTGATTTATTATCATTATTAGCTTGGGTCTTATGGCCCCTTCCTCCTTGTTTATTTTGTGTTGAGTTCTAATTCATTGTCTGTAATACTCATTGTCTTCGTCCTCTGCTGTGTTTCAGAGGCCTGGTTGTCCTTCATGTAGAAGGTTTATCCTTGACAAGTTCTTCCCCCCATTTATGCTCCCAGTGCAGCCCATGTGGGCCATTGCTTAAATGTGAGATCTGTAAAAGGTGGGGGGGGGGGGGCTAATGTCTGAATTTCTCTCATTGCAGACCAGGGAGAAGGCTCTAGAGGAGGAGAGAAAGAGTAAGAAAGAGGCTTCTGGTAAGAAGGGTAAGATGAAGGCCTCGTCCGCTATGGATATGAAGGCCTTCCATATTGAGATGATGGGAGAGATGAATAGGACAATTAAAGATTTGGTCCCAGAGTTGCTTCGTGGCATGCTTTCTGGTCCAAATCTTTCGTTGTCCTCTTCATCTGCTCCGGAGCAGATAATCCCCGCCTCTGAATCGGTTCTATTTAGGGACCTATCAGTTTTCGACCATGATTCAGAGGTGGCCCTAATAGAGGGTGAAATCCACGGTAAGAACACTGGCAGCAGGCTTGCCGCGCTGGTTGTTCGTGGTCAGGTGTCGCTGGAACCTGCCTGCCTATCAGGCCAGGATTATCCACACCCTGCAGGTACCAGTTCCTCCTATGGTACCTCTCCTGGCCAGTCCGGGTTAGCATTCTTTGCTAACCTGGAGTCTAATCTTTCTGGCCAGGAAGAAGAGGATTATCTGCTGGGTTCTCCTTCTGGCGCCGTGGCCATGGACATTGACGTACGTGCACCCCTCGCGGGGAACACGGGCGGCATTGTCCACGGTACTACTCACACAGGAGTAGCGTTCACGGCGCAGAAGGTAGCCCGGGCTGGATCTGATGGCCAGTTTTACTGCATACCTCGGCTTACCGATGGTGTAGCAGGTGCTGGCCAGGGCCGTGGTGTGGCGAGATTTTCCCCACGCAATACCACGGTACCTGCTCCTGGTCAAGCCAGTCAGTTTAGCATGCCTGTTCTTTCAGGCCCGCATGCTTTCTCTGGCTTGCCAGGCGTATCAGTTCCTCCAGCCACATACACACCTGTGATTGCTCAGGAGGATGACGAAGGCCCTCGTCCTGTAGAGCATTCGCAGGTGGCCACGGAAGAAGACTGGTCTGACGCTTGTCAGTGGCTAATCAGGCCAGATCTTGCCGTGGATCAGTCGGCCAGTCAATGGGACCAGCGCCCGTGACTGGCATGTAAACCGACTGTTACCGCTATGCCATCTTTGCCGTTAGCTGATCATATTGTTGATATGTTCACTGCGGCGGAGACGTCCATTAGTGCACATGGACATTTAGCGAAAGCCCTGCGCGAAGTGGCAAAGCGGTACCTTATTACAGCTGATCAATATCAGCTATACGGTGTAGTACCAAAGCCAAGCACGGATGACTGTGCTGCGCTGGGTGAAGATACGCGGCCAGGTTCCCGGTCTGACACGGGAGCACTGTGTTCGAACGTTTTGCGTTCGGCTAACATCGCGTTACGTGATGCGGAAGAGAGTTCGAGGGCGTCTATTGCAGCGCTTTCACATGTCTCACAGTTGTTACAAGGGGTAGTAACGGCATCCGCATTACGTCAGCCTAGTCCGGTGACTGTCCACAGAGCCATCCAAGATGGAATTAACTTGCCTTTGGACTGTTTAACCCGGTCTGTAACCAGGAGTGTCCGGGCGAGGTGCACGTTTGCTCTTGATAACTTGTGCCCATCCCAGGATTTGTATAATAGACTGCTGCGTACGCCTATGACTGGTCCTGGTCACTTTGGAGGTGAGGGATGTAAGCATCTCCAGGAGACGGTTACCCTGGTCAATAACCAGAGGGCATTACGTGAGCAATTTGAAGTGCTCCATAGAGAGCGTGTTCGCGCAGCTCCCCCTGCGTATCATCCCCTGCAGGCTCGAGGTAGCGGTGGCCAGGTCAGAGGCCAGCCACCAGCGCAGCGTCGGCCATGGCCACGTGCGCTTCGGCCAGCAGCGAGTGGGGCGCAGGCTCCTCCGGCGCAGCCAGCCAGGCAGCCGCCCGCGCACCACGTGCGCACGGTGCGGGCCGTGGTGCGCGAGGATCTGGTCGTGGTAATCGTACCTGACAGGGTGATTACCACAGTAAGAGCTACCCCAGTGCATCTGCTCCAGGAGACAGTGCCACTCTTGTGCTTCTTATGTCCACCTCTCTCCCTAGGTGGACCAGTGGGAGGCCGATTGGCCAACCACATGCAAGAGTGGGAACGGTTGACTCAGGACCGTTTAGTCTTGCGATGGCTTTCAGTCGGGTATCATCCCAACTGGATAACAGGCCCACCATCACGACTGTCTCTGGTGCCGGTCTGGACTCAAATTCCAAGAGATCCAGATCAGCGATTGTGTATAGAGGAGGAAATAAATTCCCTCATACTCAAGGAAGCAATTCAGCCGGCGCAAAGTTGCCTGGGCTTCTATTCAACCGTGTTCTTGGTAACGAAAAGCACTGGAGGGTGGAGACCAATTCTCAACCTCAAGCCATTGAACAAGTTCATAGACACACCCAGTTTCAAGATGGAAACTGTGAGATCGGTGTTGGCAGGGTTGGAGAAGGGAATGTGGACAGCTTCAATAGATTTGAAGGATGCTTATTTCCACATTCCAATAGCGAGGAGTTTCCGTCGCTTCCTGAGATTTGCATTCCAGGGCAGACAGTGGGAATTCAGGGTGTTACCCTTCAGAATTTCTATGGCTCCTCGGGTCTTCACCAGGGTGGTTCTTGCGATAACAGCATACCTCCGCAGGAGAAGCATAGCAGTCCACACGTACATAGACGACTGGCTGTTAAAAGCACACAACCAGGAAAGTTTATCAGCAAATCTGGAGATAGTTTTGAAAACTCTCACAGATTTAGGCTGGATAATAAATTTTCAAAAATCAGAGCTGACTCCATCCCAGAAGTTTGTTTACCTGGTAATGTTCTTCGATCTGGAGATAGGATATGTTTATCCTACTCCGGAGAGGGTACAGATACTCATCTCAGTAATACAGTCAGTGTGCAACAGTCGTCATGTCCTGGCACGGGTTTATCTGAGAATGCTTGGATTGATGGTTTCTTTGGAACCAGTCATTCCTCAGGCGGCCTTACACAGGCGGCCGATCCAGTTATTTCTCATGACACAATGGACCCAGAGTACAGGTTCACTGGACTCGAGCGTGTCAGTGTTGGAGCCTCTAGTTCATCACCTTCAATGGTGGTTGAAAACAGAGAATCTCCTGGTGGGGGTGATGTTAACCCCTCCTCACCCTCAGGTAACGATGTATACAGATGCATCGATGGAGGGATGGGGAGCTTGCCTGGAAGAATCCACGAGATCAGGGCTTTGGAATCTGGAACAGTCAAAGGAACATATCAATCTACTGGAATTACGAGCAGTAGTCCTGGGCCTGGAACATTTCTTACAGAAAGTTCAGGGCAAGAGTGTTCTAATTCGATCAGACAACTCAACAGTAGTGACTTACATAAACCGCCAGGGCGGAACGAAGTCGCCCAGTCTCTGTATGATGACTTGGAAACTGCTTTGTTGGTGCCTGGATCACAGGATTACCTTGAAGGCAGTTCATATTCCGGGAAGATTAAATCTGTTAGCAGACGCATTGAGCTGAAGGATGAGTGTTTTACCTACGGAATGGCAACTAAATCAATGTGTGGCGGATCGTCTGTTCGACCACTGGGGGAAACCCAACATAGATTTTTTCGCAACGAAGAAGAATGCGAAGTTGACGACGTACGTCTCTCCGATTCCAGATCCAAGCGCTTTCGCAACAGATGCGTTAGCTATCAGCTGGGTGGGAATGTATGCATACGCATTCCCTCCAGCAATCCTGATTCCAAAAATTCTTCAGAAAATCAGACAGGAGGAGTGCCAAGTGCTTCTGATCGCCCCAAATTGGCCAAGCCGATCATGGTATACGGATCTGCTGGACCTTCTGGTCTGCAATCCGGTTCCTCTGCCTCTGATGGACAATATTATCTTCCAGGGCAAGAACCTTCACAACAATCCGTCAATGTTCCAATTGACTGCGTGGATGTTGTCAAGGAATCTAAAATTAAGGAGGGCTTTTCTGAGCAAGTAGCCATGTTCATGGCTAAAGCCAGGAGGGGGTCAACCTCCAGAGCATATTATAAAATCAACAGATTTGCAGAATGGTGCTCAAAAAGATGTATTAATCCAATGGATTCATCTATTCAGGTAGTAGTCGATTTCCTCTGTCACCTGTATGATGCCTATAGCCTCAAGCCTAACTCTATTGCTGGCTATAAGTCAGCTTTAATGACTGTTATCCCTTGCTTGGCTAATATGGGAAGTGATGAAGTAAATACATTAAATACTTTAATCAAAGGCATGGGCAATCTAAGACCAAGGAATCCCCCAGTGATTCCGTCTTGGAGTTTATCACTAGTGCTTCAGGTGCTAGCTGATAGGCCGTTTGAACCACTAAGCTCCATTTCTATGAAAATGTTGACGCTTAAGACTGTATTTTTAATTGCTGCGGCCTCGGCTAGGCGTAGGAGTGAGATTCATGCCTTGTCAGCCGAGGCAGACCGTTTTGTGGTTACAGGGGAGGGCCTTAGGCTTCTACCCAGGATAAATTTCATGGCGAAAAACCAGTCTGAAATATCCGGGTCAACCGATAATTTTACCAGCTTTGACTAGGTTTGATCCTAATTCAAAACTATGGTGTCCAGTCCGAGCATTAATCCGGTACAAACAACGTACTCAAGATTGGCGGACGGACCCAACAGCTTTATGGTTGTCATATATTGAGCCCCATGGCAGGGCATCAAAGGACACCATTTCCAGGTGGATTGTAGAGTGTATTCAATTTTGCCAAAAATCCGCCACAGGTACACAAGTTGACATGGCCAAGGCTCACAGTGTCCGGGGTGTAGTGGCTTCCACTGCCCTATTTAATGGGGTACCTGTGGATGACATTTTGTCAGTAGCTCAGTGGCACTGTGAGTCAAGTTTTACCGACCATTATCTCCATGACACCTCGAATCCTCTCGCCTTATCGATTTTGAAAAGCTAATCTAGGTGTACATATTTTGATGAGGTATCCTCGTTTTTTTTATATATTTCACATTTAATCAATGGAAACATCTACTTTATGGGCTGCATCAGTCTTCACCAATGGGGAGATGATGACAGCGCCAATCTTCCACAAGGTCAGTCTTGTGTATGTTGTCCATGGTTTTTTGTAAAGTCACGTGACCCTTCGTTATTAATATGGTGATGGTACGTGTTTTATGTGGTTCATTATTGAGAGTATACGAAAATGTAGCCTTTTCATTTAATGTCCTATAGTACATGGCACTTGTACGTAGAGAGCGTATGGGACATTGAGGTCATTCAGTCTTCCTCCCAAGAGGAGGGGGGGTGGGGGGGGGGGGCGAGCGCTTATGACTTTTGGTCATCTCTCAGCCATCGGTTTGTGTTAGCCGATGTTTTTTCCTATCTATTCCTGATTGTGTTTCCACACAATTTCAGATGTTTAAGTGCCTTAGTCGCAGAAAAGCGCATAGGGAAGGGCTGGTCTTTTGACCTCGCCTCCCTCCCGCCGAATTCACTGACGAATTCTGGCAATATCAAAGAGTATTAGGGAGGTAAGTATACTCTTGAAGTGAAATAAATGAAATCACGGATTTCTTTTTTCACGAGAGAGTTGATACCTACCTCCCTAATACGGACCCGGCCTCTCCGCCCCACTGAGGCTCGGTCTTCAGGCTCTTATTATGTTGCATGTGTGTCAGCCAATAAATTAGTCAGAGGAAGTAGTAGTCGGCGCATGCGCGGTGGTGGGGCTGGCATCCGCCTGACTGACTTCTGACTACCTGCCCATAAGGGGCACATTTCTTTTTAAATCTGAGTGTTTTATTAAGTGAAAGCCGATATTTAGTAATTTCAAAGAGTATTAGGGAGGTAAGTATCAACTCTCTCGTGAAAAAAGAAATCCGTGATTTCGTTTATTTTAAATGCAAAAACTCATGATTTTGGTCAATTTTCTCGTAAACACCATATCATACAGAATCGCTTAAAATAATTTAATAAAACTTGGCAGGTTACTTCTTTATGATGGCTAGATGTGCATTTTGAAGGACTCACCTTTATATATTCAATATTTTGGGTGAAAATTTACTTTTTAATGCAAAAACACAATTTTTGTCAATTTCCTCGTAAACAGCATATCATACTCTTCAGATATTTTAATGAAACTTGGTATATGCCTCAGTTACGATATGCAGATGTGCCTTTTGAAGAATTCACCTTTAACATGTGCCTATCTGTCCAATATTTTGGCTGAATATGGGATTTTTAATGCAAAAACACACAATTTTTTGTCAATTTCCTCGTAAACACCATATCATACAAAATCGCTTAAAATAATTTAATGAAACTTAGCAAGTAGCTTCTTTATGAGCATTTGGCATGCCTTTTTGAAGAATTCACCTTTATAGGTTTTTTTTAATTTAAAAAAAAAATTAATATGAAGGCTTTGACTAAAATTGCTACCTATTGCATAGAGAAAGGTATTTCAAGTGATTGCATGGCCCTCTTGAGTCAAACAGCATAAACTTTCTAGTTCCAGTGGTAAATTAAAAAAGTAATATTCTGTTGGTCTGTAACTGGACATTCCTCAAGACCATTGGCGCATCCAGTTTTGGCTGGATTGATCCTTAAAATGTTAATGTATTTCAGGATTCTGATGTAGAGACAGAGAAGGAAGGAAAGACTCAGTCATTCAGACAATATCCCCGTGTGGCTTCCATCATCAACATGCCACTCGTCACAACTTTGTATTATTGCAGCTTTTATCATTATGAGCTTGCAGAGGTAAGCTATATTATAATATACCAATGATATAAAGCAAGATTTTCCTACCCCAAAGGAATCCTAGCACAATCTTAATATGATTACAGACACTGACACTGACAGTGAAATGGACATTGTACAGTCAATTCACCTTTCCAGAGTACCCACCCATCAAATGATGTCATAATGAACTGCGTGATGTGTACAATGACATCATAATAAATGACGTCATGATTGATGTCGATAAGCACGTCGCGAACGCGTATTTGAAGACGGTCTATGCGTTGTTGTACAAATTGTTTGCTTTTACTATTTAATAGATATTCTGTTGAATATTTTGAAACTAATTTGACTGGGCGCTGTTGCTGCCATAGGCAGCAACAGCACCCAGTCAAATTAGTTACAAAATATTCAACAGCTTCTCTGTATTGTTTTCAGGAAATTGATAGCTCGGTGAGGTGAGGGTGGAGTTTAGCTAGTGATGGGCGGGGCATAGCTAAACATGGAAAGGTCCATTGTTAGTGGTCTACTCGTGCTTGCCAGGATCACGCATCAAATATGCACTCCGCTGACATTCAGTGAAGCACATGTTTTCCCACAGAAAATATAATTTTTCTTATTGCATTTCGATGACAGTGATAATAATGATATGAAATGTGACTGAGTTTGAGATTCTATTTATCATATAGAGAGATATTTTGACAGATTTTCCTATAAAGTCAATCCCTGAAACCCATTTAAATGCACCATTTTGTGTTGTTCATTTTCATCACTGACGCATAGCTTGCTAAGAGTTCTGACCAATGAGACACAAAAAATAATAACAAACAAATCATCGTTATTTTGGACTTAAAATTACTTTTAATCCAACTTTTAACATTACTGCACCTATCATGCAAATTTACAAATGCATTTCATGACTAATTAGGCTATGTATTAAAAAAATTTAAACCAACAACAACATTTCCATTGTGTTTACATTTACATTGTCGTTGTCACTAGGAAACATTTACCGTGTCATATGGCATGTGGTATTATTCTGAGTTATCTAACTAATGAAATTATTTCTTACACGTTACATAACCAATGAAAATGTTTTGTTGAATATAACATGTGTGTTCATATCAAGATATATTAAATGGGCGGGAAGCTATGATTATAAGGTAAATATATATATGTCTGTCCATATGTGCCGGCATCTACAACATGTACAATGGTGGTGCGTTTTGTTATTTCACATCAAGAGTATACTTACCACCCTGATACTTTATGATATTTCCTAAATATCGACCTAGCTTCAATAATACTCAGAATTAAAAAGAAACCACCCCCACTGGGCAGGTTACACAACTGACAGTCCAGAGGATGTGCAGCCCAAACACACATGCGCGGGGCTGACTCATTCTCTTCTTAAAATATTGACCTGCCATTGCAACACGCTTTCTAGCCTTGCATCTGCTTTCATTCTTTTTGAAGCTTTGAGTTGTTTTGCAACTTGCTTTGACTTATTATTAGTATGTCTGACGCTGCCAAGTCACCGGAGGATGCTCCCGGTCCAAGCCATCAGGTGTACTATAGTAAAGTTATTGATAAAGAATTTGCGTGTTGACTCGGATGGTATTTCCGGGATTCGCGCTATCTCGTGGATACGTCTTTATTAAGCTAGCTCTTTTATGGGGGAGGCCTATATATTAGCTAACACATGTTGTGCTTTATTTTTCAGACACATGAGCTGATATTTGAAGGGTATCCTTTTATTTTAAACAATATTTATACTTGGTTTCTGGGTCCTTCTAATTTATTATGAGTTTGCTGAGGGAATTATTACCATAAGAAGTAATTTTTCCGCATTCTCCCTTCCCCCCCCCCCCCCCACCACATGGTTTTGGACTCAGGATGAGGTATTCCTGTGTTGTTTATCAGACTTCACTCGTCCTCAGAAATCATCTTATGAGGTTATTTAGGAGAGAGAAAAAATTTCAGTCATTTTATTTCTAAATATTTTAGAAGTTTTTTGACTGAGTGTTGAGTTATTTATCTCTCTTGATGGTTTGCATAGGTTCATTGTGTTTATAAAGTTCAATTACTAATGAATCTTTGTTTTGAGCTGTGAAGTCTAAAAAAGTTCGCCTCTCAAGTATTCAAGCTCAAATTCTTATGTCTCCCTTGTCTTCTTAAAGAAGTACAACAAGGTTTTAGGATTTGTTTACTTTTTGTCAGGCCTATAGTCTTTTCTATGGGCCTGGCTTATCTTTCATTTGATGGTCAAATGTTTTCCTTACGGATCTTATTAGCCTTCTGCAATTGGTTTTTTGGTTCGTCATAACTAAAAACTAATTTTTTCCGTTTGTGTCTTTTCAAAGGGTTATTGAGAACAAATGCCCTTCCTGCCACCGTTTTGTGAAGGCCCACTTTTTCCCTCATGACTGCACTAGGTGCAGTACGTGCAGGCCTCTTCTAAATTGCCATGTGTGTGAGTCGTGGCCGGTGGAGGTGTTAACTGATTTTTTAAATCAGCAGGTAAAAGACCGGGTGGCAGACGAGAAGAGGCATCTGGAAAAAGAGTGTGGTAAGAAGAGGAAGGTAAACATGGAGGCCTGCCATCTTGAAATGATGGGAGAAATGAAGAAGACGATCACGGATCTTGTCCCGGAGTTGCTTCGCAGCTTGCTTCCCGGGTCAGGTTCATCATTGTCTTCTTCATTTGCTCCGGGACACAGTGTTCCCGTCTCTGGGTCTGGTTCTCTTAGCAAACCAGTTTTCATTATAGACCCAGAAACGGCTCCCGTTTGTCCAGCGCTGAGGCTTGTCTCGCCTGTGGACCCGGGAGCGAAAGCCATGGCCTCGGGCACTCACTTATCGAGTGCTCTAGAACAGCCTAAGGCTAAGGGTATCAGCGCTCATGCGATACCCCTCCTGCTCAGGCCGAGCTTGATCCCTTTTCAAGCTTGGCGTCTAATCTTTCTGGGCAGGAAGGAGAGGACACTCCGTTATGGCCTACCGATGAGTCGATGGCCATGGAAATGGATTCCCATGGGCCCCCACGGGGGCCCATGGGTGACCTTTTCCATGGAACTACTTCTTCGGGAGTGGCTTTCACGGCTCAACGGCTAGGCCGGCTAGGAGCCGATGGCCGTCCATACCAGATCCCTCGGCTTGCCGAGAGTTACCGTGAGGAAGGCCCGGACTGTGATGTCATGTTTTTAGCCTCCCATGATGCCATAGATCCGGCTCCTGGAATAGCCACGGCGCAAGCCATGCCCTCCCTTGCAGGTATGTATGGCTTCCCTGGCTATCCAGGACAGGGCTGGGGTAACTGTAACTTGTAACTGTAACTTAGTTACATTTTTCATGTAACTGAAGTAACTTGTAACTGAAGAATTTTTTCAGTTACTTTAACTGAAATGTAACCAGTTACATTGCAGAAGTAACTGAAATATCAGTTACTTTTCAGTTACAATTCGGTTACAATTCAAACTTTTCTAATAGATTTATTACAATTTTCTCATTAAAGTAAGCTGTTGAATATATTGAAGCTAATTTGACTGGAAGATGTTGATGCTTTGGGCAGCAACTTTATTTCCAGTTATCAGGGATATTTATTTTTTTAATTTACCATTGGAATAATTGGCATGAATATTAGGCCAGTCATTCCAGTGGTAAATTTTCAAATATTAATCCTGTAGCCTGCAAAATAGATTTGCTAGGCCAAAGGTTTGATTTTCTTGACCAATCTTGACCATTAAAGGGTTATTCTATATCTGCATGTGATATTTACAACATGCTATTATTCTCAAAATATGCTTGTTAGATATGATAATCTGACTGAATGTTATTGCTACATCAGGCAGTGATAACTTTAATACAATTCTTATACAGCTTTTACATTGGGCTACCATAGAAACAGGTTGTTTACTAAATCATTAGAGAATTAAGTTACCTTTTAAGGCTCAAATTTGTTAAAAGAAAATTGTTTTTTTCTCATAGTAAATATCCATTTGTAGACAATGAGATTATTTTAGAAAATTTACCACTGGAATGACTGACTTGGTTATTGAGCCAGTCATTCCAGTGGTAAATTTTCAAAAGTAATCCTATATTTATCTGGAAATGGACATTTCTCAACACTACTGCAAAAGTTGTTTGTCCAGCTTTAGTGTTAAAGGGTTAAAAGGATTAAAAACAGCAAATGTTGAATTGTAAAGAAAGGTAAAATCTGCCACAATAGGTGTTAACAGCATGCCCTGTTCTTTTCTTTGTATACTATTGATTAGGCCAGCTTAGGACATCATTGCTCAGCAACTGTGCTCAAACTAGGGTCAATTCACATATGTGTGGTGATAAACATCAAAGGACAATGCCATTGATAAAAGTCAAGCCATCAATTATTTTGGTAAAGCAGACAAATTTATAAAGGCTGTGGAATGAAACTAGTGTACTGGAAAGCTGTTGAATATTTTGAATCTAATTTGACCTGAAAAAAGCTGTTTCTGCCATATGAAGCAACATCTTGTGAAAGTAAAATTTGTCTAAAGTACTCAGCAGACATATTTAAATTGCTGCTTTAAATTACGCATACAATAAAGCTGATGGAGATTTTGAAGCTAATTTCACTGGAAACTTATATTGCCCATGGTAAATGGTGGTTTATCATACTGTGGAAAGTCCATGCTCCAAGGATAATATGTTAAACATACTGAAACTAATTTCACTGAAAAATGTTGATACCTATCAATCCTTTCAGTCAAATTAGTTTCAAAACATCAGCCAAATATTTCTTACAATAGAATTAGTGTTTGTTATTTGGCTGGAAGGGTTAGAGGAAGAAATATGTATGCACATTTTTACAATGAAAGCATCTTATTATTTTGGAAACAAATTGAATGAAATTTGTTATTGCATATGGCAACAATAAAATTCAGTCAAATGCATTGAACAAATTTCAGCAGATTTTATATATGAAATAAATTCAGTTCTGTCAGTATATTATATCAGTGGTTATAGTGGTATTTTGTTCTTACTATATATCTCAAATTGGTTGACTACATTACACTTTGTATGATAACTTTCATGTCCATATAGTTCT
Organism: Chaetoderma sp. LZ-2023a; assembly: GCA_034401795.1. Lineage (NCBI taxonomy): Eukaryota > Metazoa > Mollusca > Caudofoveata > Chaetodermatida > Chaetodermatidae > Chaetoderma > Chaetoderma sp. LZ-2023a. The sequence goes on from CM067373.1 coordinate 62,761,962, forward strand.
TCATAGTAATTATCAGACAAAATAACTAATGTAACTGAAATGTAACTTTAGTTACATTATGCAAAGTAACTGAAATGTAACTAGTTACATTGATCAACCAATGTAACTTTAACTGTAACTGTAACTGACATAGTCCAATGTAACTGTAACTGTAACTAGTTACATTTAAATGTAACTGACCCCAGGCCTGATCCAGACGTATCTTCAGCTCCGGCCATTACCCCACCACTGTATATGGTTGAGGACGATGAAGGCCCTAGGCTCGTCGAACATTCACAGGTGGCCACCGAGGAAGACTGGTTGGATGCTTGCCAATGGCTGGTGAACATCAAGCCAGAACTCCAGGTGGATCCACCGCCTTCCCAGCGGGACCAGCGCCTGTGGTTGGGAGGGAAACCGGTGACGAGCACCATGCCATCTCTGCCATATGCGGAGCATATCGTTGATATGTTCGCTGCGGCAGAGACGTGGGGCTCCGCATATCGTTGATATGTTCGCTGCGGCAGAGACGTCCATTCTGCCGAAAGGACGCCTTGCGAAGGCCTCTCGCGAGGTGGCATGGCGCTGCCGTATAAGTTCTGATCTATATCAGAAGTATGGCGTCGTTCCAAAGCCTTGCACGGATGACCGTGCGGCTTTGGGCGAAGACACGTGGCCTGGGTCCCAGTCTGACACGGGACCCTTGTGCGCTAGCGCCCAGCGAAACGCTAATTCTGCGCTGCAGGAAATGGAGGAAAGTGCGAGAGGAGCCATCTCGGCTCTCGCACGTTTCCCAGCTGCTACAGGGTGTAGTAGCAGCATCCGCCAAACTTCTCCCCTTGCAGTCCAGAGCGCCATCCAGGATGGCATTAACCTGGCTCTGGACTGCATGACGAGATCCGTAACCAGGAGTTTACGGGCGAGGCGCACATTTGCCCTTGACAATTTGTGCCCCTCGCAGGACCTGTACAATCGGCTTCTTCGGATGCCGATGGCAGGTCCAGGGTTGTTTGGAGGTGAAGGATGCCTGCACCTCCAACAAACCGTAAACCTGGTGAACAACCAGAGGGTGCTGCGAGAGCAGTTTGAAGTGCTCTGCAGGGAGCGTGTTCGAGCAGCGCCCCCCTGCCTTCCACCCTCAGCAGGCTAGAGGTGGTGGTGGCCTTGTCAGAGGCCAACCACCTACGCAGCGTCGGCCACAGCAATGACAGTGTAAGCCAGCTAGGGGGGAGTGCAGGCTCCTCCAGCGCAACCCGGCAGACAGCCTGCATACCGAGGTGCGCGTGGCGCTGGTAGAGGAGCGCGGGGTTCTCATCATGGGAGCCGAACCTGACGGGTCGCCTCTCAAATAGACCACACCAGTGCTACTATGACAGCCACCAGAGACAGGGCTTCTCTTGCACTTCTCGGGTCCACCTCAATCCTTAGGTGCACCCGTGGGAGGGCGTCTGGCCTTCCACATGCAAGAGTGGGAGTGGGTTAGTCAGGACCGCTCAGTCTTGCGATGGCTTTCAGTCGGTTACCATCCCGACTGGATTTCAAATCGGCCATCGCGCCTGTCTCTGGTTCCGATCTGGACTCAAAATCCAAGAGATCCAGATCAACGGTTGTGTATAGAGGAAGAAATTCAATCACTCATACTAAAACACGCTATTCAACCAGCACAAAAAATGTCCGGGTTATTATTCAACTTTGTTCCTAGTGACAAACAGCACTGGAGGGTGGAGACCAATTCTCAACCTCAAACCTCTCAACAGGTTTATCCTCACACCAAGTTTCAAAATGGAAACTGTGGGAATGGTGTTAGCAAGATTGAGGAAGGGAATGTGGACAGCATCAATAGATCTAAAAGATGTCTATTTTCACATTCCCATTGCGAAGAGCTTTCGTCAGTTCCTGAGATTTGCATTTCAAGGCCGCCAATGGGAATTCAGGGTTCTCCCATTTGGTATATCGACGGCTCCTCGGGTCTTCACTCGAGTGGTCCAAGCTATGACGTCATACCTCCGCAGAAGACACATAGCAATCCACACGTACATAGATGACTGGCTGTTAAAAGCACACACTAAAAAAAGACTCAAATCTGGAGATAGTTTTGAAAACTCTTACAGATCTAGGCTGGATAATCAACTTTCAAAAGTCAGAGCTGACTCCATCCCAGAAGTTTGTTTACCTGGGCATGTTCTTCGATCTAGAGATAGGATATGTTTATCCATCTCAAGAGAGAGTAGAAATTCTCATCTTGGTCATACAGTCAGTGTGCAACAGCCGTCATGTCATGGCATGGGTCTACTAGAGAATGTTGGGATTGATGGGTTTTTTGGAACCAGTCATTCCTCAGGCAGCCTTACGCCGGCGGCCAATCCAGTTATTTCTCATGACGCAGTGGACCCAGAGTACGGGTTTCCTGGACTCAAAGGTGTCAGTGTTGGAACCTCTTATTCACCACCTTCAGTTGTGGATGAAGAGAGAAAATCTCCTGGTGGGGGTGACGTTGTCACCTCCCCACCTTCAGTTAACGATGTACACAGATGCATCAATGGAGGGATGGGGAGCTTGCCTGGAAGAAAACAAAGTATCAGGGCTTTGGAATCTGGATCAGTCAAGGGAACATATCAATCTGCTGGAAATGCGAGCAGTAGTCTTAGCCATGGAACACTTCCTAGAGAAGGTCAAGGGCAAGAGTGTTCTGTTTCGATCAGACAATACAACAGTAGTGACTTACATAAACCGTCAGGGCGGAACGAAGTCACCCAGTCTCTGTATGATGACATGGAAACTGCTTTGCTGGTGCCTAGATCATGGGATTTCCCTGAAAGCAGTTCATATTCCGGGAAGACTAAATCTATTAGCAGACTCACTGAGCCGAAGAATGAGCACTCTTCCCACGGAATGGCAACTAAATCAATGTGTGGCGGATCGCCTGTTCAACCACTGGGGCAAGCCCAACATAGATTTATTCGTAACAAACAAGAATGCGAAGATGACGACATACGTCTCTCCGATTCCAGATCTGAGCACTATCGCAATAGATGCATTAGCTATCAGCTGGGAGGGAATGTATGCATACGCATTCCCGCCAGCAATCCTGATTCCAAAAGTTCTCCAGAAAATCAGGCAGCAGGAATGCCAAGTGCTTCTGATCACCCCAAATTGGCCAAGCCGATCATGGTATATGGATCTGCTGGACCTTCTGGTCTGCAATCCTGTTGCTCTGCCTGATGGACAACATAATCTTCCAGGGCAAGGCCTTGCACAACAACCCGTCAATGTTCCAATTGAGTGCGTGGATGTTGTCAAGGAATCAGCAGTTAAGGAGGGGTTTTCTGAGCAAGCAGCCATGTTTATGGCAAAAGCCAGAAGGGGGTCAACCTCCAGAGCATATAATTATAAAATCAACAGATTTGCTGAATGGTGCTCAAAAAGATGTATTAATCCAATGGAAGCATCTGTTCAGGTAGTAGCCGATTTCCTCTGTCACCTTTTTGATGCCTATAGCCTCAAGCCTAACTCTATTGCTGGCTACAAGTACGCTTTAATGTCAGTTATCCCTTGCTTGGCTAATAGGGGAAGTGATGAAGTATGTGATCTAAATACTTTAATCAAAGACATGGGTAATCTAAGACCAAGGAATCCTCCAGTGATTCCGTCTTGGAGTTTATCGTTGGTACTTCAATTATTAGCAGATAAACCCTTTGAACCACTAAGCTCCATTTCCATGAAAATGTTGACGCTTAAAACAGTTTTTCTGATTGCTGCAGCTTCAGCCAGACGAAGAAGTGAAATACATACTTTGTCAGCAGAGCCAGACCGTTTTGTGGTGACAGGGGACGGCCTTAGGCTTCTACCTAGATTTAACTTTATGGCGAAGTTTAAAATATCCTTGTCAGCCTATAGTTTTACCCGCTTTGTCTAGGTTTGATCCTAATTGAAAGGCTTGGTGTCCAGTCCATGCTTTAACGTGTTATAAACAACATACACAGGAATGGCGGACGGACCCTAGTGCTTTATGGCTATCTTACATTGAACCCCATGGGAGAGCTTCTAAAGATAGCATTTCTAGGTGGATTGTGGAATGCAATCAGCATTGCCACAAGGCCACCACGGGTAAACAAGTTGACATGGCCACCAAGGCTCACAGTGTCCGTGGCGTAGTGACATCCACTGCACTGTTTAACGGAGTGCCGGTGGATGACATTATGTCAGTAGCACAATGGCACTGTGAGTCTAGTTTTACAGATCATTACCTACGTGACACGTCAAATCTACTTGCCTTATCGATTTTACATAAACGTTAAATCCGTATATAAATTTGTAAATATTGTTCATAAGGCCGTTGACTCAAACACAGTGCAATTTAGTGGGGGGAATCCCTGCTTTTCCGTACTGTTCCTATCATCGCCAGCGGTGATCAAAGGGAATCTCGTCAAAATAGGTTAGTCCTATATTTGGTGGTGGTTATTTTTTGTCACGTTTTATATTACTTACTGAAATGGTGATGGTTTTGTGTTCTTTGTGGTTCCATCTGAGAGTATACGAAATGAAGCCTTCGTCCGATGTCTTATAGTACTTTAGCACAAGTACATAGAGAGCGTATAGGACATTGAGGTCATCGCTCCCTCTTTAAAAGAGGGGGTGGGGGGAGCGGATGTGAAATGGTCATTACTCTCAACATCGGTCGTGTTATCCGATGTCCAAATCATTTCCTGATTGTGTTTACATACGCAATTTCAGATGTTTGTTGTGCTCCAAAAGCAAAAGCTTGCTCTTCCAGCGATGAGCCGGTCTTCTGACCTTCGCCTCCCTCCCGCCGAATTCTCTTACGAATTCTGGCTATATCATAAAGTATCAGGGTGGTAAGTATACTCTTGATGTGAAATAAACGAAATCACGGATTTCTTTTTTCACGAGAGAGTTGATACTTACCACCCTGATACGATCCTGGCCTCTCCGCCCCACAGAGGCTTGGTCTATCGGCTTTTAATGTTGCAATTAGGTCAGCCAATATTTTGGAATAGAATGAGTCAGCCCCGCGCATGTGCGAGTTTAGGCTGCACATCCGCTGGACTGTCAGTTGTGTAACCTGCCCAGTGGGGGGCGGTTTCTTTTTAATTCTGAGTATTATTGAAGCTAGGTCGATATTTAGGAAATATCATAAAGTATCAGGGTGGTAAGTATCAACTCTCTCGTGAAAAAAGAAATCCGTGATTTCGTTTAATTCTTTACAGATCTAAAGCAAATCTTGTTTTAATCTTTCTATAGTCAGCTAATTTGGGCATATAGAGAAAATGAACAGTTGATCTCAAACACTGGTGTTATAAATCACGCTTAGGCATTTTCTGTAGTATTAGCGTCAATGTAGAAAAATAATACTTTTGTGGCATGTTTCACCATTGTCCAAGCAGTTGAATTCTAACATCCTGTCTAGGTAAGCTACCACCCATATAAGACCTAAGTCAGTCTGATATAGTTTCTAGATAATATTGGGCAACGGTAAATTTTCCCACGGTAATCTATAATAACCTACTCCATTTTTTGGCACCATTTGAGCTAGGTATATCAGATCAAGTTAAGATGAGCCTATATGAATAAAGTGTGTACATTGTGATTCTGAAATTGATCTAATCATAAACACCAAATTTACTCTCAATTTCTACGGGAGCTATGAATTTAAAGAGGCCACACCCTCAAAAACCAGAGTTATTACCCTTGTTAGATTTTGAAAGTCTTGAACCCTATGGAGAAAACATTTTGTCAATTGTTGATTGATTAAAACAGGATTTAACAGTTATGTTCCTTTAGGCAATATGTATTTGATCTATGAGTATGAAGTGGCCACGCCCTAGAAACAGAGTTATGGCCCTTGTCTACCGGATGGAATCCTATGAGTGTTTTAATGTACTGAATCCTATGGAAACTTATGTTTGGCCTCCTTTGTTTGTTGGTCAATCAATTAGAATTTTTGTTGTTGTTATGTAGCATCATGGACATTTGTCCCATTGGTCATTAATGTCTAGGATGGCTGGCCCATTGACCAATGGTACTTTTCCCGTCAGTAAATGGTGTCAAGGATACCAATGTTTGTGTATTTCAAACATAAATCTTTACCTATGACCATTGCCACATTTGTAAATGGCATCTTCTGGGACACTTGAACCATTTGATATTAGTATCATGGATGGCCATCCCATTGATCAATGGTACTTTCCCATTGATCAATGACGTCAATGATGCCAAGCCAATATTTTTGCATTTCCTTGCCAAATCTTTGCTTGTAATGACTGCGCCATTGGTAAATTGCATCTATTAGGCTTGCTACATTATCCAATGGTTTACCTGATCATCAGGCATACACAGATTTTTTGTATTTCCCCACAAAAATTTTAATATTTCCGAGTCATTTATTTTCCTGTGACCCTTGACCTATTAGTCATGACATAAATCATGCGTTCCTCATTAACCATCATTGCTTGTCCCATTTGTCAATAGTGTAAATGACATTTAATTTGTTGGTCATTTGTGTTAGAGATGATTGCCTCATTAGTCAATAATGTCAAGAACCCCTGCCTCATTGGTCTATGGTATCAGTTATGCTTGCCACATTGACCGAGGACATTGGCCAATTATATCTGTGACATGTGCCTTCTTGATCATTAGTGTCATGGGTGTACACAATGTCAGGAACTTGTGCATTGTTGGTCAATGGCATCAGCCATGCCTACAATGTTGGTAAATTGTGTTGGTGATACTTGCCTAATTGGATAATAAGGCCAAGGGCCTTGGTTCCATTAGTCAGTGGCTTTAGATTTTGCCTGACCCATTGATCAATACTACTTGTCCTATTCGTTGGCAGTTCCATTTGCATTCTTGTCTTTAGTCTCGAGAATGATTACTTCTTTGGTCAGTTATGATAAAGACCATTACCCAATTGATCTATGGTGACAGTTATGCTTGCCCTAGTCACAAATGGTGCTTGTTGTGCATTAATTAATGTAAACATGTTTTCAGTTCCTCATCATACAAGTGGGCATTGTGGACCTTAGGCCATTTATTAGTCCACCTGGCCTGAAATGCTGATAGATGTTTTACATCGTGAGTAATTGAGTATACTTACTATGACTATGCTCTGTATATCTAGCGTCTATAACTATAGAAATAAAACAGAAACCATAATAAACTTGTTTGCTCTGCTGTCATATAAAACACCTGGCAATGTGTTTGTGTGCATGGTCAAATACATGACATGTCAGAATTTACCTTGTATCCTTGATCAGAAGACCCGTGTTTCTTCTTCTTGCGTTCCTCTTTCTCATGACAGTAAATTTTCCTTATTTGGTGCATGAAAGCTGAAGTGGTCATCAAACTGTCTCTGTCTCCTCTGATCTTCTCTTCAAAAGATACTTCAATAGGCCAGAAGCTTCTCCTAGCCTGTTCATATCGCTGGCAGTACTGCAAGAGATGTTCTGTTTGTTCTGACTGCTGACACTCACAAAGTGCAGAATCTGTAATCTTGAGACGGTGAAGATGTGCATTGAGACGATTGTGACCAGTCCTCAATCTGAAGCTACATGTCTGATCCTCCCTACTGAGGCTGTATATTGCATCATTATGCTGCCTGCTGGTGGTTCTTGTGGCTTTAATGATATGCTTCATTTCTTCAAAGTCAACCTCACGGTTGAATTGTTCTTTATTTGACCCTTCCTTAGCCAGTTGATCAGCTTTGTCATTTCCTAATATGCCACAATGCAAGGGGGGATCCACTGTAAATTGACATTGTTCTCCTTAGCCAGTTGCGTAAGATTTTCATGAATTAAATGTGTACTTTCCTTTCCACTCTCCAGCGCCTGGAGCGCTGAGAGGGAGTCTGTCAGGAAGACAATATTTTCATTTCTGGTTTTTCGTTGTATCAGCATTTGGCGAGCTAAGATCCGTGCCTGGATTTCTGCAGTGTAATTGCTACAGTGCTTCCCTGTTGACAAGCATAAGTCTGTTATATCGCCACATGGAAACCGAATGTGAGCACCTGGCCCTCCATTCTTGACAGCCAGGATAGCTGATCCATCTGTATAAACATGTATCCATTGTTCCTCAGGGTAGTTTTCTGCAATATGACTCAATGCAAGAACTTTGTTTGTCACCTTTGCTTTCAATCCCTGGAATCGAGGGCCAGATTGAAATTGTGTTTTCTATTTCAGAAGCTTTCCACGGTTCCCTCTCAGAGATAGCAGTTATGTTTCTACGTCTGGGGAAGATGTCCGACTCTGTTTCTTTCAATTTTCTTTGATGTTAATAAGAAATTATTCCTTTTGAGCCTTCCTCTAGACATTTGGTGAGTCAGCATATGCATGGGATGGTGAGGCATCAATTTGAATTTCTCGTATTGAATCTCGGCCTTGATTTCTCGTCTCTGCTGGAGTGGCTGGATATTGGTAAGTTTTTCCATCGCTGCTATTGGAGTGGTCTTCATAGACCCTGTTATGATACGAAGAGCCTGATTTTGTACTCTATCCAATGTCTGAAGGGTGCTTGTAGCAGCTGTCATCCATGATGATGAGCCGTATTCGATAATTGGCCTAACTGATCCAGAGTAAACCTGTTTCAGAATTTTCATGTTAGCTCCCCATTTTGTTCCAGAGAGCTTCCGCATAACTGCCAGTCTTCGCTTGGCTATACCTTCAGCTTTTCTGATTTGCGCCTTCCAGGTTAGTCTTTTGTCAAATATCAGACCAAGATAAGTTACTTCATCCTCAAAGTGCAGAACTGAGTCACCAAATTTCAGACTTGTCTTGTGTTCCTTTTTAGTGGATAGTGTGAATAGAGTTGTGACTGTCTTCTCTTTGTTGATCTGGACAAACCATCTTCTAACCCAAGAATTGAGGTGATCAATTGCGAGTTGCATGCAGTAATTGGCTGTTGACACATACTCCTCGCTGCTCCACATCACAAGATCATCAGCATACAATGCAGCTCTGACTCCCATTGGAAGGTTCTTCACCAGGTCATTGATGAATATTGTGAAGAGGGTGGGAGAGACTACACCACCCTGAGGTACACCATGTCGTAGCAGGACCTTCTTGCTGCTCGTGCCATTCATCTGTACTGATGCCTATCGATTGTGGAGATACTGGCATACCCAGCTGTACATTTTTCCAGAAATATCACTGGTCCTGAGCTTTTGGAGGAGTCCATGCTTTCATACTTTATCAAATGCCTTCTGCAGATCAATCCACACAGTGATGGTATGCTTTTTCTACTTCGAATAATACTTACCAGATGTACTATTATGATAATGTCTATTATCTAGTCTAGCTCAAAATAAACAATTAAAACTCCGCACTCTCCTGGTCCTGCCCGTACTGAGTCCGGGAATACCATAGCCGCAGGTACCGAGTCTATTCCCAATCACAGTCAGATTCGTCTATTTTGCGCTTGTTTCAAGTCGCATGTGTTTAGAGTGTCATTTAATTGATAAATTAAGCAGTTTTAGCGCGTGTTTGTGAAAACCATCGCTGGACTAATGGAGGAACTAGGGAAATCATCACAGGGGCAGGTTGTATCAATCTAGAATTTATACATTCGTGCCATAATGACTGTTTGAAATTTCCTTAAATTGGCACATTGTTTTATAATGTTAACCATTGTTGGAGTCGCTTCTGTACCCGTTAACTTTTAGTTTTAATTCGGGTACTCGGTTAATTTCTCTTGCGACTCGGTTCCTCTAAGATGGATGCGCCCTTAGCCAAGATGGCGGCGCCCATGTAATATGTCGTTATTGGCTTGGTGTATCCAGGCACTCTGTTATCGCCGATTTTAGCTCTCGCTTCATTGTCGAGGGTGTTTGTAGTGATCGGCGAGGTTTTCTTGGTTATTTAACGTTAGTTAAAGGCTGAGTTGTGTTTTGTAAAAAATTTTCACTCAAAAAAGTTTCAAATATTTCCTGCCTAAGACTTGTTATCATTAATTTAAGAGAAAGTTAATGTGTTTAAGAAATCTTAACTATCAAGTCTATTGTGCGTATTGCTCGTCATCACTTGTCATGTGCAGCGTTTTAATTCTTCTCTGTGTTCGCAGAAACCGAAGAACCCGGACACGTTGTGCCAAAAGTGCAACAGGTTCATGAAACGGAAGTATCTTGGTCATCACTGTGTGGCGTGTGCGAAGTGTAAGGTCGGAAGCCCTTGTGATGTGTGCGTCAAGTGGTCGTCGGCAATGGTGGCTGAGTTTGACAGGGATCGACGGGCGAGGCTGGAGCGTATAGAGAAGGACAAGGCAGTGAAGCGGCAGCAAGCGTCGTTGGTTGGACTGGAAGGTCGGCTGAATGAGAGGATGGATTCAGCACTGGGCGTATGGGCGGCCCAGTTCAAGGCCATGTTTGATTCGTTACAGTCCACGGTCCCGGTGAGGCAAGCTGGTGCAGGGCAACCATTAGGTGGTCCGGCTAGTTCTGCTGAGGGTCATGCACCTGACCCTTCTCTGTCCTCGGCTCAAGAGCCGTCGGTAGAGGAGGAAGATTTGCTGTTGATGGAAGACTCCGGCATGCCGGATCTTTCAATGTCGGCGATGCCTAGTACGTCCCAGGGGTCTCCCTCGGGATTTGTACGGGTTTGCCTGGCGGATGGTGATGTCGACGTTCCGTCGGGCATTTTTCATCCGTTATTTGTGCAACCGGATATGCCGGCGGAGCCGTGGTTTGCGGTTCCGACGGCTATCCCGGCGGCGTTAGGCGCGGCTCCTATCGGAGTGACAGTGCCAGCCGTGATTGAGGCGGTCGTAGTCCCGGATCCCGTGTTGGAGCCGATGGACTGCGGAGAATCCGTATCCGGCGATTCGTTGGATACTGGTGCCGCTGGTAGTCGCGCTATGGATGCGCTCTGTCCTGGCAGAGACGTATATCGTAGCGTTCAGCAAGGATCGTCGGTGGCCCTCTCATCTAAGGGAGAGAGGGAGGATGAAAACAGGAGTTCTTTAATGGACGATTCCGTTTTCTGCACCGAAGCTGAATGGGTGCAGGTCCTTGGATGGATGACCAATCGTCTCGTGTTGGCATCGGATCTAGGATCTCAGCGCGATCCGGCGATGGAGCGGATGTCAGAGCGTGCGGCTAGCGCTCTGTCCAGTGGCTCTTCGGCCATGCCTACACTCCCCTTGGACACGCAGACTTCTGACATGTTGGAAGTTGCGGCATATCGTCTGGTTCAGCCAGACTATGCGTTGCCCAAGGCCCCGAAGGGGATAAGGAGTAGGGTCCGTTTTCCGGAGCAGGCTTATCATCAGTACGCCAGGGTTCCACGGCTTTCCGTTGTGGAACGTGAGGCGCTGAATAGGCCGTTGGCTGGGAAGGCCAAGGGGCGGTCACGTCCCTTGGTTTCTCAGACCAACAAAGACCCGTTTAATGAGCTCACGCTCATTGAGGATGCGGCTAGGGCAGCCATGGCTGCGCTGTCGCACGGGTGTACCGTCTTGCAGGGTATGCTGGACTGCACGGCGGAAGGCGGACAGGTGCCAGAGGCTGCTCCCGGAGTTGTTCGGGACACCATGCGCCTGTCTCAGGATTGCCTGGCCAGGGTGATCACAAGAACTTTAGCAGAGCGACGGAGAATGGTTCTCGATTGTGTGGAACCAGGACCGGAGATGAGGGCAGCGTTATCTTCTGCGCCTTTCATAGGTCCAGGCTTGTTCGGCGGCTCGGCACGACAAGCGCTTTCTAAAGTTGCATCGATGGTGGCGGAGCAAGAGGTGGTCGGCAAGTCGTGGAAGTCGACCAAGAGGACTCAGCCGCAACAGTCCTACCTTCAACACAGGCAGGAGCAGCAGAGGCAGCGTCCTAGATTGCCCTTCCGTCCTTCTGCCCGTGATGCCCATAGGCCATCCGGAGCACAAGGGCCTGGCCGTTCGTCCGCATACAAACCCTCTAGTAAGAGGCCGTATGAGGACGACAGGAAGGGTGGCGGTTCGGGCCGTGGCGGCTACCGTAAGGATAGTCGTGGCGGCGGTTCCGGACCGTCATACCACAAGAAGCCGCGGGGCGGCCGTGGGGCTCGTTCCTGACGGGTTTCCGGCGGAATCAATACCGGCGGCTTTGGAAACAAATGGAGTCGAGAATCTTCACCCAAGCGATGTAGCGTCTTGTCGGCTAATCTCGACCGACAACTGTGTGCAGATTCCTTCCGTCGGAGGCAGACTTCAGCTATTCCTAAGCCAATGGGAACAGGTCGTGCGCGACTATTTAGTCTGTCAGTGGATAAGAAACGGCTACGATCCGGACTGGCTCATCCATCAATCGTTAGTTCCGTTAACCTCGACTCCAATATGGACTCCTATTCCAAGGGAATTAGACCGTCTAGTTGCCATTCAGTCAGAGATAGAATCGCTTCGTCAGAAGAAGGCGATTCACCTGGTCGCCGATCAGTCATCACTGGGCTTCTATTCGATTATGTTCCTAGTTCCGAAGCGTACCGGAGGGTGGAGACCAATTCTCAATCTCAAACCGTTGAACAAATTTATTCTTTCTCCCAGATTTCAGATGGAGACGGTAGCAGCGGTGATGACAGGGCTCAGGAAAGGCATGTGGGCGGTATCAATAGATCTGAAGGATGCTTATTTTCATATTCCAATGTCAATTCCCTTTCAGAAGTACCTGCGATTTGCATTCCAAGACAATGTTTGGGAATTCAATGCTCTTCCATTCAGCCTGACCACGGCTCCGAGGGTCTTCACCAAGGTGGTTCTCGCCATGACTTCTTTACTTCGCAGGAGAAACATAGCTGTTCACACTTACATAGACGACTGGCTGCTAAAGGCGGGGAATCCAGTCACTCTGCGCAGCAATCTGAAGGTAGTCCTAGACTTATTAAAGAAGCTAGGATGGATTGTGAATCTAGAGAAATCAGAACTGACTCCATCCCAGGAGTTTGTTTATCTGGGAATTTTTTTCAATCTCAGGGACGGCGTAGCTTTTCCGGCGGAGAGCAGAGTCAGAAGCCTGATTGCAGTATTGGAGTTTCTCTAGGAGCCTATCTGACGGCGCGTCAATTTCTCAGAATACTCGGTTTACTAGTATCTCTGGAGAAGGTGGTGCCATATGCGGCGCTCAGGCGCAGGCCGATTCAGATGTATTTGATGTCGTTCTGGTCACAGAGAACAGATCCGTTATCTCTGAGAATACCAGTAAAAGAACCATTGATATTCCACCTTCAGTGGTGGTTGTCGGAACAGAATCTCCTGCGAGGTGTTCCTCTACAACCTCCTCAACCTCAGATGTCCATATTCACGGATGCATCGTTGACAGGTTGGGGAGCGGTATTGGACAATCAGTCAGTGTCAGGGGAATGGGATCGGACCAATGCGCAGAAACATATCAATGTGCTCGAGCTATTAGCGGTGGTATTAGCACTGCAGAAGTTCGAGAGTCTAGTTCAAGACAAAATTGTCCTAGTAAGGACAGACAACTCAACAGTGGTGTCTTATTTGAACCGCCAAGGCGGGACAAGATCACCGGAGTTGTGTATGATGGTTTGGAACCTTCTGCTGTGGTGCCAAGAGAGGAATATTATTCTTCGGGCAGCACACATTCCAGGAAGATTGAACATCTTAGCGGATGCTCTCAGTCGAAGGACGGTTTGTCGTCCGACGGAATGGCAGCTCAACCAAGTGGTAGCGGAGGTTCTATTCAAACAATGGGGCAAGCCAAATGTCGACCTATTTGCAATGAAGAAAAACGCAAAGATGGTCACGTACGTGTCACCGATCCCGGACCCGTTAGCTCTAGCAGTAGACGCACTGGCGATAAGTTGGAAGGGAATGTACGCGTATGCGTATCCTCCAACAATTCTCATCCCGAAAGTTCTGGCAAAGATAAGAGAGGGGATGTGCCAAGTACTACTGATCGCTCCTTATTGGCCAGGCCGATCATGGTTTACGGATCTGCTGGACCTTCTGGTCTGCAGTCCAATCCCTCTTCCAGACACAAGAGATGTAATCTCTCAGAACAAGGGTCTGTACCTTCACGACAGACCAGAAATGTTCAAATTGACTGCATGGATGTTGTCAAGCAGCGTGCAATTGAGGGTGGCTTTTCTGAGCAAGCAGCGAAGTTTGTTGCTTCGGCCAGAAGAGTTTCGACCACAAAAACATATAATTATAGAATCAACAAATTTGCACAGTGGTGTGAGAGAAGAGATATTGATCCCTTTTCTGCATCTGTTCAACACGTAGCAGATTTTATCTGTCATTTATTCGAAGTTGACAAACTTGTACCTTCTACCCTAGCAGCATATAAGTCTGCATTAGCTTCTGTCATTCCTAGTCTCACCATTGGGGGAGTGGAGAATGACACCTTGAATGAAGTTATCAAAGGAATGAGCAATCTGCGACCTAGACAGCCAATTCCTATCCCATCATGGAATCTATCTCTTGTTCTACAGGTTTTAGGGCATGCTCCATTTGAACCGATTAGATCTATTGACATTAAACTGTTAACTATTAAATCAGTTTTCTTGGTTGCAGCAGCGTCGGCGAGAAGGAGAAGCGAGATTCATGCGCTTTCTGCCGAACAAGACCGTTTTGTCGTCACGGGTGAAGGTTTAAGATTACTTCCACGTCTTTGTTTCCTGGCAAAGAATCAGTCACTTAAATATCCAGGACAGCCGATCAATTTGCCAAGTTTAACTAGACATGACCCAAATTCTTGTGCTTGGTGTTCTGTCAGATGTCTAAAGATGTATAAGAAACGTACTTCTGAGTGGAGAGACGACCCGAAATCTCTGTGGTTATGTCTCAAAGCTCCCCATTTACGTGCTTCGAAAGATACTATTTCTCGTTGGATAGTTGACGCTATTCAGATGTCGCACAAGATCGCTACAGGAAAGCAGATTGATCGTGCGAATGCCCATGAGGTCCGAGCACTAGCAGCATCATCGGCCCTTTATAAGGGTGTCTCTTTAGAGCAGGTGATGTCTGTAGCACAATGGCATGCCGAGTCGTCATTCACTGATTTCTACCTTCGAGACATCTCCAGCACACTTAATCCAGTAGCCGTCGCCAATCTGTCGAACCTAAACTAAGCCACGTCCGACCACTACTTGGCACACATCACAAAAGCCTTCCGCCTACACTGACCAAGCGCTATGCACATGACTGAGTACGACCGTGGATTGGGCCTAGCTCCTGTGATGATCAAGAACAGATCGACCACTCAAAAATGGTGAGTGTTTACATTAATTAAGTGACTATAAATATGTTTACTTCCAGTCGAAATACCAGACTGAGTAAGTGAATAGTCTGGTACAAGAGTATATTTATCCTCTCATACAGACATGAGACTCATTCCAATTTGAAAATCTAATCGATATACTGATAGTTTTTTCAAAGATTTGAAGTTGTAGTAGCTTCTTTGCACTCTACTGGACTGCCCTAGCTGAGACTTGGGGCTGACACGGGTCTGGTGGGTGTTGCATCCCCATGGACATCCCTCTGGTTTTGTGCGGACAAAAGAGGGGGGGGGGGGGGAGCGCGGTCTAGACCATGGAAGTTTAGCACTCTATGAGTCAGATAGCAGAACCCAAGCGTATGCCAGGGTTTTAGTCTCTTCACAACCTTCTCTGTTGGATGGTTGATGAGTGCTGGTTCGAGCCTCACCTCCTCCCACCGGCATTTCCTGGCTGTCGAAATCCGGAGTTTATCATAATAGTACATCTGGTAAGTATTATTTGAAGTAGAATCAAAAAAGCATCCGCTTTTGTTTCTACGAGAATTCTTAATACTTACCAGATGTACTATGTCCCTGCCTCAGCCGCCCCGCTGAGGTGAGGCTGAGCTGCTTTCGCAGTTTGCCAAGGCAAATATAAGACGAATCTGACTGTGATTGGGAATAGACTCGGTACCTGCGGCTATGGTATTCCCGGACTCAGTATGGGCAGGACCAGGAGAGTGCGGAGTTTTAATTGTTTATTTTGAGCTAGACTAGATAATAGACATTATCATAATAGTACATCTGGTAAGTATTAAGAATTCTCGTAGAAATAAAAGCGGATGCTTTTTTGATTCTGTTGGAACGCCTCCTCAATAGACTGTGTCAGATACGTTGTTTGATCCTCAGTAGATCTACACTTTCTGAAGCCATTTTGTTCATCCGCTAAGAGATTGTTGCTTTCAAGATGTCGAAGAAGTCTCTGGTTGAGGATTCTTTCCATGGCTTTGACAGTGCAACTAGTCAGACTGATAGGTCGATAACTTGCCACTTTGGATTTACCCGTGTTTCTGATGGCATCTAAATCCTGAAATATTGTTGTCCCAAAGTAGAATCTTGGAGTCCCAGGCAATTTTTATGAAGTCAACATCAAACAAAAAACCAAGATAATTTATTATTAGCTCACCTGGCCAGAATGGCCATTTGTATTGGCATGAGATGCAACTTCACACTCTTAAACCTGATTCATGGATCAGGTTTTTCGATTGGAACTGATTGGTCAATTTGGTTGGCTGTTAACTTCACCTTTGCGCTATTCTCCATCTACAATTTGCATTTTACATTCATGCATGCATTTTCTATTTGCAGAACCACTTGGCGAGTCCTGTGGCTATCAGGAAACAACACCAGATATCGGACAAGCAATTCTTGTGGACCGTACTCAGCGCTCGAGCCAGATTAAAACGATGGCTCGATATAGAGGGACTACTTACTACAAAGGTAGGCTCAGTTGTTGCAGTCGGTTATTTATTGGTAAGCAGTTATTTGCATAAAAGGTGAGTCAATAATGAATTATTGTTATGGTCGTTAAGCATTTACAATATGACTTACCTTTATAAATTTCCTTTGAAAATTTACATTATAAGTTTAGACAGTTATGTGATTTCTGTTCACTTTGTTTGGTAAGCTAAAATTATTTCTGAAGGCCGATGTTTCAAATGTTGTAGAGCCCTACATTCTTCAATTATAATGTTGCTTCTCCTATTTGGTATTTTGTTGAATTTGGTGACAGTTTTTGTCACTTCACTTCTAAGGCTGTCTGCCTGTGAGTTGACACGCGTTCTCGGTGCAGGCAATAATTTTTTCAACAGGGATGGTTCTCCTTTTTAACAATTTACACATATCTTGGTCTTATAGAGGTATGTAATTAAATCGCAAGTCTGTATAGAAGTGTACTTCCTTTATGCATATGCACCTAATTCACCTTTCCTCTTCATCTATCCATCCATCCTATGATGTCATAATCAACTATGTGACATGTAGAATGACATCATAATGAATGACGTCATGAATGATGTAGGTAAGTATGTCACGAATGCATATTTGAAGATTATGCGTTGTTGTATGAATTGTATGTCTACTATTTAATAAAAAATTCTGCTGAATATTTTGAAACTAATCAATCCCAACATGGCAAGGTGTGGGTGGAGCTTAGCTAGTGATGGGCGGGGCATAGTGAAAATTGGAAAGGTCCATTAACATGACTATAATTGCTCTTATTATAGGGCTGGTTTGGTGGTGCTAAGCTAAAAGCTGCAATAGGATTTGATAAAGTCGTTGACATCCTCAACAGAACTGGTGCACCTCCTGTGGTAGGTACTGGATT
The DNA here is from genome assembly GCA_034401795.1 of Chaetoderma sp. LZ-2023a. Classification (NCBI taxonomy): domain Eukaryota; kingdom Metazoa; phylum Mollusca; class Caudofoveata; order Chaetodermatida; family Chaetodermatidae; genus Chaetoderma; species Chaetoderma sp. LZ-2023a. The sequence continues at coordinate 62,779,514 of CM067373.1, forward strand.
TAGTAACATTGAGTATAAATTAATAAACTTTTTATATGAGTTAGACCGTTAAGATGCTTCAAATCTCAAGCTGTATATTTTTTATAGCAGATATCCTCATAATTTCCTTGGACAGATTGGCGTAAAAATATGCTTCTGAACTGAATGGATGGATAGATTTGATCTGCCACTCGAGTATATGACGTCATAATCAATTACGTCACATGTAGACTGATGTCACAATCAAAATGCATAATGAATGACATATCAAGCTCCATCATGAACATCAAATAGTCTGTCAAGTGTACAAACTTTGTCTTTACCATTTAATAAAGAGTCTGTTGAATATTTTGAAACTGATTTGACTGGGTGCAGTTGCAGCCATAGGCAACAGCAGCAGTGAGTCCTATTAGTTTCAAAATATTCAACAGTGTGTGTACCTGTAAAATTGCCTTGATACTGTGATTCTGGGAATTCAGTCTTCGATCGATCCCAACGCGTGCAAAATGTGGGTGGAGCTTAGCTGGAAATGGGCGGGGCATAGCTAGAAATGGATCTCACTTGATAGTATTGGTTAATCTTGATAATGAATGCTTATCTTGCTCATTGATGTGTGATATAGTGTTTTATGTAGTAAGTGTGATTTTAGTTCGACTTTACGAAGTAAAATGAGCTATTGTGATACCCTGCATGTAAAATGAGCTATTGTGATACCCTGCATGTCATCCGACACCGGCATCGTCCAATTTACATTTAGCTCAACTTTCATATTTATATCGCATGTTTGGTTAATCATACTGGATCCAATCTTGAACACATGCTTCCTTATAATGATACGACATCCTTGGAGTCAAAAGGTCAAAGGTCTAGTTCATTGTGCCCTTGGTAAAAACATTGGGTTTTTTCAACATTAATAGTTTCCGTTTAGCTCAACTTAGCCATTTATATCTCGTCTTTGGTTAAGCATACTGGCATTACTGGACCCAAACTTGGACACATGCTACCATATAATGAAAACGTATCACACAATAATGTTGGGGTCAAAGGTCAGAAGACAAGATCAATGGACACATGCTTCCGCTTAATGAGCTGTCATCACATTATGATTTTGGGGGTCAGTGGGACAAGTTCAAGGTCACTTGGACATTGGCAAAAAAATACTTTTTTAAATATTAACTGTTTGCAATTAGCTCAACATAGCAGTTCATACCTCATCTTTGCTTATGTATGCTGGAGCTAACCATGGACACATACTTCCTTATAATTGGAGGACATCACACAGTGATGTTGCGGTCAAAAGGTCAATGGTCAAGGTTATTGTGAAATCAAGGTAAAAACTTGGGTGTTTTCAACATTAACATTTTGTGTTTGGCTCAACTTTACTGTTTATATCTCATATTTGCTTGATCGTACTGGAGCCAAATTTGGACACATGCTTCATTAAAACGAGTGGGATTGACACATGACTCCATGGAGTCAAAATGTCAAAGGATAAGTTCACTGTGTCCTTTTTAAAGTTAACATTTTGCGTTTACCTCTCGCATTTTATATCTCATGTTTGGTTAAGCATACATAGGCCACATTCTGACACAACCTTCCTTATAATGGCACGGCTTGACACAATCACCATAGGCATCAAAAGGTTATAATAACATTTTGCTTTTACCCCAAATTAGCAGTTCATATCTCATTGTGTTAATAATACTGGATGAGTCAAAAAGTCAAAGGACTTTGGTCATGAAGTCAAGCGTCAGAGTTCATTTCAAAATAGCAAAATCAAGATTCATGGTTGCAACCACATTTCTGGTAATTATATCAAGTATTTCTCCTTTATTTATGAATTATAATGTAAATTTTATCAGATATTTTGTAATAATTTCAAAAGCGATAATATTACATCTATTTTAGATACTGAGCAAGTATTTAAAGTTGGTGGATGATGCAGAAAGGCGAGTGATATTAGGAAAAAAATACTGCTGCCATGACGTTGTTGTTGAAGTGAGTGAATACTGAAATACAAAGCAGATTGAGCAGTATACAGTATAGCTCATAAGTAACTTAACATGTTTCCAAAACAAAGACAGAAACACATGTCGTCCAGTCAAATTAGTTTCAAAATATTTGACAAAATTTTTATTAAATGGTAAAGACATACAATTTGTATATGTCGGACTATTAAGCATTAAAGACGGACTATATTGAATCATTCATGATGTCATGATTATGACATCTCATGATGTCATGATTATGATGTCATCATGCACGTTACTTAGTTAATTATGACATCATATGATGGATAGATAAACTTGGAAAGATCCATAATGTTTGAAATATTGTACAGTATGTTTTATTTTATTTCGAAAACATTCTAATTTATTTCTCAGCTGTACTCTGTATAGCTCTAGATGTATTACGGAATCTCTAACAAGTTCTTACAAACAAGGTTTGATATGGAATTAAAACTTTCAATTCTGAAATGTGTAGAATTTTCACACCCATGATGCTATAGTTGAACTTCTGACTATTCTGAGAGAAATTTAATTGAGTGTTGTTTCTGGCAAAAGTTTTCATGAAATTCTTCTTGCACCACAAGTTTCATAGTTATATCCTGAGAGAACGGAACGAACAAAGGTGACATGAACATATGCATTATTTGGCATAAAAATGTGATCACTAAATACTAGCCATGTCTTTAAATTTTAATGGTCAAGCCAGCCTCTATAACCTCTTGAGGAATGTCGATTTGCATGCCAAAAGAAGATTATTTTTGACAATTTACCATTGAAATTACGGTGATAAATCTTCAAAAACAGTCTTCTCTTAGACTGAAAATGGACATTCACTGAAAAAATCTATGGTTTCCTGATCAGTTTTGACATGCATTCAGGTTAATTAGTACCCATCAAGCATTGTAATAACCCCACAAAAACAGTCATGCATACTGGAGAAAAGCATACTGGAGAAACTGCATGCCATTTGTGACGACAACGCTTCCCTAAGACAGGTTCTAGATGCTCACAAGAGCACATGCCTGAACACTAACCCGTGAATTTGTCCAAGAAAATTTCAAGTTTCTCATAGAAAATGTCCATTTGCAGACCAAGAGAAGACTATTTTTGAAAATTCAACACTAGAATGACTGGCTCGAGTATCAAATTTTCAAAAATAGTTTTCTTTTAGTCTGCAAATGGACATTCACTGCACAAGAATCTATGGGTTTTTTACCATTAGTGGCCTCTGCTCTTGATGATGTTCATTTACAAGGCAACAAAATGCTTGGCTCAAAATCTGAGCCCATGTTTCCAGTGGTATATTTTGATTTTCTTAACGCAATTTGACAATTAAAAGGCTAATAAAAGAATTCATATATGATAGCTTAAAAGAATAATTTTATTGAGTACTTACAATGCATTGTGCATAAAATTGGATTCATCAGAACCTGATTAACCCATTACTGGTCAAATCGGCCAAAACCAGCATCTATTTGAAAGCCAAGAGAATATTGTTTTTGTCGAGCTCTACGCGAATAATAGGATGGCTTGACATAGCAATCCAAATGTAGTCCTGCCATGCGGCATGCAGATAAATGTTACGAGTTTTCCATGTACATTTACGGGCTTATTCAATCTTAATAACTTTATAGATTTGATCTATACCATCATTGCATGAATTAAAAATATTTTCCAACAGTTTTGGGACATAGCTTATTTTACACAAAGAATTTGGTAAATGTTAACATTTTTCAATGGACATTTAATTCATCAAGGACTTTTATCTGATCTTAATAAAATTTTACAAATTTGATCTATGCCATCATTGCATCTAGTCTCCATCATAAGTGAAATGAATACATTTTTATGGGGTTGGGACTTTATTTCCGTGTGACTTGTCTCCTTTTCGAGAATTAGAGTAATGTTAGAGTTTTTCAGTAGACATGTGACTCATCAAGGGGTATACAATTTTTTTTAATGCTGATTTTGCGACACTGCCACACATGATGGGTGATATATAGAAAAACTAAAGGGTTCGACACGTGCGACGCAGTCCATGTAGTTGAAAAGTTACTACTAACCGAGCCAATTCTTCCAGTGGTAAAAAAAATCTTTGTTTGGCCTGCAAATGGACATTCGATAAGCAAAGGTTTTTTAATTTGAAATTATTGACCAAATTTTACCATTAACGTGTTCAACATAGTTATGTTCAAATGCCAGTTTAAAATCAATAAAGTTAAATTTAAAGGTATTACCTTTTAATTAGGTTATGATTATTGCCGTACTAACGCTTCTAAACAACCTCTAACATATAGTTCTGGTACCATATGAAGTACTTATAGATGCTGGATTGAAGACAGTGTATTGTAACCCTTTATTGATCCGGATTGGTCAAGAAGATTGTAATTATTTGATAGTGAATATCAATTTACAGGCCAAAGAAGACTATTCTTTATATTTACCACTGGTTTGACTGGTTCTGTCATTCTAGTGGTAACATTAAAAAAAAAATCTTGGTCTGTAACTGGACATTCCTCAAGCACACTGAAAAGCCTGCTTTTGGCCGGTTTCGTTAGGTTGTCTGTCATACTCACCTGTCTTAGACATATACCTTACTGTGGCCACAAGAAAACAAGTTGTCTCTTCAGCCTATTTGCTTGATATCAGTTTTTGTATTACTAACTTATATTTTTTGTTTACTTTGTTAGACATACATGTCGCTGAGAGATCGCGCTGAACTGGAAGCATATGCGAGCCAACTAAAGCCCAGATCACCAGAACATCAGTATGCTCAGGATGCATTAAGAAATACAGTAAGTCCATAAGCCCATATTAGCTGAAGCTACTTAATAATTATGCCCCCCCCCCCTTTTAGATATATGAGGTATAAAACATTTGCTTTATACTTTCATCCATCCATCTGTTCATCTTGTGGAATAGCTCTAGCTCTACCAGAGCAACCTCCACCACACTTGAGTTTGAGGTTGATTTTTGGGGTCTGAAAAAGCTTATCGATTTTGGGATCAAAAGTCATATCAAGGTGACCCGATTAATGGAATTACGTTGCGTTTCAGGATGATCACTTGAGTTCTATTGAAGGGATCTTTACCACTCTTGGGCGAGAGGTTTCTTTTGTGTTCCGGAGGTCAAGTGGTCAAAGATAAAGGTCACTGTGTCCCAATTAATGAACTTATATTGCGTTTCCGGATGATAACTCGAGTTCTATTAAAGGGATCTTTACTAAACTTGGGTGCGAGTTTGCCCTTAGCTGTTCAAAGAAGCATATCAATTTGGAGTGAAAAGATCAAAGGTCAAGTTCACGATGATCCAATTACAGAAATTTTAAAATAACAAGTTCTACTAGAGGAATTCTCAACTGAGTTTAGTTGAAGGTTGTTACCTATAGTCCAAAGAAGCTTATCAATTTTGGTGTCAAAATGTCAATGGGCAAGGTCATGATGACCCAATTAAAGCCATTTTCCACCATTTCCGGACAGTAACTCAAGTTGTACTGTAAGGCTTTTCACAAAATGTTGGTGAGATATTACCGTCATGGGTCTTAAGAACCATTTTGTTATTAGGATAAAAAGGTCAAGGGTCGTGGTGAACCAATTAAAGAAATTATGTGGCTGCGGAATGGGGTGGGGGTCATACTTTAGCCTGATTGTTGATCTTGTTTGGCTATCTTGTAATTTATGGGTAGCCAATTATGTTGAAGAAAATAATTTGATGATGATGATGAAGGAGGCAGAATATGCAGCAATTTCAAAGTATGACATTAGCTAACATAGTACATACTGACCATGCAAAAGAAAGCATACTTTCCCAGACAAACCTGTATACGGCTACAGAATAATACTGAAACAATATATAATAGACAAATAAGACAATAAGACATTCCCTCATGCTACAGAGATGCACACAACCATACCATGCATTTGGCCTGCTCGCTATTATAATCCTCTAGCTAATGTCATGGTCAGTATGAAGTAAGTTAGCTAATGTCATGGTCAATATGACATATGTTAGCTAATGTCATGGTCAATATGACATATGTTAGCTAATGTCATGGTCAATATGAAGTATGTTCACTAATGTCATGGTCAGTATGAAGTATGTTAGTTAATGTCATGGTCAGTATGAAGTATGTTAGCTAATGTCATGGTCAGTATGAAGTATGTTAGCTACTGTCATGGTCAGTATGAAGTATGTTAGCTAATGTCATGGTCAGTATGAAGTATGTTAGGTAATGTCATGGTCAGTATGAAGTATGTTCGTTAATGTCATGGTCAGTATGAAGTATGTTAGGTAATGTCATTGGCAGTATGAAGTATGTTAGCTAATGTCATGGTCAGTATGAAGTATGTTAGCTAATGTCATGGTCAGTATGAAGTATGTTAGCTAATGTCATGGTCAGTTTGAAGTATGTTAGCTAATGTCATGGTCTGTATGAAGTATGTTCGCTAATGTCATGGTCAGTATGAAGTATGTTAGGTAATGTCATGGTCAGTATGAAGTATGTTAGCTAATGTCATGGTCAGTATGAAGTATGTTAGCTAATGTCTTGGTCAGTATGAGGTATGTTAGCTGTCATGGTCAGTATGAAGTATATTTGCTAATGTCATGGTCAGTATGAAGTATATTCGCTAATGTCATGGTCAGTATGAAGTATGTTCGCTAATGTCATGGTCAGTATGAAGTATGTTCGCTAATGTCATGGTCAGTATGAAGTATATTAGCTGTCATGGTTAGGATAAATTAAGATAGGTACTAGTGTTTCTCATGGTATCTAAATTTTTTAGAAAAGTGGGGGTCCCAAGCTGAAAAAATCCAAATTAGATTTTCTCATCCATGCTAAAAGTAGAAGGTACCATTGACTCACAGCTATGAGTTTATGGGTGCCCCATGCGAGTTTTATGGGTATTTTTGTGCAAAAAAAACAACGCCAAAAAACCCCTACAACTAATTAATATTTAATAATCATACAAGATTTTCAGGGGTCCCATGGGACCCACTGCCAGTACTTGTGGGGGGTCCTAAGTTACATTTTGGGGTTATATACCCTCAAAAGGACCCTTATGAGAATCCCTGGATAGTACGTCAGTCAGTTTTCATGTAATTTTATTACATTCTAATGCTGTGCTTTTATTTGTGCAAGTTAAGCTTATTCTTGCTATGAAAAATGGGATTTGTGACATCACTCAGGCTTTGTTGCTGATTACCTCTGCTAATCCTTGAACTCTTTAATGGTCAAGATTGGTCAAGAAAATGGTAATTTTTGCTTAGGCAGGCCAATAGAAGACTATTTTTCTGAATTTATCACTGGAATGACTGGCTCAGTCATCGAGGCAGTTATTCCACTGGTAAATTTTCAAAAATTGTCTTCTATTGGCCTACAAATCTACATTCCTCAGAGCCACTGTAGAAGAAAATTTTGGCCGGCTTAACCATTAATGAGTTAGCCATTGAAATTCCAGTATCAAATTTGTTTGATATTTTGAAACTATTTTGACTTTCAAAATATTAAACAGAGTATTCATTAAATCAAATGGAATTTGTTATTTCAATAAAGGTTAAATAACTACCATCTTTTCTCCACAGAGCACAGCTTTAACAAGATTTTGTCATGTATTTGTTTTTGTACAGACTATCAAGTGGAAGAGCTGACATGTCTTGACTGATGCACGCGTCTTAGCTTAATTAACAATCACAGATAAAAACAATAATTTCTACTATAGTCCTATGGAGATGACTCGCCATGACCAAGTATTAGAAAGGGGTATTAAGCTGACTGGAGGAATGCCACAGATTCGAACACACATCACCCCAACATTGACATTACATTTTGGTCTTGATTTCTATGCAAATTCTGTGCATATATCTACTTCAGATTGTTTATGCATTGCATATTTGTAGGCCTGTACAACATGAAAATGTGCATCACCCATTTCTGGATTATGCAAATTTATTTTAGGTAACCCATTTGGGTTTTGTGTAACATTTTAAACATATTTATGTAGCAAATACAAAAAATATGGATAGCCAAATTATTGTGTCAAGAAAATTTGTGTATAATTTACGTGGATGAAAAATGGGTTGTGCACTTTCTAGATGCCTATTTTGCTATGGACCAACTATTGCAGGGTGCCATACAAGTTGAGAACAGTACATCAGGTTTTGTATATGCTATACTGTTTTATGTCTAGTATATAAACTATCGATAGGCTACCAGCAATTGAGCAATGGACGAATCTAGTTTTAGCTATGACCCACCAATCCTTAGCTAAGCTCCACCCACACTTCGACCATTTTGAATCGATCCTAGAACTCCCTGACTATCAATTTCCAGAAAGCTATACAGGTAAGCTGTTGAATATTTTGAAGCTAATTTGACTACCCAGTCAAATTAGTTTCAAAATATTCAACAGCATGTTTATTAAATAGTAAAGATATACAATTTGTACAACAACACTTAGTTCATCATCAATTAAGTGTTCGTGATGAACTTAGCTATGTCATTCATGACGTAATTGATTGTGACGGCATCCTACATGCCACGTAGTTGATTATGATGTCATATGATTGACTGAGAAACTGAATCCTCCATTGTGTTATAGTTCTATCTGCTGGTAGGGCATGATGAGGTTTACTTAGGTGTTAAAGGCCTACTATTTAACTGTTTATCTGCAATCATAGCAATGTCAATGTATGTTGCATTATAATTATAGTAGGTAAACACATACAATTATCATTACAATTACGCAATGAGTTTGCAGGGGATGAGAGTTCACTGGCTGGTGTGGTGTGAGTTGGAATTATTTTCTAACTCAATTTAGGTGGATGTGAACTGTGTCTCCTATTGTGGACACGCATGCTTTGTGCAGATTTTTCCTTTGGTACCTTAGCTTCTACGTACATTGATGAAAACTCATGGGGAGGTTGGCCACAGGTTTTTAAAGAAGCCTATTATTGGGTGGGGTGCGGTGCAGTGGTGTGTGTGTGTGCGTGCGCGTGTTGGGGTGGTGGTGGTGGTTGTGCCCCTTCCATCCATCTGTTCATATGTTTTGTATCTATGAGGGAACCTGCAGATTTTTTTTTTTGTTTGATAACTTAGCTTCTCCTTCTATAGTGAAACTTCATGGATATGCTTGGAAAAGCCTATTGTTTGTGGGATCAATTCATGCATCCGCCCATACATACTTCTTTCCATTCCGATGTACATGCGAGCGCTCATACATACTTCTTTCCATCCTGATGTACATGCGAGCGCTCATACATACTTCATTCCATCCCGATGTACATGCGAGCGCTCATACATACTTCTTTCCATCCCGATGTACATACGAGCGCTCATACATACTTCTTTCCATCCAGATGTACATGCGAGCGCTCATACAGGTTTCTAGATCTGGAATCGATCTAAAGCTTTCTCCTGTTCTTCTTGTTTCTGTAGACATTTTGTTTATTTTTATTACTACTCATTCAGTTTTCATCCAATCTCGCTGAAACTTCGCAGACCTATGCTAGGGATAAGTACTGACATGATTACGGAGCCAGATCTTTGATTCACTGTCCTTGTGGGTTTTAGAAGGATAGCCCACCATTAAATTTTCTAATCACTCCTTCATTGATGAGCGGATCTTGATTAAACTGAGAATGGTGTTCTATGGGTCACTCTCGATATCAGTATGGACCCAAATTTTCAATTCACTTCCCTGCCAGGTTTTAAAATGGTGACCCACCCTTAAATTTTTAAATCGCTACGCATAAGTTACACATGACAACTATTTAATTCACAGGGGTCACTAAGTACATTAAGACAGAGCGCAACTAGGGCATGAGACAGCATCTCCCTCGAGTGCATCCCAGTTGATAAAGTTTTTGTATACAAGAATTAAATTTTATATTAATATATAATAGTATCTATGTACATGAAATTTAATTGTATATAAAATGATTTTTAATACTTGTAATTATTATACTGAATTTTGGCACTTTTGTTACACTAGAAGTGTGGAAGATTAAGTACTATGATGCCACAGATGTTTGTTGAAAAATAAATTAAAAATCTGTTCAATTTATTACTTTTAGTCACATTAGTTATTTGCTACAGTTAGACTCGAAAGTCCGTAACAATTTAACACTCATATCAGCAAAAAACAGCTTCTGCGGTGGTCTTGAGAAATGTCCATTATCAGACCAACAGAACACTATTTTTTTTAATTTACCACTGGAATGACTGGCTCGATAACCGAGCCAGTCATTCCAGTGGTAAATTTTCAAAAAAATTCTCTTGGTCTATAAATGGACATTTTCTTCAACAAATTCTACGGTTAAAGTGTTAATGACTAAATCTATTATACATTTATAAGCATAGCATAATGCATTGATACGAGCACTACAATTAATTGACACAAGTCTCCACTTTTTCAACATTAACCCTTTAAGTGTCAAGGTTTGTCAAGACAATGGACCTTTCCAGTTTTAGGCATGCCCCGCCCATCACTAGCTAAGCTCCACCCACACCTCGCTCGTGTTGGGATTGATTGATCCCCAAACTCCCTGAATATCAATTTCCAGAGAACTATACAGGTAAGCTGTTAAATATTTTGAAACTAATTTGACTGGGCTGCCCAGCCACATTAGTTTCAAAATATTCAACAGAATGTTTATTAAATTGTAAAGACATACAATTCGTACAAAGTGTCGAACTAGTAAGAGTTAAAGACAGACTATATCGAGTCAGTCATAATGTAATGATTATGACCTCATCCTACACGTCACATAGTTGATTATGACATCATATAATGGATGGATAAATTCGTAAGGTGAATTGAAATCCTTGTTTGGGGAATGTCCATTGGCAAACTAAGAGACGTCTATTTTTGAGAATTTATCACTAATGACTCTGTTATTGAGTCAGTCATTCCAGTGATGATAAAATTTGTAAAATACTCTTCTGCTGGCCTGCAAATTGTCATTCCTCGTGATTGCTGCAAAGGGGTAAATTTTCTTGCCCTGTAAATGGGCATTTACTAAGCAAAAATCTAAATTTTCTTGTCAAATCTTGAAGCTTTAAAGGTTTCATGACTGCCAACCCCATTAGGGAAGAATTTACACACTTAAAATAACGATAGACCAATGTATGATTACTGTATTCTGCGGCTGTAGTAGTGGAAATATCATACAGCTGCAATCAGTCCTTCGCTTTTGCCCACTGTGTCCTGTCCTCAGCCGAAATCCTTAGCTTCCTCAGGTCCATTCTTGACGTACCGAGTCCTGTTTTCTTGAGGTCACCTCGTAGCACGCTTAGCAGATTTATGCAATGACGTCCTCTCCTGGCTTTGTATTTGCTGGCTCCGTGTAGGGAGAATTCCATGGCTCTCTGTGCTGGTGTCTCTTCTGGCATCTTTAGCACATGGTCAAACATGGACCATCTTTGCTGCGCAACTTTTACAGACAGCGGCGACGTATTACACATCTTGTATAGTGCATCATTGGAAATTATACTATCTGGCCATCAGTGTCCAGTGATGGTGCGTAGGTATTTGCCGTGGCAGGCATCGAGTTTGTCTAAAGCTGCCTTTGGAACTACCCAGCTGTTACAGTTATACAGCATCAAGGATACGCAGGTTGCATTGTATAAACATAGCCTTTTTTTCACTTCAAGAGTATACTTACCTCCCTAATACTCTTTGATATTGCCAAATATCGACTTTTACTCAATAAACACTCAGATTAAAAAGTTATAACATCATAATCAGCCTTGCACCTTACTAACATTTATAAAGTTTTTGTCCAACACTGGTTGATTATTAGCTGGGTCTTTATGGTTCCCCCCCCCCCCCCCTCTCCTTTTTATTTTGGTTTTGAGTTACTAATTCAATTAACTAAAATACTCATTGTGGCTTGTTTCAGAAACCTGGTTGTCCTTCTTGTGGAAGGTTTTTGAAGGATAGATTCGCCCCACACTTATGTTTCCAGTGCAGCCCATGTGGGCCATTGCTTAATTGCGAGATCTGTAAAAAGTGTGGGGGGGAGGGGGGAGAGCGCTAATGTCTGAATTTCTATCTTTACAGACCAAAGAGAAGGCTCTAGAGGAGGAGAGGAAGTTGAAGAAGGAGGGTTCTGGTAAGAAGGGTAAGAGGAAGGCCTCGTCCTCTATGGATATGAAGGCCTTCCGTATTGAGATGATGGGAGAGATGAAGAGGACAATTAAGGATTTGGTCCCAGAGTTGCTTCGTGGCATGCTTCCTGGTTCAAATCCTTCGTTGCCCTCTTCGTCTGCTTCGGAGCAGATAATCCCCGCCTCTGAATCGGTGCTACCTAGGGACCTACCAGTTTTCATCCGTGATTCAGAGCTGGCCGTATTAGAGGGTGTAGTCCACTATGGGGACACTGGCAGCAGGCTTGCCATGCCGGTTGTTTGTGGACAGGTGTCGCTGGAGCCTGGTGCCTGCTTATCAGGCCAGGAATATCCGCACCCTGTAGATACCACTTCCTCCTATGGTACCTTTCCTGGCCAGTCCGGGTTAGCATTATTCACTGACCTGGAGTCTAATCTTTCTGGCCAGGAAGAAGAGGATTATCTGCTGGGTTCCCCTGACGCCGTGGCTATGGACATTGATTTACATGCACCCCTCGCGGGAATACGGGCGACATTGTCCATGGAACTACTCACGCAGTAGTAGCGTTCACGGCGTAGAAGGTAGCTCAGGCTGGATCTGATGGCCAGTATTACCGCATACCTCGGCTTGCCGATGGTGTAGCTGGTGCTGGCCAGGGTCGTGGTGTGGCAAAATTTTCCTCATGCAATACCACGGCGCCTGCTCCTGGTCAAGCCAGTCAGTTTAGCATTCAGGCGCGCATGCTTTCTCTGGCTTGCCAGGAGTATCAGTTCCTCCAGCCACACACACGCCTGCTTGTCAGTGGCTAATCAACGTCAGGCCAGGTCTTGCTGAGGATCAGTCGGCCAGCCAACGGGACCAGGTAAGCCGACTGTTACCGCTATGCCATCTCTGCTGCTGGCTGAACATATTGTTGATATGTTCACAGCGGCGGAGACGTCCATCAAGGCGCATGGACGTCTCGCAAGGTGGCAAAGCGATGCCGCATCGTACCTGATCAATATCAATTGTACAGTGTGATGCCTAAGCCAAGCGCGGATGATCGCGCTGCGCTATGCGAGTATACGCGGCCAGGCTCCCGGTCTGACACGGGAGCGCTGTGCTCGAGTGCTTTGCGTTCGCCAAACACCACATTGCGCGATGTGGAGAAGAGTATCTCAGCACTCTTGCACGTCTCCCAGCTATTACAGGGGGTAGTAACAGCATCCGCATCGCGCCAGCCTAGTCCGGTGACTGTCCAGAGAGCCATCCAAGATGGAATTAACTTGGCTATGGACTGTTTAACTCGGTCGGTGACCAGATGTGTCCAGGCGAGGTGCACGTTTGCCTATGACAACTTGTGCCCGTCCCAGGACCTGTATAATAGGCTGCTGCGTACACCTATGACAGGTCCTGGTCTCTTTGGAGGTGAGGGATGTAAGCACCTCCAAGAGACGGTTACCCTGGTCAATAACCACAGGGCGTTGCACGAGCAATTTGAAGTGCTCCGTAGAGCGCGTTCGCGCAGCTCCCCCTGCGTATCATCCCCTGCAGGCTCGAGGTGGTCGTGGCCAGGTCAGAGGCCAGCCACCAGCACAGTGCCGGCCACGGCCCTGCACGCTTCGGCCAGCAGCAAGGGGGTCGCAGGCTCCTCTGACGCAGCCAGCCAGGCAGCCACCCGTGCACCGAGGTGCAGGCCGTGGCGTGCAAGGATCTGGTCGTGGTAATCATACCTGAAGGGTCGGTTACCACAATAAGAGCCACTCCAGTGCATCTGCACCAAGAGACAGTGCCACTCTTGCGGTTCTTATGTCCACCTCTCTCCCTAGGTGGACCAGTAGGAGGCTGATTGGCCAACCACATGCAAGAGTGGGGAACGGTTGACTCAGGACTGTTTAGTCTTGCGATGGCTTTCAGTTGGATATCATCCCGACTGGATATCAGGCCCACCATCGCGACTGTCTCTGGTGCCAGACTGGACTCAAATTCCAAGAGATCCAGATCAATGGTTGTGTATGGAGGAGGAAATAAATTCCCTCATACTAAAAGGAGCAATTCAACCGGCAAAAAAGTGCCCGGGCTTCTATTCAACCGTGTTCCTAGTAACAAAGACCACTGGAGGGTGGAGACCAATTCTCACCCTCAAGCCATTGAACAAATTCATAGACACACCCAGTTTCAAAATGGAGACAGTGAAATCGGTGTTGGCAGGGTTGGAGAAGGGAATGTGGACGGCTTCAATAGATTTGAAGGATGCTTATTTCCACATTCCAATAGCGAGGAGTTTTCGTCGGTTCCTGAGATTCGCATTCCAGGGCAGACAGTGGGAATTCAGGGTTTTACCCTTCGGAATTTCTACGGCCTAGCAGTCCACACATACATAGATGACTGGCTGTTAAAAGCACACAATCAGGAAAGTTTATCAGCAAATCTGGAGATAATTTTGAAAACTCTCACAGACTTGGGCTGGATAATCAATTTTCGAAAATCAGAGCTGACTCCATCCCAGAAGTTTGTTTACCTGGGAATGTTCTTCAATCTGGAGATCGGATATGTTTATCCTACTCAGGAGAGGGTACAAGTACTCATCTCATTAATACAGTCAGTGTGCAATAGTCGTCATGTCCTGGCACGGGTTTACCTGAGAATGCCGGGGTTATTCAATTAACTAAAATACTCATTGTGGCTTGTTTCAGAAACCTGGTTGTCCTTCTTGTGGAAGGTTTTTGAAGGATAGATTCGCCCCACACTTATGTTTCCAGTGCAGCCCATGTGGGCCATTGCTTAATTGCGAGATCTGTAAAAAGTGTGGGGGGGAGGGGGGAGAGCGCTAATGTCTGAATTTCTATCTTTACAGACCAAAGAGAAGGCTCTAGAGGAGGAGAGGAAGTTGAAGAAGGAGGGTTCTGGTAAGAAGGGTAAGAGGAAGGCCTCGTCCTCTATGGATATGAAGGCCTTCCGTATTGAGATGATGGGAGAGATGAAGAGGACAATTAAGGATTTGGTCCCAGAGTTGCTTCGTGGCATGCTTCCTGGTTCAAATCCTTCGTTGCCCTCTTCGTCTGCTTCGGAGCAGATAATCCCCGCCTCTGAATCGGTGCTACCTAGGGACCTACCAGTTTTCATCCGTGATTCAGAGCTGGCCGTATTAGAGGGTGTAGTCCACTATGGGGACACTGGCAGCAGGCTTGCCATGCCGGTTGTTTGTGGACAGGTGTCGCTGGAGCCTGGTGCCTGCTTATCAGGCCAGGAATATCCGCACCCTGTAGATACCACTTCCTCCTATGGTACCTTTCCTGGCCAGTCCGGGTTAGCATTATTCACTGACCTGGAGTCTAATCTTTCTGGCCAGGAAGAAGAGGATTATCTGCTGGGTTCCCCTGACGCCGTGGCTATGGACATTGATTTACATGCACCCCTCGCGGGAATACGGGCGACATTGTCCATGGAACTACTCACGCAGTAGTAGCGTTCACGGCGTAGAAGGTAGCTCAGGCTGGATCTGATGGCCAGTATTACCGCATACCTCGGCTTGCCGATGGTGTAGCTGGTGCTGGCCAGGGTCGTGGTGTGGCAAAATTTTCCTCATGCAATACCACGGCGCCTGCTCCTGGTCAAGCCAGTCAGTTTAGCATTCAGGCGCGCATGCTTTCTCTGGCTTGCCAGGAGTATCAGTTCCTCCAGCCACACACACGCCTGCTTGTCAGTGGCTAATCAACGTCAGGCCAGGTCTTGCTGAGGATCAGTCGGCCAGCCAACGGGACCAGGTAAGCCGACTGTTACCGCTATGCCATCTCTGCTGCTGGCTGAACATATTGTTGATATGTTCACAGCGGCGGAGACGTCCATCAAGGCGCATGGACGTCTCGCAAGGTGGCAAAGCGATGCCGCATCGTACCTGATCAATATCAATTGTACAGTGTGATGCCTAAGCCAAGCGCGGATGATCGCGCTGCGCTATGCGAGTATACGCGGCCAGGCTCCCGGTCTGACACGGGAGCGCTGTGCTCGAGTGCTTTGCGTTCGCCAAACACCACATTGCGCGATGTGGAGAAGAGTATCTCAGCACTCTTGCACGTCTCCCAGCTATTACAGGGGGTAGTAACAGCATCCGCATCGCGCCAGCCTAGTCCGGTGACTGTCCAGAGAGCCATCCAAGATGGAATTAACTTGGCTATGGACTGTTTAACTCGGTCGGTGACCAGATGTGTCCAGGCGAGGTGCACGTTTGCCTATGACAACTTGTGCCCGTCCCAGGACCTGTATAATAGGCTGCTGCGTACACCTATGACAGGTCCTGGTCTCTTTGGAGGTGAGGGATGTAAGCACCTCCAAGAGACGGTTACCCTGGTCAATAACCACAGGGCGTTGCACGAGCAATTTGAAGTGCTCCGTAGAGCGCGTTCGCGCAGCTCCCCCTGCGTATCATCCCCTGCAGGCTCGAGGTGGTCGTGGCCAGGTCAGAGGCCAGCCACCAGCACAGTGCCGGCCACGGCCCTGCACGCTTCGGCCAGCAGCAAGGGGGTCGCAGGCTCCTCTGACGCAGCCAGCCAGGCAGCCACCCGTGCACCGAGGTGCAGGCCGTGGCGTGCAAGGATCTGGTCGTGGTAATCATACCTGAAGGGTCGGTTACCACAATAAGAGCCACTCCAGTGCATCTGCACCAAGAGACAGTGCCACTCTTGCGGTTCTTATGTCCACCTCTCTCCCTAGGTGGACCAGTAGGAGGCTGATTGGCCAACCACATGCAAGAGTGGGGAACGGTTGACTCAGGACTGTTTAGTCTTGCGATGGCTTTCAGTTGGATATCATCCCGACTGGATATCAGGCCCACCATCGCGACTGTCTCTGGTGCCAGACTGGACTCAAATTCCAAGAGATCCAGATCAATGGTTGTGTATGGAGGAGGAAATAAATTCCCTCATACTAAAAGGAGCAATTCAACCGGCAAAAAAGTGCCCGGGCTTCTATTCAACCGTGTTCCTAGTAACAAAGACCACTGGAGGGTGGAGACCAATTCTCACCCTCAAGCCATTGAACAAATTCATAGACACACCCAGTTTCAAAATGGAGACAGTGAAATCGGTGTTGGCAGGGTTGGAGAAGGGAATGTGGACGGCTTCAATAGATTTGAAGGATGCTTATTTCCACATTCCAATAGCGAGGAGTTTTCGTCGGTTCCTGAGATTCGCATTCCAGGGCAGACAGTGGGAATTCAGGGTTTTACCCTTCGGAATTTCTACGGCCTAGCAGTCCACACATACATAGATGACTGGCTGTTAAAAGCACACAATCAGGAAAGTTTATCAGCAAATCTGGAGATAATTTTGAAAACTCTCACAGACTTGGGCTGGATAATCAATTTTCGAAAATCAGAGCTGACTCCATCCCAGAAGTTTGTTTACCTGGGAATGTTCTTCAATCTGGAGATCGGATATGTTTATCCTACTCAGGAGAGGGTACAAGTACTCATCTCATTAATACAGTCAGTGTGCAATAGTCGTCATGTCCTGGCACGGGTTTACCTGAGAATGCCGGGGTTGATGGTTTCTCTGGACCCAGTCATTCCTCAGGTAGCCTTACGCAGGCGGCCGATCCAGTTATTTCTCGTGACTCAATGGACCCAGAGTACAGGTTCACTGGACTCAAATGTGTCAGTGCTGGAGCCTCTAATTCACCACCTGCAATGGTGGTTGAAGACAGAGAATCTCCTGGTGGGGGTGATGCTAACCCCTCCTCACCCTGGGGAGCTTGCCTGGAAAAATCCACAATATCAGGGCTTTGGAATCTGGATCAGTCACAAGAACATATAAATCTACTGGAATTACGAGCAGTAGTCCTGGGCCTGGAACATTTCTTAGAGAAAGTTCTGGGCAAGAGTGTTCTAGTTCGATCAGACAACTCAACAGTAGTGACTTACATAAACCGGCAGGGCGGAACGAAGTCGCCCAGTCTCTGCATGATGACATGGAAGCTGGTTTCCTGGTGCCTGAATCACAGGATTACCTTGAAAGCAGTTCTTATTCCGGGAAGGTTAAATCTGCTAGCAGACTCATTGAGCCGAAGGATGAGTGTTTTACCTATGGAATGGCAACTAAATCAATGTGTGGCAGATTGTCTGTTCAACCACTGGGGGGGGACCCAATATTGATTTATTTGCAACGAAGAAGAATGCGAAGATGATGACGTATGTCGATTCCAGATCCGAGCGCTATCGATCAGATTTTGTTAGCTATCAGCTGGGTGGGAATATATGCATATGCATTCCCTCTAGCAATCCTGATTCCAAAAATTCTTCAGAAAATCAGACAGGAGGAGTGCCAAGTGCTTTTGATCGCCCCAAATTGGCCAAGCCGATCATGGTATACGGATCTGCTGGACCTTCAGGTTTGCAATACGGTTCCTCTGCCTCTGATGGACAATATTATCTTCCAGGGCAAGGCCCTTCACAACAATCTGCCAATTGACTGCGTGGATGTTGTCAAGGAATCTAGAATTAAGGAGGGCTTTTCTGAGAAAGCAGCCATGTTCATGGCAAAAGCCAGAAGGGGGGTCAACCTCCAGAGCATATAATTATAAAATCAACAGATTTGCAGAATGGTGCTCAAAAGGATGTATGAATCCAATGGATTCATCTATTCAGGTAATAGCCGATTTCCTCTGGCACCTGTATGATGCCTATAGCCTCAAGCCTAACTCTATTGCTGGCTATAAGTCAGCTTTAATGACAGTTATCCCTTGCTTGGCTAATAGGGGAAGTGATGAAGTAAGTACATTAAATACTTTAATTAAAGGCATGGGCAATCTAAGACCAAGGAATCCCCCAGTGATTCCGTCTTGGAGTTTATCTCTAGTGCTTCAGGTACTAGGTGATAAGCCTTTTGAACCACTTAGTTCCATTTCTATGAAAATATTGACACTTAAAATGTATTTTAATTGGTGCGGCCTTGGCTAGGCGTAGAAGCAAAATGCATGCCTTATCAGCCGATGCAGACCGTTTTGTGGTTACAGGGGAAGGCCTTAAGCTTCTACCTAGGATAAATTTCATGGCTAAAAATCAGTCTTTGAAATATCCAGGTCAACCCATATTTTTGCCAGCTTTGACTAGATATGATCCTAATTCAAAAGCATGGCGTCCAGTCCAAGCATTAAACCGGTACAAACAACGTACTCAGGAATGGCGGACGGACCCAACAGCATTATGGTTGTCGTATATTGAACTCCACGGCAGGGTGTCAAAGGAGACCATTTCCAGGTGGATTGTAGAGTGTATTCAATTTTGCTATAAATCCGCCACAGGTAAACAAGTTGACATGGCCAAGGCTCACAGTGTCCGGGGTGTAGTGGCTTCCACTGCCCTGTTTAATGGGGTCCCTGTAAATGACATTGTCAGTAGCTCAGTGGCGCTGTGAGTCAAGTTTTACCGACCATTATCTCCGTGACACCTCAAATACTCTCGCCTTATCGATTTTGAAAAACTAATCTAGGTGTACAGATTTTGATGAGGTATCCTCATTTTTTATATATTTCACAATTAGTCAATGGAAACAACCACTTATTTGCACTGCATTTGTCTTCACCTATGGGGAGATGATGACAGCAGCCAACCTCCACAAGATCAGTCTTGTTTATGTGTTATTCATTGTTAATTGTATTATCACGTGACCCTTCGTTATTAATATGGTGATGGTACGTGTTTTATGTGGTTCATTATTGAGAGTATACGAAAATGAAGCCTTTTCGTTTAATGTCCTATAGTACATGGCACTTGTACGTAGAGAGCGTATGGGACATTGAGGTCATTCAGTCTTCCTCCCAAGAAGAAGAGGGGAGGGGTGGGGGGAGAGCGCATATGACATATAGTCATCTCTCAGCCATCGGTTGTGTTAGTCGATGTTCAAATCTATCCCTGGTTGTGTTTTCACACAATCACAAGTGCCTTAAACGCTGAAAAGCGCATAGGGAAGAGCTGGTCTTTTGACCTCGCCTCCCTCCCACCAAATTCTTTAACGAATTCTGGCAATATCAAAGAGTATTAGGGAGGTAAGTATACTCTTGAAGTGAAATAAACGAAATCACGGATTTCTTTTTTCACGAGAGAGTTGATACTTACCTCCCTAATACGCACCCGGCCTCTCCACCCCACAGAGGCTCGGTCTTCAGGCTTTCTTAAAGTTGCATAGTGTCAGCCATTAAATTTAGTCAGAGGAAGTACTAGTCTGCACATGCTCGAGGTTGGGGCTGGCATCTGCCGGACTGTCATCTGACTACCTGCCCAGTAGGGGCACCTAACTTTTTTAATCTGAGTGTTTATTGAGTGCTTATAGCTTATAGGTATATGTGGGTGAAATCTGTTTTGGATTCATTCATAGAGATTTTGAGTTTGCTTGCAGCTGTTTGGGAGAAGTTCGGCAAGGGGTTTCTTTTCCTCGTCTATGAAGTCCACATCGTCAGCATATTCCATCTCTAGCGGCATACCGAGTATTGACAAGGGTGTGGCGGTTGGTCTTGTGGAACTTTCCCGCATGGATTTCAATGCAGCAGCAAGGTAATTGGTGAAAAGCACCGGAGATAGACCATCTCCCTGTGGGTAGCCGATTGATGTCTCCAACTCTACAGACTTCACTGATGTAACTCGTACTCTCAGCTTGGTGTCTGCAAGCATTAGTCTCACTAGTCGTAGCTCATGTTAATTACAACTGGCCTGTATAGACTAATAAAGGTGCTTAAAAGAAAACTTGCATCGAATCTAGACTTGCACGCACTACGCGCCTAGGTCTACCCATCCCATTAGGTTAGTTTAACTTTCTCCGTATAGAAAGCTGTGAGACCTCTAGTACATACATAGATGTAACCATGATTTTGTTGATAATTTTATAATAATTTTCCTTTGATTATTTTTTAATAACATTCTGGTCAATAATTCATTCAGGGGTAAAATGGTTGTTTAGTGGCTTTTAGTGACATACATTTGAGTTGCCCAACAGGCAGATACCAAAATAAATTCAACTATTGTTGCCAGACAAGCTATAAGAACTGTCGCCGTTATACATCACCAATTGTTGTGGCTTCGTAACACTTGTTGTATTACCACTCGTCTGTGCATGATGTGGATAATTATCCCATTTGTTTGTAGTCAGGAGGTAAAATCCGAAAACAGCTCAAATAAGACTCACCCTAAACATTTTGGGTAGAAGCCAGAGACTGGCAAATATCATTTCTACGGTCATCATAGAGTTTCACTAAGTATGTTTGCAGGCTCGGATTTTCCTATATTGGCGGCCACCATGGCCAGCCGCCATGCGAAATCTAGTTTCCTTAATAACTCAGCACTCAAACACTGTAGAAGCAAAATTTTAGTGTCTGCACCAACATTTATGATACCAAGAGCCCATATTAGAGTACATTTAAAGCTCTACCGTGTCAATTTTTAACCCTTTGCTGGTCAAGCCAGCCAAAAAATCTTCAAAAGTGATCTTGTGAAATGTCCATTTGCTGACCAAGAGAGTAATATTCCAATGGGACATTTTTCTAATACTCTCATGGTCAGCAAATGGACATGGTTCATGAGAAAATATTGTTTCTTGATTTGATTTGATCAGTTTTGACAATTAATGTGATAATTTCCTGGTTTCAGAAACTATTGTTCTGATATATCTCAAATTTTAATATAAGGAACACTGATCCAGTAAACCAGCAATTCTAAAACTTTGGACTTGATCAGAATAATTTCAGACAGCACTCCCAAATTGAAAATTAAAAAACATTAATTTCATTCTTTTTATAATACATGGGCCGGGGTAATTTTATATGGTGTTAATCAACGTAAATTGATGTCTAACTTATCGCATTGTCATCTGCTATGATATCTATCTGATATACAGTTGTATAAACATGCTTGTGAATGCACATGGTTTTAGCTAAGGACCATGCAAAGCCTTATAATGGCTATGCTAAATAAATTTTCAACCCCCAAATAAACAAAATATAATACAGAAACACAGGTTCAACTATGTAGTTTAAAGTCATTCCTTCAGATAACCTTAAACATACGGCTTATATATGTTGAAATTTACATTACAGTTTTATTTTGCATATGTAGAATGTTATGATTGGGTGGTCACACTACCCTGAAGTAGTTTCCGAGAAGTTGAGCTTGATTACTCAAAATGTTTATTGTGTCAGACAGTTATCAAGAAGGATTCTATAAGAAATGGAAATGAAAGTGGCGTAAAATGTGTAACAGAGGCATTAAACAATAGGTCAAAGTACAATGACTTGGAGAATATTTACATTTTAGATGGACTTTGTGCTATTAATCTGTGATAACCTCCATCTCATCACCTGGCACAAAAATTGCTACTCGAAGTTCACAAATCCAGATCACCTGAGACGATTAAAGACTTGTGTTGAATCAAGGTTAAATACTGTAACAAATGTGCCATTGGTTTCGCAGGAACAAAATATTATGTGTGATGCACGATTAACTCAGCTGTTAATCGTGTTGATTGGATTGTATGTTTTGCCAGTCTTGCAAGTGATAAACTACATAATGTTCAGACACTCGAAGCATCGGTAAAGATTTTACGCCTTGCTATGATAGACTCTACAATGCGATACAGACTTGCTAGGGTGAATAATGTTGTTACAGATATCATTTAAGATGTTATCAGACATTCCGTAGATCCAACGAGAAAGAAGTGTAAGACAATGATAGTTCTGTTTTTATCTCCCGGGTGGGGGTGGCGGATAATATAGCGATCAGCATGTCCATCCGTCTGTCCCCGTCTTGTCAACGCAATTCCTCTTACTGTTTTGTTACAATTCTTTTGGAACGTGGTAAATCTAGTCATTACCATCTGAAGGTGTGCATGTGCTTTTTTCCCGGCCCAAAATTGTTCAATAGAGAGTTATCACTCTTTAAATATCTTAAGGCTGATACATAAACTGCATTGCCAATCATTTATTGTCAACACAACCCCTACAATTTAGTTGTGATTCTTTTGAAACTTGGTAAGGGTTCTCATTACCACTTGAAGATGTGCATGTGCTATCCGTATGCCTGTACATCCATGCATCTGTATAGAATGTATGTATGTCAGTGTGTTGGTCCGTCCATCTCTGACAATCATTTTAAGATGTCAACACAACTCATACAGTTTAGCTACAATTCCAGAAGTCTCTGTCTGATTGACATTAAGGGAGTCTACTCCTTCCAGAAACCTGGACCAGAGTAGAGAGTTGTGGTTCTTGCACTAGAAGGCATTAAGGGGGGGGGGGGGGGTGAGTCTGTGGTCGTTAACTCCCCTGAAATACTTAAAATTCATCAAAATTGTCTTGTTCGTGCCAGATCTTGAAGAATTTTGAACCTCTGCTCTCAATTCCTTTGTCACTGGATATATTACTTGAAGAAGCAGTGCTATGATTGCACTTTGAAGAAATTCATCCTTATTTAGCTGAGTTATCTCCCTTGAAAAACTAAAAATTCACCAAAATTCTCTTGTCCGGGCATAATAGTTGAATGGAATTGGACCTGCACTTACAAATCTATCTTTCTTTGGGGCGAGATAGCAGGATTTCATTTTTCATTGATTATTTTTTATACGCCCTGTATGTGATGGCGCTCCCCACCCATCCGTGCATCCATCTGTGCATCTGTCCATCTGATTTCTTGTCCGGAGCAGATCTTGAAGAGTTTTAAACCTACAGTCACAATCTTTTTTCCAGCAGATGTGTGAGGGATAGACAAAGTGCAATGATTTCATTGACAGAGTTATCTCTTCTGAAAAGGTCAAATTCGTCAAAATTTTCTTGTCCAGAGCAGATCTCGAAGAGTTTTGAACCTACACTCACAATTCTTGTTTCAACAGATTGTGTTAGGGATAGACACAGTGCATTGATTTTGTTTCGGCAAAATCCTCCCATATTCGCCAGAGAAATGCTCAAATTTGTCAAAGTTTTCTTGTCCGGGCCAGATCTCAAGAGTTTTGAATCTACACTCACAATTTCTTTTCAGCCAATGTGTTAGGAATAGGTGAAGTGTCATGATTTCGTTTCGACAAAATTTTCTTGTTCGTTCCAGATCTCGAAGAGTTCAACCTACACTCACAATTTTTTGTTCAGTAGCTATTTTAGGGATAGACGAAGTGTAATTTATCAAAGACGTAATTTATCAAAAACAAACTATTCACATTTAGCATTCCTCAAACAGGTATATGTTGAGTTTCACTAAAACTCTTGTTCTAAAATATTGTCTTTTACAATTAACGTTACCTGTATGTCCACTCGTGATGTATGTTTATTATCTGAAATGTTTGGATACGCCATCTTTGATGGCGCTTGTTTAAATACTGTCGATGAGCAAGGCACGGGAAGGAATCTGTTCTCTCAGTTCAGTCTGGCAGCGATATTGTAAGCTCTTATCAGAAATCCAAATTGAACCAGGTAATTACTGTAGTAATCGCTTTAAATAGAAATTACAGCATGTACTTGGTGAGTCCATTCTATTTGTTGCCCCCTTAAATAACAATGAGTCACTGACAGGCCTGGTGTCAAATACGGGTGATCAAATACAAATACAGGGTTTCTATTTCTTTCAAATACAAATACAAACATGCCATTCTCAATTTTACCAAATACAAATACAAATATCATTTTTCAAATACAAATTAATACAAATATAATCTATCACATACAGACACAAATTAATAATACAATGTCTATGTTTCAATCATGTCACATTCACAGCAGATTTTGTAAATCCATGTTTATCTAATTATTGACATCTTTCTGATTTTATCCTACCAGACCGTGTGTGGTTCAGTTGTTTGTCAAAAAAATAATTTTTAATAGGCCTATCTGGTCTGTGGAGATAAAAGGGTTAAGCATATATCCAACTAACATTGAACACCAAAAAATAAAAGTACTATTAGTTTATGTTTAAAGTTTGTGGCAGTTTTCTTGAATTATTCTATTTTTAGTTCTAACACGTATTAACATGTGTCCTCTCTATTATCTGGCAAAGTCAGTTGCATACACTATGTAGTTTGAATCACTTCCAACATGTTTTGAATCTAGTTCATTCTGAATAACTAGGATCACATTTAAATAAGCTAAATATGAAAACATGCCAAATATTTTGAGAATAATTTAACTAGTAAAACTTTGTACTCTAAATACCATATACACTGTTTGCACTGTGTGAAGTATTGAGTAAAAAGAAGATTCGGCTTGTATCATTGTGATAATCCCATCCTTATTATGGAGACAATACATGCAACTAATCTCCATACTACTCAGGTGTAGACACGCTATTAACTGTTGTAGAGGAAACTGAACAGATTTAATCAAATTCCAGATGGCCAAGGTCTTGAGCACGGCAAAAAAAAATAGTGACGGTTGCTGGAGGCTTAGTTCGTATCACCCAATCTGACACAGCGTTGCATAGATGACGGCTTGCGTCCAATGAATGTGCTAGATTTGCTGTGAATAGTCACACACTATTTGGACTCCATCAAGAAGATGAGGAAACTATATAACCATGAATGTGATGCAACTAGAATGAAACATGACCAGTCTGATGTCCAAATTTGTGAACAATTGCAACGATTCAACATATTTAGCCAATAGTAACATCATCCACATTGCCGCTGGTGATGTAGCTACTGATGATATCATCACGGAACTGAAATAGTAAAATCACTAGTCACGCATCTCTGATCCTGGAAACGGTTTTCATGATTCCTTAAAGAAGAAAAATTCCAAAACGATAGCTTCATTGTATAACACAGACATTCGAAAGCATAATCAGAAGGCAAAAATCTAAGCTGACAGAGAGTTGTTGCATCGTATGATAATTTCAATGGATACTTGGCGAGAGGTGGATATAGGTAATATATGCTTCACCAGGAATTGTGTGCTCTACCTCTATCACTCACAACTGCAGATGATATGCTAAGAAAAAGCAACAAGTCATAACTGATGGATTTCCTTGCAAAAGCTGTCTCACTGATGTCTTTGTAAACTGTGCCATGTCAAAAGGGCAGAATTCCAGTAGAATTGATATTATCTTTGACCGCTATGAGGAAAACATTATCAAGGAAGGGACACGGGAAGATCGATGTAGTGGTATAAAGACAATTCGAAGCTTGATATCCAACAGGGATATAAAAATTCCAAATAATTGGAAAAGTTTCATTTTCCTAGCAGAAAATAAAGCAAATCTTGAATGTTTCATGTCTGAAGAATTGGTAGCAACTAGACACCTCGGTGACTGAGAAATTATTGTCAGTGGTGAATTCGAAGAACTCACCACATCTAAGAATATCGGTAATTTTGCCTATGTGCAAATCATGAAGAAACTGATACCAGAATTGTACTGCATGTAGTTGATGCACAAGCACAAGAGTATGAAAGGACCATGATCATGTGCAGAGACACAGATGTGGTGCTGATGTTAGCTGTGTTTGCTAGTGGTGCTGATGTTAGCTGTGTTTGCTAATTAGCTAACAAAAGAAATGTGGATGAAAGCTGCTACAGCTAACTATCCGCAGATGATTAGATAAATACATTGCATATCGCTAGAAGAGGGCATACACAAAGGCCGGTTGGTCTTTCATGCTATAACTGGCAGTGACACAACAAGCCAATTTTCCGGCATTGCAACGATATCTACATGGAAGATGTATAAAGATCATCCAAAACTGCCCATGGTCTTGGCCAACATAAATCGGCTGGGCCTGAAATAGTATTATCCGCCGAGGCATTTGTATGTAAACTGTATGATCCAGCTACATCTTTGACATCAATTCAGAAAGTTCGCTACTCGTTGTTCTTCAAATGTTATACCAATATTGACTATCTACAACCACCTAAAGATGCCTCGATGCGTCATGTTAAACGAGCCCACTACCAGACACTAATTTGGAACCAGTGCTTGAAAATGAGTCAGGATCTCCCCACCACACTCTCGTGTGGTTGGTTTATGAGAGGCCATAATGGAACCATTTTGACAATTGATCCAATTCGTTCCAACAGATTTGAAGTAAAACGTGTGTCTGTAAGGAAGGGGACAATGTCGCACTGGATGTTGCATGTGTACAACAGTAATGTATGATGCACAAGTGCCTGTGGTTGCACTCGTAACAACTGGTGTATGAATCCTTATAATAAGGATCCAAGTGATGAATAAAAGTGAACAAGACGAATTTAGAGGTGTTGCATTTGACCACTATTAGTTGAAATCTGGTAACATCACTAATTTATTTTCTCCAAAATTTCTTTAACGACGGTGGCCAGCTTTAAAATTAATAATAGTTAATACACTAAGCTATTCGTAAGTACGATAATTGGATTCCTCACCATTACAAATATGTGGTTGTCCACCAGTATTATGTTTCTATGGTGTTTGAGTGCTGAGTTATTACGAAAACTATTTCGCATGGCTGCCATTTTGAAATCCAAGATGGATTGGCCACTAAAGGGTTAAATTGAAAGGATAGCGATGTAGAGCTTTAAATGTACTCTAATATGTGCTCTTGTTATCATAAATGTGGGTGTAGGTAGACACTAGAATCCTGCGTCTACAGTGTTTGAGTGCTGAGTTTTTAAGGAAACTAGATTTTGCATGGTGGCCATTTTGAAATCCAAGATGGCCGCCAATATAGGAAAGTCCCAGCCTTGAAACATACCTAGTGAAACTCCATGATGACTAGAAATGATATTTGCCACTCTCCATCTTCCACCCAAGATGTTTAGGGTGAGTCTTATTTTGGGCTTCTGCCTCCTGACTATTGTATTATCACTCGAAATCAATCGCCCATTGTTGGACCACTCGTTTTATTGGATTACCATTGAAGAACCATTGATTTGAAACAAAGTTTTCCTCCAGCCAACTGCATGATGAATGTATGTTACTGATTTGGTAATTCAACTTCTTGCACTGCAGAGTTATTGATGAAAGTCAGTATTGACTCCACGATTTTTTTACCTTTTGACTCCAATCTAAAACATTTTCTAGCCACTCATAATATCAATGTATGTGTCGAATTTGGTGATTCAACATACTTGCATTTCGGATTTGTGGCTAAAAAATTTGTATTTCGGGACCCGTGACCTCGACTTTTTACCTTTCGACCCCCCCCCCAACCTAAAAAAATTTCAAGGCACTCATAATATCAACGTGTGTGCCAAATTAGGAGATTCTACCTCATAGGATTCACGAGATATGTCTCGGATAAACAAGCAGACACACAGACAAACGGCACCAACCACAATACTCACACCGGCCTTCGGTGGCGTGAGTAACAAGGACATGTCTGTCCAGTACCAACGTGGTTAATATATGTTTCAATCAGGCCGCCATGAGGTCAAAAGTGGTCTATTATGAAAACAATGTTGCTGAAAGCTGTTGCTATCGTGTTTTAACTTTCGACACCAGAATCAATTAATACCCTTCGGGAACCCCTTGGGCAAGCTTCCGTCCAGGTTTGGAGAAAATCCCTCCAGTGGAACCGACGTTATTGAAGAATGTATATTTTGAAAACGATGTTGCTGAAAGCTGTCGCTGTTGTGTTTTAGATCTTCGGCCATTACATAAAAACATTAATCCTACATATTTGTTCATATTGACCACAGTAGGTTATTTAACGAATATCGGCAACACGTTTTCCGTCAAAAACATCATGTGTTAAATTATAACTTATTTATGTTCCTGATTCATAATTAACAACTCATTTTCATACATCTTGGAATCGTGTTGATTGGTTTTAAAATAATTGTTCTGAAAGTCGTTGTTGTAGCATGCATTAAAGATTCTCTTTCAAATTACTTTCAAATAAATCAGAATGATTAGTATTTGTCTGATTTGAAACACTGCGATATTCAGAATGAAATTAACTAGTCCATACTGCGAGATAATATTCTTAATAACACAAATACGCACCTGGCTGACGTCACCACCAGGTGAATGGAGGATATCACGTGACAATGGCTTTGAATATGTAATCGCGATAGGCCGAAGGCAATAGACCGTTGAAAGGCTCGCAAGAGCTGAGCTATGAGCTCAGGTATAGGGACAAACTATGTCAACAGCGGTGGGAAATATTTGACCTAGAGTAGGCCTACAAAGCATATTTCAAAATGGCCGGCGACATTTAAATGTTATGATAGATTACCGAGAAACTATTATTGGATAGACACGCAGCCGTTTTCGAAATGTGAACTACCGGAAGTGTTACCTATACAGGTGTATATTAATAGCGTTGCTCTCTGTTTATAAAAGGATACATTAATTTACACTGTATTGTTACAGAAATCCGGAAGTAAATGGAGGATTAATCTGTTCACAGTGATATTAATATAGATCTATATCTAATTATTACATACAAATGTGTGACAGTTTTTATAGTGAAACTTGCTCAAAAGACCATTTGTATTTTGAGGCCAAAACACGGTGGTTCTCTAAAGCTGGTGATCAAAATATCGTTTCATCTTAAGCATGTTAAAGCACCACCTTCGTTTGGCTCACAAAAAAACATGAGGCCTACCTATGGCACCGTGTAGCATTAGGGCCTACCATAACGGATCATTTGTCTGTAGTGCCAAACGTTGGTGCTTTTCAATGTGATCTCGTAAGACAAGTTTACTGTACAATTAAACCTCTTTAATGCGACCACTACATATAGAGATCAACAGAATGTGGTCACTAATGACAAGTATTTGTTGATGGTAGGCTAAATAATATACGCAGCCACGCTGTGGTGATTCTTTAATTATGTCTACATGCGGTGGTCAGTTGTCTTAACAAACCACCAACATCGTGCCATCAGAAGATATATATATGTAGGTGGTCGATCGGATCTGAAAGGGGACTGACTTAATTATAGTTTTAGTTTCAAAGCTGTGATAGCCGTGTTGGTCTAGTAGTTATAACAAGATTTAAAGTCCTGATAATCCAGGTTGCTGGGCCAGCACTGGACCAATACGGCCCGGCATCGACCTAGTACCACCTCAGTAATGTACGTCAACAGACTCAGTATAGCTCAGAATTAACTGAATCGTATTTTGCACACAATTTGATTGGTCTTCCAATCCAATGGACCTTTCCAGTTTTAGCTATGCCCGGCCCACCTCTAACTAAGCTCCACCCACTCTTCGCTGTTGGGATCAATCGATCCCCGAAGTGGACTATCAATTTTCTGAAAACTATACAGGTAAGCTGTTGAATAGTTTTTAAATAATTTAACTGGGTGCTGTTGCTGCCTATGGCAGCGCGCCCAGTCAAATTAGTTTCAAAAGTTTTGTTAAATAGTAAAGACATACAATTCGTACAACAACCCATAGTCCGTCTTCAATTATTGCGTTCGTCACGTACTTTTCTACGTCATTCATGACGTCATAATGACGTCATTGATTATGAAGTCATTCTACATATCACGTAGTTAATTATGACGTCATATGATCGATGGATAGACTGGAAAGGTGAATTGCACTAACTAACATGTTTCTGTTTTGGTTTTAGAAACATGTTCAGTTTTTTCTGATTAATGCTGAAGTTAGCCGACCCTTGGTACCTTCTAAGATTAACTATTTTTCTTTATAAATCGGTCTAAATTGGTCTTAAATCGTATAAATTTACCTTGGAATTTTGTCATAGTTTTTCTCTTTAACCCTCACATACAGGAAACGACAAATTCTTTCTGATTCAAGGAATATTCTGTTGAATATTTTAAAATTAATTTGACGGAGAGCTGTTGTTTCCTTTGAAAAAAATGTCCGATATCTTCATTGTATTGAAATTAAGATGGGCATACTGTATTTTGAAGGGTCCTGAAATTGAGTCGCTGTACTTTAATGAGTTAAAGGGTTAATGTGAAGTAAACTAATTCAAAATAGTTTCGTTTTTAGAGATCTGATAAAATAGAAGGAAAAGGCATGGCGACTAGTATAAGTGGACAAACGTGCAGCCACGGATGTGCTAGAACTCGTATGGGATTTATTACTTTGTCCGTTGTGTACCTGTTGATGTGTTTGATGACAAAACAGACTGTCGGCCAAGTGGATGAGGTCACTCCGCCGCCTAACGAGAGACGACCTGTCAAAGCTAACGGCAAAATTTATTACCTTGATACGATTGGAGTACCTAGAATTTGCCATGATCCAATCATATCCACATATAGTTTCGGAGGGGTAATTAGAGGGCGAGCGGCACTGGTTCGATCCGACAACCCTCACGTAATCAAAGCAAATCTCGTCGTAGCGCCCAACAGCTGCCTGTATATAGAACCTGGTTGTATCTTACAGTTTGCTCCCGGATATGGATTGATTGTCAACGGAACTCTGATAGCTAGGGTAAGTGAGTCTACTGTGGCAATCCTCAACGCTTTTCCCCTTTCTCATAAATCTTCTTCATCCCTTCTAACCACTGCATCCTTAACAACAGGGCAGCACCGCTGTAAATGCATAGCCATTGCTGTAACGCTTATCAGCGGCCAACACCATTCTCTTCTCCTTCGATCAATACTCACCATTCTGTTACTTCTGATATACAGCTGGCCCTGACAGCGGCTCTAGGATTATAGACTTAGAAAGCTTTACCGACTCCTGGGAACCGGGTACCCGGCTCCCCACTGCCGAGTACCCGTTTACCATAGAGCTCATTCTTGTTTGCATAGCAACAAGTGCAATACATGCTTTTCGCATTAGGGATTTTAGTGTTTTTTAAAAAGATTCTAAGTCTTTAATCGGTGATAGTTTGTGCGCTAAAGGAATAACTAAGGACTATGGAGAATACCGCCCAAGATAACCAGGTTGTATTGTTCTTTATATCCATAGTTAAAAGACTTAGGTCTCTAAATTTCGTTGTGTCGCATGTTCCAATTTCTAACCCCATAGAATCTGGGACGTGTGCTAGCAACGATATATGCCAGACGATCGCCTTCTTTAAACCCCAACAGGCGATCGGCAGATATGAAAATAGGTGTTTGCTACGGTATTTCTAACACGAATATCGGCTGACGTCGTTCTCCGTAGAATCCGAGCGGGTGACGTCACACCCGGTCACTCGGATGTTTATGTGAAGAAAAATTTTTTCATTAATTCGCGCATCTTATTCTGGGTGCTGCGTACTAAAAAATGGTACCGGAAACTTTAGAATGATCAAGTTTTTCGTGTGATCACGATCGGTTTGCAATGATCGGTGGTTTCAAAATTCTTGAGTAGATGCGTGGTCTGCGGTTTTACCGTGTGAGACAGCAGTTGTTATACATTTTGTTGTTTTCTTCACATATCGTGCTGCGTTCGTTAGGAGTATAATTTATATTGATTAGTAAATATACCCTGAATGCTATGCGATATGATTCCTGGAGCCGTTACACATCCTGTAGGATCTATTATGGGTGTGTTGTGCCCGCCGCGTTCTTGTCGTCATAATCAATGCGATCGTTGTTGTAACGTGGCGGGGTGGGGTGCGGGAGGTTACGGTTAATTTATGAGTCAAAATATTTGAAAATTAATTGTCTGCCTTCCATCCGTGTCTCGTTCCGCTTGTTTATTGTAGGTTTGTGCTTATTTTATAGGCCAAGCCAGCCCCGCCATCATGTGACGACTGCCATAAGTTTGTCCGTGTTATGTTCAAGGACCATGTCTGTTTTAGGTGTGCCCTGTGTAATATAGATCATAGGTGTAATGTTTGTGCAGTGTGGTCCGTCGAAACGATGGTTAAGTTCCTTGCCCAGAAGGACTTGGCTGGGTCTGACGCGGGGTCAGGCGGTCCGAGAGGAAATCGTGGAGCGCCCGGTTCGGCCGGTGGGGGTGCTCCACGTCCCCAGCTGGAGGTGGCGGAGATGGCACCGCCGGCGTGGTTTGGTCCGGCTATGCAGGGTTTTCTGCATAGCGTTCTGCCCACGCTGGTGTCGTCCCTGCTACCAAAGGTTGGGGGGCAGTTTCTCCCCATGCCTGGTACGGATCCTGTCTTCGGACAGGATTCTGGACTGGTTACCGAGGGGGCCGTCTCGTACGGCCCCCTGGCGGGTCCGTCTGGCTTCGGCCAGACGGGTTCTGTCTCTCTGCGGCCACCTCCGGGTGGTCCAGTAGCGGTGGCCGGTCCGTCAGGTGTGGGAGCCGTCCGCCAGGACGGCTCCACGGTTTATTCGTCTAGTGACGGCTCTTCGGAGTCTGAAGACGATGAGGCCGAGGAGGAGAGGTTGCTGCGGCCCGTGAAGCCGCAGGTGGAGAATATGGAGGTTGATTCCGTCCTGGACGGAACCGGCCTCCATTTGTCTGGTTTGGCGCAAGCCAGGTCAGCGGCTCCGCCTGCGGCTGAGGCCAATCCGTTACCGTGCACCGGTTCCGCGCGGCTTGGTTTGTCACCAGCCGTCAGGGGAACCGGTGTGCCGGGCCAGGCGTGGTACTCACCTATCTCGCCTGGTCCGGCAGCCGGACATGGGGTGCCGTTGGCGCCCGTGGCTGGCTATGGTTCCGCGACGGTTACGGGTCCGTACGGTTTTCCGTGCGGACCTACCCCATGGACCGGAGTGTTTCATGGGGTGGCGGCGGAACCATGTGGTAGCGGAGTGCCTGGCATGTCAGCCGTGGCTCCTGGCCGGGAGGCCATGGCTGGCAGACCCGTAAACATGTCAACGGGTGACGTGTTTGCGGGAGTATCTTCTTCGGAGTTAGACTGGTCTGATGCTCTGGCGTGGCTAGCCAGAGTTGACCCGTCTGTGGTTTCGGCCACGGCCGATGAAGATGCGCCCCGTCCGTCGGTTGCGTCGATTAGGACGGGGATTTTGCCCGCGGCCCGGATCCAGTCAGTGGGACTGGATCCACGGTTCATTGAATTGTTGGATGCTATTTATAGCAAACAACTAATGACCAAGGGTCAGCTCCCTGCGGCCTCCAGGGAGGTGCGGGCAAGGTGCCGTATTCCGCGGGGTGAATACGACAGGTATGGTGTAGTCCCGTCGGTCACGGAGGATGACCGATGGGTACTGGGCGTCCAAAGTGCCGGTTCGGGTGGTCCCGGTCCGGCACTAGTGGATAAGGCCCAGGTACACCAGGAAGAAGTCCTGGCCCTATGCGATGAGGGTGTGAGGGCAGCCATGAGCGCTGTCAATCACTCCTATCGTCTACTTCAGTCGGTGTGGGCTGAAGCGGGGGCAGGCCACCCTGTGCCACCTGTGGCGCTATCGTGCGTTAATGACGGCTTGGTGCTGTCAATGGACGCATTGGCAAGGGTGCAAGCGCGTGTGACGAAGTCCAGGAGGCAAATGGTCATTGACCATATGCGTCCGGCTACGGCAGTCAAGGAGCGTCTTCTTGGGACGCCCCTGACAGGGCCTAGCATCTTTGGTGGCCAGGCGCGGGCCATCTTAGAGGACACCGCCAGCATTGCGCAGAATCGGTTAGCGGTGAATCTCCAGCTAGAGCTGGTGCGGCAAGCGCACGCACTAGGGGCTGTGGGCAAGCCGCTAACCGGACAGCCTTCTAAGAAACAGAAGAAGCATAAGGGCAAGGCGAAAGCCAGGCCTATTGCGACTTCTGTTTCGGCTGGGTTTTCTGAGCCGCCGCCGGCAAAGAAACCCAGGAAGGCTGTAGAGGCGCCTACCCTTCCCAATGTTGCTCCTGACCGCCCTAGAGGTGGTAAGGGCAAGGGGAAGGGTAAGGGTAAGGCCTCAAAGGGCGGACAGAAGGGGCCGAAGCGTACCTGAGGGTACGCAAGCTCCCTTCATATCCGCCTGGACCGCACCTGTGCGACAGGAACAGCGGTGCCAGTTATACCCGTCGTGCCTAGAACGAAATGGTTCTCACTCTCTCTCGTTAAGAAAGAGGGGGGGGCGGACTGCGAGCCGGACAACCCCGTTAGACGTCGAGGCGTCTATGGTGGGTGGAAGGCTCATGCGTTTCGTCGAGGCTTGGCGAGGTGTGACGTCAGACAGTCTGGTCCTGGGATGGTTATCCCAGGGTTACATGCCGGAGTGGTGGGACTTTCCGCCGCAAAATCTGTCTTTGGCACCAGTCTGGACACCCGTACCAAGGGAGCCAGACAAGTTAGAAGCCGTTCAAAAGGAAGTGTCGGGTTTGCTTCTGAAGGGAGCAATAAAACCAGCAAACCGGAACACTCCAGGCTTCTATTCAAACATGTTCCTTGTCCCCAAGAGCACGGGGGGATGGAGACCCATACTCAATCTCAGGCCATTAAATTGGTTTATCCATACGCCTCGGTTCCAGATGGAAACACCGAGGTCGGTAATGGCGGGATTGAGGAAAGGAATGTGGTGTGTATCGATCGATCTGAAAGATGCATATTTCCACATTCCGATCAATCGGAGTTGGCACAGGTTTCTGAGATTTGCGTTTCAGAATCAAGTATGGGAGTTTACAGTTCTCCCGTTTGGCCTGTCGACAGCTCCGAGGGTTTTCACAAGAGTGGTCCTTGCGGTGACAGCGTTTCTCAGAAAAGAGAACGTGGCGCTACACACCTACATAGACGACTGGCTGCTCAAGGCAGACTCGGCAGCCAGGTTGAACGTGGATACTGCTCTGACTCTGAAGTTACTTTCAGATCTAGGCTGGTTAGTCAACAAGGAGAAATCCGAGTTGACACCCACTCAACATTTCGTTTATTTGGGGATGCGATTCGACCTCGAGGAGGGCAGGGTTTACCCGTCAGAGCCCAGAGTGGTGTCTCTGTTAGCCATCCTCGGGAGTTTTCGAGTGGGAAACCACATTCAGGCGAGGCGGTTCCTTCAGATGCTGGGCATGATGGTCTCCATGGAGCAGGTTATCCCGTACGCTGCTCTAATGCGAAGACCTATCCAGTTGTATCTGATGTCTCTGTGGAAACAGAGAACAGAACCCCTGTCAAAACTGGTGCCAGTTTTGGAGCCGATAATATCGCATCTTCTATGGTGGAAACAGCGTCAGAATCTCCTAATAGGGGTTTCGCTGCACCTACCCCACCCCCAGCTGTCCGTTTACACGGATGCATCGCTGGAAGGGTGGGGTGCCTGCCTGGGAGAACACCAGGTCTCGGGCACATGGACTCTCCCGGAGAGTCAGCTGCATATCAATCTGTTGGAAATGATGGCAGTGGAACTGGCGTTGGAAGAATTCCTTCCGATGATCAGGGGCAAGGTGATATTGATACGGTCGGACAATTCGACAGTAGTATCATATATAAATCGCCAAGGAGGGACCAGGTCGCCCACCCTGTGCATCAGGGTGTGGCACTTGATTCAATGGTGCAGGAATTACTCGGTTGTTTTGAAAGCAGCTCATATTCCTGGCCGATTGAACATTCTGGCGGATGCTTTGTCTCGCAGACAGAGAATCCTGCCAACAGAATGGTCCCTCAACCCTCCAGTTCTACGACGGATCTTCGAGCATTGGGGCAAACCCAACGTGGACTTGTTCGCCACAAAGGAAAATGCTCAAATCATGACATATGTCTCGCCGATTCCAGATCCAAATGCCGTCGATACAGACGCTCTGGCGATAAGCTGGAGAGGGATGCACGCTTACGCGTATCCACCCACCATTCTTCTACCGAAGGTATTGGTGAAGGTCAGGGAGGAACCGTGCCTGGTCCTGCTAATAGCGCCGTATTGGCCGAGCAGGGCGTGGTTCACGGATCTTCTAGATCTGCTGGTGGAAAATCCTGTGCAGTTGCCCGAGATTCCGAACATAATCTCCCAGGCCAAGGGACGCTTCCTACACGAGCGTCCCGAAATGTTCAAATTGACTGCGTGGATGTTGTCAAACAACGTTCCACGTCGGAAGGCTTTTCTCGACAGGCTGCTGATTTCATCGCGGCTGCGAGAAGGAGGTCAACCTTCAAGTCATATAACAACAAGGTTAACAGATTTGCAGACTGGTGTGAAGAAAAGGGTATTGATACCTTTCAATCCACTATTCAGCAAATAGCAGACTTTCTCTGTGAGCTGTTCTTTACAGGACTAGCTCCCGTCACAATTGCTGGATACAAGTCAGCTTTGGCATCAGTTATCCCTTGTCTAGCCAACAGGGATAGTCCAGAGGTGGCCCAGTTAAACGTGATGTTGAAGGGAATGAGCAATCTCCGACCGAGACAACCGGTAGTCATTCCAGCCTGGAGTCTATCTTTAGTGCTTAATGTACTGGCCAAGCACCCATTCGAACCGTTGCGTTCGGCTAGTCTAAAGCATTTGACTCTAAAGGCGGTCTTTCTATTGGCAGCTTCCTCAGCTAGAAGGCGCAGTGAGATCCATGCGCTTTCGGCAGAGAGGAACCGATTTATTGTTTCTGGAGAAGGTCTGCGTCTTCTGCCAAGAGCAGAATTTATGTCAAAGAACCAATCTTTGAGATATCCCGGCAAACCGATCATTATACCGAAGTTAACCAGGTTTGATCGTGATGCCAGTGTCTGGTGCCCGGTCCGTGCTTTGACTAAGTACAAGAAACGGACTGACTCGTTACGGTCGAACGATAGACATCTGTGGATCTGCCATAAAAAGCCTTATGGCGCCGCATCCATGGATACTATCTCTCGTTGGGTGGTCGAATGCATTCAAACTACTCATGAGATGGCGACTGGGCACCAGGTGCAGGGCGTAAGGGCACACGATGTTAGAGGAATAGCCGCCTCGACCGCCCTTTACAATGTATCTTACAGTTTGCTCCCGGATATGGATTGATTGTCAACGGAACTCTGATAGCTAGGGTAAGTGAGTCTACTGTGGCAATCCTCAACGCTTTTCCCCTTTCTCATAAATCTTCTTCATCCCTTCTAACCACTGCATCCTTAACAACAGGGCAGCACCGCTGTAAATGCATAGCCATTGCTGTAACGCTTATCAGCGGCCAACACCATTCTCTTCTCAGCTACCACACTCGCCATCATCATGGTAAATGTTCATAGTCGTGAGTAACATCAGCACAACCATCACCACCACTTCTCATCATCACCAATTTCGCCATCATCTATAACATGACCAGTGAACACAGCAATAAGCCCATGACCACCACCAACCACCACCACCACTACTTACTGCCCAATATCATTGCGATTAATACGGTAAGTAGTTGATAATTGTCTTGTCTCATAACATAGAAAACTAGATTGCTCGGTCGACGACGCGTCATTCCACACACCCACGTTCGCCGCTTTGATTTTTTTTTTACCCCACACACCCCACCTCATGGGGGCAGAGCCAAATGTAAATGTCATCTGCAATCATATGGGTAACTCACAAACCAGATTTGCATGAATTATGTCAAATGTTTCGGAGGAGTTACGTTACAATCAATTTTTAAACACAGCCGTTTGCGTTGGGGGTGGTGTAGTCAACTGTAAATGTCCACCCGCACTTTACGATCATATGGGTAACTCACATACCAGGTTTGGTTGAATTCTGTCGAATGGTTTCGTAGGAGTTGCGTTACAATCAATTTCTTGAACTTTTGACACCCTGCACGCACGCACGCACGCACGCCCACCCACCCCCGCACGCACGAACGAACGCGCACACACAGTGCCCACCCGGGCAACCCTATGTGATGTTTACGTTAAAATCGAAAACTTACCGAACTAACACCCATCATCGCCAGTAACAGAAGCGACAACAACTGAATTATTCAAGAGCAAACTTGACACGTCATCGCCGTCTTCCTTATCATCGTCAGTGCTACTAGCTATAAGTCCACGTTTCCATAATAACGGTCCGTGATAGGTTTTTTAAATATATTATAAGCCTTGTCTAGGTGTAGGCGGCACATCGCAGCGGGCATTTGATCAAACAACTTATCCTGGTGTAGGCGACTCCACAAATATTAGATATGATACTACTCCATCTGCACCATGGCCCAAATCAAGAAAGTCATCTGCGGGCATACCAGGAGCAAAAGCTACGAACAATAAGAAAGTTATTCACCAACATAAGGATAATGGAAATGAAGACAATAACTCTGTCAGTGAAGATGAAGAATGAGCATGTAAGGGATGTAGTATTGTGTACCCTGACGAGCATCCCAGCATTATGTGACAGATGTGGGAAAAATGGGTGTGCATAAAATGTGCAGGTGATATTCCTTGAAAGAATACGAAATAGTGAACAAGCGAGTAACCTATCACTGATACTGTAATCCATGCGAACAAAAAGCAAGAGGAGCTATATCACAGGACAAGAAAATCGAGGAATGTACAAGCTTGTTATGCCAACATAGAGGAAAGAGTATCAAACATTGAAAACACACTGGAGACGAAAGCAGACAAATCTCGGGTTAAAGAGCTTGAAACTAGTCGGCGAATTCGACAAGAATGTGAAAAAATTATCAGTTGAGCTTCGAGGTCAACCCCACCCCCACCCCAAACTCCCCAGGCGACAAATAGTGGAACAGATAACCTAAGCAAACAAGCCGACATTAAAAAATTGGTGTATAAATGACGAGAGGGATCAGGAGGCTAAAGAAGGAATCCAAGACAGACAACCTAATTATATTTGAACTTAATGAGTCAGGAGCAGCCCTCAAAGAGGAGAGGTACATGAAGGATATGGTATCCTTCATCAAGTTATGCAAGGAGGAAGTAGGCGTGTCTCTGGAAATGGAGAAATGGAACTTCTGGAAGCACTCATTAAGACTAGGAAAACAAAAGGCCTAAGAGAAACTTAGGCCATTGAAAATAACAGTCAAGTCAGCTGAAACAAAACAGCAAATTTTAAAATATTTGCACAAATTGAAACCAAGGAACCAACAGGGAGATGAAAAAAAAATCTCAATTGTGCACGATCTTACTCCATTACAGAGAAGTGAGCACAAATAACCGGAACAAGAAGCACGAGAGAGAGAGAAATGAGAAATCATCTGGAAAATTCAACTACCGAGTCAGAAGTCCACCTTGGAACTGGCACATAAAGATGCTAACAAACACGTTGGCCAAAGAGCTGTGTCTATGGCAGCGCATTGACTAATGTAAACATGTAAATAACACAAAATACCTCAACATGAAAGAGGTGTTCAGTGCGGTAATAATACACACACTTTATTTATAAGTTCTTATACACCAATGGCGATAGCTTGATAAACAAATTTGATGAACTACAGTTAGATATTGCTGATAACGCACCTGATATTATCGCAGTCACAGAATTGAAACCCAAACTAACATAAACTCAATTGAATCTACCAGGATATGAACTGTACACAATGAATTTAGACAACGAACAAGGGAAAGGCACGGAAGGCAACATCAGGTATTGCTAAATCTGAAGCGCAGTGATAGGTCAGAACAGAAGTAGAAAATGCAGAAGAACTCAAACAGCTTTTTCACACGTGTGTTCACACTACTCATCTACTCCAACTTACAAATATGGTGAAGAGACACACGTTGGAATTATTCGTCATTCGGAAAGCCGATGTGCTCAAGAAGTTAAATAACCCAACTGTAGCTAAGGCACAGGCTCCAGATGAGCTGCATTC
The DNA here is from genome assembly GCA_034401795.1 of Chaetoderma sp. LZ-2023a. Classification (NCBI taxonomy): domain Eukaryota; kingdom Metazoa; phylum Mollusca; class Caudofoveata; order Chaetodermatida; family Chaetodermatidae; genus Chaetoderma; species Chaetoderma sp. LZ-2023a. The sequence continues at coordinate 62,820,045 of CM067373.1, forward strand.
CAGAGTCCTTAAACAAGCCAGCCATCTTATTGCGAAACCGCTGATATTGCTGTTCAACAGGTCACTGTCGGAAAGAACAGTACGGGAAGAATGGACAAATTACACCTATCTTCAAGAAAGGTTGTAAGTAATCTGCCGGTAACTACAGACCCATAAGTTTAACATCAGTTATTTGCAAATTTATGGAGCACTTCATCAGAGATGAGTTGATTAAACACCTGATACATTACATCACTGACTGTCAGCATGGGTTCATGAGTGGCCGGTCGTGCACCATTCAGCTTTTAGTGCATAGATGTATATAGCAAAATCATTGATGAAGGAAGAGCAGTAGATGTTGCGAAGGCTTTCGATACTGTTCCGCATCAACGACTACGAGGCAAACTGCAGAGGTAAGAGGGGGGAGGGGGGGGGGGGGGGGTAGATGGTGCCGTTCTAGGATGGATTAACGCATTCCTGTACAACAGAATTAAGGCAACGGGTAGATGTTGATGGCTCATATTCCAACTGAGCTCCATTTCATAGTGGCATACCACAAGGCGGTGTCTTGGGTTCAGCTCTCGTCACATGTTACAGCAACGATATGCCAGATGTAGTGGAGAACATGACCAAGTTATTTGCAGACGACACAAAGCTGTTCTCACCTTCTCATCATCTCACAAGAAGACCGAAAGTAACTATAAGAAGACTTGACTAAGCTGACTGATTGGTCCGTCACATGCCAGCTGCGTTTCAAAGCATCAAAATTGAAGGTCGACTCGACAAGTATTATATTAACTACGCTTATACTACTGACTTCCCGATCAAACCCGTCCGCACCCAAGTATCAGTCCAACAGGTACAAGAAGACAAGAAGGCGTCGAGAAGAACGCGAGAATCTGTCACGGGCTTAAAAGCGTATCTAACAGAAGAGGATTATTTGATTACGTTATACAGACATACAGAAAACATCGATCAGACATGCCAGTGGTCACTTGACTGGCAGCTTTGATTGAATTCGAAGAAATTCCATGTTCTCCGTCTGGGCAAAAATAACCCACTAATACAGTACAACATGGCAGCTACTCCAAATGCCTCAACAATATCCATATCGGATTGTGAAGAAGACCGTGGAAATCACATTGACAACAAACTAAACTTTGACTGACACATAAACACCATCGTCAATAATGCAAACAGTATATGCTCCTATGCGTTATAAAAAAATAACGTTTACCTACCTGGACAGTTTGGATTCCAAAACAGTGATATTGCTATGCAAAACACTAGTCAGACCTATATTGGAATAGTGTAACGCACCCCGCCACCTGAGAAGGTTACATACAGGCGAGAGAGAGAGAGAGAGAGAGAGGGAGGGAGGGGGGAGGGAGGCAAGCAGGACACGCGCTTCAGCCTCAAGCACCACCCGTGGTCATAGCTTCAAACTAGGGGCATCCCATGAAACAGTGTCTAGCAGCTATAGGCGGTACATCGTAGCTCCCGGCTGCTGGGCATGTACATTCAAAAGTAAAGAACATTTTAAATTTATTTCCATATAGATAAATACTTTAGCAATTCAAAACAGACATCCACCAAAGACAAGTCCTTTCCAGCATGTCTCCACACGTAATTTAATACATGTATTGTATCGTATTCTATGTCATATGTGATATAAAAAATTATATAAATGTTATATGTATAAACATAATATTATAAATGTTATATGTCACGGGCTCACCGCATCATATTCATACACCTTACCTTTGGATGGCTGTTTTGAGTTGTTAAATTATTTTTCTATATGGAAATAAATACTCGTGGATTTTCAATGACAACTAGATCACACTCATTGGACCACGCCTTCAAAATTGTCTGGATTCGTGCGTGATATTAAAACATGTTCGAAAGAAAAATAAAAGAATTTGTACACAGAGTGCAGGAGGTTTCTCAGAGCATCTAATTTTCCAAAATTCCCGGGGAGCCTTGAATTTATGATTCTGGTCATACAGGTTTCAAAGTATAGAAAGTGATTCCAACGTACGTGTACAGAGTGAGCAGAGCTTAACTAGACATGTTGTTATATGTTATGTTATCAAATACGGCTGTTAAGGTTAATAGGCCGTTGCCCTGTCAGCCGGTCATTAATCCTTCAATTCTCCTTCGATCAATACTTACCATTCTATTACTTCTGATAACAAGCTATCCTGATAACTGGCTCTAAGAATCTAGACTAAATAAGCTTTACTGGTTCGTGGAACCGGGTACCCAGTTCCCAACAAACGGGTACCCATCCGCCAGTGAGGCTCATTCTTGTTTGCATAGTAACAAGAGCATGCTTTTTTCAATTGGAGTGTCTTAGCCTTTTCTTAAAAGTTTCTATGTCATTTTCTGTGTTGTGATAGCTTAGTTGTTTGCTCTCAAAGGATTATTGGATTACCATGGAAGGAGCCATTGAAATCCAGCAACAAGAGCAATACATGCTTTTTGCATTAAGGATTTTAGTGTTTTAAAATAATCTAAGTCTTTAATCAGTGATAGTTTGTGTGTTCTGAAAGGATTAACTAAGGACTATGGAGAATACCGCCCAAGACAACCAGGTTGTATTGTTCTTTATTATCCATAGTTAAAAGACTTAGGTATCTAAATTTCGTTGTGTCGCATGTTCCAATTTCTGTCCCCATAGAATCTGGGACGTGTGCTAACAACGATATATGCCAGACGATCGCCTTCTTTAAATCCCAACAGGCGATCGGCAGATATGAAAATAGGTGTTTGCTACGGTATTTCTAACACGAATATCGGCTGACGTCGTTCTCCGTAGAATCCGAGCGGGTGACGTCACACCCGGTCGCTCGGATGTTTATGTGAAGAAAATTTTTTCATTAATTCGCGCATCTTATTCTGGGTGCTGCGTACTAAAAATGGTACCGGAAACTTTAGAATGATCAAGTTTACGTGCGATCACGATCGGTTTGCAATGATCGGTGGTTTCAAAATTCTTGAGTAGATGTGTGGTCTGCGGTTTTACCGTGTGAGACAGCAGTTTTGTTATACATTTTGTTGTTTTCTTCACATATCGTGCTGCGTTCGTTAGGAGTATAATTTATATTGATTAGTAAATATACCCTGAATGCTATGCGATATGATTCCTGGAGCCGTTACACATCCTGGAGGATCTATTATGGGTGTGTTGTGCCCGCCGCGTACTTGTCGTCATAATCAATGCGATCGTTGTTGTAACGTGGCGGGGTGGGGTGCGGGGAGGTTACGGTTATTCTCCTTCGATCAATACTCACCATTCTGTTACTTCTGATATACAGCTGGCTCTGACAGCGGCTCTAGGACTATAGACTTAGAAAGCTTTACCGACTCCTGGGAACCGGGTACTCGGCTCCCAACTGCCGAGTACCCGTTTACCATAGAGCTCATTCTTGTTTGCATAGCGACAAGAGCAATACATGCTTTTTGCATTAAGGATTTTAGTGTTTTAAAATAACCTAAGTCTTTAATCAGTGATAGTTTGTGTGTTCTGAAAGGATTAACTAAGGACTATGGAGAATACCGCCCAAGACATCCAGGTTGTATTGTTCTTTATTATCCATAGTTAAAAGACTTAGGTCTCTAAATTTCGTTGTGTCGCATGTTCCAATTTCTGACCCCATAGAATCTGGGACGTGTGCTAACAACGATATATGCCAGACGATCGCCTTCTTTAAAACCCCAACAGGCGATCGGCAGATATGAAAATAGGTGTTTGCTACGGTATTTCTAACACGAATATCGGCTGACGTCGTTCTCCGTAGAATCCGAGCGGGTGACGTCACACCCGGTCGCTCGGATGTTTATGTGAAGAAAAATTTTTTCATTAATTCGCGCATCTTATTCTGGGTGCTGCGTACTAAAAATGGTACCGGAAACTTTAGAATGATCAAGTTTACGTGCGATCACGATCGGTTTGCAATGATCGGTGGTTTCAAAATTCTTGAGTAGATGTGTGGTCTGCGGTTTTACCGTGTGAGACAGCAGTTTTGTTATACATTTTGTTGTTTTCTTCACATATCGTGCTGCGTTCGTTAGGAGTATAATTTATATTGATTAGTAAATATACCCTGAATGCTATGCGATATGATTCCTGGAGCCGTTACACATCCTGGAGGATCTATTATGGGTGTGTTGTGCCCGCCGCGTACCTTTTCGTCATAATCAATGCGATCGTTGTTGTAACGTGGCGGGGTGGGGTGCGGGGAGGTTACGGTTAATTTATGAGTCAAATTATTTGAAAATTAATTGTCTGCCTTCCATCCGGGTCTCGTTCCGCTTGTTTATTGTAGGTTTGTGCTTATTTTATAGGCCAAGCCAGCCCCGCCATCATGTGACGACTGCCATAAGTTTGTCCGTGTAATGTTCAAGGACCATGTCTGTTTTAAGTGTGCCCTGTGTAATATAGATCATAGGTGTAATGTTTGTGCAGTGTGGTCCGTCGAAACGATGGTTAAGATCCTTGCCCAGAAGGACTTGGCTGGGTCTGACGCGGGGTCAGGCGGTCCGAGAGTAAATCGTGGAGCGCCCGGTTCGGCCGGTGCGGGTGCTCCACGTCCCCAGCTGGAGGTGGCGGAGATGGCACCGCCGGCGTGGTTTGGTCCGGCTCTGCAGGGTTTTTCTGCATAGCGTTCTGACCACGCTGGTGTCGTCCCTGCTACCAAAGGTTGGGGGGCAGTTTCTCCCCATGCCTGGTACGGATCCTGTCCTCGGACAGGATTCTGGACTGGTTACCGAGGGGGCCGTCTCGACGGCCCCCTGGCAGTCCCGTCTGGCTTCGGCCAGACAGGTTTCTGTTTCTCTGCGGCCACCTCCGGGTGGTCCAGTAGCGGTGGCCGGTCCGTCAGGTGTGAGAGCCGTCCGCCAGGACGGTTCCACGGTTGACTCGTCTAGTGACGACTCTTCGGAGTCTGAAGACGAGGAGGCCGAGGAGGAGAGGTTGCTGCGGCCCGTGAAGCCGCAGGTGGAGAATATGGAGGTTGATTCCGTCCTAGACGGAACCGGCCTCCATTTGTCTGATTTGGCGCAAGCCAAGTCAGCGGCTCCGCCTGTGGCTGAGGCAAATCCGTTACCGTGCACCGGTTCCGTGCGGTTGGTTTGGCACCAGCCGTCACGGGAACGGGTGTGCCGGGCCGGGCGTGGTACTCACCTATCTCGCCTGGTCCGGCAGTCGGACGTGGGGTGCCGTGGGCGCCCGTGTCCGGCTATGGTTCCGCGACTGCTACGGGTCCGTACGGTTTTCCGTGCGGACCTACCCCATGGACCGGAGTGTTTCATGGGGTGGCAGCGGAACCGTGTGGTACCGGAGTGCCTGGCGTGTCAGCCGTGGCTCCTTGCTGGGAGGCCGTGGCTGGCAGACCCGTGAGCACGTCAACGGGTGACGTGTTTGCGGGGGTGTCTTCATCGGAGGTAGATTGGTCAGATGCTCTGGCGTGGCTAGCCAGGGTTGACCCGTCTGTGGTTTCGGCCACGGCCGATGAAGATGCGCCCCGTCCGTCGGTTGCGTCGATCAGGACGGGGATTTTGCCCGCGGCCCGGATCCAGTCAGTGTGACTGGATCCACGGTTCATAGAATGGTTGGATGCTATTTATAGCAAACAACTGATGACCAAGGGTCAGCTCCCTGCGGCCTCCAGGAGGTGCGGGCAAGATGTCGTATTCCGCAGGGGGAATACGACAGGTATGGTGTAGTCCCGTTGGTCACGGAGGATGACCGATGGGTACTGGGCGTCCAGAGTGCCGTGGCGGGTCACCCCGGTCCGGCACTTGTGGACAAGTCTCAGGTACACCAGGAAGAAGTCCTGTCCCTATGCGATGAGGGTGTGAGGGCAGCGATGAGCGCTGTCAACCACTCTTATCATCTCCTTCAGTCGGTGTGGGCTGAAGCGGGGCAGGCCACCCTGTGCCACCTGTGGCGCTTTCATGTGTCAATGACGGCCTGGTGCTGTCGATGGACGCATTGGCAAGGGTGCAAGCGCGTGTGACGAAATCCAGGAGGCAAATGGTCATTGACCATATGCGTCCGGCTACGGCAGTCAGGGAGCGTCTCCTTGGGACACCCCTGACAGGGCCTAGCATCTTCGGTGGCCAAGCGTGGGCCATCTTAGAGGATACCGCCAGTATCGCGCAGAATCGGTTAGCGGTAAACCTACAGCTAGAGCTAGTGCGGCAAGCGCACGCACTAGGGGCTGTGGGTAAACCGTTAACGGGACAGCCTTCAAAGAAACAGAAGAAACATAAGAGCAAGGCGAAAGCCAGGCCTATTGCGACTTCTGTTTCGGCTGGGTTTTCGGAGCCACCGCCGGCGAAGAAACCCAGGAAGGTTGTAGAGGCGCCTACCCTCCCCAATGTTGCTCCTGACCGCCCTAGAGGCGGGAAGGGCAAGGGGAAGGGTAAGGGTAAGGCCTCAAAGGGCGGACAGAAGGGGCCGAAGCGTACCTGAGGGTACGCAAGCTCCCTTCATATCCGCCTGGACCGCGCCTGTGCGACAGGAACAGCGGTGCCAGTTATACCCGTCGTGCCTAGAACGAAATGGTTCTCACTCTCTCTCGTTAAGAAAGAGGGGGGGGGGGGGGGGGGGCGGACTGCGAGCCGGACAACCCCGTTAGACGTCGAGGTGTCTATGGTGGGTGGAAGGCTCATGCGTTTCGTCGAGGCTTGGCGAGGTGTGACGTCAGACAGTCTGGTCCTGGGATGGTTATCCCAGGGTTACATGCCGGAGTGGTGGGACTTTCCGCCACAAAATCTGTCTTTGGCACCTGTCTGGACGCCCGTACCAAGGGAGCCAGACAAGTTAGAAGCCGTTCAAAAGGAAGTGTCGGGTTTGCTTCTGAAGGGAGCAATAAAACCAGCAAACCGGAACACTCCAGGCTTCTATTCAAACATGTTCCTTGTCCCCAAGAGCACAGGGGGATGGAGACCCATACTCAATCTCAAGCCATTAAATTGGTTTATCCATACGCCTCGGTTCCAGATGGAAACACCGAGGTCGGTAATGGCGGGATTGAGGAAAGGAATGTGGTGTGTATCGATCGATCTGAAAGATGCATATTTCCACATTCCGATGAATCGGAGTTGGCACAGGTTTCTGAGATTTGCGTTTCAGAATCAAGTATGGGAGTTTACAGTTCTCCCGTTTGGCCTGTCGACAGCTCCGAGGGTTTTCACAAGAGTGGTCCTTGCGGTGACAGCGTTTCTCAGAAAAGAGAACGTGGCGCTACACACCTACATAGACGACTGGCTGCTCAAGGCAGACTCGGCAGCCAGGTTGAACGTGGATACTGCTCTGACTCTGAAGTTACTTTCAGATCTAGGCTGGATAGTCAACGAGGAGAAATCCGAGTTGACGCCCACTCAACATTTCGTTTATTTGGGAATGCGATTCGACCTCGAGGAGGGCAGGGTTTACCCGTCAGAGCCCAGAGTGGTGTCTCTGTTAGCCATCCTCGGGAGTTTTCGAGTGGGAAACCACATTCAGGCGAGGCAGTTCCTTCAGATGCTGGGCATGATGGTCTCCATGGAGCAGGTTTTCCCGTACGCTGCTCTAATGCGAAGACCTATCCAGTTGTATCTGATGTCTCTGTGGAAACAGAGAACAGAACCCCTGTCAAAACTGGTGCCAGTTTTGGAGCCGATAATATCGCATCTGCTATGGTGGAAACAGCGTCAGAATCTCCTAATAGGGGTTTCGCTGCACCTACCCCACCCCCAGCTGTCCGTTTACACGGATGCATCGCTGGAAGGGTGGGGTGCCTGCCTGGGAGAACCAGGTCTCGGGCACATGGACTCTCCCGGAGAGTCAGCTGCATATCAATCTGTTGGAAATGATGGCAGTGGAACTGGCGTTGGAAGAGTTCCTTCCGATGATCAGGGGCAAGGTGATATTGATACGGTCGGTCAATTCGACAGTAGTATCATATATAAATCGCCAAGGCGGGACCAGGTCGCCCACTATGTGTATCAGGGTGTGGCACTTGATTCAATGGTGCAGGAATTACTCGGTTGTTTTGAAAGCAGCTCGTATTCCTGGCCGATTGAACATTCTGGCGGATGCTTTGTCTCGCAGACAGAGAATCCTGCCAACAGAATGGTCCCTCAACCCTCCAGTTCTGCGACGGATCTTCGAGCATTGGGGCAAACCCAACGTGGACTTGTTCGCCACAAAGGAAAATGCTCAAATCATGACATATGTCTCGCCGATTACAGATCCAAATGCCGTCGATACAGACGCTCTGGCGATAAGCTGGAGAGGGATGCACGCTTACGCGTACCCACCCACCATTCTTCTACCGAAGGTTTTGGTGAAGGTCAGGGAGGAACCGTGTCTGGTCCTGCTAATAGCGCCGTATTGGCCGAGCAGGGCGTGGTTCACGGATCTTCTAGATCTGCTGGTGGAAAATCCTGTGCAGTTGCCCGAGATTCCGAACATAATCTCCCAGGCCAAGGGACGCTTCCTACACGAGCGTCCCGAGATGTTCAATGACTGCGTGGATGTTATCAAACAACGTTCCACGTCGGAAGGCTTTTCTCGACAGGCTGCTGATTTCATCGCGGCTGCGAGAAGTAGGTCAACCTTCAAGTCATATAACAACAAGGTTAACAGATTTGCAGACTGGTGTGAAGAAAAGGGTATTGATACCTTTCAATCCACTATCAGCAAATAGCAGACTTTCTCTGTGAGCTGTTCTTTTGAGGACTAGCTCCCGTCACAGTTGCTGGATACAAGTCAGCTTTGGCATCATTTATCCCTTGTCTAGCCAACAGGGATAGTCCAGAGGTGGCCCAGTTAAATGTGATGTTGAGGGAATGAGCAATCTCCGACCGAGACAACCGGTAGTCATTCCAGCCTGGAGTCTATCTTTAGTGCTTAATGTACTGGCCAAGCACCCTTTCGAACCGTTGCGTTCGGCTAGTCTAAAGCATTTGACTCTAAAGGCGGTTTTTCTATTGGCAGCTTCCTCAGCTAGAAGGCGCAGTGAGATCCATGCGCTTTCGTAAGAGAGGAACCGATTTATTGTTTCTGGAGAAGGTCTGCGTCTTCTGCCAAGAGCAGAGGTTATGTCAAAGAACCAATCTTTGAGATATCCCGGCAAACCGATCATTATACCGAAGTTAACTAGGTTTGATCGTGATGCCAGTGTCTGGTGCCCGGTCCGTGCTTTGACTAAGTACAAGAAACGGACTGACTCGTTACGGTCGAACGATAGACATCTGTGGATCTGCCATAAAAAGTCTTATGGCGCCGCATCCATGGATACTATCTCTCGTTGGGTGGTCGAATGCATTCAGACTACTCACGAGATGGCGACTGGGCACCAGGTGCAAGGCGTAAGGGCAGACAATGTCAGAGGAATAGCCGCCTCGACCGCCCTTTACAATGGTGTTCCGTTATAGGACATCATGGCCGTTGCACAATGGCACTGTGAGTCCTCATTCACGGATTACTATATGAGGGATGTGTCAGACTCAGCCAATCCACTCGCTTTAGCTGTTTTGAAACGATAGTTAGTGACCACACTGCTTTTCACCCTTTTCTCACTTCAGTAAGAAAAGAACCTAAAGCAGGCATGGTCAGGCGAGAGGATGTCAACCAGATTGTGTCACTGATGGCCGAACCGGTGAATGGTTGTAGGCGGTACGTCTGAAGTCCAATTATCATAAGGTAATTCAATAGTGAGAGTTTTTTGTATTATGTATATGTATCATGTTCATTCATCTTATATATTCATGCTCATTCCCAGGCTAATACATGGAATATGCAGGGAGCAGTTAACCCTCTTGGCATATTTGTGTTTTCAGGCGAGATACATGTTCGTTAGTTCTCTCCCTTTTCTTAGGAGGAAAAAGGGGGGGGGTATGTGACGCAAATGTGATTCGGTTCCGTGAACTTGACGGTCCTTTTAGGTCTCCGTTAGTCAAGTTTGAAGTCTAAAATCTTTCTCCAAGGGGCAAAATTAGCATTTATGGCTTGCCCCTTCCCACCAGGTTACTGATCAAATCTGGTGTATATCAGAAGTAACAGAATGGTGAGTATTGATCGAAGGAGAATGCAGGAAATGTCAATTTCCCTTTCTCCGAGATCTAACAATACTCACCATTCTGTTACGGACCCAGCCTCCCAGCCCCACGGAGGCAAGCCATAGTTTTCTCTTGTTTGGTGGCTATGCAAACAATATGAGCTCTATGGTAAACGGGTACTCGGCAGTTGGGAGCCGAGTACCCGGTTCCCAGGAGTCGGTAAAGCTTTCTAAGTCTATAATCCTAGAGCCGCTGTCAAGGCCAGCTGTATATCAGAAGTAACAGAATGGTGAGTATTGTTAGATCTCGGAGAAAGGGAAATTTACATTTCCTGCAGTCCATGTTATTCAATAGTTGTAAAAGACTTAGGTCTATACAATTTTGTCTGTGTCGCATGTTCCAATTTCTGACCCAGAATCTGGGATGTGTGTTAACAACGAAATATGCCAGATTGGTCGCCTTCCTTCACCCCCAGGCAATTGGCAGATATGAAATAAGGTGTTGGCTATACGTTTTTTTAACACAAAAATCGGCTGCCGTCGTTCTCCATATTATCCGAGCGGGTGACGTCACACCCGAGTTATCTCGGATTTTTATGTGAAGAAAATGTTTCATTAATTCGCGCATCTGATTCTGGGTGCTGCGTACTGTATTGGTACCAAAAAAACTGCGTACTAAGAATGGTACCGGAAACTTTGGAATTTTCAAGTTTTACGTGTTATCATGATCTGTTTGCAATGATCGGTGGTTTCAAAATTCTTGATTAAGATGTGTGGTCTGCGGTTTTACTGTGTCTTACAGCAGTTTGTTTCATTTTGTTGTTTCTTCACATATCGTTTTGGCCTTCGTCAGGAGTATAATTTATATTGATTAGTAAATATACCCCGAATGCTATGCGATATGGTTCCTGGTTCCATTTATACATCCGTCAGGATCAGTATATGGGTGCATCATGTCTGCTTCTCCTTCGATCAATACTCACCATTCTGTTACTTCTGATATACAGCTGGCCCTGACAGCGGCTCTAGGATTATAGACTTAGAAAGCTTTACCGACTCCTGGGAACCGGGTACCCGGCTCCCCACTGCCGAGTACCCGTTTACCATAGAGCTCATTCTTGTTTGCATAGCAACAAGTGCAATACATGCTTTTCGCATTAAGGATTTTAGTGTTTTTTAAAAGAATCTAAGTCTTTAATCAGTGATAGTTTGTGTGTTCTGAAAGGATAACTAAGGACTATGGAGAATACCGCCCAAGACAACCAGGTTGTATTGTTCTTTATATCCATAGTTAAAAGACTTAGGTCTCTAAATTTCGTTGTGTCGCATGTTCCAATTTCTAACCCCATAGAATCTGGGACGTGTGCTAGCAACGATATATGCCAGACGATCGCCTTCTTTAAACCCCAACAGGCGATCGGCAGATATGAAAATAGGTGTTTGCTACGGTATTTCTAACACGAATATCGGCTGACGTCGTTCTCCGTAGAATCCGAGCGGGTGACGTCACACCCGGTCGCTCGGATGTTTATGTGAAGAAAAATTTTTTCATTAATTCGCGCATCTTGTTCTGGGTGCTGCGTACTAAAAAATGGTACCGGAAACTTTGGAATGATCAAGTTTACGTGCAATCACGATCGGTTTGCAATGATCGGTGGTTTCAAAATTCTTGAGTAGATGCGTGGTCTGCGGTTTTACCGTGTGAGACAGCAGTTGTTATACATTTTGTTGTTTTCTTCACATATCGTGCTGCGTTCGTTAGGAGTATAATTTATATTGATTAGTAAATATACCCTGAATGCTATGCGATATGATTCCTGGAGCCGTTACACATCCTGTAGGATCTATTATGGGTGTGTTGTGCCCGCCGCGTTCTGGTCGTCATAATCAATGCGATCGTTGTTGTAACGTGGCGGGGTGGGGTGCGGGAGGTTACGGTTAATTTATGAGTCAAAATATTTGAAAATTAATTGTCTGCCTTCCATCCGTGTCTCGTTCCGCTTGTTTATTGTAGGTTTGTGCTTATTTTATAGGCCAAGCCAGCCCCGCCATCATGTGACGACTGCCATAAGTTTGTCCGTGTAATGTTCAAGGACCATGTCTGTTTTAGGTGTGCCCTGTGTAATATAGATCATAGGTGTAATGTTTGTGCAGTGTGGTCCGTCGAAACGATGGTTAAGTTCCTTGCCCAGAAGGACTTGGCTGGGTCTGACGCGGGGTCAGGCGGTCCGAGAGGAAATCGTGGAGCGCCCGGTTCGGCCGGTGGGGGTGCTCCACGTCCCCAGCTGGAGGTGGCGGAGATGGCACCGCCGGCGTGGTTTGGTCCGGCTATGCAGGGTTTTCTGCATAGCGTTCTGCCCACGCTGGTGTCGTCCCTGCTACCAAAGGTTGGGGGGCAGTTTCTCCCCATGCCTGGTACGGATCCTGTCTTCGGACAGGATTCTGGACTGGTTACCGAGGGGGCCGTCTCGTACGGCCCCCTGGCGGGTCCATCTGGCTTCGGCCAGACGGGTTCTGTCTCTCTGCGGCCACCTCCGGGTGGTCCAGTAGCGGTGGCCGGTCCGTTATGTGTGGGAGCCGTCCGCCAGGACGGCTCCACGGTTTATTCGTCTAGTGACGGCTCTTCGGAGTCTGAAGACGATGAGGCCGAGGAGGAGAGGTTGCTGCGGCCCGTGAAGCCGCAGGTGGAGAATATGGAGGTTGATTCCGTCCTGGACGGAACCGGCCTCCATTTGTCTGGTTTGGCGCAAGCCAGGTCAGCGGCTCCGCCTGCGGCTGAGGCCAATCCGTTACCGTGCACCGGTTCCGCGCGGCTTGGTTTGTCACCAGCCGTCAGGGGAACCGGTGTGCCGGGCCAGGCGTGGTACTCACCTATCTCGCCTGGTCCGGCAGCCGGACATGGGGTGCCGTTGGTGCCCGTGGCCGGCTATGGTTCCGCGACGGTTACGGGTCCGTACGTTTTTCCGTGCGGACCTACCCCATGGACCGGAGTGTTTCAAGGGGTGGCGGCGGAACCATGTGGTAGCGGAGTGCCTGGCGTGTCAGCCGTGGCACCTGGCCGGGAGGCCATGGCTGGCAGACCCGTAAGCATGTCAATGGGTGACGTGTTTGCGGGGGTATCTTCTTCGGAGTTAGACTGGTCTGATGCTCTGGCGTGGCTAGCCAGAGTTGACCCGTCTGTGGTTTCGGCCACGGCCGATGAAGATGCGCCCCGTCCGTCGGTTGCGTCGATTAGGACGGGGATTTTGCCCGCGGCCCGGATCCAGTCAGTGGGACTGGATCCACGGTTCATTGATTTGTTGGATGCTATTTATAGTAAACAACTAATGACCAAGGGTCAGCTCCCTGCGGCCTCCAGGGAGGTGCGGGCAAGGTGCCGTATTCCGCGGGGTGAATACGACAGGTATGGTGTAGTCCCGTCGGTCACGGAGGATGACCGATGGGTACTGGGCGTCCAGAGTGCCGGGTCGGGTGGTCCCGGTCCGGCACTAGTGGATAAGGCCCAGGTACACCAGGAAGAAGTCCTGGCCCTATGCGATGAGGGTGTGAGGGCAGCCATGAGTGCTGTCAATCACTCCTATCGTCTACTTCAGTCGGTGTGGGCTGAAGCGGGGGCAGGCCACCCTGTGCCACCTGTGGCGCTATCGTGCATTAATGACGGCTTGGTGCTGTCAATGGACGCATTGGCAAGGGTGCAAGCGCGTGTGACGAAGTCCAGGAGGCAAATGGTCATTGACCATATGCGTCCGGCTACGGCAGTCAGGGAGCGTCTTCTTGGGACGCCCCTGACAGGGCCTAGCATCTTTGGTGGCCAAGCGCGGGCCATCTTAGAGGACACCGCCAGTATTGCGCAGAATCGGTTAGCAGTAAATCTCCAGCTAGAGCTGGTGCGGCAAGCGCACGCACTAGGGGCTGTGGGCAAGCCGCTAACCGGACAGCCTTCAAAGAAACAGAAAAAGCATAAGGGCAAGGCGAAAGCCAGGCCTATTGCGACGTCTGTTTCGGCTGGGTTCTCAGAGCCGCCGCCAGCGAAGAAACCCAGGAAGGCTGTAGAGGCGCCTACCCTCCCCAATGTTGCTCCTGACCGCCCTAGAGGTGGTAAGGGCAAGGGGAAGGGTAAGGGTAAGGCCTCAAAGGGCGGACAGAAGGGGCCGAAGCGTACCTGAGGGTACGCAAGCTCCCTTCATATCCGCCTGGACCGCACCTGTGCGACAGGAACAGCGGTGCCAGTTATACCCGTCGTACCTAGAACGAAATGGTTCTCACTCTCTCTCGTTAAGAAAGGGGGGGGGGGGGGGCGGACTGCGAGCCGGACAACCCCGTTAGACGTCGAGGCGTCTATGGTGGGTGGAAGGCTCATGCGTTTCGTCGAGGTTTGGCGAGGTGTGACGTCAGACAGTCTGGTCCTGGGATGGTTATCCCAGGGTTACATGCCGGAGTGGTGGGACTTTCCGCCACAAAATCTGTCTTTGGCACCAGTCTGGACACCCGTACCAAGGGAGCCAGACAAGTTAGAAGCCGTTCAAAAGGAAGTGTCGGGTTTGCTTCTGAAGGGAGCAATAAAACCAGCAAACCGGAACACTCCAGGCTTCTATTCAAACATGTTCCTTGTCCCCAAGAGCACGGGGGGATGGAGACCCATACTCAATCTCAGGCCATTAAATTGGTTTATCCATACGCCTCGGTTCCAGATGGAAACACCGAGGTCGGTAATGGCGGGATTGAGGAAAGGAATGTGGTGTGTATCGATCGATCTGAAAGATGCATATTTCCACATTCCGATCAATCGGAGTTGGCACAGGTTTCTGAGATTTGCGTTTCAGAATCAAGTATGGGAGTTTACAGTTCTCCCGTTTGGCCTGTCGACAGCTCCGAGGGTTTTCACAAGAGTGGTCCTTGCGGTGACAGCGTTTCTCAGAAAAGAGAACGTGGCGCTACACACCTACATAGACGACTGGCTGCTCAAGGCAGACTCGGCAGCCAGGTTGAACGTGGATACTGCTCTGACTCTGAAGTTACTTTCAGATCTAGGCTGGATAGTCAACGAGGAGAAATCCGAGTTGACACCCACTCAACATTTCGTTTATTTGGGGATGCGATTCGACCTCGAGGAGGGCAGGGTTTACCCGTCAGAGCCCAGAGTGGTGTCTCTGTTAGCCATCCTCGGGAGTTTTCGAGTGGGAAACCACATTCAGGCAAGGCGGTTCCTTCAGATGCTGGGCATGATGGTCTCCATGGAGCAGGTTATCCCGTACGCTGCTCTAATGCGAAGACCTATCCAGTTGTATCTGATGTCTCTGTGGAAACAGAGAACAGAACCCCTGTCAAAACTGGTGCCAGTTTTGGAGCCGATAATATCGCATCTTCTATGGTGGAAACAGCGTCAGAATCTCCTAATAGGGGTTTCGCTGCACCTACCCCACCCCCAGCTGTCTGTTTACACGGATGCATCGCTGGAAGGGTGGGGTGCCTGCCTGGGAGAACACCAGGTCTCGGGCACATGGACTCTCCCGGAGAGTCAGCTGCATATCAATCTGTTGGAAATGATGGCAGTGGAACTGGCGTTGGAAGAGTTCCTTCCGATGATCAGGGGCACGGTGATATTGATACGGTCGGACAATTCGACAGTAGTATCATATATAAATCGCCAAGGAGGGACCAGGTCGCCCACCCTGTGCATCAGGGTGTGGCACTTGATTCAATGGTGCAGGAATTACTCGGTTGTTTTGAAAGCAGCTCATATTCCTGGCCGATTGAACATTCTGGCGGATGCTTTGTCTCGCAGACAGAGAATCCTGCCAACAGAATGGTCCCTCAACCCTCCAGTTCTACGACGGATCTTCGAGCATTGGGGCAAACCCAACGTGGACTTGTTCGCCACAAAGGAAAATGCTCAAATCATGACATATGTCTCGCCGATTCCAGATCCAAATGCCGTCGATACAGACGCTCTGGCGATAAGCTGGAGAGGGATGCACGCTTACGCGTATCCACCCACCATTCTTCTACCGAAGGTATTGGTGAAGGTCAGGGAGGAACCGTGTCTGGTCCTGCTAATAGCGCCGTATTGGCCGAGCAGGGCGTGGTTCACGGATCTTCTAGATCTGCTGGTGGAAAATCCTGTGCAGTTGCCCGAGATTCCGAACATAATCTCCCAGGCCAAGGGACGCTTCCTACACGAGCGTCCCGAAATGTTCAAATTGACTGCGTGGATGTTGTCAAACAACGTTCCACGTCGGAAGGCTTTTCTCGACAGGCTGCTGATTTCATCGCGGCTGCGAGAAGGAGGTCAACCTTCAAGTCATATAACAACAAGGTTAACAGATTTGCAGACTGGTGTGAAGAAAAGGGTATTGATACCTTTCAATCCACTATTCAGCAAATAGCAGACTTTCTCTGTGAGCTGTTCTTTACAGGACTAGCTCCCGTCACAATTGCTGGATACAAGTCAGCTTTGGCATCAGTTATCCCTTGTCTAGCCAACAGGGATAGTCCAGAGGTGGCCCAGTTAAACGTGATGTTGAAGGGAATGAGCAATCTCCGCCCGAGACAACCGGTAGTCATTCCAGCCTGGAGTCTCTTTAGTGCTTAATGTACTGGCCAAGCACCCATTCGAACCGTTGCGTTCGGCTAGTCTAAAGCATTTGACTCTAAAGGCGGTCTTTCTATTGGCAGCTTCCTCAGCTAGAAGGCGCAGTGAGATCCATGCGCTTTCGGCAGAGAGGAACCGATTTATTGTTTCTGGAGAAGGTCTGCGTCTTCTGCCAAGAGCAGAATTTATGTCAAAGAACCAATCTTTGAGATATCCCGGCAAACCGATCATTATACCGAAGTTAACCAGGTTTGATCGTGATGCCAGTGTCTGGTGCCCGGTCCGTGCTTTGACTAAGTACAAGAAACGGACTGACTCATTACGGTCGAACGATAGACATCTGTGGATCTGCCATAAAAAGCCTTATGGCGCCGCATCCATGGATACTATCTCTCGTTGGGTGGTCGAATGCATTCAGACTACTCATGAGATGGCGACTGGGCACCAGGTGCAGGGCGTAAGGGCACACGATGTTAGAGGAATAGCCGCCTCGACCGCCCTTTACAATGGTGTTCCGTTAAAGGACATCATGGCCGTTGCACAATGGCACTGTGAGTCCTCATTTACGGATTACTATATGAGGGATGTGTCAGACTCAGCCAATCCACTCGCTTTAGCTGTTTTGAAACGATAGTTAGTGACCACACTGCTTTTCCCCTTTTTTCACTTTGGTAAGAAAAGAACCTAAAGCAGGCATGGTCAAGCGAGAGGATGTCAACCAGATTGTGTCACTGATGGCCGAACCGGTGTATGGTTGTAGGCGGTACGTCTGAAGTCCTGTTATCATAAGGTAATTCAACAAGTGAGAGTTTTTTGTATTATGTATATGTATCATGTTCATTCATCTTATATATTCATGCTCATTCCCAGGCTAATACAAGCGATATGCAGGGAGTAGTTAACCCTCTTGGCATATTGGTGTTTCAGGCGAGATACATGTTCGTTAGTTCTCTCCCTTTTCTTAGGAGGAAAAAGGGGGGGGGGGGGCTGTGACGCGAATGTGATTCGGTTCCGTGAACTTGACGGTCCTTTTAGGTCTCCGTTAGTCAAGTTTGAAGTCTAAAATCTTTCTCCAAGGGGCAAAATTAGCATGTATGGCTTGCCCCTTCCCACCAGGTTACTGATCAAATCTGGTGTATATCAGAAGTAACAGAATGGTGAGTATTGATCGAAGGAGAATGCAGGAAATGTCAATTTCCCTTTCTCCGAGATCTAACAATACTCACCATTCTGTTACGGACCCAGCCTCCCAGCCCCACGGAGGCAAGCCATAGTTTTCTCTTGTTTGGTGGCTATGCAAACAATATGAGCTCTATGGTAAACGGGTACTCGGCAGTGGGGAGCCGGGTACCCGGTTCCCAGGAGTCGGTAAAGCTTTCTAAGTCTATAATCCTAGAGCCGCTGTCAGGGCCAGCTGTATATCAGAAGTAACAGAATGGTGAGTATTGTTAGATCTCGGAGAAAGGGAAATTGACATTTCCTGCATTCGTTCTTGTTGTCATAGTCAATGCGATCTTTGCTGTAACATTGCGGGGTGGGGTGCTGGAGGGTTACGATTAATTTATGGTCAATATATTTGAAAATTATTTGTCTGCCTTCCATTCCTGTTTCATTCCGCTTGCTTATTGTAGGTTTGTGCTTATTTATAGTCCAAACCAACCCGCCATCATGTGACGAGTGCCACAAGTTTATAAAGGTCGTGTTCAAGGACCATGTCTGCTTTAAATGTGACAAATGTAATCTTGATAATAGGTGTGACGTTTGTGCAGTGTGGTCGTCCGATGTGATGGTCAAGTTCCTTGCCCAGAAGGACTTGGCCGGGTCTGACGCGGGGTGAGGTGGTCCAAAATTAAATCGTGGAGCGTCAGTTTTGCCCCCTGGGGGCACTCCATGTCTGCAACCAGAGGCTGCAGAGGTTGCAGAGATGGAACCTCCGGCGTGGTTTGGACCTGCTATGCAAGGCTTCTTGCACAGCATCCTTCCTACGCTGGTGTCATCCTTACTACCGAAAGTTGTAGGGTAGTCTCTTCCCGTGCGTGGTATGGACGAGGACTTGGACAGGGTTCTAGACTGGCCACCAAGGGATCCGTCTCGTATGGTTCTTTGGCAGTCCCGTCGGATGGGTTCTGTTTCTCTGCGGTCACATCCGGGTGGTCCAGTAGCGGTGGCCAGTCCGTCAGACATGTGAGCCGTCCGCCAGGATGGCTCTAGTGTTTCCTCGTCTGGTGACAACTCTTCGGTGTCTGAAGATGAGGAGGCTGAGGAGGAGAGATTGCTGCAGCCTGAGATGCCATGGGCGGAGAGCATGGATGTCGATTCCGTCCATGGTTGAGGTCACTCCGGTACCGGGCACCGGTCCAGTGCTGGTTGGTTTGCCGCCAACCGACACGGTGACCGGTGTGGCTGGCCAGGCATGTTATGCACCTATTTTGCCTCGTCCAGTGGTCATGGTTCTTCAACCGCTACAGGTCCGCATGGTTTTTCATGTGGGCCTACTCCATGGACTAGTGTTTTCCATGGGGTGGCGGCGGAACCGTGTGGTACCGGAGTTCATGGCGTATCAGCGATGGCTCCTAGCCAGGAGGCCATTGCTGGTAGGGCTGTGAGTACGTCAATGGGTGACGTGTTCACGGGAGTGTCTTCTTCAGACTGGTCTGAGGCTCTGGCTTAGCTAGCCAGGGTGGACCCATCTGTGGTTTCAACCATGGCCGACGATCGGTTGCATGGATTAGGACGGGGATCTTGCCTGCAGCCCGGATCCAGTCTATTGGACTGGATCCAATGTTTATGGAGCTGTTAGATGCTATTTATAGCAAGCAGCTCCTGACAAAGAGCCAGCTCCCTGCAGCCTCCAGGGAGGTACGGGCGAGATGTCGTATTCCATGGGGGGAATACGACAAATATGGTGTGGTACCAGCGGTCACTGAGGAGGATCGCTGGGTACTTGGGGTCCAGTGTGCTGTAGCGGGTGGCCCCGCTCCGGCGCTGGTGGAAAAATCCCAGGTTCACCATGAGGTAGTCCTGGCCCTATGCGATGAGGGGGTGAGAGCAGCAATAAGGGCTGTAAATCATGCGTATCGCCTTCTTCAGTCGGTGTGATCTGAAGCGAGGGCAGGCCACCCTGTGCCACCTGTGGCGCTATCATGCGTAAATGACGGCTTGGTGCTGTCCATGGATGCATTGGCAAGGGTGCAGGCACATGTGACAAAGTCTAGGAGGCATATAGTCCTTGGCCATATGCATCCGGCTACTGCCATTAGGGAGCATTTGCTTGGAATGCCCCTGACTGGCCCTAGCATCTTTGGTGGCCAGGCGCAGGTAACCTTAAAAGATACTGCCAACATCACGCAGAATTGGTTAGCTGTTAATCTACAGCTAGAGCTAGTGCATCAGGCACACGCACTAGGGGCTGTGGTCAAGCCGCTAACCGGGCAACCTAAGAAGCAGAAGAAGCATAAAAGGTGAAACCCAAGCCTAGTGCTGCTTCTGCTTCTACTGGGTCTTCTCAGCCACCTTCGGTGAAGAAGGCCAAGAAGGTTGTGGAGGCTTCTACCCACCACAATGTTGCTCGTGATCGCCCGAGAGGTGGGAAGGGCAAGGGTAAGAGTAAGTCCTCAAATCGCGGAAAGAGGGAGCAGATCATACCTGAGGAACAGGTACAGCGGCGCCAAGACCAAAGTGGTTTTCTCTCCCTCTCATCAAGAGAGGTGGGGGGGGGGGGACGGATCGTGAGCCAGACACCCTCAGTAGGCATCAATGCATCTATAATGGGTGGAAGGCTCATGTGTTTCGTCGAGGCTTGGCGAGGTGTGACGTCAGACAGGCTGGTCCTAGGATGAGTATCCCAGGGGTACATGCCAGAGTGGTGGGATTTTCCTCCACAAATTCTGTCTTTGGGACCAGTCTGGACTTCTATACCAAGGGAGCCAGACAAGTTAGAAGCCATTCAAAACGAAGTGTCAGGTTTGCTTCTGAAGGGAGCAATAACACCAGCAAACCAGAACATGCCAGGCTTCTGTTCAAACATGTTCCTTGTCTCCAATAGCACATGGGGTTGGAGACCCATTCTCAATCTCAGGCCATTGAATTGGTTTATCCATACGCCTCGGTTTCAGATGGAAACCCCGAGGTCGGCAATGGCAGGATTGAGGAAAGGAATGTGGTGTGTATCGATCAATCTGAAAGATGCATATTTCCACATTCCAATGAATGGGAGTTGTCACAGGTTTCTGAGATTTGCATTTCAGAATCAAGTATGGGAGTTTGTAGTCCTCACATTCAGCCTGTCGACAGCTCCACGGGTTTTCACCAGAGTGGTCCTTGCGGTGACAGCGTTTCTCAGAAGAGAACGTGGCACTTCACACCTACATAGATGATTGGCTTATCAAGACAAACACGACAGCCAAGTTAGAGGTGGATACTGCTGAAATTGCTTTCAGATCTAGGCTGGATAGTCAACGATGAGAAATCCGAGTTGATACCCACTCAACAGTTCGTTTATTTAGGGATGCGATTCGATCTCGAGGAGGGCAGGGTTTACCCGTCAGAGCCCAGAGTGGTGTCTCTGTTAGCCATCCTCAAGAGTTTTCGATTGGGAACCACATTCAGGCGAGGCGGTTTCTTCAGATGCTGGGCATGATGGTCTCCATGGAGCAGGTAATCCTGTACGCTGCTCTGATGCGAAGACCTATCCAGTTGTATCTGATGTCTTTGTGGAAACAGAGAACAGAACGAACCCCTGTCAACGCTGGTGCCAGTTTTGGAGCCAATAATGTCACATCTTATCAGAATCTCCTAGTAGGAGTTTCGCTGCACCTACCCCACCCCCAGCTGTCCGTGTACACAAATGCATTGCTGGAGGGGTGGGGGGCCTGCCTGGGAGAACACCAGGTCTCGGGCACATGGACTCTCCAAGAGAGCCAGCTGCATATCAATCTGTTGGAAATGATGGCAGTGGAACTGGCGTTAGAAAGATTTCTTTCAAAAGTCAGGGGCAAGGTGATATTGATACGGTCGGACAACTCGACAGTAGTATCATACATAAATCGCCAAGGCGGGACCAAGTCACCCACACTGTGTATGAAGGTGTGGCACTTGATTCAATGGTGCAGGGATTACTCAGTTGTTATGAAAGCAGCTCACATTCCTGGGCGATTGAACATTCTGGTGGATGCTTTGTCTCGCAGACATAGGATTCTGCTGACCGAATGGGCTCTCAACCCTCCAGTTCTTCACAGGATCTTCGAGCATTGGGGCAAACCCAACGTGGACTTGTTCGCCACAAAGGAAAATGCTCAAATCATGATTTATGTCTCGCCGATTCCAGATTCAAATGCCGTCGGTACAGACGCTCTGGCGATTAGCTGGAGAGGGATGCACGCTTACGCGTACCCGCCCACCATTCTTCTGCTGAAGATATTGGTGAAGATCAGAGAGGAACCGTGCCTGGTCCTGCTAATAGCACCATATTGGACCAGCAGGTCATGGTTCACGGATCTTCTGGATCTGCTGGTGGACAATCGAGTGCAGTTTCCCGAGATTCCGAACTAATCTCCCAGGCCAGGGGACGATTCCTACACGAGCGTCCAGAAATGTTAAAATTGACTGCGTGGATGTTATCAAACAATGTTCCACGTCGGAAGGTTTTTCTCGACAAGCTGCAAAATTCATCGCAGCTGCGAGAAGGTCAACATTCAAGTCATATAACCACAAGGTTAACAAATTTGCAGACTGGTGTGAAGGAAAGGGTATTGATACCTTTCAATCCACTATTCAGCAAATAACAGACTTTCTCTGTGAGCTGGTCTATTCAGGACTGGCTCCTGTCACAATTGCTGGATACAAGTCAGCTTTGGCATCAGTTATCCCTTGTCTAACCAACAGGGATAGTCCAGAGGTGGCCCAGTTAAAAGTGATGGTGAAAGGAATGAGCAATCTCCGACCGAGACAACCGGTAGTCATTCCAGCCTGGAGTCTATCTTTAGTGCTTAATGTACTGGCCAAGCACCCTTTCGAACCGTTGCGTTCGGCTAGTCTAAAGCATTTGACTCTAAAGGCGGTCTTTCTATTGCCAGCTTCTTCAGTGAGAAGGCGCAGTGAGATTCATGGGCTTTCAGCAGAGAGGAACCGATTTATTGTCTCCGGAGAGGGTCTGCGATTGCTGCCAAGAGCAAAGTTTATGTCAAAGAATCAATCTTTGAAATATCCCAGCAAACTGATCATTATACCGAAACTAACTAGGTATGATCTTGATGCCAGTGTCTGGTGCCAAGTCCGTACTTTGACTAAGTACAAAAGACGGACAGACTCGTTACGGTCGAATGATAGACATCTGTGGATCTGCCATAAGAAGCCATATGGCGCCGCATCCATGGATACTATCTCTCGTTGGGTGGTCGAATGCATTCAAACTACCCACGAGATTGCGACTGGACACCAGGTGCAATGCGCAAGGGCACACGATGTTAGAGGAATAGCCGCCTCGACCGCCCTTTACAATGGTGTTCCGTTAGAGGACATCATGGCCGTTGCACAATGGCACTGTGAGTCCTCATTTACGGATTACTATATGAGGGATGTGTCAGACTCAGCCAATCCACTCGCTTTAGCTGTTTTGAAACGAAAATGCAAAAGGTAGAGGCAGACATGGTCAAGCGAGGAGATTACAACCAAGATTGTGTCATGGATGGTCGAACAAGTGATTGGTTGAAGGCTCCAAGTCTGGAATCCAATAATCATAAGGTAATTCAACAAGTGAGAGTTTTTTTGTATTATGTATATGTATCATGTTCATTCATCTTATGTATTCATGCTCATTCCCAGGCTAATACAAGCGATATGCAGGGAGTAGTTAACCCTCTTTGCTGATTCATGTTTCAGGCGAGATACATGTTCGTTAGTTCTCTCCCTTTTCTTAGGAGGAAAAAGGGGGGGGGGCTGTGACGCGAATGTGATTCGGTTCCGTGAACTTGACGGTCCTTTTAGGTCTCCGTTAGTCAAGTTTGAAGTCTAAAATCTTTCTCCAAGGGGTAAAAGAGGCATTTGATGGCTTGCCCCTTCCCACCAGGTTACTGATCAAATCTGGTGTATATCAGAAGTAACAGAATGGTGAGTATTGATCGAAGGAGAATGCAGGAAATGTCAATTTCCCATTCGCCGAGATCTAACAATACTCACCATTCTGTTACGGACCCAGCCTCCCAGCCCCACGGAGGCAAGCCATAGGTATTCTCTTGTTTGGTGGCTATGCAAACAATATGAGCCTCACTGGCAGATGGGTACCCATTTGTTGGGAACCGGGTACCCGGTTCCCAGGAGTCGGTAAAGCTTTCTAAGTCTATAATCCTAGAGCCGCTGTCAGGGCCAGCTGTATATCAGAAGTAACAGAATGGTGAGTATTGTTAGATCTCGGAGAAAGGGAAATTGACATTTCCTGCATTCCCAGTATTTAGCAAGAGAATACGGTAGTTGGAAGCCCTCTACAGGAATCAATCATTCGAGTGAGGACCTCCAGGAACAATAATCTCCTGCTGTCAAAATGGGCAGTGTCAGCTGGAGCACCACCCGAGCAAATCTGGTGGTTAAATGAATAACCATTGACTGTATGCGGACCCCAGCACATATGTGTATTTACATGCATATGTACCACATAGGCTACTTATACACGCACGCACGCGCACACACATATATACTGGTCCCACAAACACCTGTGTCAACCTACCCTTACACACATGTAAATCGTATAGATACACTTATGCCCATACATATACATACATATATGTATATATCAGTACACACAAGATATGCATACATTAGCCTACATACATATACACCCATTCATATATACACACCTATGCATACATACATAATACATATACACATACATACACATATTTACATATACAAAATCTCTACACAAAATGTACACACATATACTCACACATATATTTCCTAGCTAGACATGGGTGAGGCATAGCTGGAAATGGATGCCTCCATTTCAAGGATTATAGGACTGTTTTAGTTACATAATTATTATTAGTTACTTCAAATGAAAGTTCACTTGTTTATATTTATATTTATATCCATGGAGATTCATCCAGTTGCACCCAGATCAATGTAAATTGTGTGCACATGTGCGTGCATGCTCGTGAATGCATGATGAGCATGGGCGTGCGTGTAGGCATGTGCATGTGTATATGTGTGTGTGTTTCCTGGTGGGATTGTCCAGAAAGTATGCCCCCCCCCCCATCCCTTCGACCAGTCAGTGTTGGGTCGATGCCTGTATAGTTACATTGAAATTGGGATTCACATTCTGGGAATTCTGGATTAAAAAATAATAAAAGTATATAGATCTATCCGAACACATGGAAGGCATGGTGAGAACTGTCTAGAAATTGGTGGAGTATAGCTAGAAATGGGTGTAGCTTAGCTAGAAAAGTATGTCTCTATTGTAGCACAGCAATGCTATCTCTATTGTCATGCAGCCATGCCCCCACCCACCCCATATGTCACTGTCTATAAATGGTACATATATTGTCTTTCCAACAGGTAGGAGACTAAATTATATTAAACATAATGAGCTATCATCAAATAGTAGTTTAAATATATACATATCCATCTTTCTTTTAATTCTTTGTCCGCATTTAAAGAAATTATTTTTTCAAAACTTAATACAATCCGTTCGCGTTAACAGTTCTGCTTTCATTATAAATATTACATTTTTTCCCCCTCATTTTACATAGCTTAAAAGATATTAACAGAAAGCATGATTTAAACGGATGAGTGCTATTAAAATCTTTCTATTCCTAACCCTTATAGCACTGAAACTAGATTCTTAAGTTTAGTCCTAAATTCAATTCATTTTGAAAAAAATGTAGGCCGTTACTGATTATTATAGCAACAGATTTCAGCAACATTGTTACCAAAATATTTACCCATCTTTTTGAATGAACTGTTTAAGAATTAACATCGTGATATCAGCTTAATAAGCGTTGTCCTATTTCTTCATAAAAAGCTTGAATCTGTGTTTAACCCATTAATCATCAAGACAGACAAACCCTGTCTCTGCAGTTATCTTGAGAAATACCCATTTGCAGGCTAAGAGACCATTTTCTCAAATTTATCACTGTGTTAAGCTTAAGTCTTTTCATGGCCTCCAAGCAGATATTGACTTTCAATTTTCTTTACAAATCTTTACAATCAGAGCGGTAAATATGTCATTTTAATATCCATAAGTAAATATATAATGTGTTCAGTTGACTAAAATATATTAGTCATCATCACTGAGAAATAACACCCACACTTAACTGGCTATGTGAAACATTCTATAGCAAATTTTCTTATTGCACTCTGATTACCCCCCCCCCCCACCCAAATCCCCTGATCAGTAGGCTATGACACCAGAATATAATTCACATTATTTCCCCCCCCCTCCCCCTTATAAATATATGGGGAACATACATGTATAGAATGCTTTTACCACATGTGAGTGGGTGAGTTCATGTGCCTGTCTGTATCTGTGTGTAGACAGAATGGTGTGTGCATGAATGAGTGTGTGAATGCATACATTAGTGCATGCGCATGTAGTGTGTGCGTGCGGTATAATGTGTGTATATTTGTGTGCATGCGTGTACATTTGTGTGTGTATGTGTGTGCATGCATGTGTGTGTGCTTGTACATTTGTGTGTGTGTGTGTGTGTGCGTGCGTGCGTGCGTGCGTGCGTGCGTGCATGCGTGCATGCTTGCGTGTGTGTGTGAGTGTGTGTCTGTCCTGATATCGCCATTTTTAATGGAGAAATCTTCACCAAACTTCACAAATACTTAGGCTGTATGATGATTCATATTGATTTTTGAGTCAATACCTCAAAGGTCATGGTCACATAATGTGAATGATAACTCCAGTTTTACTGAATGAATTTTCAACAAGCTTTAGTGGGACCTCAGTAGCCTGAAGATGCCTATTGATTATGGAGTCAAAAGATCACAGTCATGGTAAACCTATTATAGCAATTTCATTGAATTTCCATATCATCACTCAAATTCTACTGAAAGATTTTCATCAAACTTAGGTGAGAGGTTGCCCTTTATTTTGGCATCAACATGTCAAAGGTCCTTGTAACCCGTTTATGGAAATTGTGTTGCTGCAGAAGGGGTGGGTAGAATGAAATTAGATTAGAGTTATCTGTGGTTGCTATCCCCATGTTTTAAAAAAATGTCAGCGATATTATAATCATCTCAATCCATCCATCCATCCATCCATCCATCATGCTATCTTGTCCCAAACCATTGAGTGGAATCCAAGAAAATTTGCTAAGTAGATTACCAATATGATTGGTATATGATATGGGAAATATGATTGTTCTTTGCAACTAAAAACTGTCTGTCATTCTCCCAAACCGTTGTGTGGAATTCAACCAAATTTGTTATGTGGGTTTCCCATATAATTGAGGATTGTGTGATGACATTTATGTTTGGCTCCACACCCATGGGATTTAGTGGGTGGGGTCCAAATGTCAAATATCCTTAAAACTGTCCATCATGCTATCTCCTTCCGAACCATTCTGTGGAATTCGAACCATTTTGGTATGTGGATTACCCATATACATGTAATTGCAGATTACATGACAACATTTATGTATGTGTGTGTGGATGTCAAACCGGTGAATGTGGGGATTTGCAATAACGTGTCATTGAGTGAGAAATCTACTTGTTCTTATATTGCTGACAATAGGTACTGCTGAAGACAATGTTATCCATCAGCATGCATGTTTCAATATAATCAGAATGATCTAAATAGCCATAGCATGTCTACTGGAGATAGGACTCGGCTTCCACGCAAATCTACTTCATATGTCGCAATCAGTTTTCAAGGAAGATATCTTCAAAATATCGGAGATCGTCTTATATATCTGGTGTGTAGTTTTCTGTTGAAACGGTTACGTTGTGGTGATGGAAAGTATTCATTGGAAGAAATTCTTTAAAATAAATAAGATTTGGCAAAAAGAAATATGGTTGGCTAACCTATTGGATACTACTTTGCATAAACCTAGTCTGTCACTGGTTATGGCAGAATAGTTACAAACTTATGACTCATAAATCGAGGGAAACCTGAGCAAGATAATTTCAATAGAACGGTCCATTTCTACTTACGCTCTGCTCATTTCTAGCTAAGCTCTGCTAATTTCTACCTCACGCTCTGCTCATTTCTAGCTAAGCTCATTTAATTTCTAGATGATCTCTACTCATTTCTACCTTAGCTCTACTCATCTCTACCTATGCTCCGCTCATTTCTACCTAAGCTCTGTTCATTTCTGCATCCTCTCAATCATTTTTACTTACACTATGCACATTTGTGCCTAAGCTCTGCTCATTTCTACCCACGCTCTGCTCATTTCTACCTAAACTCTGCTTATTTCTACATACACTGCTCATTTCTACCTAAGCTCTACTCATTTCCACCTTAGCTCTGTTTATTTCTAGCTGGGCTCTGTCTCATTTCTAGCTAAGCTCTATTAATTCTTATCTAAACTCTGCTCATTTTTACTTAAGCTCTGTTCATTTCTAGATAAGCTCTGTCTAGTTTCTAGCTAAGCTCTACTAATTTTTGCTTTCCCTCTACTCATTCCTACTTAAGCTCTTCTTTTTTCTACCTAGGCTTTGCTTATTTCTACATACACTCTGCTCATTTCTACCTAAGTTCTGCTAATTTTTACCTGAGCTCTGCCTGCTAATTTTTACCTAAGCTCTGCTCATTTCTACATAAGCTCTGCTCATTTCTACCTAAACTCTGCTCATTCTTACATAAACTCTGTTAATTTTACCTAAACTATGCTAAATTTTAGCTAAGATCTGTTAATTCATATGTGAGATCTGTTCATTTCTACCTAAGCTCCACTCATTTATACCTAAGCTCCGATCATTTCTACCTAAGCTCCGCCCACATCTTTGCCATGTTTGAATCAACTTTAACATTTTTAACCCTGAATTCCTAGAATGATCTCAATTTCCAGAAAAATAGACAGGGGGTAAGCTTTTGAATATTGTGAAAGTAAGTTGACTGGGAAATGTTGCTGCCTATTGCCCAGTCAAATTAATTTCAAAACATTCAACAGAATGTTTATTAAATTGTAAATTCATCAAAGACATACATTTCAGACACTTTCGGGATGGACCATAGCCACTTTTGCGATGGACCTGTGTCAGTTTCATTGTGAAACCAGCCATCAAGTCACATAATTGATTATGACATCAGATACCTTAGTGATGGATCAGATCATCCCATTATTAGCTCACCTGGCCTGAAGGGTCATCCGTCCATCAACCATCCGCCTGCCAAATTGCTTCTTCTCCTTAATTGTTTGACCAATGTCAACCAAATTTGGCTGGAACAATCCTATGCTAGGATGCTCCAGAATCTCTGTTCAGAATTTTGATTGGGTAATTTTTTTGGGTCAAAATCTTAGATTTTATAAAGAAATTTAGCAGAAATTGTCAAAATGCTTCTTAGTTGCTTGATATATTTCAACCAAAGTTGGTTAGAGGGGATCCTATTGTGGCCAGCTTCGGAACTTCTATTCAGAATTTTGACCGGTAAACTTTTTTGGGTGAAAAGCTTAGATTTTATGAAAAATGTACTGAAATTTGTCAAAATTCTCCTCCTTAGCCACCAGACAGATTTCAAACAAATTTTGATAGCAGGACCATATCATTGTAGGCTCCAGATCGTCTATTCAAAATTTGTGTGGACAAATTCTTGGGTGAAAAGCTTGGATTTTATGAAAAATTGACTGGAAACCGTCAAAACACATCACCTCCTTATACCCCACTTGGCGGATTTTAACAAAATTTAACTGGAGTGATCCAACAGTGGTAAGTGCTAGAAACTGCATTTAGAATTTTGATTGGTCAATTTTTGCCAATCTTGGATTATCCGAAAACTTTGGAACCATTTGAAATGCTATGTACTCCTAAACCAATGGCCAGATTTCAGTGAAACTTGAGTGTAATGATCTTATCTCGCTAGGCGTCAACATATCAAACAAGAATTTTGATTGGTCAATTTTTTTGTGCCCATCTTGGATTTTCCGAAAATTGTCCGAAAATCATTATCCTAAAACGGCGGATTTTACTAAAATTTGGCTGGAAGGGTCCTATGGTGGTAGCTTCTAGAATTTGTATTCAGAATTTTGATTGGTCTATTTGTTTGGTGGTCATCATGGATTTTCCAAAGATTATCGATCATGTCTATTTAAATGCAAATGGTTCAGGTGAGCGTCACAGCCCCCCCCCCCCCCTTGTGTCTCTTGTTCCTATAATGTTAGCATTTCTGAATGCAGAATGAATCTCTATTTTGCTCACTTATTGACTAAGATTGGTGAAGAAAATCAAGTGTTTTGCTCAGTGAATGATTGATTGTTCATTTGCAAGAGCCTAATTTTGGAAAGTTACCCATGAGATGACTGCCTCTGTTATCGATCCGGTCTTTCTTTGGTAAATATCTAAAAAATTGTCATGTGTTGATCTGAGATGTCTTCCAATCAAATTATTTTCAAAATATTCAACAGAACATTTTATTTTGTTTTGGAAACATGTTAAGTTATTTCTGAAGGGTTAAGAGGTTATGGCTAACCTTCCTTTTCATATAAATCTATCCAGGGTCAACATGTGAGATATTTATAGTATATACTATACAAGAATGAAATCAGCTCAGTAGTCAATTTGTCAATTCAGATGCTAGATAGTTCTCCTTCGATCAATACTCACCATTCTGTTACTTCTGATATACAGCTGGCCTTGACAGCTGGCTCTAGGACTATAGACTTAGAAAGCTTTACCGACTCCTTGGAACCGGGTACTCGGCTCCCAACTGCCGAGTACCCGTCTACCATAGAGCTCATTCTTGTTTGCATAGCAACAAGTGCAATGCATGCTTTTTGCAGTGGACAAAGATTGTGGATAAATCTAAGTCTTTTTATAATCTCTGATTGTGATAGCTGGTGATCTCTTGCAAAGGATAATTTGGATAATAATGGATACCGATGATAATAACCAGGTTGTATAATTCCTTATTATCCATAGTTAAAAGACTTAGGTCTCTAAATTTCGTTGTGTCGCATGTTCCAATTTCTGACCCCAGAGAATCTGGGACGTGTGTTAACAACGAGATATGCCGGATGATCACCTTCTTTAAACCCCAACAGGCGATCGGCAGATATGAAAATAGGTGTTTGCTACAGTATTTCTAACACGAATATCAGCTGACGTCATTCTCCGTAGGATCCGAGCGGGTGACGTCACACCCGTGGTTCTCGTATCTTTATGTGAAGAAAACTTTTCATTAATTCGCGCATCTTGTTCTGGGTGCTGCGTACTAAGAATGGTACCGGAAACTGGAATGTTCAAGTTTACGTATTGTCACGATCTGTTTGCAATGATCGGTGGTTTCAAAATTCTTGATTAGATGTGTGGTCTGCGGTTTTACCGTGTGCTACAGCAGTTTGTTTACATTTTGTTGTTTCTTCACATATCGTTTTGGCTTTCGTTAGGAGTATAATTTATATTAATTGGTAAATATACCCCGAATGCTATGCGATATGATTCCTGGTTCCGTTATACATCCTGGAGGATCAATTATGGGTGTATTTATGCCCGCTTCATTCTTGTCGTCATAATCAATGCAATTTTTGCTGCAACGTTGCGGGGTGGGGTGCGGGAGGGTTGCAGTTAATTTATGGTCAAATTATTTGAAAATTAATTGTCTGCCTTCCATCCGTGTGTCGTTCCGCTTGCTTATTGTAGGTTTGTGCTTATTTATAGGCCAAGCCAGCCCCGCCATCATGTGACGAGTGCCACAAATTCGTACGGGTCTTGTTCAAGGACCATGTGTGCTTTAGGTGTACGCCCTGTAACCTAGATGATAGGTGTAGTGTGTGTGCAGTGTGGTCCGCGGAGATGATGTTGAAGTTCCTTGCCCAGAAGGATGTGGCTGGGTCTGACGTGGGGTCAGGCGGTGCGAAGGTAAATCGTGGAGCGTCCGGTTCGGCCGGTGGGGGCGCTCCACGTCCCCAGCTGGAGGTGGCGGAGATGGCACCGCCGGCGAGGTTCGGTCCGGCTATGCAGGGTTTTCTGCATAGCGTTCTGCCCACGCTGGTGTCATCACTGCTGCCGAAGGTTGGGGGGCAGTTTCTCTCCGTGCCTGGTATGGACCCTGTCCTTGGACAGGGTTCTGGACTGGTTACCAAGGGAGCCGTCTTGTACGGCCCCCTCGCGGTCCCGTCGGGCTCCGGCCTGATGGGTTCCGTCTCTCTGTGGCCACCTCCGGTTGGTCCAGTAGCAGTGGCCAGTCCGTCAGGTGTGGGAGGCATCCGCCAGGATGGCTCCACAGTTTCCTCGTCTAGTGACGACTCTTCGGAGTCTGAAGACGAGGAGGCCGAAGAGGAGAGGTTGCTGCGGACTGTGATGCCACGGGTGGAGAATATGGAGGTCGATTCCGTCCCGGACGGAACCGTCCTCCATCTGTCTGGTTTGGCGCAAGCCAGGGCAGCGGCTCCACCCGTGGTTGAGGCCAATCTGGTACCAGGCACCGGTCCTGTGACGGTTGGTTTGACGCCAGCCGACACGGTGACTGGTGTGCCGGGCCGGGCATGGTATTCACCTATCTCACCTGGTCCGGTGGTCGGACGTGGGGTGCTGTTGGCGCCCCTGTTTGGCCACGGTTCTGCGTCTGCTATGGGTCCGCACGGTTTTCCGTGCGGACCTACCCCATGGACTGGTGTTCATGGGGTGGCGGCGGAACCGTTTGGTGCTGGAGTGCCTGGCGTGTCAGCTGTGGCTCCTTGCCGGGAGGCCATGGCTGGCAGGCCTGTGAATGCGTCAACGGGTGACGTGTTCACGGGTGTGTCCTCCTCGGAAGTAGACTGGT
Organism: Chaetoderma sp. LZ-2023a; assembly: GCA_034401795.1. Taxonomy (NCBI): domain Eukaryota; kingdom Metazoa; phylum Mollusca; class Caudofoveata; order Chaetodermatida; family Chaetodermatidae; genus Chaetoderma; species Chaetoderma sp. LZ-2023a. The sequence continues at coordinate 62,852,590 of CM067373.1, forward strand.
CGGAGGCTCTGGCTTGGCTAGCCAGGGTTGACCCGTCTGTGGTTTCGGCCACGGCCGAGGAGGATGCGCCCCGTCCGTCGGTTGCATCGATTCGGACGGGGATCTTGCCCGCAGCCCGGATCCAGTCGGTTGGACTGGATCCACGGTTCTTAGAGTTGCTGGATGCTATTTATAGCAAGCAGCTCCTGACCAAGGGCCAGCTCCCTGCGGCCTCCAGGGAGGTGCGGGCGAGGTGTCGTATTCCACGGGGGGAATACGACAGATATGGTGTGGTACCATCAGTCACCGAGGATGACCGATGGGTTCTGGGCGTTCAGAGTGCTGGAGCGGGTGGCCCCGGTCCGGCACTTGTGGACAAGTCCCAGGCACACCACGAGGAAGTCCTGTCCCTATGCGATGAGGGTGTGCGGGCAGCTATGAGTGCTGTCAACCATTCGTATCACCTTCTTCAGTCGGTGTGGGCTGAAGCTGGGGCAGGCCGCCCTGTGCCACCTGTGGCGCTTTCGTGCGTCAATGACGGCTTGGTGCTGTCTATGGATGCACTGGCAAGGCTGCAAGCGCGTGTGACAAAGTCCAGGAGGCAAATGGTTCTTGACCATATGCGTCCGGCTACGGCAGTCAGGGAGCGTCTTCTTGGGATGCCTCTGACAGGGCCTAGCATCTTCGGTGGCCAGGTGCGGGCCATCTTAGAGGACACTGCCAGCATTGCACAGAATCGGTTGGCGGTAAACCTACAGCTGGAGCTAGTGCGGCAAGTGCACGCACTAGGGGCTGTAGGGAAACCGCTAGCTGGCCAACCTTCGAAGAAGCAGAAGAAGCAGAAAGGCAAGGCGAAAGCTAAGCCTACTGCGACTTCTGCTTCATCTGTGTTTTCTCAGCCGCCGCCGGCTAAGAAAGCCAGGAAGGTTGTGGAGGCCCCTACCCTCCCCAGTGTTGCTCCTGATCGCCCTAGAGGCTGGAAGGGCAAGGGGAAGGGTAAGGGTAAGTCCTCCAAGGGCGGAAAGAAGGGAGCGGATCGTACCTGAGGGCACGAAAGCTCCCTTCATATCCGCCTGGACTGCACCTGTGCGACAGGAACAGTGGTGCCAGTTGTACCCGCCGAGCCAAGACGGAAATGGTTCTCTCTCTCTCTCGTTGAGAAAGGGGGGGAGCGGACCGCGAGCCGGACAACCCCGTTAGACGTCGAGGCATCTATGGTGGGTGGAAGGCTCATGCGTTTCATCGAGGCCTGGTGAGGTGTGACGTCAGACAGTCTGGTACATGCCGGAGTGGTGGGACTTTCGGGCGCAGAATCTGTCTTTGGCACCTCTCTGGACACCCGTACCACGGGACCCAGACAAGTTAGAAGCCATTCAAAATGAAGTGTCGGGTTTGCTTCTGAAGGGAGCAATAAAACCAGTGAACCAGAACACTCCAGGCTTCTATTCAAATATGTTCTTTGTCCCCAAGAGCACGGGGGGGATGGAGACCCATACTCAATCTCAGGCCATTAAATTGGTTTATCCATACGCCTCGGTTCCAGATGGAAACACCGAGGTCAGTAATGGCGGGATTGAGGAGGGGAATGTGGTGTGTCGATCGATCTGAAAGATGCATATTTCCACATTCCTATGAACCAGAGTTGGCACAGGTTTCTGAGATTTGCGTTTCAGAATCAAGTATGGGAGTTTACTGTGCTCCCGTTTGGTCTGTCGACAGCTCCGAGGGTTTTCACAAGAGTGGTCCTTGCGGTGACAGCGTTTCTCAGAAAAGAGAACGTGGCGCTACACACCTACATAGATGACTGGCTGCTCAAAGCAGACTCTGCAGCCAGGTTGAACGTGGATACTGCTCTGACTCTGAAGTTACTTTCAGATCTAGGCTGGATAGTCAACAAGGAGAAATCCGAGTTGACACCCACTCAACATTTCGTTTATTTGGGGATGCGATTCGATCTCTAGGAGGGCAGGGTTTACCCGTCAGAGCCCAGAGTGGTGTCTCTGTTAGCCATCCTCAAGAGTTTTCGAGTGGGAAACCACATTCAGGCGAGGCGGTTTCTTCAGATGCTGGACATGATGGTCTCCATGGAGCAAGTAATCCCGTATGCTGCTCTAATGCGAAGACCTATCCAGTTGTATCTGATGTCTCTGTGGAAACAGAGAACAGAACCCCTGTCAAAACTGGTGCCAGTTTTGGAGCCGATAATATCGCATCTTGTATGGTGGAAACAGCGTCAGAATCTCCTAGTAGGGGTTTCGCTGCACCTACCCCACCCCAGCTGTCCGTGTACACTGATGCATCGCTGGAGGGGTGGGGGGCCTGCCTGGGAGAACACCAGGACTCGGGCACATGGACTCTCCTGGAGAGTCAGCTGCATATCAATCTGTTGGAAGTGATGGCAGTGGAACTGGCGTTGGAAGAGTTCCTTCCGATGATCAGGGGCAAGGTGATATTGATACGGTCGGACAATTCGACAGTAGTATCATATATAAATCGCCAAGGCGGGACCAGGTCACCCACCCTGTGCATCAGGGTGTGGCACTTGATTCAATGGTGCAGGAATTACTCGGTTGTTTTGAAAGCAGCTCATATTCCTGGCCGATTGAACATTCTGGCGGATGCTTTGTCTCGCAGACAGAGAATCTTGCCAACAGAATGGTCCCTCAACCCTCCAGTTCTACGACGGATCTTCGAGCATTGGGGCAAACCCAACGTGGACTTGTTCGCCACAAAGGAAAATGCTCAAATCATGACATATGTCTCGCCGATTCCAGATCCAAATGCCGTCGATACAGACGCTCTGGCGATAAGCTGGAGAGGGATGCACGCGTACGCGTACCCACCCACCATTCTTCTACCGAAGGTATTGGTGAAGGTCAGGGAGGAGCCGTGTCTGGTCCTGCTAATAGTGCCGTATTGGCCGAGCAGGGCGTGGTTCACGGATCTTCTAGATCTGCTGGTGGAAAATCCTGTGCAGTTGCCCGAGATTCCGAACATAATCTCCCAGGCCAAGGGACGCTTCCTACACGAGCGTCCCGAAATGTTCAAATTGACTGCGTGGATATTGTCAAAGAACGTTCCACGTCGGAAGGCTTTTCTCGACAGGCTGCTGATTTCATCGCGGCTGCGAGAAGGAGGTCAACCTTCAAGTCATATAACAACAAGGTTAACAGATTTGCAGACTGGTGTGAAGAAAAGGGTATTGATACCTTTCAATCCACTATTCAGCAAATAGCAGACTTTCTCTGTGAGCTGTTCTTTGCAGGACTAGCTCCTATCACAATTGCTGGATACAAGTCAGCTTTGGCATCAGTTATCCCTTGTCTAGCCAACAGGGATAGTCCAGAGGTGGCCCAGTTAAATGTGATGTTGAAGGGAATGAGCAATCTCCGCCCGAGACAACCGGTAGTCATTCCAGCCTGGAGTCTATCTTTAGTGCTTAATGTACTGGCCAAGCACCCTTTCGAACCGTTGCGTTCGGCTAGTCTAAAGCATTTGACTCTAAAGGCGGTCTTTCTATTGGCAGCTTCCTCAGCTAGAAGGCGCAGTGAGATCCATGCGCTTTCGGCAGAGAGGAACCGATTTATTGTTTCTGGAGAAGGTCTGCGTCTTCTGCCAAGAGCAGAGTTTATGTCAAAGAACCAATCTTTGAGATATCCTGGCAAACCGATCATTATACCGAAGTTAACCAGGTTTGATCGTGATGCCAGTGTCTGGTGCCCGGTCCGTGCTTTGACTAAGTACAAGAAACGGACTGACTCGTTACGGTCGAACGATAGACATCTGTGGATCTGCCATAAAAAGCCTTATGGCGCCGCATCCATGGATACTATCTCTCGTTGGGTGGTCGAATGCATTCAGACTACTCATGAGATGGCGACTGGGCACCAGGTGCAGGGCATAAGGGCACACGATTTTAGAGGAATAGCCGCCTCGACCGCCCTTTACAATGGTGTTCCGTTAGAGGACATCATGGCCGTTGCACAATGGCACTGTGAGTCCTCATTTACGGATTACTATATGAGGGATGTGTCAGACTCAGCCAATCCACTCGCTTTAGCTGTTTTGAAACGATAGTTAGTGACCACACTGCTTTTCCCCTTTTTTCACTTTGGTAAGAAAAGAACCTAAAGCAGGCATGGTCAAGCGAGAGGATGTCAACCAGATTGTGTCACTGATGGCCGAACCGGTGAATGGTTGTAGGCGGTACGTCTGAAGTCCTGTTATCATAAGGTAATTCAACAAGTGAGAGTTTTTTGTATTATGTATATGTATCATGTTCATTCATCTTATATATTCATGCTCATTCCCAGGCTAATACAAGCGATATGCAGGGAGTAGTTAACCCTCTTGGCATATTGGTGTTTTCAGGCGAGATACATGTTCATTAGTTCTCTCCCTTTTCTTAGGAGGAAAAAGGGGGGGGGGCTGTGACGCGAATGTGATTCGGTTCCGTGAACTTGACGGTCCTTTTAGGTCTCCGTTAGTCAAGTTTGAAGTCTAAAATCTTTCTCCAAGGGGCAAAATTAGCATGTATGGCTTGCCCCTTCCCACCAGGTTACTGATCAAATCTGGTGTATATCAGAAGTAACAGAATGGTGAGTATTGATCGAAGGAGAATGCAGGAAATGTCAATTTCCCTTTCTCCGAGATCTAACAATACTCACCATTCTGTTACGGACCCAGCCTCCCAGCCCCATGGAGGCAAGCCATAGTTTTCTCTTGTTTGGTGGCTATGCAAACAATATGAGCTCTATGGTAAATGGGTACTCGGCAGTTGGGAGCCGAGTACCCGGTTCCAAGGAGTCGGTAAAGCTTTCTAAGTCTATAATCCTAGAGCCGCTGTCAAGGCCAGCTGTATATCAGAAGTAACAGAATGGTGAGTATTGTTAGATCTCGGAGAAAGGGAAATTGACATTTCCTGCAATCTCCGACCGAGACAACCGGTAGTCATTCCAGCCTGGAGTCTATCTTTAGTGCTTAATGTACTGGCCAAGCACCCTTTCGAACCGTTGCGTTCGGCTAGTCTAAAGCATTTGACTCTAAAGGCAGTCTTTCTATTGGCAGCTTCCTCAGCTAGAAGGCGCAGTGAGATCCATGCACTCTCGGCAGAGAGGGACCGATTTATTGCCTCCGGAGAGGGTCTGCGTCTTCTGCCAAGAGCAGAGTTTATGTCAAAGAATCAATCTTTGAGATATCCCGGCAAACCGATCATAATACCGAAGTTAACTAGGTTTGATCGTGATGCCAGTGTCTGGTGCCCAGTCCGTGCTTTGACTAAGTACAGGAAATGGACTGACTCATTACGGTCGAACGATAGACATCTGTGGATCTGCCATAAGAAGCCTTATGGCGCCGCATCCATGGATACTATCTCTCGTTGGGTAGTCGAATGCATTCAGACTACTCATGAGATGGCGACTGGGCACCAGGTGCAAGGGCACACAATGTTAGAGGAATAGCCGCCTCGACCGCCCTTTACAGTGGTGTTCCGTTAGAGCACATCATGGCCATTGCACAATGGCACTGTGAGTCCTCATTTATGGATTACTATATGAGGGATGTGTCAGACTCAGCCAATCCACTCGCTTTAGCTGTTTTGAGACGATAGTTAAGTGACCACACTGCTCTTCACCCTTTTTTCACTTTGGTAAGAAAAGAACCTAAAGCAGGCATGGTCGAGCGTGAGGATGACAACCAGATTGTGTCACTGATGGCCGGACCAGTGAATGGTTGGAGGCGGTATGTCTGAAGTCCAATTTTCATAAGGTAATTCAATAGTGAGAGTTTTTTGTATTATGTCTATATATCATGTTCATTCCTCTTATATATTCATGCTCATTCCCAGGCTAATACATGTGAATATGCAAGAAGCAGTTAACCCTCTTGGCATATTTGTGTTTCAGGCGAGATACATGTTCGTGAGTTCTCTCCCTTTTCTTAGGAGAAAAAGGGGTGGGGGGGCAGTGATGCAAATGTGATTCGGTTCCATTAACTTGACGGTCCTTTTAGGTCTCCGTTTGTCAAGTTTTAAGTCTAAATCTTTCTCCAAGGGGCAAAAGTAGCATTTATGGCTTGCCCCTTCCCACCAGGTTACTGATCAAATCTGGTGTATATCAGAAGTAACAGAATGGTGAGTATTGATCGAAGGAGAATGCAGGAAATTTCAATTTCGCTTTCTCCGAGATCTAACAATACTCACCATTCTGTTACGGACCCAGCCTCCCGGCCCTATGGGGGCAAGCCATGGATTTCTCTTGTTTGGTGGCTATGCAAACAATATGAGCTCTATGGTAGACGGGTACTCGGCAGTTGGGAGCCGAGTACCCGGTTCCAAGGAGTCGGTAAAGCTTTCTAAGTCTCTAGTCCTAGAGCCAGCTGTCAAGGCCAGCTGTATATCAGAAGTAACAGAATGGTGAGCATTGTTAGATCTCGGAGAAAGGGAAATTGAAATTTCCTGCATTCTGCTTTGTTGGCTTACCTGTCAGTCTGTATGTCTGTCTGTCCCATCTGTCTGCTCACCCGGCCATTCATCCGTCCATCCATCTGACTGTCCATCAAAAATTATGGCACATTTCACCATATGTCGATGACTGAAAACCAAATTTGGCAGATATGTTCCTTTGCACAATATAAATTTAATCTAAGAAAATGAAATGGCCACCAATGACACTGCATACCATACACCGTATCAGGACCAGTCGTGCTGATCAATAACACAAACACCACTGACCACCTTATTGTAGTTAAATTTTAACATTAAAAACCCAATCTGTCATTGTTTTAACAGGGTAGTGATCAAGTGGATGGTGAGCGAATAGTGTTCACTAAAGATCCAGCTACTTCAGTACCACAGGTAGAGTGGCCAGAGGATGCTCGCCTTGTAGACGGAAACAGAACACTGGATGGTCGTTTGGAGTTATCACATGCCAAAAAGTGGCGTGGTGTATGCACTAATTACAATAAGTATGTATACTGTTTGTATCAAGAGGCAAGACTATAAACCCCACTACAATAGGGTGCATAAAAGTGGCCCCCTAAAGCCATATTATTACAAAAACACAAGTTTTGATGGTTGAACTGGCTTGTACAACCTACACATATGTTATATTCCTCGAGTATAGCAAGGAAAATAGCATTTGTATATCTCCAGACATAGCAGTAGAAAAACGTATGTGTGAAGATTGTACCAACCTGTACATGCCTCAAAAGATTCCTATAACAAATTTATTATCCATCAGAGATAGAAATTAATGGGCTATATCAAAACAATAGATGAATCCAATCTGTCACTCAAGTATATGACATCATAATCAATTATGTCATGTAGGCTGACATCAGAATCATAATTGAGAGAAATACGATGTTGTAAACTTGTAATACTCTATCAGTAGTCTTTACTATTTAATAAACATTCTGTAGAATATTTTGTAGCTCACCTTTAAAGATAGCTTGAAAAGGGGATTCTGGGAAGTCAGGGTTCACAGTATATAAATCAATCCCAACATACTGAACACATGGGCGGATCTTAGCTGGAGTTGGGCAGGACATAGCTATAAGTGGATTCACCAGTTATTAGCTCACCCGGCCAAAATGGCCAAGTGAGCTAATGCCATGGCGACCATCTGGTCATCGTCCATCCGTCATCTTTTTCTTTAAAGTACTTCTCAAGAACCACTGGGCCCATTTCAATTATGTTGCCGTTGTCCATCTTGGATTTCGTTTGATTTTTAGAAACTTTAAAATCTCCGCAACCGCTTTTGGAGATTGATTTAAAGCTCATGAAATATCATCTAGGGCAAAAGCTGAAGCAAGTTTGTTTGAGCTAACTTGATTGACCTTATGGTTTGGCAGCCATCTTTAATGACCTCATTTTCATGAAGAGGTCTCCAGAACCGCTGAATGGATTGGACCAAAATTTGAGAGATATGATTATGGACTAAGTGCCATTAAAGTTTGTTCAAGAGAAGTTGATACATAAAAAAACATGGCTGGCATGGACCAATCAAAATGTAGCATGTTTGGTAGCCATATTGGATTTTTAGTTCACCTGGCCAGAATGGCAAAGTGAGCTTATGCTGTGGCGACCGTCTGTTGTCTCCCCACCCACAACCACCACCCCCACCCCACCTCTAACCATGCTACCTGTTATAGAATGACATAGATCCCCCCACCTCCCTAACCATGCTACCTGTTATAGAATGACATAGAGACCCCCACCCCCACCCCTAACCATGCTACCTGTTATAGTATGGCATAGATCCCCCCCCCCCCCCCCCCCGCACATCCCTAACCATGCTACCTGTTATAGAATGACATTGATCCCCCACCTCCCTAACCATGCTACCAGTTATAGAATGGCATAGATTCGGAAATTGTCATCTGCATAAATGATGATTTATTTTTAAAATAATTTGATTGAAAGTTGTAAATGTGTAATAGTTTTCAGTAGTGTATATTTAACCCCTGTTGTGTCAAAATTCTACTCAAATCAATTAACCCTTTAATGATCAAGATTATTCTAGAAATTATAAATTTTGTAGACGAAAGATAACTATTTTTTTGGGTAAATTTACCACAGAAACTTACAAAAATAGCTTTCTGACTTGTCCTGCAAGTTGATATTCCTCAAAACGTCTGCAGAGGCCATTTTAACTGGCTTGACCATCAAATGGGTAATGAAAGGTCTTTGCTTAGTCAGTTTCCAATTTCAGGCCAAGAAATGACTATGTCTGAAAATTTACCACTGGAATGACTCCTAGTCATTCCAATAGTAAATGTTAAAAAATAGTCTTCTCTTGGTCTGCAAATAGATGTTCCTCGTGACCAGAGTCCATTTGGCAACTTTAGCCATTATAAGGCTTATGTAAGTTGACAAAATGGTTGCGGGCATTTAACTTCAAACTTGTTCAAGAACCAATTTTCTCATAGAAAGGGTCCATTAGTAGACTAAGAGATTATTTATTTACTACTGGACTGACTGTCTCCATTATCAAGCCAGTCATTCCAGTGGTAAATATTCAGACCTATTCTTCTTGGTATCCAAATGGACATTTTCCAAAACCTGGGGGTGGAGGGGGGGAGGGGGGACTATGGGTTTGCCCTCCGTCGACAATACTTATAGAGTGCTTGTTATTGTAAGACATTCTAATTTCACTCATGATTCTCTGTTTCAGTTATACAAAAGCTGATACAGATGTTGCATGTCGCCATCTTGGATTTGTGCAAGGCAACTTTACATATCATTCATTTGCACAGAACTTCTCGGACTATATGTTATTTGAAAGTCCAGGATGTAAAGGTCACGAGAACAGTCTCTTTGATTGCCCTGGAAGAAGCAACATTCGAACCAGCAAATATATTTGTGGTAAGCAATATTGAATGGATGAATCCAGACTGTCAACCAAGTATATGACATCATAATCAATGAAGGAATCCAGTTTTAGCTATTCCCAGCCCGTCTCTAGCTAAGCTCCACCCACACTTTGTCCATGTTGGGATCGATCAATCCATGCACTCTGAATCTCAATTTCCAGAAAACTATACAGTTAAGTTGTTGAATAGTGTGAAACCAATTTAACTGGGAGCTGTTGCTGCTTCTCAACAGTCAAATTAGTTTCAAAATATTCAACAGAATATTTATTAAATAGTAAAGACATACAATGTACAACTCATACAACTTGACAGACTATAAAGCATTTATGACACACTAAATTGCATTATTCATAATGTAATTGATTATGATGTCAGCATACCTGTGATGTAGTTGAATGTGATGTCATATGTTTCACTGAAAAACTGGATTGATCAATTATGTCACGTGTGGACAGATGTCGCAAGCAACTATGTAGCGAGTAGCTAAGTTCGTCAGAAACGTAAGTCTGTCAGTTGTACGAATTGTATGTCTTTACTATTTAATAAATGTCTTGTTGAATATTTTGAAACTAATTTGACTGGGCACTGTTGCAGTCAAATTAGTTTCAAAATATTCAACAGCTTACCTGTGTAGTTTTCTGGAAATGGGGATTCAGGGAATTCGGTGTTGGATTGATCCCAGCACTGGCAAAGCATGGGCGGAGCATAGCTAAAGATGGGTCTGGTCTAGCTAAAAGTGGATTCATCCATTAATGCCTATGTCTAATTATCAACCACTTTTCAGAAAAGTGATGGGATTATGTTTTTGATTCCATCTTGACTGAGCCACAAAATAACATGTATTTCCCTAATACGATAGGCAACCTTCCCGTGAAATTTTGTCACGATACTCCAAGCAAAAGTAGAGTTATCAAACAAAAGCTCAAAATTTGCATCGATACGCAGAAAGACAGATGGATGGATGGACGAATGGATGAACTGACTTACCCACAATATAATGTGCATCTCCCTATTAACACATCCAACCTTCCTATGAAGTTTCGTCACGATGGTCCAAGCAAGTAGTTATCGAACAAGAATGCAATATTTCCACGGACGGACAGACACACAGTCAGAGATGTTCTGAATGCACCATTTTGTGACCTGTGCCCATTTGGCAATGGTCTTGAGAAATGCCCATTTGCAGAGGAAGATATGAATATTTTAGAAAACATCCCACTGGAATGACCAACTGTAATCGAGCCAGTGATTCAAGTGATAAATTTTCTAAAATATTCATCTCTTGGCCTGTGGATGGACATTCTTTCCATCTTAAACCAGTATATATCTTAGATAATGCACATTTAACCTCATTCAATCCGCCAGTATAAACTCAAGGGTGACAACTCCTCACAAAGGGTTGAGTTCCTCTTACATTAGTTATCTCCCTTCAGTTCAGACCTGGAATTACTAAGACGTTATGTTAGTTGAGACAAGAAAGAATGCATGTATTCCAAGACCACCTTCTATTAATTTTGTATGTACATACCTCTTATCTCATTGCTATTTCTTCACCCACCTATCTGTGATAAATGTCCATTTGCAGACCAAGAGAATACCATTTTTAGCTCACCTGGCCAGAATGGAAGCAACTTTTGCTTAAAAACGCTACTCCTCATTAACCGCTTGGCAGATTTCAATACAGAATTTTGATTGGTACATTTTTTCGCCGTCCGTCTTGAAATTTCGGAAAAATGGTGGGAAATTGTTTAAAACGCTACTCATCATTAATTGCTTGGGCAATTTCAACCATACTTAGCTGGGAGGATAGTATGCTGGTATGGTTCAGAATTTTGATTAGTCAATTTTTCCAGCAGCCATCTTGGATTTTCTGGAAATCACTTAAACACCTACTCCTCGTTAACCACTGGTCCGATTTAAATCAAACTCAGATGGAAGAACCCTAGCCTAGTATGCTTCAGAATTTCTACACAGAATTTTTATTGGTCCATTTTTTCGGCGCCCATCTTCAATTTTCTGAAAAATGGCTGTAAATCATTAAAATGCTACTCCTCATTAACTGCTTGGGTGATTTCAAACAGACTGGCTGGAACGAGCCTAGGGTGGTAGGCTGCAGAACTTGTATAAACAATTTTGATTGGTCAATTTTTCCGGCGCCCATCTTGGATTTTCTTAACATTTTGGGAAATCACTTAAAAGGCTACTTCTCATTAAACCTTTGAACGAATTCAAGCAAACTTGGCTGGAAGAACCCTAGGCCAGTACGCTTCAGAACATGCATACAAAATTATTGATGGTGGCCATTTTGGATTTTTAGAAACTGGGAATTTGTATAAAATGCTACTTCTCATTAATCGCTTGGACAATTTCAACCAAATTTGGCTGGAAGGATCCTATTGTTGTAGTCTGTAGAAATTATATTCAAAATTTTGATAGGTCAATGTTTTGGCAGCCATCTCTGATTTTCTGAAATTTATCCTGAACCATTTAAAAACGGTACTCCTTCAATCAACAGCCCGATTTCAACAAAACCTTGGTGGAACGATCCTATGACAGTAGGTTTCAACATATTAAACGAGAATCTTGATTGGTCAATTTTTGGTGGCCATCTGGGATTTTCTGAAAATTATTCGTCATGTCTATTTAACTACAAATGGTTTAAATGCCAATGGTCCATGTGAGCACCACAGACCCTTGGGCCTCTTGTTGAAAATGTACCACTGGAATGACTAGCTCGATAAATGAGCCAGTCATTCCAATGGTAAATTTTCAAAAATTGTCTTCACTGGGCCGGCAAATGGACATTAAGCATGTTAAGTAAACAAGCATTTTAACTTCTTGATGATTAAGTGATTAATTATCCCAATAATATGGTGTAAATGGTGATTAATTTTGTAGTGCAGTACTACACGCTTTTGATTGTACGGACCAGTACAAGATTTTGTCCCAGTGTACTGATCCATATGGATCATGATTAAAAAAGTTAATCTCTAGCCCTCGTGACAAAATTTTTATTAATTCTCTTTTGGAAATCCTGTTTTTAGACCAATTTTGATCATAAAAAAGCTAAATACATGTACATGTAAGTGACCATAATGGATGGTATGGATTGCATAATTATTGTAACTTTCTTTTGTAATTGTAATTATTATAATTTACATTTAAAGAACTTTATCTTATTCAGAGGGACAGCAAGTTATAGGATTTGAATGTGAAGGCTTACGTCCTGATCTAGCCAGGGACCATTGGCGTGGGATAGAGTTCTACAATTCAACATTCCACAGGGTACGACGAGAAAAGAATGACTACGATGAATCTTATTCAATACTGGAGTATGTGGATATCTTATATGCAGGGTTAGATACTTATCGAGATTCTAAATCTGGTATGCGCCATCCATTGGCGTCTTTAAGTGCCAGTCCACATCCACCAATCTTACAGAATGTCACCATTAAATATGGTGCCTTTGATGCTATCAATATGACAGATATTCTTGGTTCGGTATGGATAGCAAACAGCACTATTTCACACAATCGAGGTAAGTTGAAAGTGTGCCCTGTACTTCAAATTGTACATTACATGTAGCTGTTTAATTGTCATATCCGTAAAAGAAAACCATAATTTCCGCAGTGGTCTTTGAAAATGTGAGCACGCTATAGTTGCAACATGGACAGCTTTGCAAAAGATGTAAAAAATCTGACAGACTGACTGTCAGACCAAATAATAGACAGATAGACAAACAGACATTCAGGCACCTACATCTTTCTTGACGTCAAAGATTATGATATCATCCTACGTGTCATGCAGTTGATTATAGCGTCATATGATTGATGGATAAACTGAAATCCTCCATTGCTGTATAATTATGTCGGATCTGTCACTCAAGTATATGATATCATATTCTCAAGTACATCACATGTAGGCTGACATCATAATACATACATTGAAAAGCCCATCAAGTGCACAAATTGTATGTCTTTAATATTTAATAAATGTGCTCTCTCATATTTTAAACTAACTTGTCTTGGCACTGTTGAAGCCATCCGCAGCAACAGCACCCAGTCAAATTAGTTTCAAAACATTTAACAGCTTACCTGCATAGTTACCTTGAAATTGGTAATCTGGAAATTGACAATTCAGAATCCAAAGCAGATAAATTGATTCCAACACACATAAAAAATGGGCGGAGTGTTTCTAGAAATGGGCGGGACATGGAGGGTGTGTGTGTGGGTGTGTGGTGTGGAGCCATGATTATTTTACAGGAATATCTTTGAATAAGGCTCCTCAAAAGGCTGTACAGAAAACCTTAATAATCTGACTACTGAATGTCCATTTACCGGCCCGGAGAATACATTTTTTTTTAATTTATCACTGGAGTGACTGGCTCGATAATCGAGCCAGTCATTCCAGTGGTAAATTTCCAAAAATTGTATTCTCTCGGTCTTTAAATGGATATTCCCCAAGACCATAACAGAAGCTGGTTTTGGCTGGCATGACCATTAAAGGGTTAAACCCTCCCATAGAGTTTCACTAGGTGTAGTTTGCAGAAATGGACTCATGTATAAGCTATCTATTTGATTACAGCTTATTTGCAAAAATAACACAGAGCACAAGGGTTGAAAATATTGAACTATTTTTTGATTTTATAATTTTAAATCAGCTGTTTTCGCAGTTTTCCATTATTTACGTCATAAAACTTGTGATAAATTTTTTTAATCACCCATGCATAGTTGAACATTGTATGAAAATGGACCTTTTCAGTTTTAGCTATGCCCCACCTATCACTAGCTAAGCTCCACCCACACCTCGCTTGTGTTGGGATTGATTGATCCCTGAACTCCCTGACTACCAATTTCCAGAAAACTATGCAGGTAAGTTGTTGAATATTTTAGCAACGATAATTAGGTATAAAGGTAAAGGTGTTTATTTTAATTTCCAGACATGTACATGGCCAGGTCTCTAGTGTTTTATAGTACCGTAGATCAGCATTGTAACATATTACGGCCAAACTTAATGTGATATACAAACTAAATCTGAGCTTGATCTTATTAACAATGGTTATCGACAGTGAGGACATTAACACAAGACATTTAATTTAGCAAGATTTCCTGTTTCTAAATGTGTATGCATTAATTTCTGTTGAACTGTAAGACCCAAAATTAATGTGGTTTGATCAAATGTTATATAAATATATTTTAAAATTTAGTTTTTCTCATATCTGCTGGGAAGGTATGCATCACCATTTCAATGTTTGATTATTTTAAGGTAACTTGTAAGAAAAACCTGTTTATATAAATGTATGCATTTTCTGATAGTTTTTCTTCTCACAAACATATCGTAGCCCTTTACCCTTAAATTTTATTTTTAAAATTTTAATTTTCTCATGGAAAATGTCCATTTGCAGACCAAGAGAAGACTACTTTTGAAAGTTTTACTGAAATGACTGGCTCAGTTATCGAGCCAGTCATTCCAGTGATAAATGTTCAAAAACAGTCTTCTCTTGGTCTGCAAATGGACATTTCTCAAGACCACTGCAGAGGCCATTTTTGGCTAATTTGAGGGTTAAAGGGTTAACCCTACCACTGCGATGTCAATATTTTTAATTTTCAAATTAAATTAATGGATGAACTGGTGTAGACAGCAACATCGTCCACCAAAATTGTTGAAAAATGAACACCAGTTTCTTCCTATTGACATGGTAAAAGATAGAATATTGACATCAGAGTGGTAATGGTTAAACAAATTCCAATATTTCTTCACAGGTTATGGGCTGTATATTCAAACGGCTGTGGGTCGTGTTGTCGTGAACGAGTCTACTGTGTCATATAACTGGGGTGACGGTATCAAGATGTACATGGCTAATTACACATTCCATAATTATGAGAGGACATTCCCACCCAACGAAGCATTCTGTTTTGCTCCACAACTTCAGTTTCCAGTCTATCCACTGGTCTTTCATCAAGATGTACTTCCATCCGATGGAGCAGATATGAGTCAATCATGTCAAAGGGTATGTTGATGCCTTTACTGGTCAAGACTGATCTAGAAAGGGCATGTTTACCCCTTTACTGGTCAAGATTGATAATAAAAAAGGGTATGTTTATGCCTTTACTGGTCAAGATTGATCAAGAAAGGGTATGTTTACACCTTTAACGGTCAAGATTGATCAAGAAAGGGTATGTTTATGCCTTTACTGGTCAAGATTGATCAAGAAAGGGTATGTTTATGCCTTTAATGGTCAAGATTGATCAAGAAAGAGTATGTTTATGCCTTTACTGGTCAAGATTGATCAAGAAATGGTATGTTTACACCTTTAACGGTCAAGATTGATCAAGAAAGGGTATGTTTACACCTTTACTGGTCAAGATTGATCAAGAAAGGGTATGTGTATGCCTTTACTGGTCGAAATTGATCAAGAAAGGGTATGTTTATGCCTTTACTGGTAAAGATTGATCAAGAAAGGGTATGTTTATGCCTTTACTGGCCAAGAATGATCAAGAAGGAGTATGTTTATGCCTTTACAGGCCAAGATTGATCAAGAAAGGGTATGTTTATGCCTTTACAGGCCAAGATTGATCAAGAAAGAGTATGTTTATGCCTTTACAGGCCAAGATTGATCAAGAAAGATTATGTTTATGCCTTTACAGGCCAAGATTGATCAAGAAAGAGTATGTTTATGCCTTTACAGGCCAAGATTGATCAAGAAAGAGTATGTTTATGCCTTTACTGGTCGAGATTGATCAAGAAAGAGTATGTTTATGCCTTTACAGGCCAATATTGATCAAGAAAGAGTATGTTTATGCCTTTACAGGCCAAGATTGATCAAGAAAGAGTATGTTTATGCCTTTACAGGCCAAGATTGATCAAGAAAGAGTATGTTTATGCCTTTACTGGTCGAGATTGATCAAGAAAGGGTGTGTTTATGCCTTTACAGGCCAAGATTGATCAAGAAAGAGTATGTTTATGCCTTTACTGGTCGAGATTGATCAAGAAAGAGTATGTTTATGCCTTTACAGGCCAAGATTGATCAAGAAAGAGTATGTTTATGCCTTTACTGGTCGAGATTGATCAAGAAAGAGTATGTTTATGCCTTTACTGGTCAAGATTGATCAAGAAAGAGTATGTTTATGCCTTTACTGGTCGAGATTGATCAAGAAAGAGTATGTTTATGCCTTTACTGGTCAAGATTGATCAAGAAAGAGTATGTTTATGCCTTTACTGGTCAAGATTGATCAAGAAAGAGTATGTTTATGCCTTTACTGGTCGAGATTGATCAAGAAAGAGTATGTTTATGCCTTTACTGGTCGAGATTGATCAAGAAAGAGTATGTTTATGCCTTTACTGGTCGAGATTGATCAAGAAAGAGTATGTTTATGCCTTTACTGGTCGAGATTGATCAAGAAAGGGTGTGTTTATGCCTTTACTGGTCGAGATTGATCAAGAAAGAGTATGTTTATGCCTTTACTGGTCGAGATTGATCAAGAAAGAGTATGTTTATGCCTTTACTGGTCGAGATTGATCAAGAAAGAGTATGTTTATGCCTTTACTGGTCGAGATTGATCAAGAAAGGGTGTGTTTACACCTTTAACGGTCGAGATTGATCAAGAAAGAGTATGTTTATGCCTTTACTGGTCGAGATTGATCAAGAAAGGGTGTGTTTATGCCTTTACTGGTCGAGATTGATCAAGAAAGAGTATGTTTATGCCTTTACTGGTCGAGATTGATCAAGAAAGAGTATGTTTATGCCTTTACTGGTCGAGATTGATCAAGAAAGAGTATGTTTATGCCTTTACTGGTCGAGATTGATCAAGAAAGAGTATGTTTATGCCTTTACTGGTCGAGATTGATCAAGAAAGGGTGTGTTTACACCTTTAACGGTCGAGATTGATCAAGAAAGAGTATGTTTATGCCTTTACTGGTCGAGATTGATCAAGAAAGGGTGTGTTTACACCTTTAACCCTCTGGGCCCTACCAAGAATTTACAAAAAAGTGCTAGAAACCCTACAGCCAAAAGCTAGAAACTTGCTTAGAAACCTAGCCTGTTAGCGGTAGTGGAGTGATAGCAGCGTAGCGCTACCATGCCAACTATATTAACTATTTTTGGCAAAGTCACAGATCACTATATATAAAAGTATATATCATTAGAAAGGGCAATAAAATACCTTTAAGTACATATAAAATTTGTATGAATAAAATATATTTTAGTTAGTCAACGTGCCTCTCAAAATGGCCACACCTTATAGGATAAATACATTGGTCTATTTTTGCAAAGTTTATCGAATTTTTTTTTAATTTTACAAATGCCATTGATAAAATTAATCACAATGGTATTAAAACTAACAGATACCAAAGTTTCGTGAAGGTTTTCATCCGATAAGATGTGAAAATGACAATTATATTATGTCATGGTACCGTAAAATTGAGAAATTCCGGTCATGATTTTGGGGGGAGGCCTCATTCAATGTTGAATAATTCCTTTATACATAATCGAACACATACCAGGGTTTCTCAGCGTTGACAGCGAATAAATGGCAAATTTTATGCTATGTAGCATTACTGGGTGCACTCAGCCGTTTAAAAAGCAAACGCGAATGTTTTACACTAAGATTCTATAGCATCGGACATTTTTTCGTAGCGGCGTCCCAAATAGGAATCGTTTATCGTGAAATATCGCCAGAGGATGACAGGAATTTGTAGAATTGTACCCGTATATAATATACGAGTACCAAGCTCATTACCCGTTATTGGCAACACCGTATCACGTACTATAAGATTGATGCGTCTGATTGGTCGGGAATACATGAATATTAATTTTTCCGGCAAGATGGCGACACGATCAGCTGTTTTGCAAAATAGTTGCATGTTCAAATATGTCAATCTATGCATATTTCTTGTACCCCACAAACTAAAAAGTAGACAGATCACTAGATTAACGATATTGCCAATCGGGAAGTGGGATGCCGATATATTTGACAACTTTCGCATCTCAACTCGGCCTAATTAATGCTAGTAATTTGAAGAGTAAGTTATCTCGGAAATTGTAAACAAAGACACGCATCGATGATTGAGATTATCGGATTGTTTATCTATAACCTTATTGTGATTTCGCGACCAGAGGTAAACGAAATTGATTTATATATTATTGGTTCAGCAACTCTCTTAACACAATCTATAACTTTCTCGGTTAAATTAGTCATTGAGTAACTGAAAACTTACAAGTAACAGCACATTTACTAATAATCATTGATGACTGGAACTTACAAATAATTCCTTAGAAAACAGATATTTCACTATTGCCCTGGTTACAAACATTCTATCACCATTTACTGTGTGGCCAGTATCCTCTGATCAAAGATATAGAGAACCGGGGCCCTGAAATAAACTTGTGTGCCCAAAATCAAAAACAATTGTCACATTTGAACCTGAAATTCCAGAACTCCACATTTACAGTCATTATAAATGTAAGATGTTGAATATTTGTAATCCAATGTGAAGCTGGTGCTGCCTTAGCCAGTTTAATTAGTTTCAAAATATTCAACAGAATTTTGAAACATTTGTAGCAAATTTATTATTCGCTCTTGTTGATTGAAAAGGTTAATCCAGTAACTAGTAGTCATACTCCCTCCTTGGACGATATATGCCCACCATTTATTATATTATTTATTTCATTTATGCGTTAAAATCTGAGGGTGGTGTATGACCATAACACGCGTTGTCGGGTCATAATGTTTACCAGTATATCCCTTAGTCTGAGTCTGCTCTGACTCAACCTGCCCCTGTGACAGATATTTGGACAGACTGTCAGTCTGTGACAGTCTGTGACAGTCTGTCCAAATAGCTGTCACTGGGACGGGTTGAGTCAGAGCAGACTCGGACTATATATCCCTATGACCTTGCGCCGTACATGTATATTGTTAACCATTTAACATTTGAGTCAGACCAAAACTGCTGCAGTTGTCGAGGAAAATGTAAATTTTCCGACCAAAGTAAGATTATTTTTGAAAATTTATCACTGGAATGACTTGCGCTTGGTCTGCATATGGGCATTGTCTATGAGAAAATTTAAATTTTCATGAAAAAATTGGATTGTTAAAGTCTTAATATTACACTTCTAGAATTTGGATATTTCTAATTTATCCTTCCTATTTTTTGCAGGTGACTGATGGGCGATGGCTTCTAAACTCTAAACGGACTCAGTTTTTCCTGCTACGCCTAATGGATTTACTAACATGGATTTTATAAAAATAAAAATTTGATGACCTGTGTTACTCTATAATCTAATTTTTGTATGGAAACAGTATATTTGAACTAAAACATGATGATGGACGTTCGAAACATGATCAGCTACTACACACATCAATGGCTGACAGCTATGCCGGCGGCTGTTCTGGATCGACTGCCGACTGTTATCAACCATATTCCTGAGGGCTCAGCTAATGTGCATCTCACATAAGCTCTATGTATCATTTGAGATTGGGTGGGATTTGAATCAAATATCAATAAATTAAATTTAATCTCTTAATTATACCCACACGTTTTGAAAAAACTGCAGGGATATTACAATCACCTCCATCTGTCTGTCTGTCCATCCATCTCCTCAGAAAGCTTTTGGTAGAATTCAATCAAAATTATTGTGTAAATTACCGATATGCTTGTGGATTGGGAGACACCATTTACACTAGGCTCCATTCCCAGAGGGGTGTGGGTGGGGGGAGGGAGTGTGTAGGGTTGATGGAAGACTGTCAAAGTTAAAGGAATATAACCAAATCTGGTGATTTACCATATCATGGCCCTATGGGTGTAGAATGTGAGACAACCTAATACATTAGGCTGTGACACTGCTCGGGTCGGAAGAGGCTGATGGGGGAGGGGCAAAACGTCAACTGAATTTGTTATGTGAGTAGTGGCGACAGCAGAGTGAAATCTACACAATGTAACGTGCACAAGATAAAGGTAAGAGATGAATTGCCCATATCTCATTTTAATGGGAAAAAATTAAAATTTATAAAGGAAAGCTGGTGAATATTTTAGAATTAGCTTGCCTTTGCTGACCTGGTGAGTTGGGCAGCAACAGCTTTCCATCAAATCAAAGTACTTGAAATTGGTTTCAAAATATTCACCAAGTTAGCTGTATCTATGGTTACCATGAAATTTGGAATTCAGGATTCAAAGTATATAAACTGATCCCAACACGCGCAAATCATCGATGGAGCTTATGTAGAGATGGCGGGGCAAAGCTAAAAAATTATCCATTAGAAAATCTAAATTTCTGCTCTGTCCTTCCCTTTGTCAATTCCAGTTTTTACTATGTTTAACCCTTTCGTGACAAGTCCTGAAAACAATGTGGCATGGCAAATGATGGTTGTAGCCTAATTTCTCAATCCGAAAGAAAATTACATTTTAGTATGATGACTGAATTAATTATACCTACCAACCTTGTCTCTTTGAGTCCATTCATTATCCCCATACCTACCTTGTCTCCTTGAGTCCATTCATTATCTCCATGTTTTGAAAAAGAAATTTATTGTAAGCAGAGATTGGAGTCTTCCAGATTTATCTAGATTTCTGGATTTTTCATAGACCACTCTCGCACACCAGTTGACACCCTCTTCATGAATTGAAATTAAGCCAAATGAGCCACTATGTTCAGATAGGGCTAGTGATTACTAGATTCTACTTTAGCCCTTCAAATTTTCTATACAGACCAAGGGAAGACTATTTTTGAAATTGTACAACTGGAATGACTGGCTCAATTACCGAGCATTCTAGTGGTAAATTTTCAAAAAGTCTTGCTCTGTTAATCAACATTTCTTAAGATCACAGCAGAGGCATTCATTGGCCACCATGACCATTAAAGGGTTGACAAATGAAATTGTTGCCATTGGGCTGGTCATTGTATTAACCCTGGTCAATTTCTACTAGCCTCTGGCTCATGTTAATTTTAACTCCTGCTCTCACAGATCACTTCCTCTGATGACATCCAGATTTTTCAAATCAATCCACTCCAGTCTCTGTGTAATGAAACTAATTCAAACAAATTTGGTATGTGATTATGGAGTGCAGAGGAGACTCCCCCCAGGGATGGGATGGGTAAAGAGGTCAAAGTGGTGAGCATGGGGATTTGCTATAATGCGTCATCGACCTAGCAATCTAGTTATCACTCACTTACCATCATTGTTGAAGACTTGATGCTTGATAAATAACATTATGAACAGGAGTAATCAGAGAATGTAAACCACCGCCGAGACCACCCTACCGTTTTTGTCATATCCAAATTTGTTAAATCTTTATGTATGATCACACAAAGTCTGGAAACCCTTGTTTAGGTTATGTTGGTTTGTTGTGTTAAAATTTTTAACGAATCGGATCAGTAGTTTTTTAGATGCAATACTGGACGCATGCACACACATAATACCCTCTTTCCCCTTAGGGCAAGGGTAATAATCCAGGAATGAATAGCAATAAAGATCAAAAGTACCTGCAATCTAAAGAAACAATCTGTTGAGTATATTTTGACAAATTTAATTGGAATCTATTGTTGTCCAAAACAACGCCAGTTTCCAATCAAATTGGACTCGATATATTCAACAAATCTACTGTACATAGTCCAGTCTGATTACCTAAGATGAGATTCTCTCTCTCCCTCTCACTTCGAGTAAACTTTATTTGATATTTACACTGATAGCTTACAAATAATACAGTATTCAACCCTTTAATACGCAAGCTTTACCACTGGAACATGTTGTCACCTAATGCAGCAACATCTTCCAGTCCAATCGATCTCAAAATATTCAACAATTTAATCACCAGTCCTACTAAGTAATATGACACTCTTACATAGAAGAAACTGTATTTGACATACATGTAGTTTACAATGGCAGCTTATACAATAAGTGATTCGAAATAAAATGGTACAGTAGATTTACATCAAGCGCATCAGATTTAACCCTTACCACTCTTATGTCAATATTCTATCTTTTAATGTGCCAATAGCCTGGAAAACTGGTACTGTTCTACTTCTACTAATAGAAACTGGTGTACATTTTTTAACAACTTTGGTTTGGTAGATGATGTTGCTATCTACGACAGCAACATCTTCCACCAAATCTGTTGAGACAAGAACACCAGTTCTTTTAATTTAATTTGAAAATTTAAAATTTTGACAGAATGGTAGGGGTTAATAAAATAGTGCAGAAGATAGATAGAATTACAGAATCATCATTTTCATGAAATCTCAACCAGATAACTGTCCTATTCGCCATATGAGCCTGAAGAAAAAAAGAGGAGAAACATTTACAAGATGAAAGAACAATAGAAAACGGAAATAAAATTGGAACAGTCAACAAAGGTGATTTCAAAGAGCTAATATGTCTCATGACTGGCATTACTTTAATAATGCATGTTACGGGCCCGTATTGACCCAGTAGCATCCCCGTAACATGCGGTATCATGATTGATGATTGAGGAACAGAAATTAGACCGTAGATGCACGCCAATATCTCCCTAGAAGCTAAATGACGGGTGTGATATAATGGTATTAATGGGCAAGCTATGTAAGGATGCACACTTTAAATCTTGTAGGCGTCAGTGTAGCTATTCAGCTGTATGTAATATTTTACCGACGCAATTATAAATTAGGTTAGATATTCTCACTAAGCGATTCCGGCCATCAGGGAATCGAGTACTCGGTTAAATAAAGGAATCGGCACGCTATCATTGACGATTTTACGCTAGGAATTTCATTCACAGAAAACTATTTATATTTTCCCGTAGAAATTTGTAAATAAACTGAATTGACCAATCAACAGTGGATTTATAAAATTCAGTCATCTGACGTAATGTAACGCTATGTTTGATTGGATAAAACGCCCGTAATGCTTGTGTATTTAGCGATCGAAAACTGGTGCTCTTAAAGCCGTCCAGACGGCGCGTAGTTCTCTACGTCAACTTGTTGAAAACCGTCCAGATGGCTCGTAGGTTTATTTGTACGCTTTTTGCGCGCCGTCTAGACGGCTCGTAGGTTCCTTAGGGTTAACGGTCAAGATTGATCAAGAAAGAGTATGTTTATGCCTTTACTGGTAAAGATTGATCAAGAAAGGGTGTGTTTACACATTTAATTGTCGAGATTGATCAAGAAATGGTGTGTTTACACATTTAACGGTCAAGATTGATCAAGAAATGGTATGTTTATGCCTTTACTGGTCAAGATTGATCAAGAAAGGGTATGTTTATGCCTTTAATGGTCAAGATTGATCAAGAAAGAGTATGTTTATGCCTTTACTGGTCAAGATTGATCAAGAAAGGGTATGTTTACACCTTTAACGGTCAAGATTGATCAAGAAAGGGTATGTTTACACCTTTACTGGTCAAGATTGATCAAGAAAGGGTATGTTTATGCCTTTAATGGTCAAGATTGATCAAGAAAGGGTATGTTTATGCCTTTACTGGTAAAGATTGATCAAGAAAGGGTATGTTTACACCTTTACTGGTCAAGATTGATCAAGAAAGGGTACGTTTACACCTTTACTGGTCGAGATTGATCAAGAAAGGGTATGTTTATGCTTTTACTGGTCGAGACTGATCAAGAAAGGGTATGTTTATGCCTTTACTGGTCAAGATTGATCAAGAAAATTAAATCTTTTACTTATTGAGCAAGGCATTCCTATGATAAATTTTCAATAATAGTCTTGCAATTGGACATTCCTCAAGACCACTGCCAGCCAGAGTTCACTCTCTTGGTCATTAAATTGTTGAATTTATGATATAAATTTTTCTTTGGTGTCTACCATAGCCATCATGGAAATGTGGTCATTAAGACAGCTAAGTGGTCTTATAATTAGTCAAGCCAGTTGTCCTAAGCGTGTAGGACATCAGTTTCATGCTCACAAATTGGAGGTTTTTTAACCCTTTAACAATTTTCTCGTAGAAAGTGCCAATTTGCAGACGAAGATAGTCTGTGTGTGTGTGTGTGTGTGTGTGTGTGTGTGTGTGTGTGTGTGTGTGTGTGTGTGTGTGTGTGTGTGTGTGTGTGTGTGTGTGTGTGTGTGTGTGTGTGTGTGTGTGTGTGTGTGTGTGTGTGTGTGTGTGTGTGTGTGTGTGTGTGTGTGTGTGTGTGTGTGTGTGTGTGTGTCCACATTATCAGTATCATGTGCAGATGTGCGTGTTTTTTTCGCTGCCAAAAGATTTTCATTACAGAGTTAACCCTCTTTAAATGTCTTAAAGCCAATACATAGACAGCATTGCCAATCATTTCTTGTCACCGCAACTCCTACAGTTTAGCTCCGATTCTTTTGAAACTTGGTAAGTGTTATCATTACCATGTGAAGGTGTGCAGGTGCTCTCCGTATACCTGTACGTCCATGCATCTGTCCAAAATGTATGTATGTCTCTGTCAGTCCATCCATCTCTGACAATCATTTCTTGTCGACGCAACTCCTAGAGGTCTCAATAGATTAACTTCAAATTGTGTCCACATTACCAGTATCATGTGCAGATGTGCATGTGCATTTTTCGCAGCCAAAAACCTGTTCATTACAGAGTTATCCCCCTTTAAATATCTTAAAGCTGATACATAAACTGCATTGCGAATCATTTCTTGTCACTGCAACTCCTCCTACAGTTTAGCTGTTTCTTTTGAAACTTGGTAAGTGTTATCATTACCACTTGAAGGTGTGCATGTGCTATCCATATACATGTACGTCCATCTGTCTGTCTGTCTGTCTGTCTGTCCATCCATCCATCTTTGACAATGATTTCTTGTCAATGCAACTCCTCCTAGAGGTAGGCTTGCACGACTTCACAATTTAATCGAAAACTTTCTACGATGTAATTTAAAAAAATCGAAAAATCGTGAAAAAATTGAGCAGATTATAAGATTTTAAAACTCATCATTTAGCAGTAAAAGAATACAGTTATAATCCATTCGCGCATGTATCCGTTGTGTTTTTTCTTGATCGCTTCACGCATGTGTTCACTAAGTCATAATCAAAACGCAAAGCTCTATGGTAAACCAGCTAACAATAGCGAGGTAACACCTTTGTCATTGAGAAAACCAGCTAGTTACTCCATCGAATCACCATATAATTTTCTTTCTTTCGCTGCAGACCCTGAGTCTGTCATACAATACCAAGTATATACTTAGTTGCAGACTGTTAGGCAATAATCACTGAACATAATTGTTTTTAATTCTTTCAGCAATTTCAGGCTGTGTACTAATTTTTCCTTTTTGATTCGGTTGTCATGCCTAATTAAATAAAATAACGCAACAGCATCCAGATTGTTGTATTTTCAAATGTAAATGTAAATCGTACATTCTGAAAGCAACTATAAACTGCGCTATAGGAGTAGTTTACGCCATTACTATCATAGTTACTCAAAGCTACCGTCCTATGTATATGGATTGCGCAGTATCGCCCCTGGTACTAATATTAGCGTCCTCGCGCTACTCGGGGAATGGCCTAAACTCCTACAAAGGGAGGCTATAAGCGGAAGCAGGATTTATATTTTTACTCGACGACATCTTATGTCAAATTTTGATGAAATAAATGATGTTATTAAACTATACGCAATATTTAGGCAGTCCCAATTAATAATTTCACTCCTGCGATGATGGATATAAGGTATACATTAAGCATAGAAAATTAATTTCTTTTTCTAATTTTTGTGCTATTTTTGTATCATTTATTTAAACTTTTTCAAGAAATTCCAAGTCCCAGTTTTGGTGACTTGTCACGTTACCCCGGTTCATACTTTTGGGAATTTGGACCTACGATTTAATCGAAAATCGCGATTTTTTTTATAAAATCAATCGCGATGTTTCAAAGCAAAAAATTGCGCAACCCTACCTAGAGGTCTCATTGGATTAGCTTAAAATTTTGTCCACATTATCAGTATAATGTGCAGATTTGCAGGTGCTTTTTTTCGCAGCCAAAAGATTATTCATTGCAGAGTTATCACCCTTTAAATATCTTAAAGCTGATACATGTACTACATTGCCAATCATTTCTTATCAACGCAACTCCTCCTACAGCTTAGCTGCGATTCTTTTGAAACTTGGTGTGTGTCACCATTATAACATGTAGATGTGCATGTGCTATCCGTATACCTGTACATCCATCCGTCCGTCCCAAATGTATGTTCATCTGTCAGTTCATCCTTGTCAATGCAACTCCTCCTACAGTTTAGTTAAAATTCTTTTGAAACGTGGTAAATCTAGTCATTACCATCTGAAGATGTGCATGTGCTTTTCTCGTGGCCAGAAAATTATTCATTACAGAGTTATCACTCTTTAAATATTTGAAAGCTAATACATGAACCGCAGTACCAATCATTTCTTATCAACACAACTCCTACAATTTTGTAACTTGGTAATGGTTCTCATTACCACTTGAAGATGTGCATGTGCTATTGTATGCCTGTACATCCATGCATCTGTATAGAATGTATGTATGTCAGTCTGTCAGTCCGTCCATCTGTGACAATCATTTCAAGATTTCAACACAACTATAGTTTAGCTATGATACCAGATGTCTCTGTTTGATTGACATTAAGGGAGTCTACTCCATCCTCAGAAACCTGGACTAGAGTAGAGTTGTGGTTATTGCATTAGAAGGCATTAAATGCAAGGTTAGAAATCGTTTTCTGGCACTAAATATAAGTAGATTTATTTAGCAAGTAGTGATTGAACGATAAGTATGTTTATGTGGTTAATAAAATGACAGACCAACCCTAATGGGGTCTATGGTCATTATCTCTCCCCTGAAATACTTAAAATTCATCAAAATTGTCTTGTTCGTGCCAGATTTTGAAGAATTTTGAACCTATGCTCTCAATTCCTTTGTCACTGAATATATTACTTGAAGAAGCAGTGCTATGATTCCATCTTGACGAAATTCATCTGTATTTTCCTGAGTTATCTCCCTTGATGAACCTAAAATTCACCAAAATAGTCTTGTCCGGGAATAATAGTTGAACGGAATTGAACCAGTACATACAAAGCTATCTTTCATTAAGGCGAGATGCAGTGTCAGGATTTCATTTTTCTTAATGTATGTTTATCTGAATTGTTTGGATCTGGGGGGATATGCCGTCTTCTGATGGCTCTTGTTGAAAGTTTACCACTGCAATGACTGGCTCGGTTATCGAGCCAGTCATTCCAGTGTGTGTGTGCATAGTAATCATTTTATCCATCTGGATGTAACTTATGCTAAATGTTAGCATGACCTGCCTTTCATAATTCAATAAGACTTAAATGGAAATTTTATGCAACCCTCAATTAATGATTTCACCTGGACTGCTTCACCAATAAAGTGTTAGCATGAGGTCCCTGAATTAAGAGCATATGTCCATCTTAGTATATTGCAGATGTGATTTGTTTGATAGTTATATATGGTTCAGTGGTCACTCACCTTCGAAGATTTAATGGTCAAGCCAGCCAAAATAGCCTCCATAGAGGTCTAGATTAATATCCTTTTATAGGTCAAGAAACAACTAATTTTGTCAAGCCCCTAGTGAAACTGAGGATCTCGACATAGAGAGCCAAATGTCATCTGCCACCCGCCGGCTGGGGTCCGGCATCCAACAATAATTAGGTAAATGTTAAAGTTTTTCAATACACATTTAATTCAAATAGGATGTATCTGATATTAAATAGATGTTAATCTTATTTCAGATCTTGTATTGTACCGATAGATTATGGTTTATAGATTCCATATCATTCATATCCTGTCACATTCTCTTTTCTGTATCACAATTATCTGCTTTGTTATATCGCGTAAATGTTTACCAGCGATCGCCACAATTTTGTCTCCTCAAGCGATAGTGTGTAATGTCATGCAAGTGCCAATGCATTACATTCTTTATTATGTAATACTTATCTCATTGAATATTTCGAAACTAATTTGACTAGAGGTTGTTGCTGTCTATGGTAGCAACAACTTCCAGTCAAATTAGTTTCAAAACATTCAACAGCTTACCTGTATGATTGCTTTTATATGAAATTGCCAAACTATAGCTGGCACCTCTACGACCGAGCGTATATACCGAGGCGGGCACACTAGGATGTTTCTGATTGGTTGAAATGTAAATCATGACAGCTATCAGAGGCTGTAGAAATGTACCACCATTTAGCTACTAAAACCTGAATATCTTTCTTTAGTGGCATGATAAAAAGCTTATAATTACTGCATAGTTTATAAGTGTCATATTAGATCACCTGAATAGCTATTAAAAGAGGGGGTTAGCTATCCTTTAATAAAGCTTTACAAATTTGATCTATACCATATTTTTACGTGGTTTAGATGTAGATTATTTTGAGCCAAGAACGAGGTAGAAGTTTTTCAAAGAACACTTAATTATATCCCGACCTTGCAGGGGTATATAGTAATTGCTTAGTCCATGCTTCCGTCTGTGCATATGTCTGACCCCAATTTTTTGTCCAGACTATTTTCAGGTGGATTTTATGTATAGTCACCAAACTTGGTATATGAATGCATCATGGTGTAAAGGCGTGTCATGTATCAAAAGTGACCTACTTTTCATAGTTCACTGAACATCATAGATTATTCTTGTCCAGGCTGTAGTTTCAATAGTTTATTGTATACAGTAGCCAAACTTGGTATATGGATGCAATCACAGTTTAAGGGTGTGTCATGTGCAAAAAGTAAGTCGCTGTGACCTACTTTCACTGAACATCATGAATTATTCTTGTTTGGGCTGTATTTTCAAGTTTTATGTATCCAGTAACCAAACCTGCTTTATTGATGTATCATGGTCTAAAGGTGTGTCATGTATCAAAAGTAGGTCAACATGACCTAGTTTTCACATTTCACTGAACATCATAGATTATTCTTGTCCAGGCTGTACTTTCAAAAGTTTTTTGTATACTGTACCCAAACTTGGTGTATGGATGCTTTGTAGGTTATTGTTGTGTGGCATATATCAAATGATGGTCAACCTGACCTACTTTTCATGGTTCACTGAGCATAATAGAAAATTCTGTCTAGGCTTTAGTTTGAGTCTTTCATATACATTAACTAATCTTAGTGTATGGTATCAATTCATGGTTCACCCAACCTAAAATTAATTGCATGCATTCACTGAAAGGAGGGATTATGTGGAGCGTATGGGTATCCTTTATGATGCACTGCATCACTAAAACTCTCATTCATCAAGGGCGCTTATCTGATGTTAATAAATCTGTACAGATTTGATCCATGGCCATCAGTGCATCCAGTCTCCATAATCATTGTGATTTTCACATGTTGTCCGTACTTTAACAGGGTCTGGACTTAGTTTATTTGTGATTTAAGTCCAGAATTAGAAGAATTTTAAAGTCTTTCAAAGGTCTTTTAATTTATCAAGAACTTATCTGATCCCAACAAAACATTAAAGATTTGTCATCGTTGCATTCAGTTTGCGGAAAAAGTAAAATGGAAAATCACAGAAAAACAAAAAAATCATATTTTCTTAACAGATTTTAACCATAAAATGTTTAACCCTTACTACTCTGACATCAATAGTCTATCTTTTACCATGTCTATAGCAAAGAAACTGGTGTACATGTACATTTTTCAACAATTTTGATGGACGATGTTGCTGTATTTGACAGCACCATCTTCCACCAAATCTGTGGAAAACTGTACACCAGTTCATCTTTTAATTTAATTTGAAAATTAAATAAATCTGTGGTACGGGTTAAAGAAAAATTGTCTTTTTAGTGTGATGCTTTTCTGATGTCATGCATCACTGAAACATGCTTTGTTTATATTTGATAGATTGTGCAAACCGATCGGGATCGGAAGTTAACATTGCATGTTTTGCTTCTCGAACAAGATGAACAATATGCAGGAAAGCTGGAAATCTTTGAGGGCAATGTCATCGGTACACCAAAGGCAGTCATCGAAATTAAGAATGGTAGCTATACTCAATCGATAACCACAAAAGGAAACATCATGGGTATGCGCTTCTCATGGTCTGGTCCAATGGAACGAAACTGTCGTATCTTTAAGCCATGTTTGAGATTCCTCTTGCAAGTGACAAGCCAGAAAGGTAGTTATACTTTGTTAATACAATATCACAGTTCTTTGTAAGCAGAGTAGGCATATTGATTTGCATTTGTCTACCTACCTCTCTCAAATTTCACATCTTATTCTCACTCTCTGTGATGATTCTATCACTAAATATAAATTTAATTGTGATTCGATCAATGGTTTTGCAAAAAAAATTTAGTTCTGTCACAAAAACACTTATAGGAAATGTATTAGTGGGGACCTACTTGCATGGTTCAGGAACTAGTGTTATGTCACTTAGCTCAGAACTCAGTTCCTTGTTCCTGATTACTTATAACTCAAGTTCTACTGAAATGCTCCTCACCTAATTTAGCCAGAATGTTACCGCTTGAGCCTGAAAA
The DNA here is from genome assembly GCA_034401795.1 of Chaetoderma sp. LZ-2023a. Taxonomy (NCBI): domain Eukaryota; kingdom Metazoa; phylum Mollusca; class Caudofoveata; order Chaetodermatida; family Chaetodermatidae; genus Chaetoderma; species Chaetoderma sp. LZ-2023a. The sequence goes on from CM067373.1 coordinate 62,883,353, forward strand.
AGTTATTGATTTGTATGTCAAAAGGTCATTGAAATTTGCATTAAGGTGAACTCTTGGTGGTCAAAGTTACCTCTTCGCTTTTGGCAGAACTACCGTTAACCCTTTAACCCTCAAATTTATTCAAGAAAATTTATATTTTCTCGTAGAAAATGTCTATTTGCAGACCAAGAGAAGTCTATTTTTGAAAATTTACTACTGGAGTGACTGGCTCAGTTATCGAGCCAGTCATTCCAGTGGCAAATTTTCAAAAATAGGCTTCTCTTGGTCTGAAAATGGACATTTCTCAAGACAAGTGCTAAAGCCATTTAGCCGCTTATATGAGTGTTAAAGGGTTAATCAGACATGTTGAATAGAAATGTTAGAAGATAATCTATAGTTAGTGTTAGTGTTACCAGTTTTCAAGTCAATAGAAATGAGTTCCCCTTCATCACAGATGTCTATTACATTAAGAAAAAAACTAAAGTTGAGATCACGGCATGCTGGCATAGGCTAGTTAAAGAGTGGACTGGCAACGGGCATACTTATATCTCATTATTTGGTCCTCTAACGATTTCACATTTCCTTCGATGTATTAAGTTCTGCTTGAAGCATTTTAATGAAACCTGACTTGCATAGTAATTATACAGTGTGACAGAAGCAGCCCATTTTTCATGTGTCCATCTGTTCCTCCATCCATCTGTCCATTCAGCTTCCCAGGCTTGTTGAGCATGTGGCAAGAAGGATCCTATTCTGATAAGCAGTTTGTCCATCCATCCATCTGTCCATTCATCTTGATGGACATTACTGCGCAAATAATTAATGCATAGTAAATTTCAATAAATGAACCAGGTCATTCCCCAAAAAAAATTTCAAAAATAATGTTGTCTTGCAAATCAGCATTCTTAGCCATTTCATAATGAACCCAGCCCAAACCAGGCTCTGCAGTGGTCTTGAGGAATGTTCATTTGTAGGCCAATAGAATTTTATTTTTGAAAATTTGTCACTGGAATGCCTGGCTCGATAATCAATTTGAGAACAATTAGAGTAAAATAGTTGTTGCCGGATTAAGCTGCAGCAGCTTTTACTCAAATAATTTTCAAAGTAATCAGATATTTACCGTAAGCAACAAAAGCATGCAAGAGGAAAAGTGGGAGAATAATACCAAGCCAAATGATATGGAAAGTATTTTTTTTATGTTGCAGAGGTAGATTCTGAGTTCCAGTTAGTTGAGTCATTTGTGAACCACAACAATGGATATGGAGTTAACATTCAAGACATGCGCAGTAAAGTGTGGTTCAATACTACAGAGGTATCGTTCAATGGCTATGGTGCTGGAATACGCATTTATCAAGGTGCAGGTGAAGTGATAGTGAATCATACACGCGTGGAAGAAAACTCTAGATGTGGTGTGAATATTTCCTATGCTGGAGGTTTTACACTCTTCAACTACACTCAGGTGATTCGCAATCATGGGTACGGGGTGATCACTGAATATATGCTAGTGAACAAAACCAGACGAGAATTGTCACAGGCAATGGAGGTTATGAAGAGCCGTTTTGAACTGAATGAATGGATCGCGCTTCGAGTCGGCAACTATTGTAGGAGTGCATATGTACCAGATGATCTAAAGTTTATGTATGTTTCCGTAAATCATAGCTCTTTCATCAATAATTTGGATGAAGCAATAGAATATTTATCGTGTAATATATCAACTCAACCAATGCGAAACTTTAGTTTGGCGTTTAATACATTCAGTGGAAATGAACGGCATGGAGTGATTATGTCTCCTTTGGTGAATACACTGGGTATTATGATCAATAACACATTTGAGAACCATATGTTGGGTGCACTTCGAATTGACAATGGCTATGATCTCTTAATAAGTAGATGGTATACTGGCCTCCCTGTGCGTTATAAAGTCTGGGGCAACCTGTTCCGTTCCAATACAGGTCGATATGCAGCAAGTATTCGGCTGACGCAGAACAGTCCACTACAGGAATTGAAATTTTATTTTAACAGATTTGTTGACAATGAAATTGTTCAATCGTTCCCATTGCTGAACCCGCGGAGTAGAGCAAATGCTGTGGTAGTGATATCATCGACAAATGTGGAATTCCTTCGGAATGATTTAGGATATAATTCTCTGAGCACTAATGCATTAGGAACACATTTAGTTGACCCAATTGCCAAGATTAACGCCAGATTAAATTGGTGGGGTTTTCTGGAAAGTGACTTAATTTATAGCCGATTGTTTGAACAGGGAACTCGCTACAACTTAGCAAAAATTGAGTATTATCCTGCATTAATGTACGACCGCATTTATGAAGATTTTCCTAACACTGACTGGCCTCAGAATGCATGGAAGTTTGAGAGAATTGTAAATACAACTCATTATCTTGGTGGGGTTCTTGATAGGAATTTTGTCACAATAGAGAATCGTCAATATTATGTAGACAAGGATATTTTCATTTTGCCTGGTTATCAACTAGAACTTTTTCCAGGTACACGATTAATGTTTGCATCTTCTGTTGGAATGATCATCCATGGTGCACTGATTAGTGATGGCACTGATTCAAATCCAGTTCTCCTTACCTTGGATGATCTTAATGTCTTGCCAATGGCTAATCGTACGGCTACAGTGCGTCTGCAGGAAGGTTATGATGACTATGAGGGTCGGTTAGAAGTCGAGATCAATAGTGAATGGGGAACAGTTTGTGATAAGGTACTGTAATCACACTGCAGGTCAGAAATAACTTCACATATTTCCAAAACAAAAACAGAAAAATCAGTTAGTACAATTTTGAACACGATGTAAGAAATGTTTTGTTGAATATTTTGAGCATAGTTGGATTGGAAGACATTGCTGCTTTAGACATTAATGTCTTCCAATCCAATTATATTCAAAATATTCAAAAGTATGTTTTATTTTGTTTTGGAAACCTATTACGTTATTTCTGAGCTGTACTATAATCAGTGATAACTTTCAAAAATAGTCTCTTGGCCTGCAAATAGACATGTCTCAAGGTCAAGTACAGAAGCTGTACTTGGCTGCCTTGACCTTTAAAGCATTAGCAAGAATTAAATAATGACTAAATGATGCCTAAACAAGCAAGAGAAATCAGAGATTGAAGACTTTGCTGTTCTGTTTTTGCCACATTATTTAAAACGTTTTTAGATTGTCAGGATTTTTTCAGATTTTTCGGATCAACCCAAAGTTGTGGAATCCTAGCGTATGGTTACATCATGTATTAAAATTTGAGCCAAATCAGACCAGCAGTTTCCGAGATTCATAGACACATAATTTGATCAAATTCAGATCAGCCTTCATTTATCTGGATTCTCTTGCACGGGAAGTTCCTTCATTGTGTTAAAATGTGAGCCAAATCAGGGCACACGCACCCGCTTATACACACATGCATGTACGCATGCACACGCTCGCACGCACGCACACATGAATGCATTTACTGACTTCCTCTTACAGGGCGAGCATAGTAACTAATGTGCTACAGAAAATCTGACAAATTTAGAAAAATTGTCAGCTCTTAATCTTTTTATTTGATGTTCTACAGTCACAAAATTTCCAGAACTGGCCAATAGCAATAGAAGCATGGTCTTCAAATTGAAGTCAATATATACACCTGTGCAAAAGTTAAGCACCAGCAAAAACAATAGAACGTAGAAACATGATGGTACAACTAGGCTGCCATACTTTTTGTCCCCGCGTTAGCTGACATAATTCCAAGTACGAAATGCACATGCATGCATGACTTCACGCCGCTTGATGTCCGTGCGTGGCAGGAAACAGCACACGTGTTCAGTTATGTAAAAGTCCAGTTTGAGGTGTAGAACATTACATACAGATTTAGGCGACAAGATTAGGAATTTTGTGTTCATGACCGTGGTTTATTTGTACAGAGAGAATTAGCTCTTGATTGTGAACCGCTATGGCAAGACGAAGGTTAAGTGATCGTGTGAAATGGCAAATCATAGGCATGCATACCACTGGTATGGCATGCAGATAGATTGGCAGACAGCTGAACATTAACCATACTGTAATCAGTCGTTTGATTTCAAAACATGGGCAAACTAACGAGGTGAAGGACAGGCCTAGATCTGGAAGACCGAAGAAGACTACTGCCCGTGATGATCGAGCCCTAGTACGCCTTGTTAGGAGATCTCCATTCACCAACAGCAGAGTGCTCAGCCAGCAATGGGAAACGCGCAATAGAGTGTCAATGTCTACCGTCAAAAGGAGACTGTATGCTGCTGGCATGAAAGCTAGGAGACCTGTCAGACGTCCTCTCCTCACTGCACACCACAAAGAGGAGCGTCTGAGGTGGTGCAACGAAAGAAGACACTGGAACATGAGATCCTGGAGACGGGTACACTGGTCTGATGAAAGTCGGTTCCTGCTTCATGCCACAGATGGTCGAACTCGTGTATGGAGGTCCAGACGCACGGCGTACGACCAACGTAACATCATGGAAGAAGTTCCATTTGGTGGAGGTTCCGTTATGATATGGGGGTGCATCTCATTTGATTGTAAGCTGGATCTGTTGACTGTACCTGGAACACTAAATGGATAAAGATATCAAGATTCCATACTGGATAGAGTTGTGGTCCCTCATTTTGTAAATCATGCACCTGGAACCCACCCTATATTCATGGATGACAACGCCCGACCACATCGTGCTAGAGCTGTGCATGAATACCTCCGCCAGAATGCCATCGAAACCCTACCATGGCCAGCAAGGAGCCCTGACATGAACCCTATTGAGCATATCTGGGACATTCTGGGAAACATGGTGAGAAGGAGGGATCCTCCTGTGCAGAACCTACAGGAATTAACAGACGCACTCCATCTTGAATGGCAACGAATACCACAATGCCGTATCAGTCAGTTGGTGACCAGCATGAGACGTCGTGTCCAGGCCGTCATCCAGGCACAAGGTGGATATACCCGGTATTAATAATGACAGTCTCAAACTCGTGCACAGATGTTAAACTTCGTTTTCAGACACCATTAATGACAATCTAGCCACGTGTGTCAACTGTAGGGCAATAGTTGTCAGTTGTGTCAACGTAACCATATTCAGGCCTCGTTTTCAAGTTCAAACAAAAACATACAGTGTTTCCCCACCATCATAATCAGCATTCCTCTAGTTGCATTATTACCTCTTGCACTAAGATGGATGGGTACATAAATGTTTATGCTATTGCTTTCTTCATAGCACATGAATATACCCTCGTATGTGCGTAAAAATAGGGTGGTGCTTAACTTTTTCACAGGTGTATAAATCATGATTTTTGTCTAGAACCGATTGGTTTTCTTGCTTAATGACAGTAAAATTCTCAACATGTATCTATATCCCTAAACCTAACCCTAGGTATGGTAGCTCTGTAATAAGGGAAAATTAGTTACCTCTCCGGGATGTAGAAATTGTTTGAGTGTAGCCTTTGTGACCATCTCGGTTACTTCTTCAGCATGAGCTGACAGTCACTGACTACGTCACTCTGGTCAGTTAGACTGAGTTAGTGTGAAAGATGTGACCGAGATGGTCACAAGGCTACACTCAAACACTGTGCATCCAGAAGGTAACTAATTCTTCCTTATTACGAATCATCCTGGATCGGGACCAACATTTTTGGAAACCTTCTCTGCCTATTATTGTTTTATGCCTGAGTTCTCTTCATAGGGGACTGTGAAGAAGAGTCGACCTTCATAATGGGAACTACAAGATCAGGTCTTTTTGTGGCCATTGGTTAAATGACCATCTTTCCTAACCTTTGAATGGCCAAATTTAGGCTCTACAATTGATTTAGGAAATGTCCATTTAAGGCTCATGAAAAGAGTGTTTTTAAAAATTTACCACTGGAATAAGTGAGCCGGTCATTCCACTGGAAACTTTTCAAAAATAGTTTTCTCTTGGCCCACGAATGGAGATTCACGAAGCAAGAATTTCAACTTTCTTAACAAAGCTTGACCATTGAAGGGTTAAATAAACATTAAAATATTCAGTAAATTTCTTCTATAATTGAATTGATAATCATTTTGTAAGAGCTCAGTAGTGATGTTGTTATGATGCACATTCAATTCGGGGGAAATTACAGGCACTTGGAAGACAGTGATCAGCCTTTATTGATCATTCATTAGAGCAATGGTTTCTTAAAAACCTGTAGCCACATGTCTCAGCACATGTACCCACACCTGACTAGACCATGCACCAGCCTCTTAGACTACATCATTGCTCATGACGACGACGAATGACTCTGGGTGGGTTAGTGTTACAATCACTTTTTCATATTTGGAAATTTCCAGTCATGCCTCAAAATGGCTGTTTTCATGGACAAGGACAAGGGAGATCACTCAAGGCTTAGAAGGAATTTTAGGAGTGCCTAGAAAGGCATTAAAATGTCACATACTATAGACAGACTGTTACCATTAGAACTATGAAGTGAAAACTCTATCTGGTCACACGGACGCATACACGCATGCATGCACATGAGACACATATCACATACATCATGATTTCCACTTAATCTACAGTTATTTATCTGTTGATTATCCATGTGCAGGTACATGCCGCAGGACAATAAGACATCATATATTTGTATTGTTCTTTCAGGGGTGGACAGATCGAAATGCTGCTCTTGTCTGCCAACAACTGGGACTCTCTTACAACCCACACTATGGCCGTGTTCGCCTTTTCCGTGTTGCTATGTCTGCTGTGCCTATCTGGATGAGTGATGTTTCGTGTGATGAGGTTGATCTTGATTTAGCTCGATGTCGTGCTGTGAAGCAGGCTGATCACTCATGTAACCATGGCAATGATGTGTTTCTCCGATGTCAGCCACCATCATGGGCTGGTATGCGTGTAATAATAACCCATTAACCCTCAAATTTGTTCAAGAAAATTTAAATTTTCTCAGATAATGTCCATTTGCAGAGCAAGAGAAGACAATATTTGGAAATTTACCACTGGAATAACTAGCTCGGTTATGGAGCCAGTCATTCCAGTGGTAAATTTTCAAAAATATTCTTGTTTTTGGCTGATATAAGTGTTAAATGGTTGATGGTTAAGCGGGCCAAAAATAGCTATTGAAGGTATCTGGAAATAGACCAGAAAACAGTATTTCACAAAATCTTAGCACTGGATTTATTGTCTTGATCAGCAAGAAGGTTATAACCAGCAAGGAAATCATGCCAATGGTAAAATTTATCTTGGTATAGGAATGGTAATTTGCTGGGTTTACTACCTAAATGACCCTGAATGAGTAAGCATGTATTACATGCTATGGGAATATGATGAATGTGTACATAATACCTCCTGATCTCAGCCCAATGTAAATGTAAAATACTCTAGTCTCAACACAAAGTGTCACGAGACACGTAAGCACTTTGTTTGTTTCTGTGTGTCTGTGTGTGTCTTTGAACAAAAGTTTGAAGAACAATATTGATTTTGCGATCAATGAATGGTCGCCGGTCAAGGTCGTCAAAAAGAGGTTGTGTGTGGCACTTATTATTCTCTGAATGCCTGGGATTTCTGGAAACGAATATTTTCACATTGAAATCAGTTTACTTCACCTTGTGATCTTTTTCCTAATATATGTTGTTTAATCTTTCCACAGGTGTAACATTGCCTGCTGTGGTTAAGAATAGTATGAGCCGTGAAACCCAGATCCGGAACACTATAATTGAAAAAGCGGGCATGTTTGATGCTGCCACGATGGAGTTTTCACCAGGATTACGAATCGATTACAACTTTTTTGTTATCACAAAACTAACTGTTCGCAACTGCGTATCTGATGGAATCCATATTAAATTCAATCACCCGTATTCTGAGAATCGCTTAGAATATTGTAAATCACTCAACAATTTGGGAAATGGTATTGTTACTCGAAGTGCTTACCTTAATGTGTCATATTCTGTTTTGACTCATAATGGTGAAGCTGGGTTTCGATTTGATCCTTTTTTCACTGAATACGATGCATTGAGTGTTAGGAATTTTATACATGATACGCAGGTAAAAACATTCACTAAAATGGATTATTATCGGTTGGGAGAGAATTCCATGGTGTATTTAGTATCTGGAGTTAGCAAAAGCCCAGAAGACAGGACATATATTATGGAGATTGAAGCATCAGGCCAACATAAAACAGTTACTCTGGAGATACTGGATTATAACCCACTAACTAACATTGAACAGGTGATGATTTATGATGGTGACCGGTCAGCAATTGGGATGCCAGGGACGAGGACATGGAGTATTGAAAAAGATCTGGTTGATTTTCCTATTAAATCACTTAACAAAAACAAATTAACTATTAAGTACACAGTGAACGGGATCCGATCTGGACGGCTGGCCTTTGTCGCACATTCACGTGAGTATCTATACACTGGCATATCACAAAATGGATCACTTTTAATTGCGAGTGTAGCCTGAATTCCACAAAGCTAAAAATGAATGCTTTTCAGTCAGATGGCCTTTAACCCTTATTACGCTGATGCCAAACATTAATTGTTTTGTTAAAGTTTGGGCCGAATCAGAGCAGTAGATTTTAAAATATCCTTAGTTGCCATATTTAATCTAATCTGATCTGATCAAGATCCACGGTTTATTCAGATCATAGCCAGAGTTTGGCAAACCTTTTTCATTGTAAGATTTGTCACTGTGTTAAGAATATGAGGACAATCGGAGCAGTGGCTTTTTAGTTGCCTATCCAGACACAGGAACATGCACACACGCATGCACGCACGCACTCACGCATGCACGCACACATGCACGCACGCACGCACGCACACACACACACACACACACACACACACACACACACACACACACGCCATTCCCCTTATAGGGTGATATTAATGGACATTTCCAGTTTTTAGCTATGCCCCGCCCATCTCTATCTAAGCTCCACCCACACCTCGTCAGTGTTAGGATGATTGATCTCTGAACTCTCTGTCTATCAATTTCCAGAAAACTATATAAGTAAGATGTTAAATATTTTGAAACTAATTTGACTGGGCACTGTTGCTGCCTACAGCAGTAACAGCTTCCATTCAAATTAGTTTCAAAATATTAAACAGAAAGTTTATTAATTGGTAAAGCCATACGATTCGAATGTGTTGAACTATTAAGCATTAAAGATGGACTATATCGAGTCATGACGCCATGATTATGACATCATATTACATGTCACATAGTTGATTATGACATCATATAATAGATAACTTATACTAATTGTCAGTCACAAATAAATATATGACAAACAAACAGAATGACTGGCAGACTTATACCAGTTACGAATTGCAAGAAAAATACTACAACAATTCTTTGTTTTCTTTTCTGCAGGTGACTTGCTCCATAGACTCAGTGTACCCACCTTCATTATGAATAACTGCACACTGGACCAGAACAGACTGGGTATCGTTACAAAACATTACAACAACCCATCCAATGAAAAATACGAGATTTTCTTTCGACACAAGGAAGAGGTTTTCTTATTTAATTTAGTTAATATTCGCCATAACCGTGAAGAGGCAATGCATATACCAAGCGTCACTAAATACCATGAACATTATGTACCGAGTTTGGCAGATTTAACTTCACCGGAGAGAATAGCAACAATTAAGTATATTCTCTCCTATTGCACATTAACTTATAATGGTAGAGCTATCTTGGCAGAACATAATCATGTTGACTTCGCGAACAACGTTTGGCAGTGGGACATCACACATCTGACATTAATGGGATCCAAAGAAGGTGGATTTGAAATTGAACTTCCACGTGTTAATTATAGAAATGAGCACAAATTTCACTCAGTATCTGTTAAAGAATCACAGTTTAGCGATAATGAGAGATTTGCTTTTACGATTGCTGGCCATTTTGCTACAGTGAATATATCAATGAACAATTTTATAGAAAACACATGCAGGAAGGGACTGATGACAGTTTCTGGCATGGAAAAAGAGCTTAGAATAGAGAACAACTACTTTACAAATAACATTGGTCTCTATGTAATAGATTTGGACATGAGTAGTCATGCAGAAATCTCCAGCAATGTGCAAGGTATTGTGGAGTACAATAATTTTGCTCATAACAGTCCTGAAGGTGGTGTTGATGACGTAACTTCTACAAATACCCCAACTACCTACACATTAGCTCTCCGTGGTGTGTTACAAGTTAGGGCAAACCTAAACCTCATGCAAGACTCAATGCAATATGCACTTGTTGCTGCTATTACAGCCTTATCATTAGACAATGAAGTTGATGTCACTAAGAATTGGTGGGGTACAGGAAGAGAAATCGATATAAGGAGAAAGATATTTGATTTTGATGACTGGAATAATTTTGCCATTGCTCGTTATTCTCCATATTTGAGTAGTGATATCTTAAAGCCTGAACCAGCATTGGTTGAAGGGAATCCGAATGAGATCTTCCTCGATCCAGATCACTTAGGTGGTAGAGTGATGACTAATCTAGCTCTGGCCAATCGAGAACGACCGTTTCTTGTTGTATCAGATCTTACAATTATGCCTGATGCGACTTTAACAATTGGACCAGGTGCACACCTACAGTTCATGCCAAATATCGGAATTCTTGTTCTTGGAAAGCTTATTGCCCGTGGTTTGCCATATTCCAGAATTGTATTTTCTCCTGCTCCATCATCCACACGCATAAAACGACGGGAACGTAGGTCCAGCAGCCATGACAGCTGTGAAGGATTAGAACCAGTAAGGTTGCATGCGGGCTTGGAACCTGATGAAGGGTTTCTGCAGATTTGTAATGCTTCCACAAACTTCTACAGTCTGATGTGTGATGAACAATTTAATGAGCGCACTGCAGAAGTCATTTGTAGACAGCTCGGGTATGAGACAGTGAATGTGGAAGTCCGCTTTACTCACCTCTTTGATTTCTATAAGTTTAAGAAACCAAGCCATTTCATAAAAGAATTCTGGGCAAACACATTTTATTGCAAAGGAAATGAGAATAATTTAGATCAATGTGCTCTAAGGTTGAACTATAACATTGATAGATGTATTCACAATGCTAACTACACATTTATACGATGTGGCAAGCGAAACCTTGAGGAAGGCTATGACTATTGGGGAAATATTCGATTTGCTCATTCAACATATGAAGAAAATGCATTAGATTTGCAGGAATATGATGAGTCATTTATAGATCATGTTGATATTCATGGTGCTGGCTTTCTGCATGGAGAGAAAGTAGGAGCTATACAGACAACATATCTTACACCAGCTATTAGTCGTGTAAACATTACATCATGCGCATTTAATGGTATTGACATTATCGCACCTCGGGATCACGTTAACGTGTCAAATTTGAACATTACAAGAAATCTTGGACATGCACTTAACATACTTGTATTACATGGAGAGACGAGTGAAACTGCCTTATCTTCATTTAATCCGCTGAGTGCTAGTTCCATTCCCTATCACTTGTATGGAATTGTTGAGATCTGCCGTATGGAGAAAGAGATTGAATTGTCAGAGCGCATGCTGCTGTACTTCAAGTATTCATATGATGCTGTCGATTGTATTAAGATCATCAAATCTAAACAACTACATCAAGGACAGGTGGCTTTACGCTTCCTACAGGTAAGTTTAGAATATTTGACTAATGGAGGGATGCAATCTCTCACCCAAGCATCTGACATCATAATCAAATTACTTTACTTGCTAACCATCCATCTTTCAAGTGCCCACTCTCTGATCATCTGATGCGTCTTAAGATGTCAGACCATAGAAACTGATTAAATGGTCAATATGGACATAACAAACTGCTTCAGTGACTTATAAGAATGTCCATTTGCAGGCCTATAGAAGACTAGTTTTGAAAATTTACCACAGAAGTGCCTGTCTCAATAACCGAGCCAGTCATTCCAGCAGCACATTAAAAATTGTGTTCTGTTGCCCTGTAAATGGCCATTCAAAAAGCAAATAACTATGCCCAGGCCTGTCTATGAAGATCACCTGCGTTCTGAGAGCCAAAGGAGGAATCCAGTTTTAGCTTTGTCCCGCCCATCTCTAGCTAAGCTCCACCCACGCTTTGTCCATATTGGGATTGATCGATCGTTGCACTCGCTGAATCCCAATTTCCAGAAAACTATACAGATAAGCTGTTGTATATTTTGAAAGTAACAGGCATACATCACCCCATCAAATTAGTTTCAAAATATTCAACAGCATGTTTATTAAATAGTAAAGACATAGAATTCTTACAACCTGACGGACTATCAAACATTTAAGATGGACTAAATTGAGTCATTCGTGACATAATTGATTATGATGACAGCCTACATGTCATGTAGTTGATTATGATAACATATGATTGATGGATAAATTGGAAATTTCTATTGATGACTATTCTTTAAAATGAAAAGATGAGGGAACTATCAAATCCTGTTGATTGTTAATTTCATACAATAACGTTAAAATGGCTATCACTAGTGAAAACTCGGAAATGAATTAATCGTATTTTAACTTTCAAGATGTTCAAGATTTGTCAAGAAAATTTAAATTTTGGCTCAAAGAATTAATCTATGTGCAGGCCAATAGAACTCTTTTTGAAAATTTACCAGTTGTCATCGAGCCAGTCATTCCAGTGGTAAAATTAAGAAAAAATAGTCTTCTCTTGGCATGCAAATTGACATTCTTAAAGCCCACTGCAGAGGCCGGTAATAATGCCATTTATATGACTCTGATGGGTGCAGGAATATTGCCTCAACTGGAACCAGTTAATGATGCAGACGGGCCTTTTTACTGTGATATATATGCAGAAGTACAAATAATATTCTCTGTGATAAGGAAATGAGTTACCTCTCTGGGATGTAGAAATTGTGCTTATGCTCTGTAGTTGATCACATAGTCACAGTATTATATTTGGATAAAGTTGATTATCTACTACTTGCTTTCAGTAAAATAATGATTACTTTGACATCATTTTCATTGAAAGTCATTGTTGATAGTGGAGGTAACTACATTCAGTTGAACTAATGTCAAAATATTCAGCTAGTACCATGTAAAACTGGAAGCTAGCAGCATATTTTGAAAACATGTTGACTGGAAATTGTTGCTGACATGAGCACAATATAATAACTTAGTCAAAATGTTATACCTTTGCACAAACCTGATATGCAAAGACACACTGATGTCACGAACTGATTACAATCGAGGCACAATGGCTTTGTCCATTAGACACATAAAGGATTGTAGATGCCATGTTCAAATTATTCAGTTTAGTTTCTGTTATTAGTCCCCTACCGGTTTTCCGCAATTTTTTCCCGCAGTCCTTCAAGATATTCAATTGAGAATTGGCATATTGCTTTGTTATGAGAAGTTACAGAACAAGTTCAAGTTTCAGTTGTTGGCATACATTTTTTATTTAATTATTCCCCTTTCGACTTAATAAATACAAAAAATAACAGTTTTCTGTGTGTTTTTTCGCAATCCTTCAAGCTATTCAAATGAGAATTGAGACATTGCTTTATTGTGAGAAGTTATAGAGCAAGTTCGAGTTTCAGGTGTTTGCTTAAATATTTTATGGAGTTATGCCCCCTTTTTGACTTATGAAAGACAAATAATATCAGCTTTCCGCACCTTTCCACGTCCTTCAAGATATTCAACTGAGAATTGGTACATCCCTTTGGTATGAGAAGTTACAGAGCAAGTTCGAGTTTCAGGCGTTTGCATACATTTTTGATGGAGTTATTCCCCCATTTCGACTTATGAACTACGAAAAATATAAGTATTCCACATATTTTTTACACTCCTTCAAGGTATTCAACTGAGAATTGGTAGGTTGCTTTATTATAGGGAGTTACAGAGCAAGTTCGGACATTTTCATAAATTTTTCATGTAGTTAGTCCTTCAAGATATTCCACTGGGAATTGGTACATCCCATTGCTATGAGAAGTTAGAGAGCAAATTTGAGTTTCAGGCATTTGTGTGGCCGATTTTTGATGGAGTCATGGACCCTTTCGACTTATGAAATATGCAAAATATCCATTTTTGGCATTTTTTCTCGTGTCCGTCAAGCTATTCAACTAAGGATTGGTAGGTTGCTTTATTTTAGGCAGTTACAGAGGAAGTTCAAGTTTCAGACATGTTCATCAATTTCTCAGGGAGTTATGTCCCCTTTCGTCTTAGGAAATATGAAAAATATCAGTTTGCCGCACTTTTTTCATATTCTTTCATGACCTTCAATTGAGAATTGGTACATCGCTTTGTTACAAAGTTACAAATCAAGTTTGAGTTTCAGGCATTTCTATGAATTTTTGATGGAGTTACATCCTCTTTGGACTTATGAAATACAAAAATATCAGCTTTCCAGACTTTTTTCATTCTCCTTCACCATTTTAACTGAAACTCAGTATATTGCTTTGTTATGAGAAGTTACAGATTAAGTTCGAGTTTCAGCTGCTTCTGTCAATTTTTAATGGAGGTTTCGACTGTCAGTCTCGGACGATTTATATTGCCAGGTAGGGGACATGTATTGCAAAACAATACTTACAGAATGCTTGTTTTACTAGTCGTCGGTCTATTACTACCATGACTAAAATTTGAAATGACTGAGTTGGCTTTCGAGCCAGCCATTCCAGTGGTAAATTTTGAAAAATAGTCTTCCGTTAATGGACATTTTTGAAGACAATGGCAGAGGACAGGTTGGGCCCACTTGACCATTTAACCCATTCACCGACAGATCCCTGAAAAAGAAAATTTTTAATAAAACTTGTTCTGTTGAATATTTTGAAATTAATTTAACTGGAAGCCATTGCTGCCTTAATTTCAATATCTTCACCAGTTTTTCTGTGTGGTAATATTGACAATGAGATATGGGGAATTCAACAGTGAAAGCGTTAATGCTATATTTGTTAAACCAGCCAATATTAGCTTCTGAAATTTATGTCTGCTGGTGAGGAGGAAAAGGAGGAAACTTTACCAGCATAATAACGGGCTCTATAATGTACCGAGCTAGTTATTCGGGTGATACAGCTTCAAAAACATTTCTCTTTTGTCCAGCAAATGAACATAGTTTGTGAAACAGTTCTTGTTTGGTGACTAATTTTGATAATTACAACTTTAACCCGTAATATGCCAGTATCTCAATTTCAAGACAACTATCCAGGGAAGGTGTTGAATATTTGGAAGCGAATTTGTCTGGAACCTGTAACCAACAGCTCCCAGTCAAATTAGTTTCAAAATATACAACAGGATATTTCTAGCATCAAAGAATTTGTCTGTAAGGGCTAAAGGTTTAAAATGCTATAATATCTTGAACTTATATCATTAGATTTCTTTATGCAGCATGAAATACAATTTGCTGTTCAATTTCTATTATTTAGCTAAACCTGTACAATGACACATTCACACGCAATTCCATCGAGATTTTTGATGGTAGTGAGTTTAGTGATGATAACTTGCTCATTGAGTTAACACCTGAGAGTAGTAACGAGGCTGTAAGAAAGAACTATGTTTCATCATCTGGAAAGGGCCGTACTTTGATGATACACCTGCATGCAAGTTCTGGCCACAGTGTATTTGGATTCATTGCTGAGGTGGTAAAGACTCCGCAATCAGGACAAACTTACTCAGGTGAGTCAAAGCTGGTTCCGTCGATTGTGTTAGTAGTGTCTTGTCTCTAGTTCTGCCTGTCATTTATGCTTTCTAGCCCTTTAGTTGTCAAGATAGCCAAAACCTGCCTATCTGTTGGTCTTTAAGAAGATCCATTTGCAGGTCAAGAGAAGACTATTGTTATGAATTTACCACTGGAATGACTGCCTCGATCGATAATCTAGCCTGTCATTCCAGTGGTAAATATCCAAACATAGTCTTCTCTTGACGTGCAAAATGCAAATGGCCATTCACTAAGCAAAAATAGATTTCTCCTTCGATCAATACTCACCATTCTGTTACTTCTGATATACAGCTGGCCTTGACAGCAGCTCTAGGATTATAGACTTAGAAAGCTTTACCGACTCCTGGGAACCGGGTACCCGGCTCCCAACTGCCGAGTACCCGTTTACCATAGAGTTCATTCTTGTTTGCATAGCAACAAGAGCAATACATGCTTTTTGCATTAGGGATTTTAGTGTTTTAAATAATCTAAGTCTTTAATCGGTGATAGTTTGTGTGTTCTGAAAGGATTAACTAAGGACTATGGAGAATACCGCCCAAGACAACCAGGTTGTATTGTTCTTTATTATCCATAGTTAAAAGACTTAGGTCTCTAAATTTCGTTGTGTCGCATGTTCCAATTTCTGACCCCATAGAATCTGGGACGTGTGCTAACAACGATATATGCCAGACGATCGCCTTCTTTAACCCCCAACAGGCGATCGGCAGATATGAAAATAGGTGTTTGCTACGGTATTTCTAACACGAATATCGGCTGACGTCGTTCTCCGTAGAATCCGAGCAGGTGACGTCACACCCGGTCGCTCGGATGTTTATGTGAAGAAAATTTTTTTTCATTAATTCGCGCATCTTATTCTGGGTGCTGCGTACTAAAAATGGTACCGGAAACTTTAGAATGATCAAGTTTACGTGCGATCACGATCGGTTTGCAATGATCGGTGGTTTCAAAATTCTTGAGTAGATGCGTGGTCTGCGGTTTTACCGTGTGAGACAGCAGTTTGTTATACATTTTGTTGTTTTCTTCACATATCGTGCTGCTTTCGTTAGGAGTATAATTTATATTGATTAGTAAATATACCCTGAATGCTATGCGATATGATTCCTGGAGCCGTTACACATCCTGGAGGATCTATTATGGGTGTGTTAATTTATGAGTCAAAATTATTTGAAAATTAATTGTCTGCCTTCCATCCGGGTCTCGTTCCGCTTGTTTATTGTAGGTTTGTGCTTATTTTATAGGCCAAGCCAGCCCCGCCATCATGTGACGACTGCCATAAGTTTGTCCGTGTAATGTTCAAGGACCATGTCTGTTTTAGGTGTTCCCTGTGTAATATAGATCATAGGTGTAATGTTTGTGCAGTGTGGTCCGTCGAAATGATGGTTAAGTTCCTTGCCCAGAAGGATTTGGCTGGGTCTGACGCGGGGTCAGGCGGTCCGAGAGGAAATCGTGGAGCGCCCGGTTCGGCCGGTGGGGGTGCTCCACATCCCCAGCTGGAGGTGGCGGAGATGGCACCGCCGGCGTGGTTTGGTCCGGCTATGCAGGGTTTTCTGCATAGCGTTCTGCCCACGCTGGTGTCGTCCCTGCTACCAAAGGTTGGGGGGCAGTTTCTCCCCATGCCTGGTACGGATCCTGTCCTCGGACAGGATTCTGGAGTGGTTACCGAGGGGGCCGTCTCGTACGGTCCCCTGGCAGGCATGTCTGGCTTCGGTCAGACGGGTTCTGTCTCTCTGCGGCCACCTCCGGGTGGTCCAGTAGCGGTGGCCGGTCCGTCAGGTATGGGAGCCGTCCGCCAGGATGGCTACACGGTTGACTCGTCTAGTGACGGCTCTTCGGAGTCTGAAGATGAGGAGGCCGAGGAGGAGAGGTTGCTGCGGCCCGTGAAGCCGCAGGTGGAGAATATGGAGGTTGATTCCGTCCTGGACAGAACCGGCCTCCATTTGTCTGGTTTGGCGCAAGCCAGGTCAGCGGCTCCGCCTGCAGCTGAGGCCAATCCGTTACCTTGCACCGGTTCCGCGCGGCTTGGTTTGTCACCAGCCGTCATGGGAACGGGTGTGCCGGGCCAGGCGTGGTACTCACCTATCTCGCCTGGTCCGGCAGCCGGACGTGGGGTGCCGTTGGCGCCCGTGTCCGGCTATGGTTCCGCAACTGTTACGGGTCCGTACGGTTTTCCGTGCGGACCTACCCCATGGACCGGAGTGTTTCATGGGGTGGCGGCGGAACCGTGTGGTAGCGGAGTGCCTGGCGTGTCAGCCGTGGCTCCTTGCCGGGAGGCCGTGGCTGGCAGACCCGTGAGCACGTCAACGGGTGACGTGTTTGCGGGGGTGTCTTCATCGGAGGTAGATTGGTCAGATGCTCTGGCGTGGCTAGCCAGGGTTGACCCGTCTGTGGTTTCGGCAACGGCCGATGAAGATGCGCCCCGTCCGTCAGTTGCGTCGATTAGGATGGGGATTTTGCCCGCGGCCCGGATCCAGTCAGTGGGACTGGATCCACGGTTCATAGATTTGTTGGATGCTATTTATAGCAAACAACTAATGACCAAGGGTCAGCTCCCTGCGGCCTCCAGGGAGGTGCGGGCAAGATGTCGTATTCCGCGGGGTGAATACGACAGGTATGGTGTAGTCCCGTCAGTCACGGAGGATGACAGATGGGTACTGGGAGTCCAGAGTGCCGGGTCGGGTGGCCCCGGTCCGGCACTAGTGGATAAGTCCCAGGTACACCAGGAAGAAGTCCTGTCCCTATGCGATGAGGGTGTGAGGGCAGCGATGAGCGCTGTCAATCACTCTTATTGTCTCCTTCAGTCGGTGTGGGCTGAAGCGGGGGCAGGCCACCCTGTGCCACCTGTGGCGCTCTCATGTGTTAATGACGGCTTGGTGCTGTCAATGGACGCATTGGCAAGGGTGCAAGCGTGAGTGACGAAGTCCAGGAGGCAAATGGTCATTGACCATATGCGTCCGGCTACGGCAGTCAGGGAGCGTCTTCTTGGGACGCCCCTGACAGGGCCTAGCATCTTTGGTGGCCAAGCGCGGGCCATCTTAGAGGACACCGCCATTATCGCGCAGAATCGGTTAGCGGTAAATCTACAGCTAGAGCTAGTGCGGCAAGCGCACGCACTAGGGGCTGTGGGCAAACCGCTAACGGGGCAGCCTTCAAAGAAGCAGAAGAAGCATAAGAGCAAGGCGAAAGCCAGGCCTGTTGCGACTTCTGTTTCAGCTGGGTTCTCGGAGCCGCCGCCGGCGAAGAAACCCAGGAAGGTTGTAGAGGCGCCTACCCTCCCCAATGTTGCTCCTGACCACCCTAGAGGCGGGAAGGGCAAGGGGAAGGGTAAGGGTAAGGCCTGAAAGGGCGGACAGAAGGGGCCGAAGCGTACCTGAGGGTACACAAGCTCCTTTCATATCCGCCTGGACTGCGCCTGTGCGACAGGAACAGCGGTGCCAGTTATACCCGTCGTGCCTAGAACGAAATGGTTCTCACTCTCTCTCGTTAAGAAAGAGGGGGGGGGGGGGGCGGACTGCGAGCCGGACAACCCCGTTAGACGTCGAGGCGTCTATGGTGGGTGGAAGGCTCATGCGTTTCGTCGAGGCCTGGCGAGGTGTGACGTCAGACAGTCTGGTCCTGGGATGGTTATCCCAGGGTTACATGCCGGAGTGGTGGGACTTTCCGCCACAAAATCTGTCTTTGGCACCTGTCTGGACACCCGTACCAAGGTTAGAAGCCGTTCAAAAGGAAGTGTCGGGTTTGCTTCTGAAGGGAGCAATAAAACCAGCAAACCGGAACACTCCAGGCTTCTATTCAAACATGTTCCTTGTCCCCAAGAGCACAGGGGGATGGAGACCCATACTCAATCTCAGGCCATTAAATTGGTTTATCCATACGCCTCGGTTCCAGATGGAAACGCCGAGGTCGGTAATGGCGGGATTGAGGAAAGGAATGTGGTGTGTATCGATCGATCTGAAAGATGCATATTTCCACATTCCGATGAATCGGAGTTGGCACAGGTTTCTGAGATTTGCGTTTCAGAATCAAGTATGGGAGTTTACAGTTCTCCCGTTTGGCCTGTCGACTGCTCCGAGGGTTTTCACAAGAGTGGTCCTTGCGGTGACAGCGTTTCTCAGAAAAGAGAACGTGGCGCTACACACCTACATAGACGACTGGCTGCTCAAGGCAGACTCGGCAGCCAGGTTGAACGTGGATACTGCTCTGACTCTGAACTTACTTTCAGATCTAGGCTGGATAGTCAACGAGGAGAAATCCGAGTTGACGCCCACTCAACATTTCGTTTATTTGGGGATGCGATTCGACCTCGAGGAGGGCAGGGTTTACCCGTCAGAGCCCAGAGTGGTGTCTCTGTTAGCCATCCTCAGGAGTTTTCGAGTGGGAAACCACATTCAGGCGAGGCGGTTCCTTCAGATGCTGGGCATGATGGTCTCCATGGAGCAGGTTATCCCGTACGCTGCTCTAATGCGAAGACCTGATGTCTGATGTCTCTGTGGAAACAGGGAACAGAACCCCTGTCAAAACTGGTGGCAGTTTTGGAGCCGATAATATCGCATCTTCTATGGTGGAAACAGCGTCAGAATCTCCTAATAGGGGTTTCGCTGCACCTACCCCACCCCCAGCTGTCCGTTTACATGGATGCATCGCTGGAGGGGTGGGGTGCCTGCCTGGGAGAACACCAGGTCTCGGGCACATGGACTCTCCCGGAGAGTCAGCTGCATATCAATCTGTTGGAAATGATGGCAGTGGAACTGGCGTTGGAAGAGTTCCTTCCGATGATCAGGGGCAAGGTGATATTGATACGGTCGGACAATTCGACAGTAGTATCATATATAAATCGCCAAGGCGGGACCAGGTCGCCCACCCTGTGCATCAGGGTGTGGCACTTGATTCAATGGTGCAGGAATTACTCGGTTGTTTTGAAAGCAGCTCATATTCCTGGCCGATTGAACATTCTGGCGGATGCTTTGTCTCGCAGACAGAGAATCTTGCCAACAGAATGGTCCCTCAACCCTCCAGTTCTACGACGGATCTTCGAGCATTGGGGCAAACCCAACGTGGAAAGGAAAATGCTCAAATCATGACATATGTCTCGCCGATTCCAGATCCAAATGCCGTCGATACAGATGCTCTGGCGATAAGCTGGAGAGGGATGCACGCTTACGCGTACCCACCCACCATTCTTCTACCGAAGGTATTGGTGAAGGTCAGGGAGGAGCCGTGTCTGGTCCTGCTAATAGCGCCATATTGGCCGAGCAGGGCGTGGTTCACGGATCTTCTAGATCTGCTGGTGGAAAATCCTGTGCAGTTGCCCGAGATTCCGAACATAATCTCCCAGGCCAAGGGACGCTTCCTACACGAGCGTCCCGAAATGTTCAAATTGACTGCGTGGATGTTGTCAAACAACGTTCCACGTTGGAAGGCTTTTCTCGACAGGCTGCTGATTTCATCGTGGCTGCGAGAAGGAGGTCAACCTTCAAGTCATATAACAACAAGGTTAACAGATTTGCAGACTGGTGTGAAGAAAAGGGTATTGATACCTTTCAATCCACTATTCAGCAAATAGCAGACTTTCTCTGTGAGCTGTTCTTTGCAGGACTAGCTCCCGTCACAGTTGCTGGATACAAGTCAGCTTTGGCATCAGTTATCCCTTGTCTAGCCAACAGGGATAGTCCAGAGGTGACCCAGTTAAATGTGATGTTGAAGGGAATGAGCAATATCCGCCCGAGACAACCGGTAGTCATTCCAGCCTGGAGTCTATCTTTAGTGCTTAATGTACTGGCCAAGCACCCTTTCGAACCGTTGCGTTCGGCTAGTCTAAAGCATTTGACTCTAAAGGCGGTCTTTCTATTGGCAGCTTCCTCAGCTAGAAGGCGCAGTGAGATCCATGCGCTTTCGGCAGAGAGGAACCGATTTATTGTTTCTGGAGAAGGTCTGCGTCTTCTGCCAAGAGCAGAGTTTATGTCAAAGAACCAATCTTTGAGATATCCCGGCAAACCGATCATTATACCGAAGTTAACTAGGTTTGATCGTGATGCCAGTGTCTGGTGCCCGGTCCGTGCTTTGACTAAGTACAAGAAACGGACTGACTCGTTATGGTCGAACGATAGACATCTGTGGATCTGCCATAAAAAGCCTTATGGCGCCGCATCCATGGATACTATCTCTCGTTGGGTGGTCGAATGCATTCAGACTACTCATGAGATGGCGACTGGGCACCAGGTGCAGGGCGTAAGGGCACACGATGTTAGAGGAATAGCCGCCTCGACCGCCCTTTACTATGGTGTTCCGTTAGAGGACATCATGGCCGTTGCACAATGGCACTGTGAGTCCTCATTTACGGATTACTATATGAGGGATGTGTCAGACTCAGCCAATCCACTCGCTTTAGCTGTTTTGAAACGATAGTTAGTGACCACACTGCTTTTCCCCTTTTTTCACTTTGGTAAGAAAAGAACCTAAAGCAGGCATGGTCAAGCGAGAGGATGTCAACCAGATTGTGTCACTGATGGCCGAACCGGTGAATGGTTGGAGGCGGTACGTCTGAAGTCCTGTTATCATAAGGTAATTCAATAAGTGAGAGTTTTTTGTATTATGTATATGTATCATGTTCATTCATCTTATATATTCATGCTCATTCCCAGGCTAATACAAGCAATATGCAGGGAGTAGTTAACCCTCTTGGCATATTGGTGTTTTCAGGCGAGATACATGTTCGTTAGTTCTCTCCCTTTTCTTAGGAGGAAAAAGGGGGGGGGGACTGTGACGCGAATGTGATTCGGTTCCGTGAACTTGATGGTCCTTTTAGGTCTCCGTTAGTCAAGTTTGAAGTCTAAAATCTTTCTCCAAGGGGAAAAATTAGCATGTATGGCTTGCCCCTTCCCACCAGGTTACTGATCAAATCTGGTGTATATCAGAAGTAACAGAATGGTGAGTATTGATCGAAGGAGAATGCAGGAAATGTCAATTTCCCTTTCTCCTAGATCTAACAATACTCACCATTCTGTTACGGACCCAGCCTCCCAGCCCCACGGAGGCAAGCCATAGTTTTCTCTTGTTTGGTGGCTATGCAAACAATATGAGCTCTATGGTAAACGGGTACTCGGCAGTTGGGAGCCGGGTACCCGGTTCCCAGGAGTCGGTAACGCTTTCTAAGTCTATAATCCTAGAGCCGCTGTCAAGGCCAGCTGTATATCAGAAGTAACAGAATGGTGAGTATTGTTAGATCTCGGAGAAAGGGAAATTGACATTTCCTGCATTCTTGATCAGTCTTGATTTAACTATAGGATAATAGGCCAGATTTGTTAAGAAAATCTATCCAAGGCTGAGTTCGGATATGTTATGGAGGTACTTCGATCAGAAGTATCACATGGTTTCTTTACCTATCTATGCATGCGCACACTTTTACTCTCGCTTGAAGCAGGGGTAATCGAGTATAATTTGTACCACGTGATACCATTGTCTGATTCGGATATCCAATCAGGGTAATCGGAGTGAATAACCAAATTTTAGGTAACCAAATTTTAGACAAGTGAATTTTCATTTGTGGATGCTAGTTATTTCCGTGGTTAATTAAAAAAAATTATGTATGTTAGACATTTGAATTGTTAAGCATCTAGATTGAGCAAAATCTGGAAGTCTCCTTATATGGTAACAACCTTTCTCGTTTTAACACAATCCTATCAGCAGTTTCTGAGATACAGAACCCTGGACACACAAACACACCCACCCATGCATGCACACACACACACACACCACACCACACCACACCACACCACACCACACACACACACACACACACACCACACACACACACACCACACCACACACACCACACCACACCACACCACACCACACCACACCACACCACACCACACCACACCACACACACACAGAGACAGATTTGATCTGAATGCAATACCCTCTTTCAATTACATTACGAGGTTAATAATTGCAGAGCATCAGGCTAAAAAATACATATTCTACAGAGAAAAATATAAGGTATATTCTACAATACGATATATTGAATAGTATAGTGCTTTCAATAAAGAATTGGTCGGGACCCCAAACCGCGGCATGAGATCATCATATTTCAAGGTATTTGGTCCCTGGGACATCTGCCTAGCTGATAGCTGATGTCATGGACAGGAGGTCAAGGGTAAAAATCTAAACTGCATCATATTAGATTCATAGGCCAAGAGAAGGCTATTTTTTTAATGCACCATTGGAATGACTGAAAAGTACATGGTTTTATCAAAGATCGTAAAAAATCCTTGAGAATAGTTGAGCATTGCCCTTAAAAGTTCCATGATTCTGCACATTTCTTGAGACTATGAAGTTTATTACTGTATCTGATATCAGCAGAAGATGAAGCAAATCTCTGAGATAACTAGTTATTGTTTCTTAAGAAGGCAGCTCACTTGGCGTATGTCATGTGAAAATGAGTAATTAAATGATCGATATATTTTCTTGTTTGTTTACAGATGATAAATTCCATACAGTTACCAATAACATCTTTAGATATAACCAGGATGGGGCACTGCAGTACCAAAGTGTTGGAGAGTCGACACCATCTTTGTACATGGAACGATGCTGGATTGGAGACAATGGTCTCGCCATCCTCAATCTCACAGCCTCACCCGTTATCAGTATCAATACCCAAGGTACAAGACAGATGAGGTTTGCCAATAACTTTGTTGCGTATAACAAAGGTGGAATGCATGTTCATGTTTGGACTGAGTCTCAGGCAACAAAGATTTATGCCAACATAACCAACAATGTGTTTGCTTTTAACACGAATGGTGAGACATTGAACATTACTGGCCACCATTATCAACGCATCCTTGTCTACCAGAATGAGTTCTTTAACAACACGGCCAGTGATTATCATCATCTGATTAACGTCGAGAATGTTTATTCAAATTTCACGGCAAATGTCATCAGTAAGAATGTTGGCCATCATATTTTAGCCACTTACCAAGCAAAGGAAGTACATATTGAACAGATATTCTACAGAAATTCATTCATTAATAATAACTGCAGTCAGTCTCAAGAGTTTCGGGCGACGGTGTTGATGGGGCGGGGAAGTCCACGCTTTGACAACAATTATTTGGTGAATGAACTTAATGACTTTGAAATTATGACTGGCGAGAAACCTTCGTAAGTATTTAAAATTACATTTTTTGTTTAAATCACATGCTTAATTATAAAGAATACATTGGCTGTTCTGTAGAGTAAATTTACTCTCACAGTTGCCAAAATGTTCTCTACGCAAACGTACCAGTCGATTGAAAAAATCCTAGCAGTATAGAAGGTGCAGAAACTGACTAAATCGCCTAGAATTTACTATCTTGAAAATAAAATACACCTTTCAGCGCTGTCCCAGGGCTCATCAGAGAGGTACGTAGTCTGAGAAATGAGTTTACACACCAATTATCATGGGAGACTCCAATTTCGCTAAAATAAACTGGAATACATGGATATCTGAAAATGATACGGACGCAGAGACATTCGTAGAATGTATGAGACTGCTACTTGCACCAGACTGTAACAGAACCTACCCGCACAAGGATAAACAACACTCCTAGTACCATTGACCTACTTCTCTCCAAGGAAGAATTAATAACTGACGTAACTCATCAAAGCCCTATAGGATTAAGTCATTACTGTGTATTGAAATTTACTTTCCATACTCATATAGACAGAAACCACAACAGAGAAACGAGATGGAACTATTTCAAAGGAAATTATGAAGCAATGAAAGTCAAAATGGATAGAAACTGGGAGGAAGAACTAGAAGAGCTGGATACATGCACTGCCGTAGACCATTTTCTGAATATTTATAACATGGCCCAAGATAAATGTATCCTAAAAACAAGAACAAAAGGCTATGAAAAAACAAGAAAATTACAGCAAAAATAAGAAAGAAGCATAGGAGTTGGCAGAGGTTTATTGAAACAAGAGAGGAAAGTAAGTACAAGGAGTATGCCAAAATCCGAAATTAAGTAAGGGGCTTAGTAAGAAAAGCGAAAAGAGATAAGGAAAAGGAGATAACGAAGTCTGCGAAGTCAGACCGCAAGAAATTTTGGAGATATGTTAACTCCAAAAGATAAGTGAAAACAGGAATAGCAGAATTAAAGACAACCGTAGAGGAAGGGGGAAAGGTAGCTGTTGAAGACAAAGATAAAGCTGATGTCCTTGCAGACATCTTCACCAGCGTCTTCACGAAGGAACCGCCTGGAGACATACCCATATAGGAAGATAAACATATCCAGGCGGAATTCCATGACAGTGTTCAACGAAGAAGAAGTTTTAAAACTGCTAAAAGCGATAGTTAAGAACAAAGCTCCAGGACCTGATGGGATCCATCCAAATGTTTTAAAAGAACCTAGTGATGTGCTGTATAAACCACTGACAACGATATTCAACAAGTCTCTGGAAGAGGGTGTGGTGCCTGAAGCCTGGAGAACTGCAAATGTCACAGCAATTTTTAAGAAAGGAAGCAAATCAGACCCAGGGAACTATAGACCTGTTAGCCTAACAAGTGTCATAAATTAAACAAAATCAAGGATTTCTTTTTTCATGAGAGAGTTGATACTTACCTCCCTAATACTCTTTGATATTGCTTTCACTCAACAAACACTCAGAATAAAAACGGTTAGGTGCCCCTACTGGGCAGGGAGTCAGAGTGCAGTCCGGCGGATGCCGGCCCCACCACCGTGCATGCGCAGACTAGCACTTCCTCTGACTAATTTATTGGCTGACACACATGCAACTATTAAGAGCCTGAAGACCGAGCCTCTGTGGGGTGGAGAGGCCGGGTCCATATTAGGGAGGTAAGTATCAACTCTCTCGTGAAAAAAGAAATCCTTGATTTCGTTTATTTCACTTCAAGAGTATACTTACCTCCCTAATACTCTTTGATATTGCCAGAATTCGACAGGGAATTTGGCGGGAGGGAGGCGAGGTCAAAAGACCAGCTCATCCCTATACGCTTTTCCACGTTTAAGGCACTTAAACATCTGAAACTGTGTGAAAACACAGTCAGGATTTGACAAAACCCTCGGTTAACACAAACCGATGGATGAGAGACCGAATGTCATAAGCGCTTCCCCCCCCCCTTTCCTGGGAGGAAGACTCGAATGACCTCAATGTCCCATACGCTCTCTACGTACCAGTGCCATGTACTATAGGACAGAGACGAAAAGGTTCCATTTTCGTATACTCTCAATGATGAACCACATCAAAACACAAACCATCACCATATTAATAACAAAGGGTCACGTGACAATACAATCAACAATGAACAACACATGAACAAGACTGACCTTGTTGAACTTGGCTGCTGACATCATCTTCCCAGTGGTGAAGGCTGATGCAGTCCCAAAAAGTGGTTGTTCCCATTAATTAATTGTGATATATATAAGCAATGAGGAAACCTCATCGAAAAAATACACCTAATCATTTTTTCAAAATCGACAAGGCGAGAGGATTTGAGGTGTCACGGAGATAATGGTCTGTAAAACTTGACTCACAGTGCCACTGAGCAACCGACATAATGTCATCCACAGGGACCCCATTAAATAGGGCGGTGGAAGTCACTACGCCGCGGACACTGTGAGCCTTGGCCATGTCAACCTGCTTACCGGTGGCGGATTTATGACAAAACTGGATACATTCTACAATCCACCTGGAAATGGTGTCCCTAGACGCCCTGCCATGGGGTTCAATATATGACAACCATAACGCTGACTGGTCGGTCCGCCACTCCGAAGTACGCTGTTTATAATAATAATAATAATACAGCATTTGTAAAGCGCCATGTGTCAATGTCAATTTTCAAAGGCGCTTGTGAAGAGATGTGTTTTTAATTTTTGTTTGAAATCATTAATTGATTGGATGGATTTGATGTGGACAGGTAGCTGGTTCCATAGTCTCGGAGCCACAACACTGAAGGCTCTGTCCCCACAGGAGCGTAAATTCGATCGCGGAATTTGGAGCAATAGCTTATCCACAGAACGAAGTCTGCGACATGGATCATATGTCAAGAGAAGTTCCTGCAAATAGTCGGGAGCGTTGTTGTTTAGACATTTCCAAGTCAAGAGCAGAATCTTGAACTCAATCCGTTTCCGGATGGGGAGCCAATGAAGATCTTTCAAAATTGGTGTTATGTGATGACGCTTTTCGACCTTGACTACCAGACGAGCCGCAGCATTTTGCACATATTGCAGTTTATCAAGGGATTTTTCGGTGATGCCATATAAGAGACTGTTTCCATTGTCCAATCGTGATGTGATAAACGCGTGAACAAGTGTCTCTGTGGTCTGATATGTCAGCACATTTCTGATGGAATTAATGTTACGCAAATGGTAAGTCGCAGATTTGCACACAGAGCTTACATGTGCATCCATATTCATAGCCTGGTCTAGATACACGCCCAAGTTCCTAGCGGATGTAGTTGCCGGGATCACGCTGTCAACTAACTGAACTTCCGTAGTGCCGATTTTGCTGCGTTGTTGATTTGTCGCTATGATAAGGAACTCAGTCTTGTCTGGATTGAGTTTTAGCTTGTTCTTGGTCATCCACCGGCTAATATCGGCGACGCATGTTCGGACCTGTTGTAGAGCTGATGTTTCCTGACAAGGTATGTTAGGCTTAAATGTTAGATAAAGCTGCGTGTCATCTGCGTACATATGTTTGTACTGGAGCAGTGCCCGGATGGGACACCATGCTTTAGAATTAGGATCATATCTAGTTAAAGCTGGCAACAGAATAGGTTGACCTAGATACTTCAAAGACTGATTCTTAGCCAAGAAATTAATCCTAGGTAGAAGCTTAAGGCCTTCCCCTGTAACCACAAAACAGTCCTCAGCTGATAAGGCATGAATTTCACTCCTATGCCTAGCCGAGGCTGCAGCAATTAAAAATACAGTTTTAAGAGTTAACAGTTTCATAGAAATGGAACTAAGTGGTTCAAAAGGCTTATCACCTAGTACCTGAAGCACTAGAGATAAACTCCAAGATGGAATCACCGGGGGATTCCTTGGTCTTAGATTGCCCATGCCTTTAATTAATACATTTAATGTACTTACTTCATCACTTCCCCTATTAGCCAAGCAAGGGATAACAGTCATTAAAGCTGACTTATAGCCAGCAACAGAGTTAGGCTTGAGGCTATAGGCATCATACAGGTGACAGAGGAAATCAGCTACTACCTGAATAGATGAATCCATTGGATCAATACATCTTTTTGAGCACCACTCTGCAAATCTGTTGATTTTATAATTATATGCTCTGGAGGTTGACCCCCTCCTGGCTTTGGAAATAAACATGGCTGCTTGCTCAGAAAAGCCCTCCTTAATTCTAGATTCCTTGACAACATCCATGCAGTCAATCGGAACATTGACGGATTGTTGTGAAGGGCCTTGCCCTGGAAGATAATGTCGTCCATCAGAGGCAGAGGAAGCGGATTGCAGACCAAAAGGTCCAGCAGATCCGTATACCATGATCGGCTTGGCCAATCTGGGGCGATCAGAAGCACTTGGCACTCCTCCTGTCTGATTTTCTGAAGAACTTTTGGAATCAGGATTGCTGGAGGGAATGCGTATGCATACATTCCCGCCCAGCTGATAGCTAACACATCTGTTGCGAAAGCGCTTGGATCTGGAATCGGAGAGACATACGTCGTCATCTTTGCATTCCTCTTTGTTGCGAACAAATCGATGTTGGGTTTCCCCCAATGGTCGAACAGATGATCCTGCACACATTGATTTAGTTGCCATTCCGTCGGTAAAACACTCATCCTTCGGCTCAATGAGTCTGCTAGCAAATTTTAACCTTCCCGGAATATGAACTGCTTTCAAGGTAATCCTGTGATCCAGGCACCAACAAAGCAGTCTCCATGTCATCATACAGAGACTGGGTGACTTCGTTCTGCCCTGGCGGTTTATGTAAGTCACTACTGTTGAGTTGTCTGAACGAATAAGAACAATCTTGCCCTGAACTTTCTGTAAGAAATGTTCCAGGCCCAGGACTACTGCTCTTAATTCCAGTAGATTGATATGTTCCTTCGACTGTTCCAGATCCCAAAGCCCTGATATCATGGATTCTTCCAGGCAAGCTCCCCACCCCTCCATGGAGGCATCTGTATACACAGTTACCTGAGGGTGAGGAGGGGTCAGCATAACCCCCACCAGGGGATTCTCTGTGTTCAACCACCATTGCAGGTGGTGAATTAGAGGCGCCAACACTGACACGTTCGAGTCCAGTGAACCTGTACTCTGGGTCCATGCGTCATGAGAAATAACTGGATCGGCCGCCTGAGGAATGACTGGTTCTAATGAAACCATCAACCCCAGCATTCTCAAGTAAACCCATGCCAGGACATGACGACTGTCGCACACTGACTGAATTACTGAGATGAGTCTCTGAACTCTCTCCTGAGTAGGATAAACATATCCTGTCTCTAGATCGAAGAACATCCCCAGGTAAACAAACTTCCGGGATGGAGTCAGCTCTGATTTTTGGAAATTGATCATCCAGCCTAAGTCTGTGAGAGTCTTCAAAACAATCTCCAGATTGGCCGATAAACTTCCCTGGGTGTGTGCCTTTAACAGCTAGTCGTCTATGTACGTGTGGACTGCTATGCTTCTCCTGCGGAGGTATGCGGTAATCGCAAGAACCACACGGGTGAAAACCCGAGGAGCCGTGGAAATTCCGAAGGGTAACGCCATGAATTCCAACTGTATGCCCTGGAATGCAAATCTCAGGAAGCGACAGAAACTCCTCGCTATGGGGATGTGGAAATAAGCATCCTTCAAATCTATTGAAGCTGTCCACATTCCCTTCTCTAACCCCGCCAACACCGAGCGCACAGTCTTCATCTTGAAACTGGACCTCTCTATGAACTTGTTCAATGGCTGGAGGTTGAGAATTGGTCTCCACCCTCCGGTGTTTTGTGTCACTAAGAACACGGTTGAATAGAAGCCCGGACACTTCTGTGCCGGCTGAATTGCTCCTTTTTGTATGAGGGAGTTTATCTCTTCCTCAATACACAACCTTTGATCTGGATCTCTCGTTCCCACTCTTGCATGTGGTCGGCCAGCCAGCCTCCCACCGGTCCACCTAGGGAGAGTGGTGGACATAAGGAGTGCAAGAGTGGCACTGTCTCCTTCGCCAGAAACACCGGAGTGGTTCTCACTGCGGTAACCGGCCCATCAGGCATGATTACCATGACCAGATCCTCATGCGCCACGACCAGCACCGCACGCACCTCGGTGCGTGGGTGGCTGCCTGGCTGGCTGCGCCTGAGGAGCCTGCGCCCCCCCCCTCACTGCTGGCCGAATCGCACGCGGCCGAGGCCGACGCTGCGATGGTGGCTGGCCTCTGACCTGGCCACCTCCACCTCGAGCCTGCAGGGGATGGTACGCAGGGGGTGCAATGCGAACGCGCTCCCTACGGAGGACCTCAAATTGTTCGCGCATCGCCCTCTGGTTATTGACCAGAGTAACCGTCTCCTGGAGGTGCCTACATCCCTCACCTCCAAAGAGACCAGGACCTGCCATAGGCGTATGCAGAAGCCTATTGTACAGGTCCTGGGATGGGCACAGGTTATCCAACGCAAACGTGTGCCTCGCCCGGACACTCCTGGTCACCGCCCGAGTCATACAGTCCAGAGCCAGGTTGATACCATCCTGGATGGCTCTCTGGACTGTGACCGGGCTCGGTTGGCGTGATGCAGATGCTGTTACTACCCCCTGTAACAGCTGGGAGATGTGAGACAGCGCCGCAATAGACGCTCTCCCACTCTCCTCCGCATCCCGCAACACGGCATTGGTCGAACGCAATGCCTGGAGCATCCTCACCCAGAGCTGTGCGGTCATCCACGCTAGGCTTGGGCACCACACTGTACCTCTGGTAATCCACTGGCACGATGCGGCAGCGCCTTGTGACCTCGCGAGGGGCCTTCGCGAGACGCCCATTCGCCTTAATGGACGTCTGCGCCGCCGAGAACATATCCACGATATGCTCCGCTAGCGGCAGAGATGGCATAGCTCTAGCAGTCGACTTACCAGCTAACCATGGCCTGTGGTCTCGCTGGCTAGCCGACTGCTCCACGGGCAGGTCTGGCCTAACACTTATCAGCCATTGACAAGCGTCAGACCAATCCTCCTCCGTGGCTAACTGCGAGTGCTCTACTAGACGAGGGCCTTTGTCTTCCTCCTGAGCAAACGCAGCAGAGCTTGACGGCGGATATGCTGACACTCCCGGCAAGCCAGAGAAAGCATGTGGGCCCGAAAGAGCAGGCATGGTAATCTGACCGGCTTGTCCAGGAGCAGGCGCCGTGGTAGAGCGTGGGACAGATACCGCCCCACCACGGCCCCGGCCAGCACCAGCAATACTCTCGGCAAGCCGAGGTATGCGGAACAACTGACCATCAGCACCGCCCAGGGCCACCTTCTGAGCCATGAATTCTACCCCTGCGTGAGTAGAACCATGGATCTTGTCGCCTGTATTCCCCGCGAGGGGTCCACAGACGTCAAAATCCATGGCCACGTCCTCAGACGGTGACCCTAACAGATAATCCTCTTCTTCGTGGCCAGAAAGATTAGACTCCGGGTCAGCAAAGAGAGCTAACCCGGACTGGCCAGGAAATGTGCCATAGGAGGTACTGGCACCTGTACCGTGCGGATACCCCTGAGCCGATAAGCAGCCAGCACGTTCCAGCGCCAGCCGTCCACGACCCCTCGGCGTGGCAAGCCACTAATGGGGCCACCTCTGAATCATCGAAAACTGGTAACGGCCTAAGGAAACCAGATTCAGAGGCGGGGATTATCTGCTCTGAAGCAGATGATGAGGACAACAAAGGATTTGGTCCAGGAAGCATGCCATGAAGCAAATCCTTTATTGTCCTCTTCATCTCTCCCAACATCTCACTACGGAAGGCCTCCATGTCCACTGAGGATGAGGCCTTCCTCTTACCCTTTTTACTCACAACCTCTCTTTTTTGCTTCCTCTCCTCCTCCACAACCTTGTCCTTAGCCTGCAAGCATATAAATTTGGTCATTAGCTCACAACCCCCCCCCCCCAATGCTTACATACGTCACAATTGAGCCAATGGCCCACAGGGGCTACAATGAAAGCAAAGATGCGGGATGAACTTTTCTTTCAGAAAACGCCCACAGGATGAGCAACCAGGTCTCTGAAACAGGACAGAGGATGAGGACAATGAGCAATTTAGTTAAAGTTAGAAAACTCAAAACCAAACTAAAAGAGAGAGGGAAATGATCATAAGGATCACCAATCATCTGAAAACCAGCGTTGGACAAAACTTTAATTGTTAATAAAGAGCAAGGCTGATTATGACATCATTAATCCCAGACAGAAATTAAATCGCTCCGAAACAAACATCCAGGTGTAAGGACGAATTGTATTCATAACCAGAACATCTTCAGGATAGATATTCAGACTAAACAAACATCAGATACACAATGATAACAATGGCAATTTATAGATAAAATAATTAACATCACCTCATATCATTAACTAGAATACCTGACACTTTGTATAGCCAAACCATCCAACGTGATGAACTGGAACACTCCACCAAGACTATGCCTCTTAACTCTCTCCACCTTAGGGGAAGGAATTGGATCAAGAAGGCAAAGTGAGAAGACCTTCATACGAGGCCTCCGAATCACTGGACATAGAATTTTTGGTTAGATAACCTAACAGTATTAGTAGGAAATGGAACCTTGGTGGAGAGAAACAAACCCTCTGATGCTGTGATGTCCAATACATATCCTGACAGATACGTGTGGACATAAACACAAAGAGAGATTAGTATTATATAGCACGCTTATCACGGTAAACGCGAGTCTCGGAAACACATTACACCGGGAAAAACTCACTAAAATATAATAGAAGTCACCTGATGGATAGGTCCTGGGCCCTCCTCCGGCGAAGTCACTCTCTCAGACATCACAACAGGTGTATCAAACTTCTATTAACCGCTTAAAATTGACTTAAAAAGCTAGTGAAAAGCTTGGAGCACAAAGCATGTGTTCACCCTCTGCCAATAAATTAGCAAAGAGGAAGTGCTAGTCTGCGCATACGCGGTGGTGGGGCTGGCATCCGCCGGACTGCACTCTGACTCCCTGCCCAGTAGGGGCACCTAACTGTTTTAATCTGAGTGTTTTATTGAGTGAAAGCCGATATTTAGCAATATCAAAGAGTATTAGGGAGGTAAGTATACTCTTGAAGTGAAATAAATTATGTAAATTAATGGAGAAAATGCTCAGGGCTGAGATTCTAACCCATATGGAAAGAAATGAACTATTCAGTAGCGCACAAGTCGGATTCCTGTCCGGAAGGTCAACAAGCCTTCAACTACTGAAAGTGATGGACGAATGGACACATATACTGGAAAAAGGGGGTCCGGTAGACACTGTGTACATGGATTTTATGAAAGCCTTTGATACCATTCCCCATCAATGCCTATTCGGCAAACAATACAGCTATGGGATAAGCAGTCAGGTAGTAAAATGGATTAAAAAATTTTTTAACTGACAGAACACAAAAGGTGGTTGTTAATGGAATAAGCTCATGTGACAGAAGTCTGACAAGTGGGATCCCACAAGGCAGCATCCTAGGACCGATGCTATTTGTCATTTACATAAATGACTTGCCCGAACTGTGTCAATGCAACAACGTTTCTCTATGCTGATGACACAAAGATGTACAAAGAAACAAAGACATTTGAAGAGAAGGAAAAGCTACAAGAAGATCTGGATTCCCTAAAAAGATGGACTGACACATGGTTACTGCAGTTTCACCCAAATAAATGCAAAGTTATGAAGGTACAGAGTGGAACAAAGAAAGAGGAAAACACATGAATATTGTTTACAAAATCAGGATGGTGACTTGGTGACCATGGAAAATGTGGCACAAGAAAAGGATATAGGCATCACAGTGGACAATAACTTGTCATTTAAGCAACACACACAGTCACAGGTAAATAAGGCAAACTCAATAATGGGACTGATAAGGAGATCCTTCAGCTTCGTAGGTGAAAGCATGTTCATCAGTCTTTTCAAAGTGCAGATTAGACCTTACCTGGAATATGCTGTATGTGTGTTGGGGCCGCACACCAAAAAAGGACATAGCGATGATGGAAAATGTGCAGAGAAGAGCAACAAAATTGATTCACACACTGACGGATCTAGAGTATCCTGATAGATTAAGAAAGCTAGGACTGCCATCACTCAAATATAGAAGACTAAGAGGAGATATGATAGAGGTATTTAAAATACTAAATGGAAATAACGATTCTAAAATTACCAAAAATATGCTGGAAATATTTAAAAGCAAGACAATAAGAGGACACAAATTAAGGCTGGAAAAAAAGGTGTCGGTTGGATCTATGGAAATACTCATTCACAAATAGAGTAGTGGATGTCTGGAACAGCCTACTGAGCACTCTAGTAAATACTACATCAGTGCTTAAGTTCAAGGTAGGGCTGGATAAATTTTGGAAGGACCAGGAGATGAAATTTGACTTTATCGCTGACTGTAAAATGCCTGGAAGTCACGTGTGAGTGTTATGTTTCATCGACAAATGAAGAGGCGGACATAGAGGTTGAATAAGCCTGAGTCCACAGTGCTATCCTATGAAATGATAGTGTTGGGGTCAGAAGGTCAAAGGTCAAGGTCGCTGTGACCTTGATACAGAACTCTGTTATTTCAACAATAAGTTTTTGTGTTTAGCAAAACTTCTTAGCTTATATTTCAGGATTGGTTAAGCCTATTGCAACTGACCTTGGATACATGGTTACCTATAATGTTAAGAAGCAGCATAATAACATTGAGGGTAGAAGGTTAAAGGTAAAGGTAACTGTGACAAACAGGAGACAGGCGAGACATTTAATTCCACAGAATTCTTGTTATATTTTGCAACGCGTGATATACTTCATGAAACATGCCTTGTTCTGCCTTGTTTCATGCTCTATTTTTTTCCCGTGAAATACCAGTCAAATAAAAGCCACTATATTCACTTTTCACCCAGTCGAATAGAGCCATTATGTCATGGCGATCATTGTTCAGTCATTGGTCAACCTTTCCTTTAATTAAGCTTTCAAGAATCACTTGAACTGTCAAGCAGCATGCTCCAAGGTTGTTCAAACCATAGATATCATATATATATTGGCTAGATCGCTCATGACCCTCTTTAAAGCGGAATTTCAGAGCGGTATTTTCTCCACGGATGTAGTCCCCAAAATAATATGTTTTTGTTACTAAACCTATTACGTAGTTGAATAAAGTGTCAGGTTAATATAGCAAATACGGGACAATTTTATTTCTGATCAAAATGTGTAAATTTGCATCTGTTAAATTTCTCTTCAATTTACCAAAAGATAATTGAATCATTTTTTAAGGATATATATGTAGCTGATCATCTGCATCAGCCAGGAAGTGAATACCCAGTCATGCACAATTGCGATTTACTGAACTCACGTCATCGGCAGTCCTACAACTATCCCCATAGTGAGGGTATGTGCATGAGCCATCTAACCAGTATATGCGTTATCTATGGTTCAAACTGAGCTGATTAAATTATTTTGTCAGCCCGCCATCTTGGAATTTGTCCTATTTTAAGAAGCTCCTTTAAAGATCTGCAAAATCTGCTGGGTTGATTAACATGAAACTCATGAAACAGCATCTAAAGCAAGAGTGGAACTAAGCTTGTTCAAGTGAACCTGATTGGTCGCTTTGTCTGGTTGCCATTTTGGATGATTAAGTTTTCACAAAAATTACATTTCACCGAGAACTGCTGTTCAAAGGGATTGGATTGAAATTTGAGAGATATAGTTAGTGTCTAACATGTATAAGGCCCGTTAAATCTGTTCAAGGGAACTTGATACATGAAACAACATGGGTACCATTAACCAAAGTTATAAGCTTTTGTTAGTTGATGGATTTTGACATAGAATATAGTAATAACTGGGTTTTGGTGGGTGTTAAATTTAACGCTTAGATCAGATTGATCTATGAAGTTGCTGAAAGAAAGTTGATTGGTCGATTTAGTCAGTGTGCATCTTGGAGCAAAAACATCATCTACGAAACTGGAGAGCAAAAGGTGCTGAAAGATGCTAAATATCATTATGGTGGAAGGGCCATTCATTTAGTCTGTTCAATGGAAGTTGATATACATGAAAAATATGGCTACCCCTGCCCAATCAAAATTGAACTCTAAGTAATCAATGGATTTTGAAAGCTAAAATAGAGATACTGTAGGCCTATCAATGTCTGGGAGCTGGCTGAATGGAAATACTGTAGGCCTATCAATGTCTGGCAGCTGGCTGAATGGAAATACTGTAGGCCTATCACTGTCTGGCAGCTGGCTGAATGGAAATACTGTAGGCCTATCAATGTCTGGTAGCTGGCTGAATGGAAATACTGTAGGCCTATCAATGTCTGGCAGCTGGCTGAATGGAAATACTGTAGGACTATCAATGTCTGGGAGCTGGCTGAATGGAAATACTGTAGGCCTATCAATGTCTGGCAGCTGGCTGAATGGAAATACTGTAGGACTATCAATGGCTGGCAGCTGGCTGAATGGAAATACTGTAGGCCTATCAATGTCTGGGAGCTGGCTGAATGGAAATACTGTAGGCCTATCAATGTCTGGGAGCTGGCTGAATGGAAATACTGTAGGACTATCAATGTCTGGTAGCTGGCTGAATGGAAATACTGTAGGACTATCAATGTCTGGCAGCTGGCTGAATGGAAATACTGTAGGCCTATCAATGTCTGGTAGCTGGCTGAATGGAAATACTGTAGGACTATCAATGTCTGGGAGCTGGCTGAATGGAAATACTGTAGGCCTATCAATGTCTGGCAGCTGGCTGAATGGAAATACTGTAGGACTATCAATGTCTGGCAGCTGGCTGAATGGAAATACTGTAGGCCTATCAATGTCTGGCAGCTGGCTGAATGGAAATACTGTAGGCCTATCAATGTCTGGCAGCTGGCTGAATGGAAATACTGTAGGCCTATCAATGTCTGGCAGCTGGCTGAATGGAAATACTGTAGGACTATCAATGTCTGGCAGCTGGCTGAATGGAAATACTGTAGGACTATCAATGGCTGGCAGCTGGCTGAATGGAAATACTGTAGGCCTATCAATGGCTGGCAGCTGGCTGAATGGAAATACTGTAGGACTATCAATGTCTGGGAGCTGGCTGAATGGAAATACTGTAGGCTTATTAATGTCTGGGAGCTGGCTGAATGGAAATACTGTAGGCCTATCAATGGCTGGCAGCTGGCTGAATGGAAATACTGTAGGCTTATTAATGTCTGGGAGCTTGCTGAATGGACATACTGTAGGCGTATCTATGTCTGGGAGCTGGCTGAATGGAAATACTGTAGGCGTATCTATGTCTGGGAGCTGGCTGAATGGAAATACTGTAGGCCTTTCACTGTATTGGAGCTGGCTGAATGGAAATACGGTAGGCCTATCACTGTCTGGTAGCTGGCTGAATGGAAATACTGAAGGCCTATCAATGTCTAGGAGCTTGCTGAATGGGAATATTGTAGGCCTATCACTGTCTGGTAGCTGGCTGAATGGAAATACTGTAGGCCTATCAATGTCTGGGAGCTGGCTGAATGGAAATACTGTAGGCCTATCACTGTCTGGGAGCTGGCTGAATAGAAATACTGTAGGCCTATCAATGTCTGGTAGTGGGCTGAATGGAAATACTGTAGGACTATCAATGTCTGGGAGCTTGCTGAATGGAAATACTGTAGGCCTATCAATGTCTGGTAGCGGGTTGAATGGAAATACTGTAGGCCTATCAATGTCTGGTAGCGGGCTGAATGGAAATACTGTGGGCCTATCAATGTCTGGGTGCTTGCTGAATGGAAATACTGTAGGCCTATATATGTCTGGGAGCTTGCTGAATATGAAGTAGATACTCTTCAATGTGATCATTCAAAAATTATTTTCTTTTGAAATCAAATTTATGGATTTTATCCAAATTCCTTCATTTCTAATGTAAATTACCGATGTTTATATTTGTATTTCCAGCCAAAAATTTTGGTTGAAATACTAATGTTGCAAGCTATGGATACAGGCCTCT
Organism: Chaetoderma sp. LZ-2023a; assembly: GCA_034401795.1. Lineage (NCBI taxonomy): Eukaryota > Metazoa > Mollusca > Caudofoveata > Chaetodermatida > Chaetodermatidae > Chaetoderma > Chaetoderma sp. LZ-2023a. Next base: position 62,922,126 of record CM067373.1, read on the forward strand.
TGCATAAAATTTACCCATGTAATGATTGTTTAGGTTATTGATCTAGGCATTCCAGTAGTAAATTGTCGAACATAGGCTTCTCATGGTCTGCAAATGGAAATTTCTCAAGACCACAGCAGAATCTGTTTTAACCAATAAAGCATTATAGACTATGAAGACATTTGTCTAAAGATAATTTTCTGCAAAGCAAGGCCTAGAATCTATAATCACTAAGGATTATCCATGGGTCCTCAAAAGGTTATATTGACGTTGGTGCCAAAATGTCAATGGTCAAGATCGTGGGGATCAAATTATAGAAATTGATAATAAGAAAAATTGTAATGAGAAGGTGAAAATGTTTGAATGCATGCGAGCATGTGTGCATAAATGCATGCATGTATATGGGGATAGGCCACACATGCCATAGAGCAGCAATATTTCATTGACATTCTTGCTCTGATTATCTTTGCAGAATTAATGGCCGCTTTGTCTCTGAACGCTCCACACAAGTAAATGCGCAGAACAATTGGTGGGGCTCGAGGGAGCCAGAGTTTATTGGAGGAAAAGTCTTAGATGAAGCTGATAATCCATGGCTAATGCGTGTCGACTACTCTCGTCCACAAACAGACAACAACACATTTACAGATGGTAATTTACATGCAATCAACTGTTTCGCTGCTATTGTTAAACCTGTCCATAAAGAGCACCTGTCATTTGGTGACAAATTTAATGTGTCTTTAAAACATGTATTTAACCATTGAATGTCGATATTTGGTAAAGAAAACCAACAAAACATTTCCTTATTGAATTTCTATTTGCATGCCAAGAGAAGACTATTTTTGAAAATTTCAAAATAGAATGACTGGCTCGGTTACCGAGCCAGTCATTTTAGTTGTAAATTTTCAGAAATAGTTTTCTTGGCCTGCCTGCAAATAGACATAACTGAAGACCACTGGAGAGGCCGGTTTTGGCCAGCTTCATCATGAAAAGTGTAAGTGACACTTGTGTAAAGACACACTATCTTGTGATGACAGAAGCAGGTATTTCTAATGGCAGTTAGCTTGTATTATCAATGTCTTTAAGGACCATTTTTTGATATTCTCTAGACGTATTTGACCATTTGATAGTAAAAATTGCACAAGAAGTTAGGAATCTTTCAGAGAGAATGGCCATTCTGTGTCCATTTAACTAAGCCTCCAATCATCATACCTTAGCATGATACAAAACATGTTTAACTTTTTAATGGTCAAGCCATCTAAAACAGGCATCTGTAGTGGTCCTGAGGAAAGTTCAATTACAGGCTAACAGAAGGCGATTTTGGAAAGTTTACTGCTGGAATGACTGGCTCGATAAATGTATATGGACAACAATCTAAGTTTTTCTTTGCTAACATTATCAAATAAAATGGTTACACCCATCAGATTTAATTATTTCCTTATATATCCATATGTAAGTAATCTGTAAGCACTAAGATACAATGCATGCATCAGTGATTCACTCACAGTTCTAACTCATGTTAGAATATTGTTGGTTTCATTTCTTAGCGAAGTTTGAGCCTAGACCATAGATATACTGGGTAGATCACTCACGACCCTCTCACAAGCGGCATTTCAGAGTTCAGTATGTTCTCACCGGATGTATAGTCTATAAAATAATATGGTTTTGCTACTGAACCTATTACGTAGTCGAATAAAGTGTCAAATTAATATAGCCAATACAACTTTATTTCTGATAAAATCATGTAAATTTGTGTCTGTTCATTTTCTCTTCAAATTACCAAAAGATAATTGAGTCATTTTTGAAGGCTATATATGCAGCCGATTGTCTGCATCAATCAGTCAGTGAATACCTGGTTATGTGCAATTGCGATTTACTAAACACGTCATCGACGGGCGCGACAACTTCCTATGGTGATGCTATGTGTATGTTCCATCTAGCCAGTCTATATGATATCTATGGCTCGGACAATCTCTCTGGTGCTTCACTTAAGTGACTATATAGGTAGAGTAAGCATAGGCCTATACACACTTTCTCACCAAGAATGAATGATTTATAACAAACAGTGTGTAGGTTTCATTGACAGATAGTGCATTTGTTTGAAATGCATTGATTGAACAGAAACGTACACCCGCTGGCTTGCCTGAATATTTCAAATTTAGGCATATACTCACTCTACTTAGATTGCAGTATTGAAGACAAAGTTGTTGGTGTCTTAGTCAGCAACAATTTAAAGTCAAAAAGGTCTTCAAATCTGCAAGTTTCAACTGATTATTTTAGAATATTTAGATTGAATGATGTTGCAGCGACAATTTCCATTCAAATTTGTATCAAACCTGTGCTAAGTACTAATTGCATTACCTATTAAATATTTTGAAAATAATGTGACTGAATCTTGTTGCTGTCATTGATAGGAACAACTCACGCAAATTATTCTCAAAGTATGTAAAAGTGTTCTCGTATTTTATCCTGGAAATTGATACACTTGCGCTGAACATTATTGAAATACAGGCTGTCGATTGTACTGCCTTGAATACGTCCTATGCGGATGCTTCCAGAACTGCACATGCAGACAGGTTTATTTTTGAAGAAATTCTGGCCTGTACAGACAATGGACTAAACGAATATGGCATCCAATAGATACAACAGTTATGGAGTCAGGGCATTGCATGCTGGGTAGCAATGCACACTGGTAGCATGGCACGTGGGTAAATTGAACAGAAATCTACAACCATCTGCCATCTGATATCTTGGGCAAAAGTGGTTCTATTTAATGTTACACAGGAACTTTAAGTGACAACAATTTGGAGCGCAGACAAATTAGTAAATTAACTCTTTAACCCTCAAATTTGTTCAGGAAGATCTAAACTGTTTCATTGAACCGAGAGATTACTTTTTAAGATTTACCACTGGAATGACTCAGTTATCGTGCTAGTTATTCTAGCGGTCCGTCTTTCAAAATAGTCTCTTGGTCTGCAAATGGAAGTTTCTCAAGACCATTGCTGAAGCCATTTTGGTCTGGCTTGAGTGTTAAAGGGTTAATAGACACCTTGTCACTTAACCGTTTACCACTCATATCAGCCAAAAACGGCCTCTGTGTCCATAACTGAGCCAGTCATTCCAGTGGTAAATTTTCAAAAATAGTCTTCTCTTGGTCTGCAAATGGAAAATTTCTGAGAAAATTTAAATTTTCTTGAACAGATTTGAGTGTTAAAGGGTTAATACTTATTACTTATTTTCTAAATATAGGCTATGACTATTGGCTATCACATAACATTGTCAGCTTTTGGTGCCAAAGCAGGTGGTCCCTTACACAGGGTAACTGTAAGCTGCATTAACACTCTGATGTCAAACTTAAATTTTCAGATTAAATTAAAAGATAAATTGGTGTTAATTTTTCAACAATTTTGGTGGAAGATGGTGCTGTCGTAGACAGCAACATCGTCTACCAAAATTGTTGAAAAATGTACACCAGATTCTTCGCTTTCACACCAATAAAAAAAATAATTTTAACATTAGAGTGGTAAGGGTTAATAGACTTCTAAAATAGAAGGCAGAGCTCTAATGAAGAAGTTATTTATCCAGCCATGATTGTGCTAACCATGTGTATGATATATATTTATACAGGTGGTTGTCAACCTGGCTGGATAAAGAATGAAGGCAGCTGTTACAGGTATTATGGAGCAGCACTTCCTTACTACGAAGCCAGCAACTACTGCGCTGTAAGTACATGGAGATGTTCATTTAAAATACCATCAGACCTATATATGAGAGACCACAGGTTTATCATCCGTAGTCATATGGCTGGGCGGTTTGGCCTAAAAGAAAACCGGTGACGGTATCACTAATTAAACCGGTATTAACGAAATACTGGTTTAAGGGGTTAGAATGATCGAAAATAATTTGAAATATGAAAATATGCCGTTTTCATTAGCTACAGTACATGTATTTTGCGATTTGACAACTGACGTAAATTGCCACGAAATTAGAACGGTAACTACGTACGACTGCTCACTTCGACGCTATCTATCTCAAAATAGTAGTTAAAATAAATAAAATAAATAGTCTGGTTCATGTGATGTCGTGAAAATAACACTCTAACTACTAAAATGTTGATTTTCAACACTGTTATTAGGTAACTATTTTCGAAAGCGTAGTAAAATCTAATGCATGTAAGTAGGAACCCGGATATGAGAGTGAGTTTAGACGAAAAAGACTGGGCTGTAAAACAAAACGAGGTGATTCTAACGCCTATCGAGCAGAAAAGTCACGTGATAAAAAATACTACAAATTTCATTCATAAAATCGATAGTAGTGAATATCCCGGCAGAAGAATTTGTTAACAACCAGTCACATTACGCCTGCTCGTATTTGAGAGGCTAAGAGGTTTATTTTACTTGTAACTACTCCGCCAACGTAAGAAGTGACTTAATAATTTTCATTTCTCGAGCGTTCAAGCAATTTGTCTTGTATGTCTTAGTCCGTGATGGATCATTTTATGTTTGTCGAAATCTAAGGGAAATAATGATTTGTTTGGATTGGGAGTTAATTGTATAGCATCGTTGTTTTCGCAGCGCGTTTCTTGAATTTTTTGTATCATGTCACATTTGGAATCCTAATTAAACATACTACAAACTCGAATTGAAAAAAGGATTATTTGTTGCAAAGAAGAAATTAAGATTTTCAAATTATACAATCTTACATTGAACCCACCAAGCTTACGTCATGGAAAATTCATTGCTGGCAAATCAAATCATATTTGCAGAGGGTCGTCCTCGGCTGATTCGTTGGGATTTCACCAACACCCTTGCTTTCCCATGGCTAATAGGTATAGATGACTGTATTTTATGTCTCTAGTAGCAAATGGTTACACTAGATGATAATATTAAACTGCAAGTCAAGAACAAACTAGTTTAGGACAGTCATCAGATTTTGCGCAATGGCGATCTTATGGACAGTTTTTATTTTTTTTTATTTTCGTAATGGTTTTTAAACCGTCGCCATAAAAAAACGTGAGACGGTGTGAAATCGGTATACCGTCCAGCCCTGCGTAGTCAACCGATCTTGATCCTGTGGTAATCTGTGAAAATAAACCCAGCTAGAAGAGCTAAGAGAAAATGTATTCCAGCAGAATCGATTATTATTTATTAACCTTTTAAATAGCATTTAAAAAATGTATATATGAACAGCATTACTGACAAATAAAGGCAGACCTACACAAAGACTGCAAGATTAACTGTCTGCCTGCTGAATTTCTGCAGACTTCATTTTCCATAGGGTTTAACTCTGGGTTTGTTGAATATTTTTAAAACAATGTGACTGAAAGATGTTGGTGGTAGCCACCAACAACTTTCAGTCAAATTGTTTTCAAAATAATCAGTCAGTCCAGAGTTATTGTCCATTGATATTATTGTCTAGTTGCTTGCCGCAGTCAGACAGTTAAAGTTTTTTCAACATTACGAGCATCTATACCTGAAGCGTTGCTGGCAGGCAGCCAAATACGGTATGTTATAACAGTTTGACCATGTCATCAGTCTTCTAATGTAGATCCGTATTACCACAAACAATGTGTCTCTGTTCAGTAACTAAGCTCATAACAATGCAGGTGTCTCAGAAACTGGTCAGCTAGTCCGCACCAGCACCAATAGTCTAGCGGCTAAATCCTCTGATCTTAGCTCACCTTGCTTGCTCATTATTTGTTTAACCCTTTGGTGGTCAAGTAACTCAAAATATTACCTTATTAAAAATTTAAAACTTATGGACTGTAACAGCTATGCCCTGTAAAAGATATGCACTGTAAAATCTATGGACTGTAGAAGATATGCACTGTAAAATCTATGGACTGTAAAAGCTATGGATTGTAAAGCTATGAACTGTAAAAGATATGCACCGCAAAATCTATGGACTGTAAAAGCCATGGATTGTAAAGCTATGAACTGTAAAAGATATGCACCGCAAAATCTATGGACTGTAAAAGCTATGGATTGTAAAGCTATGGACTGTAAAAGCTATGCACTGTAAAAGCTATGCCCTGTAAAATCGATGCACTGTAAAAGCTATTGACTGTAAAAGCTATGCACTATAAAAGCTATGCCCTGTAAAATCTATGCACTGTGAAAGCTATGGACTGTAAAAGCTCTTTTTGGCCAACTTGACCGCCAAAGAGTTAAATGGAGGAATCCAGTTCTAGCTCTACGCCACCCATCTCTAGCTAAGCTCCACCCATGCTTTGCCTGTGTTGGGATCAATCTATCCCTGCACTCTCAATTTCCAGAAAACTAAACAGGTAAGCTGTTGAATATTTTGAAACTAATTTGACTGGATCCTGTTGCTGCATATGGCAGCAACAGTGCCCAGTCAAATTAGTTTCAAAATATTCAACAGAATGTTTATTAAATAGTGAAGACATACAATTGGTACAACACCGCTTAGTCCCTTCATCAAGTGAGCATTCGTGACGAACCCGGCTACGTTATTCATGGCGTAGCTGATTATGACAAAATTCTACACATCACATAGTTCATTATGACATCATATGATTGATGTATAAACTGGAACCCTCCATTTACAGTAGTGCAGATCTTAACCTTTGATTTCACCGGAATACTGTGAACAAAGAAAATTATCAGAAAAAAGCAAGAATCTTTAAAATGCATCAATTCATCAACGGAAAGCAGAAATTTCAGACTCTCGGCATTTGCTTTTCATACCACAAGCATGAAATGCAGTGGAAAATAGAAGTCAGCATTCACCCATCTGTCCATCCATCTGTCTGTCCATAATCATTTATTCACCATACAACTCCTACACTTGAGCTATAATTCATGTAAAATTTGTTACACATTACCATTACCGTCTGAAAATGTACAGTACATGTGCTTTTTTGGTCCATGATTACCAGAGGTATCTTTCCTGAAAAACTTAAAATTCATCGACTTTTCTTTGTTGAAGCCCGATCTTAAACAATTTTGAACCTGTACTCTAATACTTTCAGTGAATATATGAGGGGGTGATGGTGTGTGATGATTTAGTTTCACTGAAACTTGTTTATATTCACCAGATTTTACTGAAGATAGAACCAATTTAGAGTTTCATACCTGGATCCATGTAACTTCTTGTTTGCTGCGACTCACAACTAGGATATCAGTTTATCATATTTTTGACATTTCGGCTAAAGCTGCCTACAGTACAACTCATAAATAAGTTTGAATGTTTCCAAAACAGAGTACAATTTTAAACACGATGTAAGATATGGTCTAGTGAATATTTTGAACATAATTGATATGAAGACATTGCTTTCAATCCATTTATGTTCAAATTATTCAACCGGATGTTTTATTTTGTTTTGGAACGATTATTAGTTATTTCTGAGCTGTGCTGTACGTTGAAACTATCATATCTCATTTATGTATGAATTGCCATATTTTGACAGCTGTTTGTGAATCAAATAATTGCGATCCAATATGGCAGACATAGAATGACATTCATTGCAACGGACCTTTCCAAGTTTATCCATCCATCATATGATGTCACAATCAATTAAGTCACGTGTTGTCTGACGTCATAATCATGATGTCATAAATGATTCGATATAGTCTGTCTTTAACGCTTAATAGTCTGACACGTTGTACGAATTGTATGTCTTTAGCATTTAATAAACATGCTGTTGAATATTTTGAAACTAATTTGACTGGGCGCTGTTGCTGCCAGTCAAATTAGTTTCAAAATATTCAACAGTTTACCTGCATAGTTTTCTGGAAATTGATAGACAGGGAGTTCAGAGATCAATCGATCCCAACACAAGCAAGGTGTGGGTGGAGGTTAGGTAAAGAGGGGCAGGGCTTAGCTAAAACTGGAACGGTCCATTAGCATGGTGTTGTAATAGCTAGTGTTTCAATATTTAAAAAACTCAGGCAGATTTCTTTAAATCATTGTTTCCTGTCTCACTAGCCATTACCACTCTGATGTCAATATTCTATCTTTTACCCTGTCAATAGCAACGAAACTGGTGTGCATTTTTCAACAACTTTGGTGGACGATGTTGCTGTCTTCGACAGCACCACTTCCACCAAATTTGTCGAAAAAATGTTTACCAGTTCATCTTTTAATTTAATTTGAAAATTTAAAATTCTGACATCAAAGTGGTAAGGGTTAAAAGAGATGTGAGTAACCAAATGCATATGTTTGTGAAATGTGACCAAAACAATGAGGCATATGACATCTGTGCTTCCGCATTCAACATCTCTGCGATACCGCATTAGTTTTGCTAATAAAGAACTATACTTTGTTGTTTGCTTTAAATCGTGACTATACTATCTGAAATTACATATAATTCTATGGATTTTATATGAGGAGAAATTGATAAAATTACCTGAAAATTTGATCAAATTCCCTATAAATTTGAGCGCCAATTTATTAATTAAGTAATTAGGTAATTGTAAAAATCTTGCTTCCATACTCATACATATTACACCATTGAATTCCACGCTCTCACACCTCTACAATTTGACATCTTTTCATTTTTTCATAGGCTCAATATTTTGAAATTTCTCCATAATTGTTATGGGTGACAGGACCCTGTTTTCCTGTTGTTTGTCAGATGGAAAAAAGCTATTTCGCTGTTGTGTGTCTGGGATTGAATGAGTTAAAGGGAGGAAACTCTTGACAAACATCTTAAAACATTATAAGAGAGTTATTTCCCATAACTATCCAGTAATATTCCGTTTAATATACACTTGTCCAGGAACAAGGTGCATACCTGGCACGGACTACTGATCAGGAGCGCTTTATTCGATATCTGGTTCAGAGTTTGCAGATGGATTACAAGTCAGATATGAAGATCTGGGTGTATGGAGATGTCAGACCTGGACGCTGTAGTTCTTTCAGAGATATCTATGTTGTGGAGGAGGAAGACTGTACGAGAATTATGCTACCATTCCTGTGTAGTCGAGGTATGATCTACAGAGACATGAAAGAGTCACCATTAACCCTTTAATGATTAAATTTAGTAAAGAAAATTTAAATTTCCTCACAGAAAATGTCTGTTTGCAGACGAAGAGAAGAGTATTTTTTAAATCTTACCAGTGGATTGACTGGTTCGATTAATGAGCCAGTCATTCCAGTGGTAAATTTACAAAAATAGTCTTCTCTTGATCCACCAATGGACATTCATCAAGACCACTGTAGTGATAAGTTTTGGCCAGTTTAACTAAGGATAATTAATCCTTTATACAAGTCAGTTGTCATAGGACAACTTTAGTTGTTTGGTCTTTGATTTTCAGATACTTAAGATTGGTCAAGCAAATATTTTGCTTAGTAAATATCCATATGCAGGCCAAGGGAAAAATATTTTTGAAAATTTACCACTTGAATGACTGGCTCACTTATTGCTTAGTGGAAATTTTTCAGAAAGACCGTTTTTGAAGAAATATAATCTTGCTCGAATCAACAATACCTGGACATAGTCCTTATTAGCCCAAGAATATCACGCTATCATTTCAACAATAAGCAGCCATGTGTAACAATGTATATTGAAACTTGATATGGAATCAAGACAACCTTGCTTTTGAGAACTCATTGCTGGGGTCAAATAGTGATGGTTTGATATGGTAGGTGGTCAAAGAAACACTGACCCTATTAACCCTTTCACCAATGAATTCCCCAATTCTCATTTTCAATACAGAAAACTGTTGAATATTTTGAAATTAATTTACTGGAATCCAGTCTTCTTCTTTTCGATCGCTGGCATCACACTTGGAGAGCCGTTCTCAAGACTGGAATCCAGTGAAATTAATTTCAAAATATTCAACAGAATAAGGCTTATATTGTGAAGAATATACTTTTTATGGGATTTGTTAGCAAAAGGGCTATGTGTAAACCTTGGTTGCTGCTTAATGTGATCAGGTAATACAGATGGGATGAAGATTATAATCATGACTCAGTTATATTGTCTACTGAATTCTGTTTTCAGATGTTATATTCAGTCCTAGTCAGGATGGAATAAACTTAGCACTTGCAATAGCGCTCGGAGTCCTCGGTGCTATTCTACTTATCATCTTCATTATTGTCCTACTGTGTTGTATAAAATCACGCCAACGAACAAAGGAGCATTTTGAGCGTCGTGAGTCGATCAGATCATCGGTCAGGTCACGCGGCACATTGTCAAAGTTTTCTTCTGAAGATGGACTAAGCACAAAGAGGCGCCCAATACGCAGTGTTGATGACTATTTTGATCCCAATCAGGTATGAGAAAGTCTAATTATATTGTACTCTAAGGCCAAATTTTGAGTGCAGCTTATTCCATTTATAGAATTCACTACCATAGTAAAGATAGTGAAGTAATGGGCCTGAATTGCCTGGTTCACAAACCTTTATGGTGCTAAAATTATGAGTATAATAACAAATGTATGTCATCAGACATTTTTATCACAGCCGAGCTATTGGTGTCACCTGTGTCCAGCTTTTGGATGTCTGTGCATTGTAAACAATGACGGCTTGTTTTGCTATTAGCTTACCTGGCCTGAGAGACCAAGTGAGATTATGATATGGTGGCTGTCCGTCCACCAAATCTTGACTTAAAAGACTTGTCATTAACTGATGGGCCAGTTTCAACCAACACTAGGGTGAAATGACTATGGCGCTAGACTCCCGACCCTGTTTACAGAAATCTGATTGGACAACTATTAGATGGTTTCAGCTCTAAGAAAACTTCAAAATGACATTGTCTTTATATTAACTGTAATGCAGTAACAACTTTCAAAATCATTTAAGACTAATCAGAAGATTGACTTGAGTTGAGTCTGCTGTAGTATTAAAGCATGTTAATGGACCTTTCCAGTTTTAGCTATGCTCACCCACACTTCGCCGTGTTGTGATCGATCAATCCCTGAATGCCCTGACTATCAATTTCCTGAAAACTATACAATTAAGTTGTTGAATATTTTAATATTTTGCAATTAATTTGACTGGGTACAACAATGCCCAGTCAAATTAGTTTCAAAATATTCAATAGGATATATATATATATATATATATATATATATATATATATATATATATATATATATATATATATAGTAGACATACAATTCATACAACAACGCATAGTCCGTCTTCAACTATGCATTCGTGACGTACTTATCTGTGTCATTCACTATGTCATTGATTGTGATGGCATTCTATACGTCACGTAGTTAATTATGATGTCATATGATGGATGGATACAGTGGAAAGGTCCATCAACCAATTTGTCATTAATTTGCCAATAGCCCAGAGAGCAATTACCATACTGGTATAAATGCTAAGATGTTGGGGCCAATGTTGGTGATTCTTTAGCCTTCTAATCCTTACCACGCTGTCAAAATTTTTAATTTTCAAATTAAATTGAAAGATGAACTGGTGTTCATTTTTCAACAAATTTGCTGGAAGATGAAGCTTTCGTAGACAGCAACTTCGTCCACCAAAATTGTTGAAAAATGTACACCAGTTTGTTTACTATTGGCTAATGGATAGCATATTGACAAAGTGGTAAGAGTTAATGGTCGAATTGGATAAAACTTGAAAAATGTCCATTTGCAGGCCAAGAGAATATTTCTTACTTCAGTGGTAAATTCACAAAAATAGTCTTCCCTTGGCCTGTAAATGTACATTCAGCAAATGACACTGTTACTAGAATAGCGCTGCAGGTGTCACTGCCAGGACTGTGACCTTGATATTTGACCCCAAAATTGGCCCCCATCTTAGGGACCTTATGGCTAAGTTTTCACTCCAATTTTTTTTCACTCCAAGACCTCTCCAATAGAAACAGAGTTATTGACAATGTGTCTTTCAGGCACATATTTTTGAAAATAATCATCTGGTCTTTGATAATGTGACCTCAAATTTATCATGTCTTTGGGACCCCATGGGCAACCTTCCTCCTATGTCTGGTTAAGATCTGTCCAGTAGAACCAGAGTTGTTTGTTATTACACCACAAAAACATCCATTACCGTTCAATCACTACTTGCTAAATCGATTATCTGCATTTAGCTATCAGAATAAAATTTTTATGCCTGCATACACACCTCCCCATGCCTATTCCTATTAATATGGACCCTCAACCAGGCTAATGGTTAAGTCCATCTCCAGCATAATGACAGATATAGACTGGCCCCAGGCTATAATCCCTCATAGTGATGCTTGTCACTAAGCGTGCTCGCGCATGCGCACTGGAGCCCAAATAGGAAACAGATTCACTTTTCAATTATTCTGCAAGCAGAACAACTGCTAAAATATTCTCTAAGATTTTTTTATGCTTTGCGCTGTGTCAGCTACACTATTGTCTTCTATATTACCAAGGAATATGCCTAATATGAATTCAATCCTCCCTAAGTTTTGTTTAGGAAGTTTATTAGTGGTTATATTGTATTTTATAACTATGTTCATATTGTTACCGGTTTTCGTGAAAGATCGAATTCTCGTTTCGTGGTAACTTAATTACTATGCCTATATCATCATCATCATTCTCTAGCATTTGACCAAGAGCCCTTATCAATTTACTTCTAGTGCATTATAAAGATTTTTCATTTATCCCTATGCAAGTTTGTTTTCTTGTCGGTAGGGATTTTGATTTCTAATTTGAATTTTTTTTTGCCTTTTTTAGAAGTGCGTTTTATGTTTCTAGTCTCCTTTTTACGATTTTCTAAGCGGTAGCTATCATTGTTACGCTTTTTTCGTTTTAGGAGTCTGGTTAATCATCAGATAGGATTTAATGTACGCCATCGATTTGTGATCGCCATCACTCAGCTTAATTTGCCGGACATGTCTGTGTGAAATGTCCTTTTTTCCTCCTTTTTTTTTGTACCCTCATAATGGTCATTACGGAGGGGGTATTCTCTTCGCCGAATTCAGGGGTATTCTCTTCGCCGAATTCAGATGCCGTAGTAGTTCTATTGCGAGATTTGAGTTATTCGCGTCGGTCTTGATCAAATCTCTGGACGAAAGGATATCTTCTGATTTAAGGAAACTAAGAAACAGGATGTTTCTTCCAGTTCTGACGATAGCCCGAGGACTAGCGGGCATTCCCGCAAATGGGGGAAACCGATCCCTCTAACCTATGCAGGTTAATAAGTTTTCTTAGCAAAAGTCTAGAGCGACCAAGCTCTCGAAGGTGGGCTCGTGTAGTGCACCGGGTCAAACCCACCTAAGACTTGAGGGTGACGGGCATAACCCACAAGCAGTGGTGGCGGAGGCTGAGGCTGATGTCCATAAGGCTGGTCCTTATGATTATGGCAATTTTCAATTTTCCGGTCGTCAAGAAAGAAACCTGCTAATGGGGGAAACCGTTCCCTCTAACCTCGATGCAGGTTAATATGTTTCATTAGCAAAGTCTCTCGAAGGTGGGCTCGTGTAGTGCACCGGGTCAAACCCACCTAAGACTTGAGGGTGAAGGGCATAGCCCACAAGCAGTGGTGGCGGAGGTTGAGGCTAACATCTATAAGGCTGGTCCTTATGCTAATGCCAATTTTTCGTTTATACCGGTCGTCAAGGTACTTTGTAGATCGCCCATTGCCAAGAATCCTAGTCTTGCTAGTTCTTCCGGTTCCGTTGTGGTGGACTCGGGTCCTCTGGATTCGGGTTTACTCCCTTTTTTCGCTTCTTCCGCTCCATCAGATTCCGTTTTAATTTCCGGTTTAGCAAGACATCCGGGTCTTCAGGATCTGGTTCTTTCTTCGGTTGCGTCCGTTTCCGGTAGGACTTCCGGTTTTGTAGGAAATCCAGGTCTTCAAGATCCGGTTATTACGTCTGTTTCCGGTATGACTTCCTTTTTTGTAGGACATCCGGGTCTTCAAGATCTGGTTCCTAGTTCCGTTTCCGGTTTCATTAGCGCTTCCGGAAGAATGCATATCCGGGTCCAACATATCTGGGTCTGTTGGACCCGGCATTGCATTGTTCATCAATTTCCGGTTCCAGTTTTCAGCTTCCTCTTCCGGTAATTCTGTACATCCGGGTTGTAGGATCTTGATTAGTTTCCGGTAGTCTACTTCCGGTTTATGCATTTCCGTTTCCTTTTTTCCACATCCGGATTTCGTACAGCCGGGGATAGGGTCTTTCACATCAAGAGTATACTTACCTCCCTAATACTTTTGATATTGCTAAATATTGGCTTTCACTCAATAAACACTCAGATTAAAACAGTTAGGTGCCCCTACTGGGCAGGGAGTCAGAGCGTAGTCTGGAAGATGCCAGCCCCACCACCGCGCATGCGCAGACTAGCACTTCCTCTTTGCTAATTTATTGGCTAAGAGACTACACATGCTTTTGTGCTGGTGCTTTTTGTGACTCATTTATAAACGTTTTTGACACAATTTTGAACTGTTGTTACCTGAGAAAGATGGCAGAAAGAGTAACTTCGCCACAGGAGGGCCTTGGACCTTTAAATCAGGTGACTTCTAGTAAAATTAGCGAGTTTTGTCCCGTTGTAATGTGTTTCCGGGACTAGCGCTAAACGTGATAAGCGCCTTGATTAGTTGGTTTATTTCAACTAGGTGCTATATAAAACTAATCTCTCTTTGTGTTTATGTCCACAGGTCTGTGTGAAGAAATATTATGGACATGACATCAGCAGAGGGTTTGTGTCTCTCCACCATGGTTCCATTTCCTACTAATACTGTTAGGTTATCTAACCAAAAATTCTATGTCCAGTGAGTTGGAGGCCTATTATAAAGGTCTTCTCACTTTGCCCTCTTGATCCAATTCCTTCCCCTAGAGGTGGAGAGAGTTAAGAGGCGGTCAGTGGTGGAGTGCTCCAGTTCATCAGGTTGGATGGTTTGTCTAGACAAGGTGTCAGGTATCTAATTATTGATATGAGGTGATGTTAATTATTTAGAGGAAAGGGAGATAATTAACTTTATTTGCCATTGTTATCAGTATATATCTGATGCTTGTATAGTCGAAATGTCCATTCTGTACATGTTCTGGTTAGAGATACAATTCGTCCTTGCACTGGGATGTTTGTTGGGGATCGATTTTTTCCTGTCATAGGATTAATGACGTCATAATCAGCCTTGCTCTTTAATTACAATTAAAGTTGTCCGAAGCTGGTTTTCTGATAAATTATGATCTTTATGATCATTTTCCTTCTCTTGAGTTGGTGAGTTTCTAAGCTTAACTAGTTTGCTCATACTCCTCGTCCTTTGCCCTTTTTCAGAGACCTGGTTGTGCGTCCTGTGGACGATTTTTGAGCGATAAGTTTGGCCCTCATCTCTGTTTTCAGTGTAGCCCCTGTGGTCCCTTGCTTAATTGCGAGATATGTAAGCACTGGGGGGGCGAGTTAATGTCCGAATTCTTGTGCTTGCAGGCGAAGGACAAGGTGGAGGAGGAGAAGAAGAAGCAGAAGAAAGAGGGTGTAAGTAAGAAGGGTAAGAGGAAGGCCTCGTCCGCGGTGGATATGGAGGCCTTCCGGACCGAGATGTTGGGAGAGATGAGGAGGACAATCAAGGATTTGGTTCCAGAGTTGCTTCGTGGCATGCTTCCTGGACCAAATCCTTTATTGACCTCATCATCTGCTTCGGAGCAGGTAATCCCCACCTCTGAATCAACGTTCCTTAGTACGCTTCCGTTGTTTGAAGATTCAGAGGTGGCCCCATTAGAGGGGGCGTTCCACGGCCCTGGCAGCAGGCTTATTGCCGCGCCCAATAGGGACCGTGGACGGTCGTCGCTGGAACCCGCGGGCTGCTTATCAGTCCAGGGGTATCCGCACACCGCGGGTGCCAGTACCTCGTACGGCACCTTCCCTGGCCAGTCCGGGTTAGCTCTCTTTGCTGACCCGGAGTCTAATCTCTCTGGCCAGGAGGATGAGGATTACCTGTTGGGGTCGCCGTCTGAAGACGTGGACATGGATTATGACGTCTGTGCACCCCTCGCGGGGAATACAGGTGCCTTTTTCCATGGTTCTACTCTTCCAGGGGTAGAATCCACGGTTCAGACTGTGGCCCTGGGCGCTGAAGGCCAGCGGTACCGCATACCTCGGCTTGCCGAGAGTGTCGCTGGTGCTGGCCGGGGCCGTGGTGGGGCGGTATATGCCCCACGCTCTACCACGGCGCCTGCTCCTGGTCAAACCAGTGATATTAGCATGCCGGTATTGTCAGGCCCGCATGTTCTCCCTGGCTTGCCAGGCATAGCAGCGTACCCGCCGTCAAGCTCTGTTGCTTGCGCTCTGGAGGAAGACGAAGGCCCCCGTCTTGTAGAGCGCTCGCAGCTAGCCACGGAGGAGGATTGGTTTGACGCTTGCCAGTGGTTGGTAAGTGTTAGACCAGATCTGCCCGTGGAGCAGTCGGCTAGCCAGCGTGAGCACAGGCCGTGGTTAGCTGGTAAGCCTGCTGCTAACGCTATGCCTTCTCTGCCGCTGGCAGAGCATGTCGTTGACATGTTCGAGGCGGCGGAGACGTCCATTAAGTCGAGTGGACGTCTCGCTAAGGCCCCGCGCGAGGTGGCCAGGCGTTGTCGCATCGTGCCCCTGGACTACCAGCGGTACGGTGTGGTACCGAAGCCGAGCGTGGATGACCGCGCGGCTTTGGGTGAGGATGCGCGGCCAGGCTCCCGTTCTGACATGGGAGTCTTGTGTTCGAACGCGTTGCGTTCAGCAAATGCCGCGTTGCGTGATGCGGAGGAGAGTGGGAGGGCTTCGATTGCCGCTTTGTCCCACGTCTCCCAGCTGTTACAAGGGGTAGTAACAGCATCCGCATCGCGCCAGCCAAGTCCGGTCACAGTCCAGCGAGCCATCCAGGATGGTATCAACCTGGCTCTGGACTGTATGACGCGGGCGGTGACCAGGAGTGTCCGGGCAAGGCGCACTTTTGCCTTGGATAATCTGTGCCCGTCCCAGGACCTCTACAATAGGCTACTACGTACGCCTATGACAGGTCCTGGTCTCTTTGGAGGTGAGGGGTGTAGGCACCTCCAGGAGACGGTTACTCTGGTCAATAACCAGAGGGCGCTGCGTGAGCAGTTTGAGGTGCTTCGTCGTGCCAACGTTCGCGCCGCACCCCCTGCGTATCGTCCCCTGCAGGCTCGAGGTGGTAGTGGCCAGGTCAGAGGCCAACCACCATCGCAGCGCCGGCCTCGGCCGCGTGCGATTCGGCCAGCAGCGAGGGGGGCGCAGGCTCCTCAGGCGCGAGTCAGCCAGGCAGCCGCCCGCGCACCGAGGTGCGCGCGGTGCTGGTCGTGGCGCGCGAGGATCTGGGCGGGGTAATCGTTCCTGATGGGACGGTTACCGCGGTGAGAACCGCGCCGGTGTTTCGGGCAGAGGAGACAGTGCCGCTCTTGCACTCCTTATGTCCACCTCTATCCCTAGGTGGACCGGTGGGAGGCCGGCTAGCCGACCACATGCAAGAGTGGGAACGGTTAACTCAGGACCGTTTAGTCTTGCGATGGCTTTCAGTCGGGTATCATCCCGATTGGATGACAGGCCCGCCATCGCGACTGTCTCTAGTGCCGATCTGGACTCCAAATCCGAGAGATCCAGATCAAAGGTTGTGTATCGAGGAGGAAATAAATTCCCTCATACAAAAAGAAGCTATTCAGCCGGCACAGAGGTGTCCGGGCTTCTATTCAACCCTGTTCTTAGTAACAAAGAACACCGGAGGGTGGAGACCAATTCTCAACCTCAAGCCATTGAACAAGTTCATAGAGACGCCCAGTTTCAAGATGGAGACTGTGCGCTCGGTGTTGGCGGGGTTAGAGAGGGGAATGTGGACAGCGTCGATAGATTTGAAGGACGCTTATTTCCACATCCCCATACACAGGAGTTTCCGTCGCTTCCTGAGATTTGCATTCCAGGGCAGACAGTGGGAATTCAGGGTGCTACCATTCGGAATTTCCACGGCTCCTCGGGTTTTCACCCGTGTGGTTCTTGCGATCACCGCATACCTCCGCAGGAGAAGCATAGCAGTCCACACGTACATAGACGACTGGCTGTTGAAAGCACACACCCGGGAAAGTTTATCGGCCAGTCTGGAGATTGTTTTGAAAACTCTCACAGACTTAGGCTGGATGATCAATTTCCCAAAATCAGAGCTGATTCCATCCCAGAAGTTTGTTTACCTGGGGATGTTCTTCGATCTAGAGACAGGATATGTTTATCCTACTCAGGAGAGAGTTCAGAAACTCATCTCATTAATTCAGTCGGTGTGCGACAGTCGTCATGTCCTGGCACGGGTTTACTTGAGAATGCTGGGGTTGATGGTTTCATTGGAACCAGTCATTCCTCAGGCCGCCTTACGCAGGCGGCCGATCCAGTTATTTCTCATGACACAATGGACCCAGAGTACAGGTTCGCTGGACTCGAATGTGTCAGTGTTGGCGCCTCTGATTCATCACCTGCAATGGTGGTTGGACACAGAGAATCTCTTGGTGGGGGTTATGCTAACCCCTCCCCACCCTCAGGTGACTGTGTATACAGATGCATCGATGGAGGGCTGGGGAGCTTGCCTGGAAGAGTCCACGATATCAGGGCTTTGGAATCTGGAACAGTCAAAGGAACATATAAATCTACTGGAGCTAAGAGCAGTAGTCCTGGGCCTGGAACATTTCTTACAGAAAGTTCAGGGCAAGATTGTTCTTATTCGTTCAGACAACTCAACAGTTGTGACTTACATAAACCGCCAAGGCGGAACGAAGTCGCCCAGTCTCTGTATGATGACATGGAGACTGCTTTGTTGGTGTCTGGATCACCAGATTACCTTGAAAGCAGTTCATATTCCGGGAAGGTTAAACCTGCTAGCAGACTCATTGAGCCGAAGGATGAGTGTTTTACCCACGGAATGGCAACTAAATCAATGTGTGGCAGATCGTCTGTTCGACCATTGGGGGAAACCCAACATCGATTTGTTCGCAACGAAGAAGAATGCGAAGATGACGACGTACGTCTCTCCGATTCCGGATTCAAGCGCTTTCGCAACAGATGCGTTAGCTATCAGCTGGGGGAGAATGTATGCATACGCATTCCCTCCAGCAATCCTGATTCCAAAAATTCTTCAGAAAATCAGACAAGAGGAATGCCAAGTGCTTCTGATCGCCCCGGATTGGCCAAGCCGATCATGGTATACGGATCTGCTGGACCTTCTGGTCTGCAATCCGGTTCCTCTGCCTCTGATGGACGATATTATCTTCCAGGGCAAGGCCCTTCACAACAATCCGTCAATGTTCAGATTGACTGCGTGGATGTTGTCAAGGAATCTAGAATTAAGGAGGGCTTTTCTGAGCAAGCAGCCATGTTTATGGCCAAAGCCAGGAGGGGGTCAACCTCCAGAGCATATAATTATAAAATCAACAGATTTGCAGAATGGTGCTCAAAAAGATGTATTGATCCAATGGATTCATCTATTCAAGTAGTAGCTGATTTCCTCTGTCACCTCTATGATGCCTATAGCCTCAAGCCTAACTCTATTGCTGGTTATAAGTCAGCATTAATGTCTGTTATTCCTTGCTTGGCTAAGAGGGGAAGTGATGAAGTAAATACATTAAATGTATTAATTAAAGGCATGGGCAATCTAAGACCAAGGAATCCACCGGTGATTCCGTCTTGGAGTTTATCGCTAGTGCTTCAAGTACTAGGTGATAAGCCTTTTGAACCACTTAGTTCCATTTCTATGAAACTATTAACACTGAAGACTGTGTTTTTAATTGCTGCGGCCTCGGCTAGGCGTAGGAGTGAAATTCATGGCTTATCAGCCGAGGATGACCGTTTTGTGGTTTCAGGGGAAGGCCTTAAGCTGCTACCTAGGATTAATTTCTTGGCTAAAAATCAGTCGTTGAAATATCCAGGTCAACCTATTATTTTGCCTGCTTTAACTAGATATGATCCTAATTCTAAAGCATGGTGTCCTGTCCGGGCGCTTTGCCGGTACAAGCAACGTACGGCGGAGTGGCGCACCGATCAGATAGCGTTATGGTTGTCATATATTGAACCCCATGGCAGGGCTTCTAAGGACACCATTTCCAGGTGGATTGTAGAATGCATTCAGTTTTGCCATAAATCCGCCACCGGGAAGCAGGTTGACGTGGCCAAGGCTCACAGTGTCCGCGGCGTAGTGACATCCACTGCCCTATTTAATGGGGTCCCTGTGGATGATATTATGTCGGTGGCTCAGTGGCACTGTGAGTCAAGTTTTACAGACCATTATCTCCGTGACACCTCTAATCCTCTCGCCTTGTCGATTTTGAAAAAATAACTAGGCATATATATTTTTGATGGGGTTTCCTCATTGCTTATATATTTCACAATTAATTTATGGAAACAACCACTAATTTGGGACTGCATCGATCTTCACCAATGGGAAGAGGATGTCAGCAGCCATTTCAACAAGGTCAGTCTTGTGTATGTGTTGTCCATTGTTGATTGTCTTGTCACGTTACCCGTTATTTATATGATGATGGTTTTGTGTATTTATGTGGTTCATTGTTGAGAGTATACGAAAATGGAGTTTTTTCGTCTCTGTCCTGTAGTACATGGCACTTGTACGTAGAGAGCGTATAGGACATTGAGGTCATTCGACTCTTCCTCCTAGGAAGGAGGGGGGGGAGCGCATATGACATTCGGTCATCTCTCATACATCGGGGGTGTTATCCGATGGTTAGTCAAATCCTGACTGTTTTTCATACAGTTTCAGAAGTTTAAGTGCCTTAAACGCAGAAAAGCGTATAGGGATGAGCTGGTCTTTTGACCTCGCCTCCCTCCCGCCGAATTCACTGTCGAATTCTGGCAATATCAAAAGTATTAGGGAGGTAAGTATACTCTTGATGTGAAATAAACGAAATCAAGGATTTCTTTTTTCACGAGAGAGTTGATACTTACCTCCCTAGATACGGACCCGGCCTCTCCACCCCACAGAGGCTCGGTCTTCAGGCTCTTTATAGCTCTTTATGTGTATCAGCCAATAAATTAGTCAGAGGAAGTGCTAGTCTGCGCATGCGCGGTGGTGGGGCTGGCATCCGCCAGACTACGCTCTGACTCCCTGCCCAGTAGGGGCACCTAACTGTTTTAATCTGAGTGTTTATTGAGTGAAAGCCAATATTTAGCAATATCAAAAGTATTAGGGAGGTAAGTATCAACTCTCTCGTGAAAAAAGAAATCCTTGATTTCGTTTAATTTCCGGTTTTATCAGGCAATGCATTGTTCATCCATTTCCGGTTCCATTTTTTTCAGCTTCCTCTTCCGGTAATTCTGTACATCCGGGTTGTAGGATCTTGATTAGTTTCCGGTAGTATACTTCCGGTTTATGCATTTCCGTTTCCTTTTTCCACATCCGGATTTCGTACAGCAGGGGATAGGGTCATTTCCGTTTTTTCATGGATCTTTCAATTAATTTCTAGTCATCTTCTTGCCTAAGAATTAGAATTATTTCCGTATTTGTTTAATATTGGGAATGTTTAATGGCTGAAAATATTCATACCGAGTCATTGCCAGTCTTGTAATCTCTCTTGGAATTGTAGTCTATTCAGACATTTATTCGTTTATCAGTGACAATTTTCAACGTAATTAAAGACTCTTCTGACTGGTTACCGTATGGGTTTTTTGTTGCAGATTATTTTATATGCGCATTTCATCAGCCGATAAGTCAGTGTGTATTCTACGCATTATTTCGAGATATGATTTTTGCTTTCATCCAACTTTAGATGGCCAGTTGTCTTCGGGCCATTCAGCCTTTATTCGCGCTCCTTTTACCTCTTATGTCGGCAGGTTGACATATTTATTTAATCAAGGGGAGTTTATTTGTGGATGGGATAACCCTGATTCTTGCATAAATCGTAGTCTAATTTTGTCAGTCGCTGAAAAGAATTAGATTCAGTAAAGGTTTCATAGGGATCATTATGAGTACAGGATTAATGTCTACAAGAACAATATTCGCTTAGAAAAGATAATCAATCGGATAAGGGGCAGGAAGGAGGACTATAAGCCAAATTCTTTTTCTTCTGCGTTGACATAGTTTCGGTGAGTTCGTTTTGTTTTCATTTTTTCAAGATTTTTGTTTGTTTTCCATTTTCTAGCGTAATTTTTGCTCTATTTTGACTGGGTTACTGTGGGCCTTCGGATGGTGGTTTCGGGGGGGGGGGGACTCACGATTTGCTGGGTATTTTGGGGGCAGTTTGGCTGAGGGTTGTTGTTGAAGCCACCAGCAATTTTCAGTCAGATTGTTCCCGGACTATTCGGTGGGTCTTGGGTTTTAGCTCGTTGAGGTTGTTGTCTGGGGGCTGGCAGCGGGCTGGTTGGAGTGGGGTGGGGGTTGTGCTGGAGGGGGAGGAGCGGCCGAGAATCTTTGGATTTAAGCAGCCACCAACTATTTTCAGTCAAAATGTTTTCAAAATATTTTGCAAGTCCAGAGATATTACAGTTGTAATATGTCGTCTGCAAAATTCAGTATTCAGACAGTTAATATCAAGTATCAGTGTTCAATCTTTCCTTTTATTGGGATTTCTAACACTATGTCATTTGTTATTACAAAGATGAAATTATCGATGCTAAGACTATAAATATAAGAATCAATAAATATATTAAAATCTTTTAAGTTTTCGGACTCTTGGCATAAATATCGAATTGTTTAGGATATCTAATTTATCAGCAAGCCCGAGGGCTAGGCAACCGTTGATGTATTCAATACAATTTTTTATTAAATCTCCTCCATTATTATACAATTTTTAAATTAGATAGTCTAATGTTTGCCATAGTTCTCTTAACAGGACCTTGTCATGCGTTCTATTCGTAGAATTGTGATGAGGGTCATCACAAGTAAGTTTCCCTTAGTTCATGTAGATCTCAGGTACATGATTTGGCTATATCTTGACTCTAAGCACTCCCATAGACTTACTATGGGTTTTTGGTTTGCCACGATATCTGGTTAAATCTCTATAAATAAAATTATCTGTAATTTTTGCAGAGTCTAGCATTTTTAATAAGTTAGGCTATAGTGATATGAGCCTTTTTTGTCTCCATTCAGAGTAAGCGGTATTATTAAAATATCCATAATAAACGTGAGTTACCTCTTTAGTGAGGGCTAAGCATTATGATATAGCCCAGGATTTTTGGTTGGAGCATCATGGCATATGTTATCTATGTGTTTTCTATGAGCAGTCCTCTTTAGCATATAGTAAGTTTGCCACTTCTTTAAGGGTGGCCCTTATCAAAAGGGCTAGATTTTCTTGGATCTAGAACCCTTCTCTGTAGTCTCTTCTTCCAAAATGGTCTTCTGTTCCTTCTTATCAGAAGCTATTAGCTTTAGAGGGGTTGTTGTTTTCTATGATTGTCAAGGAGTCCATAGAAGAGGCTCTTCTTTGGAAAGTAGATCCAGGCTTCTGTTCATTGGTTGGATTGTCTGATAGGCTTCTAAATCTCGATTCGTTCAGTCATTGCCATGGGGTTTTCTTTCATTTTTAGGAGGAATGAGGTTTAGTCTTATGGATCGTCCTCTAGTAGATGTGTTCGCGGCCTCTCTGAATGCTCAGATCTTCTCTTACATGTCTCCTTTTCCGGACAGTCAAGCCCTGGCGGTGGATGCTCTATCTCAGTAGTGGACAGGAATGTTCGCCTATGCCTTCCTTCTAACGATTTTGATTCAGTTAGTCTTGAAGACGGTCAAGGATCAGGTTTGCGAAATTCTTCTGATAGCTCCCTTTTGGCCAAGAGGATTTGGTTTTTAGACCTTCTAAATTTTCTGGTAGATTTCCCTCTTCTTCTTCCAGTATCCCAGGATCTTCTATCTCAAGTAAGAGGTCTTTGTGTGTGTCCAAATCCAATAAATTTTAGTCTGTGTGTCTGGAGAATCTCGAGTCAGGTCCTCGAGAATAAGGTTTCTTCTGATCTCAGGAAATTATTGACTCTGCCAGAAGGGATTCGACCCGTCGAGTTTACAAGGGTTGACTTTTTTGGTGAATGATGTTCAGACCGAGGTTTCGTGCCCGATTCTGTTTCTATACCCCAAGTATTAGATTTTTTATCTTATCTGTTTGATTCTTTACATTTGTCAGTTATTACGGTCAGGGAGTATAGATTTTCTCTGGTATCATCCCTTCCTTGTCTGCTGTATGCCGATGTCAAGGATACTAAGACTCTTTAATAGCTTTATTAGACGTCTAAGTAATATTCGTCCTCCGATTGCTAAGCCTTTACCTTCCTGGAGTTTGGCTTTGGTTCTTCAAGTTTTGGCAGGTCGCCATTTTGAACCTATTTCTTCTATCAGTATTAAGTTTTGTTTTGTTTTTAACTGTCAAAGCTGTTTTTCTTGTTGCTACAGCCTCGGCTAGAAGGCGTTCAAGAGATTCATGCTCTTTCTGCTGAAAAGGAGAGATTTATAGTTTCAGGAGACGGTTTGGTTTTATATCCCAGAAGGAATTTTTTTATCTAAAACTCAATCTAACCGCTTTCCTGCTAGTCCGATCATTTAAAAATCTTTTTCGTCTTTCGCCATCCGATAAATTTTGGTGTTCTGTTAGGCCATTAAGAACCTTCAATCAGCGATCAGATTTTATAAGAGTCAATCCATCTCATTTATGGTTTTCCTACGCGGAAGAGTGATCTAAGCCGGTCTCAAATTCTTCGATTGCCAGATGGATTTGTGAGACAATTAGGCTTTGTTATGAGATAGCCTCACCGGATCAAATTAATCTCCCCCTTATTAAAGCCGATGACGTTAGAGGTATTACTACTTCTTTCGCTCTTTTTGACGGTTCGTCTTTAGATGAGGTCATGCAGGTGGCAGGATGGAGATCTGAATCCACATTTACATCCTTTTATCTCAAAGACCAGAGTGCAGCAGCTTCCTTCTTTCGTAACATTACCATTTTTAACTAAAAAGGCTGAAGACTATTTACCAAGCACTTCCCACCATTTTCGTTAGGACTATGCGTCTGTGAGAAATGGTGAGTCTTCTTTTGGTTTTTATTTATTTCTTTAAGTTCACGTTTTCCTTATTTGCTAATCACGGTGTGATTGAGCTAAATGCACTATTATGTTATGTTATTAACATTTGGATAAGATTGGTTTAATTTTTATCCTTGTTTGTTGATTCTCAAATCTCCTCCCACCTAATGTTTAAATGGGGCACTGACCAAATCAACGGGTTTAGCAAGTAGTGATTGAACGGTAATGGATGTTTTTGTGGTGTAATAACAACCCCCCCACAGACCCCCCTTGTGGGTTGGTCTGTTGTTTTATTAACCACTATAAAAACATACTTACCGTTCAATCACTACGACCCGGCCTCAACCACCCCACGTGTTAAGATTTGAGAATGGGACTTTAATATTTAGCACTTAAATTTAGAAAAGTGAATCTGTTTCCTATTTGGGCTCCAGTGCGCATGCGCGAGCGCGCTTAGTAACAAGCGTCACTATGAGGGATTATAGACTGGTGCCAGTCCAAATTTTTTATTCTGATAGCTAAATGCAGATAATTGATTTAGCAAGTAGTGATTGAACGGTAAGTATGTTTTTATAGTGGTTAATAAAACAACATACCAACCCACAAGGGGGGGGGGGGTTCTGTGGGGGGGTTATTCACAAATGTGTCGTTCAGCAACATAGTTTTCAAAATAATCATTTTAATCTAGTCGGCTTGTCCTTGGCCATTTTATCCAAATTTATGTCACATCTTCAAGGCTCTATGGGCAACCTTTTCCCCAAGTTTCATGACTGTATAAAAACTCTTGAAACTACAGCCTGGAATAAGCTTTTGTGACTGACTGACTGACTGGCTGGCTGACTGACTGACTGACTGACTGACTGACTGACTGACTGACTGACTGACTGACTGACTGACTGGCTGATTTACTAACTGACTAAAAAACAAATTTGACCATTAAAGAGACTGGTGGTTAATAGACTGCATGTTTTAAAGAGCCACCAATTTTGGTATCCTGGCATTACTTATGACAACTGACTTGTTTTATGAAATCCACGTTCCTTTACTGCCAACTTCTCCATGTACCCTAAGGTGGTAATTTTGACCAGTCTAAAAATTGTTTTTAATCAATTTCAGGGTGGACATAAAATCGATGGCGTGCGAATGGCAGATGCAAGCACTGGACCGATTATTACACCAGGAGGTACCGGGCAGCGGCGATTAGTGCCGCTTGCAGGTTATCCACGACGGGCTCACTATGATAATGATGCGTATAAAGATTCGACGCCTGAAGAAAATGAGTCATTAAGTGACAATGCAGATAAACAGGATTTCTCTGATAATGATGATGGTGATGATGGTAATGATGAAGGAGTTGAGTCACAGGAAGAGGGTAGTGAATCAGACCATTCTGATAAGACAGTGGAGACATCTGCCTCGGTACGAAAAAGTCGTGAAGAATTACGTGATAATGAGCAAAATCAGAACTATGAGAATTACAGGTATAGACACCCAAGAGTTGAAAATGAGATTGATTCTATGAGAGCGAGTCCAGCTGTACTGCAGCGGCTGTATTCAAATCTGTCAAATGAAGATAAGAGTATTGATATGGGCAGTGAGAGAAGTAGATCAGTTTCGAGTATGAATACGTCTCGGCCGGGACTTTCTCGCCCTTTATATGCTCGTCATCATGGAAGCCAGGAGAACATTCTGCACTCACCAGCTCCAAGATCAAACATGTCTCATGCTCAGTCGAGTCCAATGATAGATTTTGATACAACAAGCATTGGACGAAATTCACCTAGACAAAGAACATTTGGTCGAGCTTCTCCAGCGATGGTACCAGCAAAATCTTTACCCCTTCTTGATGAAGAGCCAAGAAGTGGTGGAAGAAATTCACCTAGGACGGGTAAAGGGTTTAGAACATTTGGTCGTACTTCTCCAGTACCAAGTCAAACAAGACAACCCCCTCCAATACCCAGTAATTTACCACGTTCCAATTTGCCAATTATACCTGCTGACAAGCCGTATGTGTATGACATCCCACGTCATGGCACTGCTCCTGTCCAACCTTTAGCTGATCCATCTTACAGTCCTAAAATGCCACCTCCATATTCCCGATATCCGACTGATTCACAGTATGATCCACCAGCACCACCACAAAATCGTTATTCCTATACAGCTCCACACCATGATCAGTATTCGCCATCGTATGATGCTCAGATACCAGCAACCACCTCACCGTCTTCATTTTACACACCACCAGTGCAAGATCCAGCATCCCCTACCATGATAGCCCCTATGCCTATTGCAAGTTCCCCAACACTCACCGCCCCCATGCCAGTAATGCGAACATACCGACCTTCTAGGAGTTCTGATTCTCCGAGACGCTCAGAGGTGCCCAGTGTAGTCGTGTATGATTACAGACGTGATAGTGCTGCATCTCCATCTCCAAGTGACCACAGTTCCCAGTATGCACCAGCACCTCCGCCAAAGCCAGTAGGTTTGTCTGCAACGCGACCGCAGAATGATCTCCCACCAACTGAATATCAACCAAGAGACCCATCAAGTTCATATGGACGTCATCAACCACAACCAATGGAATATTCACCAAGAGAATCACCTGTTGATTATCAATTTGAACCTGCTCCAGGATTCCGTCCAAGAGGCTACCAACCATCATCTCCTTTACAACTGCAGCCAGAATCACATCATCTTGAAACAGAAATATAATTATAACTTGCTGTTATTAATAGTGTTAACATGAACGTTCTCAACCATTATGTTTTGTTAGATGAATTCACCTTTCCAGAGTATTCATCTATCAATCTGAAGTCATCTGATGTCAATATCAGCTAAGCGGCATGTAGGATGATGTCCTAATCATTACGTCATAAACGATTCTATATGGCACGTCTTTAACCCTTAATAGTCCGACACATTGTACGAATTGTATGTCTCTACCATTTAATAAACATGCTGTTGAATATTTTGAAACTAATTTGACTGGACGCTGTAGCAACAGCGTCCAGTCAAATTAGTTCCAAAATATTCAATAGCTTACATGTATAGTTTTCTGGAAATTGATAGTCATGGAGTTCAGAGATTGATCAATCCCAACATGAGCGAGGTTGGGTGGATCTTAGCTAGAGATGGGCGGAGCATGGCTAAAAATCGAAAGGTCCATTCTGAACATATCATCAATGGCTTATATAGTGCTGCCCAAATTCTCCATCAAAGAATATAAAATTCTCATTGCAAAAATAAATTTATGCAATAACACACATTCAAAGTTTGCTCACATATGTGAAAGTTAGGCTCTTCAAATATGCGAAAGTTAGGCTGCTCACATATGCAAAAGTCAGACTGCTCACATATGCGAAAGTTAGACTGCTCCCATATGCGAATGTTAGACTGCTCACTTATGCAAAAGTTAGACTGCTCACATATGTGAGTTGGCTTCTCACATATGCAAAAGTCAGACTGCTCACATATGCGAAAGTTAGACTGCTCCCATATGCGAATGTTAGACTGCTCACATATGCAAAAGTTAGACTGCTCACATATGTGAGTTGGCTTCTCACATATGCAAAAGTTACGCTGCCCAAATAGGCGAAAGTTAGGCTGCTCACATATGCAAAAGTTAGACTGCTCACATGCCAAAGTTAGGCTGCTCACATATGCGAAAGTTAGATTGCTGACATGCAGAAGTTAGGCTGCTCACATGTGGGAAAGTTAGGCTGCTCACATGTGCGAGTTAGACTGCTCACATGTGCGAAAGTCAGACTGCTCACATATGCGAAAGTTAGGTAGCCGTGTTAGTCTGTATAGACAGTAAAAACAGGATTCGCCAAAGGCAGTACCTTTTAAGACTAACTTAGGCTATTTTGATGAGCCTTTTCAAGTTAGTCTTAAAAAGACTTCCTTTGAATCATGTTTTACTCACATATGTGGAAGACAATATCCTATTATAGAGACAGATTTTAACTAGAACTTTATGATAGGCTTCAGAAAATAGCTTGCCAGAACTTCCCAGAAATTAACAGCCATTAGCGTCTATGTAATGTAGCAAGTCCACGGTCGGTAAAGTAACATAGGCCGCTATCTTACAGAATAGAGGATTCCAGTTTATCCATCAACTATATGACATCATAATCAAATACATCACGTGTAGGATTACATAATAATCAATTATGTCATGAATGATGTAACTAAGTCATGAACGCTTAATTAATAACGGGATAAGCATTGTTATACAAATGGTATGTCTTTATTATTTAATAAACATGCTGTTGAATATTTTGAAACTAACTTGACTGGGCACTGTTGCTGCCCCAGTTTGTGTGCTTGTTTGAATCAATTTTAACCCTAAATTCCCAGAACCTCAAATTTAAGGTAAATACAGGTAAGCTGGCGAATACTTTGAAAGTAATTTTACTGGGTGCTATTGCTGTCTATTCTAAAACATACAATTTACACGCTTGTCAGACATTTCCTACTTTCGTGACAAATCTACGTATTTTGATTAACTCAATATCAACTGATAAGAGACCAGTGCTGATTCTCAACTGATGAGAGGCCAGTGCTGATTCTCAACTGATGAGAGGCCAGTGCTGATTCTCAACTGATGAGAGGCCAGTGCTGATTCTCAACTGATGAGAGACCAGTGCTGATTCTCAACTGATGAGAGACCAGTGCTGATTCTCATTGTTGAGTGACCAGTGCTGATTCTCATCTAATGAGTGACCAGTGCTGATTCTCAAATGATGAGTGACCAGTGCTGATTCACATCTAATGAGTGACCAGTGCTAATTCTCAACTGATAAAAGACCAGTGCTGATTGGCCTATTTGAGGAAGCGCGCATTAATCTTGATCCACATCTGTTCAGTTTCTTTCAAATGTGAAAACATGCATGCACTTTATCAAATAAGTGGATTTAGAATTGAAATTATAATTAACTATTTTTGCTATTTTTAAGTCACCAACTTATATGTAGTATATTTTATATCTTTTAAAACAATGTAATATATACCCCCATTGTACATTATGTAGCCTATTCACACCAATGAGATAAAACTACACCACGACTTTAGTGTCGTACTTGTTTTACATTGAATCAATTTCTCATGATATCAACAGCTTTGACGTATAATTATTTTTCCAAGATTTACTCTAAATAACATATGAAATTAAATCTCTATGCACTGAATAGTGAAACACACCATAGTATTATTTGTAATTTTACTCATGACTCACAACTTGTATATTAAAGTGTAACTATAGCACATATTTACATTTTATTTCAATTTTGAAATGGCAAATAATTTGCTAGGCATTTAAAAAAACCCACATTTAATTGACTGATATCTGCCTTTTGAGCAAACATGCTGTAGGCTAGTTGCAACATAGGCGGTGCTGTCAGAAATGTCAAACGTTTGACAGACTTATATACGAGTTGCAAGTAAAAGATTGTAGTTCCTTTAATGGTCATACTGGTCAAAACTGGCCTTTGCAGTGGGCTTGAGAAATGTCCAGTACTACTTTTAAAATTTTAACAATGGAACGACTGGCTCGATAACCAAAAACAGTCATTCCAGTTGTAGCCTGCAAATTGACATTCACTACGCAAAACGTTTAATGTTCCTGACAGATTCTAATCATTAAAGTAGACAAAGTTATTTCTCATGACAACATCTTTGTATTCTAACATCACTTTATCATTAGTGGCCGTTAAAGCTTATTGATCAACTCATCTAATCATTCAAATTACTTATTTGTTGTAAAATGTAAATATTCTTACAATAGTTAAATTTATACATTAAACTTTGCACATTCCATTTCAATATCACATTATAAAAGCAAATTGTTATAGTAATATGATTAACAGCTCAACCGACCTGAATGACCTGTATTGACCACGTCAGCTTATGTCATGGCTGACCTGAATGACCACGTCAACTAATGTCATGGCTGACCTGAATGTCCATGTCAGCTAATGTCATGGCTGAACTGAATGACCATGTTAACGAATGTCATGGCTGACCTGAGTGTCCATGTCAGCTAATGTCATGGCTGACCTGAATGACCATGTCAGCTAATGTCATGGCTGACCTGAATGACCATGTCAGCTAATGTCATGGCTGACCTGAATGACCATGTCAGCTGATGGTATGGCTGACCTGAATGACCACGTCAGCAAATGTCATGGCTGACCTGAATGACCACGTCAGCAAATGTCATGGCTGACCTGAATGACCATGTTAGCTAATGTCATGGCTGACCTGAATGACCATGTTAGCTAATGTCATGGCTGACCTGAATGACCATGTCAGCTAATGTCATGGCTGACCTGAGTGTCCATGTCAGCTAATGTCATGGCTGGCCTGAATGGACATTCAAAAAGTAAAAATTTCACCCCCAAAAGTAGTTGGTTGATGGCAATCTAGAATTGTACAACCTTTCTAGAAATATCTGTAAAATTTACATCAATAAAATCTGTACAAATGTATATATGTATAATTATGCTAATTTAAAATCTTTTGATATTATATTCCAATAGATTTACACTACATATTTTTTTATATTTATAAGACAATGTGCGTGCGCGTGTGCATATTTCTAAAGGAAAATATGGTTAG
The DNA here is from genome assembly GCA_034401795.1 of Chaetoderma sp. LZ-2023a. Taxonomy (NCBI): domain Eukaryota; kingdom Metazoa; phylum Mollusca; class Caudofoveata; order Chaetodermatida; family Chaetodermatidae; genus Chaetoderma; species Chaetoderma sp. LZ-2023a. The sequence goes on from CM067373.1 coordinate 62,953,613, forward strand.
TTTCATGTTAATTTTTCATGATATTCTTCCATAAATCAATCCTTTAATGGGCCAAATTTCAAGAAAGAACCAGCCAACTTAAAGCTGATCTGCTATGGTAAAAGAAGCAGTGTTTAATGCTCACCAGAAACATAGTACTATCAATAAGTTTCCGTTAACGTGATTATCCGATTATCTTGATTAACTTGATTATCCGAGTCTGCGCAGACCCACACAACACTTCTCTGCAGCTATAAAACGATTCCCTCAGTACAAACAGTTATCCAGCAGCTGGGTAGAGTGAACATGTGACAGGTAAGCGCTACACCACACAGTGATATGCAGTACACAGCGAAGTGATATGCAGTACTGCGCATGCGCCTACACCACGCTCTGAGCTATATTTACTGCGAAAATACTTTTATAATGCGTGCAGAATAATAGCCGGGTCTTTTTTTTTAACCCTTTAATACTCAAATCGGCCAAAAACAGCTTCTGCAGTGGTCTAGGGAAATGTCTATTTGCAGACCAAGAGAAGACAATTTTTGAAAAATTGCCACTGGAACGACTGGCTCAGTTAAAGCCAGTCATTTCAGTGGTGAATTTACAAAAATAATCTTGATCTGCAAATGGACATTTTCTATGAGAAATTTGAAATTTTCATGAACCAATTCGAGGCTTAAAGGGTTACAGTAATAATACTTGGTCTCGTAAGAGTTACTGAAAATGGGAATTTATTGATAACACTGTTACCGGTAATCGTCAAACCCTGCTTCTTTTAGCATGACAAATCAGCTTTAAGTGATCGCTGGTTTTATGACTAACTAGAATGAACCCATTGTCAAATCAAGCTGGAATCGGATTTGGCTTGATAATGCCCATAACTCAGATATTATGAATTAATGAGTGGCCCAAATATTATTATTGTTGTTATGTTTATCATAATTATTATTTTGCTGAAAAAAGCAGCAATAAGATTTTACGAAGCACAAGCCATATAATGAAATACAATACTCCCATTACCAGTTATTGTGATTGTTCCTATGTGTGTGACGTATTGTTCATATATCAACATGGTTACATCAAGTTTGTGATTGTTTTGATTATGGTAGTCACATGATCCATTCTTATCAAACATTTTAAATTAGTTTTTAACAGTTTCTTCCATTAGTTTTTTTTTTTATCAATGCAGCTATACAATTTCTATCTCGATGCAACTTCTTATCTTAAAATGACTTTGATTGAAAGATGTTGCTTCCTAAGACATTATTAGCAACAAATTTCACTCAAATTAATTTCAAAACATGTATCACAAGATTTTACTGTTCTCTGATTGTGTTTCCCTATGTGGAACCATTATCTTCTGCGTCAGTAAATTATGCCATATATCAACTGACTTGTATTGTGTGACCACATGTCGGTTAGGCTTCCTCAGGTGATTGCACAAGGCGGGTTTAACTCTGTGACGTGTTACTGTGCATCATGTATGAAACATTTCTGTATAGTGTATAATATAATACATCAATGTAAATATCTTTCACTTGTATAGAGGTTATAAGCAGTCTTTATAAGAACACATGTTTATACTTACATAGGTCGACCTATATGCGCCTGTATAGGGCTTTGGCTACATTCATTATCCATAACAGTAATTTACCAAATGTTCATAAATAGTGCATGTGGTAGATTTACATCTTGGGAATTTTAAAAGCCTGTTAATTATTTTCTATACTATATGGATCATATGATGTGCTGCTTGCTAATTTTGAATTCCATCCAGTGTTTTCAAACTTTACTTTATGTAAAAAGCGGCTTCAATGATTATTCTGTAAATATGATTTTAGCTGTTTCCATTTTTAAAATCCAGATGTTACAGCCATGTTTTACTAGAACTACTGTATGAATTTACTTTCATATATAATTTAAGATTTTTAAAAATAATTGGACGTTATATTTTTTTAATGAAATGACGCAAAGCTACATTGCATAATCCTTGTATATTTTTATTATAACATCTTTATTTCTGTTTTTAAAAAGAAATAATGAACTATGTTAGAGCTATCTTTATAAAACAAAATAAATTGTTCAGTTCACAAGAACTACTCAAACAATATTTCTACAACAATGTATGTGTTCTGTTTTACACTATAGTCTGGAGCAAGCAAACCAATGAGATAAATTTACATGCTCCCTAGAGGATTGATTTGTGTACCAACATTTCCAAAGTAATCTGTGAATAAGTTATCAATGTAACAGCAGTGATCAGTTAAAGCTATCAATAAGCAGAGATGTAATATGCACTCAAGTCAGCATTAGGCCTACTGCAAAGCAGTGAGCCCAGGATTTTACTTTCCTCCATGGTTCACCGTCACGAAGTGGATCATCATTTTCTTTAGTTTCATGCTTTGTAGATAGATACCGGGGGTATATGTGGGTGAACTCTGTTTTGGATTCATTCATAGATTCTCAATTTTTAGTTTGCTTGCAGCTATTGGGAGACATTCGTTAAGGGGTTTCTTTTCCTTGTCTATGAAGTCCACATCGTCAGCATAGTCCATCTCTAGCGGCATGCCCAGTATTGACACTGGGGGGGGGGGGGGGGGTTGGTCTTGTGGAACTTTCCTGCACAGATTTCAATGCAGCAGCAAGGTAACAAGTGAAAAGCACAGGAGATAGACAATCTCCCTGTGGGGTGCCGATTGATGTCTCAAACTCTACAGACTTTACAGACTTGACTCGTACTCTCAGTTTGGTGTCTGCAAACAATTGTCTCACTAGTCATAGCTCATCTTCATTGCAACGAGCCTGGCATAGTACATCTAGGACCTTTGAGCACTTAATTGTGTCGAGGGCTTGTGACATGTCAATGCCCCTTTTGTGGAAATCCCAGTGCTTGGGCATGACTACCGACACAAGCATGCGTTGAGCCCATACAATGTCTGCGCAGCTGCGTACACGTTTGAAGGCATTTTGACATGATCCGGTGAAGTAATCGATCTTGTCTCGGATGCGGCATAGAGTAACATTGGATAGGATTTTGTGTATGCTGTTGAGGAGCACAATGGGCAGCAGATTGTCTGTGGGCCAGTTGGCTCCTTGGGCTGGGTAGCGCGATAAGGGTGCCTTGGCCTACAGCGTCGATGGGAAGGTGATGTAAAAGCTGAATTGATTAGGTGCGTGATTCGTTTTTAGATGTCGCTTGCATATTTGAATAGTTCATTGCTTATGCCATCAGGTCCCGATGCACGTCCATTTTTCAGGGCTTTAAAGTTCTCATATCCCCTTAAATATAGACACTTTTGCACGAGATATGACATGCCCGTTGATTTCTGATCAATTTACCCAAAGTGCAATGCTACCCAACGTGCAATGCTACCCAGCATGCAATGCTCTGCCTCCATAATCATTGTACGTATTGGACGCCATATTCGTTTAGTCTATTGTCTGCACAAGCCAAGATTTCTCAAACAAAACCAACCTGCTTGCACGTGCAAATAGTCATTTGTCCTCCAGCTCTGGAAGCGTAAGCACACACGTAATTCGTATTCACAGCAGTACATTCGGCAGAATGTATTTCAATACTATTCAGAGAAAGTATGTCAATTTCCAGGAGAATATAGGAGAAAGCTTTTATATACTTTGACAATAATTTGCATGAAAGTTGTTGCTATAAATGACAGCAACAATATTCAGTTAAATTATTGTCAACATAATTAGTAGGTAATGCGATGACTTCCTGCAACATATCTTATTGTAATTTGAATGAACATTGTTGCTGCAACAACTTTCAGTCTAAAATAACCATTATAATTTTCAGTCTACACTCGCTACTGATTTGAAGAGGAATTTGACTGTAAGTTGCTGATTACTAAGGCACCAATGACATTGTAGAATTGTTATCCGTGGACATGCAGTCAATATCTTAGTATATAAGTAGATTGAGCATAGGCATATGCCCTACATATGCTTTCTCGTGAAGACTGAATGATTGTTGCCGGGATTGTGCATTTGATTGAAATGCATTGATCGAGCAGAAACGTACATACCCTAGCTTAACTAAATATTTCCTTCACATAGGCAAAGCGAATTTTGGGCATATACTCACCCTACTTAGATAGCAATATTGAACGTCATATGATTCTATGGACAACAATTAGATAACATTGTTGGTGCCTTATTCAGCAACAACTTACAGTAAAATTGCACTGCAAATACGTAGTGAGTGTTGAGTGAAATAATGATGATTATTTTAGAACATACAGACTGAAACCTCTTGCAGCAACAATGTTCATTCAAATTAGTATCAAATCGGTAGCAGGTAGTAATCGCATTATCTACTAATTATTTTGACAATAATTTGACTGAATGCTAGTGCTGTTATTGATAGCAACAACTTTCATGCAAATTATTTTCAAAGTATATAAAAGCTTTCTATTTTCTCATGGAAATTGACACACTTTCTCTGAACAGCGTTGAAATACAGACTGGAATATACTGCTGTGAATACGTCCTACGTGTATGCTAACGCTTCCAGAGCTGGCGGACAAATGACTATTTGCACGTGCAAGCGGGTTGGTTTTGTTTGAGAAATCATGGCTTGTGCAGACAATAGACTAAATGAATATGGCGTCCAATAGTTACAACGATTATGGAGGCATGGCGTTGCATGCTGGGTAACATTGCAGTCTGTGTAAATTGAACAGAAATCACTAGGCATTGCATATCTCGTGCAAGTGTCTATATTTATGGGGATATGAGAACTTTAAGTGCCTTCTCAACTTCTGCCGTTTTAATTGGTGTTAGTAATGGCCTGGTGATTGCAAATGCTAGGGAGTCTGTGTGTTGAATAGCAAGATTTTTTAAGTGTTCACTAATGTGGCGCAGAATGTTATTACGCTCCAGGCATAGTTTGGTGCGGTATTCACCTTGGCCACTTTGATAGATGCGCAGCGGTAAAGCTTTCTGCTCTGCTGACAGTTTTACTACTAGAGGGTCATCAGTATACTTAGATCGGATGTTTTTATGAACACCTATGGTGCTGGTAGCTGACGATTCCATAGATTTCAGTATTTTGGTTAGGGCTTAGGTTAGGGTAAATATATGGCCAAACTTAGTACTCAGGGGGTACTGTGCAAAGTTTCTGGAATTCTTACCTGGGACGCTCGGAACCAAAGACAAATTGTTCTCTGTTAACCGTAACCTCTTAATCTATGTGTGTTATGACAAGTTAAGACAAAAGACAAAAAACAAATGTGTCACTTTTGGGTTCCCTGGAAACGTTGAGGCCCTGTGCAATTGTACTTGTTGCATTACTTTAAGTTCGACTTTCCATTCTATAGAGTACTGAGAGCATTTATTCATTGTATGTCTGTCTGTCGAGCTATAAACACCTGCCTGCAGGTAAATGTGTACATCAACTTTGAATGAGCCATACATTCAACATACCTGCTTCTGTAGAGCTGTCAACATTGTATATATCCTTGGGAATAAATAGGAAAGTAGGTATGTATTACTCCTATAGGCTAGATTGACAAGTAGGTTAAAAAAAAGATTTCCCGGTTACACCCAACCATCAAAAATACAAATTAACGGTTACAAAAATATCCGGTTACATCATCTCTTCCCAGGAAAACTTTTCCATTTACAGAAATCTGATTCTAACGGTTACACAAGGCCAAAATTTATTTCAACAGTTACGTCATTAAAATTAACGGTTATATGGCAGCCATTACTGGTTACAAGAACAATTGAAACGGTTACACCCAGTTACATGTAGCCATCAATTTCACTAGCGGTGTCACGAGTAGAGCCTCTATAACCGGCCAGAAAAACTATAAAAGCAGCTGCAGAACACTGCACTACATTCAGATTTGGATACACAGTATGACGCGGAGGGTCTGGTCTTATGTTTTACTAATTACATATACCTACTGCATAGAGTCGAGTAGTGGTAGGATCATCTGCCTCTTCATGAATCTGCACAAAGCTGGAGTATATGACTGGATTTGTCAAGGAATGAAGTCTTGGTGGCTACAACAAAGTCATGTGATGTTTGTCAGCCAATGAGATGATCATTGTGCCCTATGACTCATTCAATGGCTCTGGGTTATGTATTAACCCTCTTTCTACCTCATTCTGAGATATAGCATTCAAGCGAATTGCAATGGATCTCATCATTGGAGAGTATGGAGATTCCTGAAGAAGCCTTCAGTCATTCTGTAACCACTATACACAGCAAACATTGGCTGTAAAAATTTCATCCTACTACGCATCCCTTCAGAGAAGGAAAGAGCAATAGTAATGCAAGGAGGTAGGTTGTAATGTAGTAATAACTGAACAAACCTAGCAAGTTGACCAGACCAGTTGAATTGAATTAGATTGACAAGCAGGCCTACACTCCTAGTGCTAATGTTGTCATATGCAACTCTAATCCTGTAACAGTAGAGCCGAATGAATCCAGGTGCAGCTTGAATTTAGGGATCTGATCTGTCACTTAAGTATCTAACACCATCTATGCCATAATCAATTAAATCACATGTAGGCTGATGTCATCATAAGGACTCATTATAACTGTCATGAAGCTAAAAAATTCTGTCAAGTGTACGAATCGTATGTCTTTGATGGATTTAAAATTGAAGAGTCCTCATTATTTTAAAATTAATTTGACTGGGTGCTGTTGCAGTCAAATTAGTTACAAAATATTTAATCGCTTATATAAGTTGGTTCGAACATGCTGAAAAAGTGGGCAGGGCTTAGCTAGAAATTAGCGGGGCCTAGTTAGCTATGGGCGGGGCCGAGCTAGAAATGGATCACTCTATTACACGCTCTGTTTTTGCTCATGATGAGTTATTGTTGAATGGACTCTCGCCAAACTCTGTTCAGTTTTAACACTAACACTGACGTCGGGCAAAAAGGCCTCTGTAGTGGTGTTAGGAAATGTCCATTTACAGACCAAGAGAAGACAAATTTTGAAAATTTAGCACGAATGAAATGAGCCAGTCAGTCGTTTCAGTGCTAAATTTTCAATTGTCTTCTTGGTCTGTAAAAGGACATTTTATATTAGAAAATTGAAATTTTGTGGAACAAATTTGAGGGTTAAAGCGTTAGTGAGGAATCCATGCATCACTTGAACCAACATGCAGCTCTGACTATCATGAATTATGATAGCTTTATAACATGGATATGTCACTATACAGTTGTGGTCTGTGATGCGACATAGGTAACTCCAGAAACTGTAGCAATTAGGTCTCCTTGGAACACTGAATTACAATGGACCATTCCAATTTTAGCTATGCCCCGCCCATCACTAGCTAAGCTCCACCCACACCTCGCCGTGTTGTGATTGATCAATCACCAAATGCCCTAGCTATCAATTTCCTGAAAACTATACAGGGAAGCTGTTGAATATTTTGTAACTAATTTGACTGGGTGCTGTTGCTGCCTATGGCAGCAACAGCGCCCAGTCAAATTAGTTTCAAAATATTCAACAGAATATTTATTAAATAGTAAAAGCAAACAATTTGTACAACAACGCATAGGCCGTCTTCAAACATGCGTTCGTGACGTACTTATCGACGTCATTCATCGTGATGTCATTGTACACATCACTCAGTTCATTATGACATCATATGATGGGTGGGTACTCTGGAAAGGTGAATTCACTACTAGTTGTGCTACACTGCTACAGATACACAAGTGTGCTCATGCTAATGAGTGTCTGGACATTAATTTTGATGTGTCTACTTAGTTTTCATATGGCCATTGAGATACGCGCTTGTCACCTTGTGCTGCGACTCAACTAGTCACCGATTTGGTGTTCTGCTTTAAATTACACTCCTGTCACTTGCAATTGATCCACGCTTTACAGCACCTAGTCGCAGATGTAGAATCTACACAACAACCAATTTTTGGGTTGTCGATTGACATGAAACTGATCGTAGATATTCTCATGTCATCACAATTGATGACAAAAATGGTCACCGAGTTGCAAGTAATTACAGAATACCAGATCCACAACCAATGGATGAATCCACTTTTAGCTTTGTCTCGCCTATCTCTAGCTAAGCGCCGCCCAAGCTTTTGCCATTTTGGGATCAATCAAACCCTGAACTCCCTGAAAACTGTACGGGTAAGCTGTTGCTGCCAGCACCCAGTCAAATTAGTTTCAAAATATTCAACAGAATGGTTATTACTGGTAAGTAGTAGACATAATTCGTACACATGACAGTCAATGATCACCACACATTTTGATTGTGATGTCAGCCTACATGTGATGTAATCCTTACGATGTCATATACTTGAGACATTTTGGATTCATCCATTGAGTCGCAGATCAAACATGTAAAATATGACGTTAAGGTTTCTTAAAGATCTTATGCCCCAATAAATAGAGTAATTTGCATGAGATATGAGATGTTTGTTGATTTCTGTGCAATTTTAGCAGCATGCATTAGTGTCATGTCGTCTGATGCGAAAACTGCGCCAATTTTTATCATTTCGTAACCGGTTGTGAGTATTTTTATGTATAGGTACCCGAAAAGTAATCTAGTGAAATCATGTTTTTCTTAAATCTATGCCAAATAACAAGGTAACTAAAATAATTTGTTATTTCTGCTGAATTTGGATAAAATCTTCAAATGTTGTGTGAAAACGATGTATCTATAGTAATAAACATACTTTGATGATGGTTGCCAACACGAGTGCGGATTATTGTGACACATCACCAACACACAAACACTGTCTTAAGCGAACATTTTGACTCATCCGTGCAAGTAGAACACATTTGAAATTGCCAAAAATGTATTGCATGTAAGAGAATCCCGAAGAAATTCTGCTTTGAATTGCCGTTTATTAGCATCAAACAGTAACACTTGACCACAACAAAATGTTAACCTCTAGAGGTTAGTCTTAACACAAAACTGGACATAGATATAAATGACTAGATTTTCATCGGTCAGTGGAAAGTTATGCTGATAGTTCCTTCCTTTCCACTAAATTAATTATATTTTATGGCGATATGAATATCTACTCTCACTTTATTTGCTAACAACCTATATGAAAATGAAGGCAAAAGCAGGGGTTGAGATTAACACTAACACAATATTTGGCATTAACACCAGGTGCTAGCACTGAATCTGGTGTTAACACTCACACGAATGCGGAGGTCAAATCATTATCTCAACAGATTTCCAGGCTACATATAGGCCATCAGATTATCATTATTAAGAGTCAAAATACCACTACTACAGCATTTTCAAATTTAAGCAATTATAACCTTTCTACTTTTGGTGAATTATAGAACCTTGTATCTATGACAATATCACATTTAAGTAGCTAGACTTGCAATTTTCTTCCATGGCAAATATTTGCTATGGCAAATTAAGTTTACCATGACTTACCATGGCTTTGCTGTTTGCTGTGGCGAATTTCGAGGGCTGCAAAATGATTCTGATTCTCTGACTTCAACCCTATACATGCTATATAATCATCTACCACATTAGAGCTTAATGAACTTGAAGGTCGAGGAAGAATAACCAGCTATAAAGAGTAATTCTGTGTTCATTCTCGGTTTAATTTATTTCCTCTTCCAGCAAGCACATAATTTATTATACATGAATGTTGTATAGATTATCATATAGTGTATAATAATTTTATTACAATAACAAACTGACAACAAAATTAACAATTTTCAAAACTTGAAATCAAAATGTGAATTTATTTGTATTAATATTTATTGATATCACAATTATAAGTAAACATAATTTTCAATCTTAGAAATATGCCTTTCTCATCAGTTAGTACACAAGTGGTCTGAATAACGCAAATTTAACAACTTAGCATTACACAGATCAATATACAATATGTTATACACTATTTAGACTTCAACAAAACTTATTCCGCCTGATCTCTTTATTCACATGAAACAAGATAAGTCAAATTGCAGTAAAAATGTTTAACAGCCCTCCCATTATAATCAATTGCCTAAAACTAGCGATCTATGAAAGCGACATTGAAACTGGTTCATAATATCGCAAAAGATATCCAGAATAAACATGAATATAACGCTTGCCAACTCTTAACACTCAGGAAAGAGGAAATCGGTTGACAATTTTGAGAAAGAATTTGGCTGGAAGTCAGAAAGCGACAGCTACCAGTCAAATTAATTTCAAAACAAAACAAGAGGCCCAAGGGGCCTGTGTCGCTCACCTGGAGCACCATCAAGTTTTGTCAAAATTGTTTAGTAGTTGTTTAAATGAGTTTGTGGACATTTTTGCAAGTGCAATATGGCCGCCAAACACGCTACATCTTGATTGGCCCACGACGCCCAGGGTTTTTTTTACGGATCAACTTTCCTTGAACAAACTTTAATAGTCCTTAGTCCTTAATCAAACCACCCAAATTTCGGCCTGATCCCTTCAGCGGTTCTGGAGGAGTTGTTTGCGGGAAAACTAGGTCATCCAAGATGGTCGTCGAATCATTTGGTCATTCAAGTCCTCTTGAACAAACTTGGCTTACCTCTTGGCCTAGATGAAGATTCCCCAAGCGGTTTCGGAGAATTTTTTTAAAGACATTTCCTAAAATCGGCCAAAATCCAAAATGGCCGCTGGGCAAATTGGCCGATCGGGTTCATTTGAACAAACTTGGATCCCTATGCCCTAAGGATGCTTCCTGCCAAACATAATTGAAATCGGTCTAGTAGTTCTCGAGATGACATTTTAAATTTCCCATTGCGAGAGGAGAAAATTATCCAAGATGGCCGTCAAACTGTTTATCCGACAATTTCAAAAATTGCAAATTTGAGCTCAGAATACCCAAAAACATATATGGAATCAATTTTGGCCTCAAAATCCATCAAATAAAAAAATCCAATATGGCCACCAAACAGGCTACATTTTGATTGGCCCACGGCGGCCATGTTTTTTGACGGAGAAACTTCCCGTGAACAAACTTTAATGGCCCTTAGTCCCTGATCATATCTCCCAAATTTCGGCCTGATCCCTTCAGCAGTTCTGAATAAGTTGTTTTCAGGAAAACTAGGTCATCCAAGATGGCCGCCGAACCATTCTGTCAATCAAGTCGTCTTGAGCAAACTTGGCTTACGTCTTTCCCTAGATGAGGTCTCATAAGTTTTGAATTGATTCCCCAAGTGATTTCGGAGATTTCCTAAAATCAGCCGAAATCCAAGATGGCCACTGGCCAAATTATCTCATCGGCTTCATGTGAAAGATGTGTATTTCCAGATGCACAAAGTGACTTTGTTACCTCGATTTTTTACCTTTTGAACCAAAATTAAAAAATTTTCTAGCAACTCATAATAATGTATATACCAAATTTGGTGATTCTACCTAATAGGATTCACGAGATATGCCTCGGATGGACGGACGCACAACACATACACACACTAACAGTATTTCATTGGACGAAAAAATTAATCTGCTGATATTTGTATATGTTCAAGTTCCTGTGTCAATCATGAACAAGACATCCAAGTGCATGCGCCGCTCATCTGGACAATCAGCAATTCAAAATGATTGGAAGCCTAGATATCACTAGGCAAATAAAATGTCTCGTCAAGTTTGTTTGAAATCAATGCCGTCTAACACAAGTCCAAGATGACTGCCGAAAAATTGACCAGATCAAAATCTGCTTATATAGGTTTTGAAGCTGACTAGCTTAGTTTTAGAGGCCTCGCAAACAAGTTAATGAATAGTATTAAGCAATTTATTAGATATCCAAGATAGCCCCTGAAAAAATGTATCTACAGACGTTCTGAAGCTTACAACCATAAGGACATTCCAGCCAAGTTTCGTTGAAATAGACCAAGTGGTTAATAAACAGGGTTATTGCCTTAGGTAATAACCCAAATTTATTTCCGCATATCAGAAATTGGTTCCATTTCCGGAGTTCCAAGTGGCTGTTTTAACATTACTCGACTCACAGAATGGTGACGTTTTACACAGACAATAGACTGCTGTGTAAGCAAATTCCTTTTCACTTCCGCCCGTCATCGAAATAGTTTCAAGAAAATATGTTTTAAAAATCTTTTAGTTATTTTACGCGTACGTTTTATAAATTCAGTCTAAATTATGTCAGCTAGAGGAAAGGGCAAGCACCCGGCTAATCCAGGTTAGTCGATGGCTTCAAAACCGAAGAGGAAGCCGCCCCGGGTGCAGATGCCCTCCGATTCTAACGCAACTCGTGCGGTGGCGAATGCGACTGTGTCAAACGACCAGCCCGAAGTTAAGATTTTAATGCTATGTCCGGATGTGGATGAGGTGGGGCCAAGTTCTGGAGGGACAACGAATACACCCGGAGAGAGTAGGGTGGCTTTTATTGATTTTCAGCAGGCCTTACGGGTCTCTGGAATAATTAATCCCGGTGGCACACAGGTGGAATCGTCGACCACTAATGTGGGACAAACGGATGCACCACAGCCATCGTGTTCTGATTTTTGCTGGGATTTAGAGCACATAGATTGCGGCAGCGAAGATATGATTGCCAGGTTCCCCAGTCTATTCATTAAAAAATTTGGAATGGTCAATACATTCAATACATCAATTTATCATTACTATTGAAAGGCACTTTAGAGCTGGACGAATTATCATCAGTTACTGTACTGTATCTCAATGATGATGTGGCTATTAAAACTAAGCACAAAATGGTAGCAGATAAGTTGTCAAGTATCGAAAAGTGGACAGATGCGTTTTTAATTTTCATTGCCATATACATTAAGAAACACCCAGACACTATATCCGATTTGTTACAGTATGTATCTATCATCCACGAAGCGGCGCAGCACATCCATGGTTTTGCATGGCGTACATATGATGAGCAATTCCGTCTTCATCAGGCACTTGGTCCAAAATCATGGGGAGAAATCAGCACGGATTTGTGGTTGCGTGTAATGACATTTCAGGGTGGTATAAGCAGAGGCCAAAGCTTTCTGCTGCTGGCCCATACTTTGACTTCAATAAGGGTGTACATGGAGATCATGTAGGTTCCAGCATGTTTGTATCGGATGTGGTCTGTATGGCCATGGGAAGTAAAGGTGTTACCAGTCACAATCGAGCACACCTACCCAAGCCTGGGGTGGTTATTTTCGTAAATTTCGGGCAGGTAGACAAATGGACCAGCGGGGCGGGGCCGGGGACAAGTCAATCCCGCCGCATCATTCAAGAGTGGAAAATGAAAAGAATTTTGAGTTGGCTAAAACAACAATTAATTTGAAAAGATTGCATAAGGAATTATCCTTTTATGTACATTCGGATGCTAGGTCTATATTTGAAAGTTTTAAGTGTGGTTTTTCATTGAAACATACTGGCCCGAGAAATCATTTTGAGGCTAATAACTAAGTCTGCAAATGATGCACCCACATATTGTCAGGGAAAAACGTGACAAGGAAATTGGTGCTGGTCATATCGCAGGTCCATTTCAAACTATTCCTTTTACAAACTTATGAGTATCACCAATTGGTTTAGTCCCTAAGAAAAAGCCTGGGGATTTAAGCTAATTCACCATCTATTACACCCATTGGGAGTCTGTAAATGATAATATTGATCCGCTACTGTGCTCGGTTAGATACACTAGTTTTGATGAGGCGGTGCATATGATCCAAGACCTGGGTCCAGGGTGCCTACATGGAGTCTGATTTAAAATCAGCTTTCAGACTGCTACCAGTGGCTCCTGAGGATTTTGAGTTACTTGGTTTTAAATTTGGCGAATGACATTATTTTGATAGGTGTACATTGTATGTCTTTTGGCTGTTCCAGCTGTAGTACTTTTAAAAGATTTGCTTGTTTTTTGGAATTTTTTGTGAAAATGTATGCAAAACATGGACGAATCATACATTATTTGGATGATTATTTTTTTGGTGAATCAAAAGATACACTTGATTGCCAACATGTATTGGAAGTCTTTCGTTCATGCATGGATAATTTGGCCGTACCAAGTGTAGAGAAGACAATGGGTCCCCAAATGGTGATTTGTTTTTTTAGGCTTGGAAGCTGATTCAGTAAAGATGACCCATGGGAGAAGTAGCAGAAATTATCGCAAAAATTGACGCAGTGTTAAGTAAGGAGAAAGTGAGGTTACGAAAGATGCAATAATTGATAGTTTTGAATTTTGCATGTAAAGCAGTGGTACCAGTTAGGCCATTTTGCAGGAGGCTGATCGATTCAATTTGTGGCTTGACTAAGCCACACTATCACCTGCGTATCACTAAGAACATGCGTTGTGATCTGGAGTTATGGATAACATTTTTTAAGAATTTTAATGGAGTGTCAGTATTTCATGACCGTTTTTGGTCCACTAATGAAGATGTTCAGCTTTTTACAGATAGCGTTGCGGCCCGAGGTTTGGGATTTGGGTCTTACCTTGTTGGAAAATGGGCTTGTGCACAATGGGCAGATAACTGGTTTCAAATTGGATTGACAGACGATATTACTGTGTTGGAGCTATTCCCTTTATAGTGTGTCTAGTTCTGTGGGGTGAAAGTTTGCAAAATAAAAAAATATCTTTTCAGGTGTGGCAATAAGGTGGTGGTCTTTATTATTAATAAAATGTCATCAAGGTCAAATTATGTCATGGTCATTTTACAGGCCTTTACTTTAAAAGCCTTGGAACTAAATGTTATGGTGAGGGCATGTCACATTAGTGGCGCACACAATATTCTTACGGATTCCCTCTCACATTTTCAGATAGAGAAATTTCATATGTTGGCTCCCGGGGCGGGCAACAAACCATGTGTCAAGTAGGGCTGCGCGATATACCGATACCATATTTAAAACCGATATCCTGCACTGACGGTTTCATAACCGATTATAAGAAATAAATATCGAAAAACCGAATATGAACATATTTTCGGTTTTTCGTATCAGGATTGTTAAAAATAAAAGATACTAACGAGCATGAAAAGTGTAATGAACAATAATGATCATACTTTCCATTAAGCTACGTTCAGGGCAACTAATAATTGAACGTGGCCCCAATTGCGCATATTGTGTAACTCCATGTAACTCGATGTACGCCGAGAGAAATCAAGCAGCGAATTAATTAAATAAATATCCACTCGTCTTTTCTCTGGTAGTCTCCGATAAATTTGCAATATAAAACACAATACTAACGCGGGAATTTGTCATTGAAATTTGTATCGGGGAAAACATTTCTAAACAACGGCATCCATTTTATTTACGTCACCGGCTAATTAACATAATGCAGTCTAAAACTAAATCGCCCGAATGTCTAAAAATCTCGCCAATAAATATAATGCTGAATACATTTTGCTGATTAGGATATAATTTTAAATAAAATTATTACTCAAACCGTTTTTAAAACGTTATCTTCTATACACAGTATTATATTAACTTATGAAATTCGCGTTCGCAATATTACAGTTAATATTTTCTTCAAGGCATGATTTCGTCGCCGGGCCGAATTGAAAATGAAAGAAGAAAGGGAGATAATTACATCAAAATTAATTACAATCACGTGATTTACGTCTTTTCGCAACCTGTTCTGCTGATGATTTATGATCAATTTTGACAAAATAAACGATGCTTATTTAACTGTGCGTAATATTTAGGTGGTCTAATTAATAATTTCACTCCCGCGATGATGGATATTATGAGGTATATTAAGCTTTAAAGGCGTAAAATGTTACGAATGTATCAGGGCGTGAAAATACGTTTTGTTTTCGTGCTATTTTCTATAATTTAAATTTTTTGTTTCATGCCCAGAAAACCGATATTCGGTTAAAACCGATATGAAAAGTCATATCGAAACCGATATGGCTGTAAGCCAAACCGCGCAGCCCTAGTGTCAAGTTCCAGACCACTTATGGCACATATTCGCCGCACGACGAACCATGTGTCAAGTTCCAGACCACTTATGGCGAATATTCGACGCAGAGCTGCGGACATTATAAAAGCGAGTTTGTCAGTAAATTCAAGATTGGTTTATTCTAATGCTGTAACTGCATTCACACGTTTCGCTCAGCATACAATTTAGGGTCACAATGGCCAGTACCACTCCCACAAAAAATGTTATTCATTTCATGCTGTTTTGAAAGGGGTTATGCCCCATCGACCATATCATCATATGTTTCAGGCTTAAGCTATTAGTATAAAGTTAATAATTTTCAGGATCCAACTGTCCAGTTTGTGGTAAAGAAATTATTGGAGGGATGTAGGAATCTAAAGCTGAGAGTGGATAATCAGGCTCTAATAATTGGTGAGATATTGAAGGGTATAATGCGGGCATTACCGTCGATTTGTTTTTCCCCCTTTGAAACTGTTTTATTTAAGGCTGCTTATTCATTGTCATATTTTGGTTTGCTTAGAGTGAGTGAGGTAGTGTTTACATCACATAGTCAGGCCCATTGCCCTTTAATGTTAGACGATGTTTCTATTGAGGGGTGTGGAAAAGCCCTTACAGTACGAATTAGGTTTACAAAGACAAATCAATTAGGTAAACCTGTAACTTTGCGTATCCCAGTGGATGATGATCAAGCCATATGTTGTGTCCGAGCAGTGGCTGAATATTTAACTCAGGGGCCACCTAGCCAACATTATTGTCTGCCATGCTGATAGATCTCTATTGACACAGTCAGTTTTCTGGTGCATTGTCGAGGGTCATTCGTAGCATGGGGATGCCAATGGAACGATTTCAGACACATTCTTTCCGTATCGGCCTGGCAACCGCCTTAACGATACAGGGTGTTTCATCAGAAGTGATTAAGAAATTAGGCAGGTGGCAGTCAAATGCATACAATAGCTATATTAGAATCGCTCACTAAACATAAGCAAAGTCTTGTTCCATTACAGAGATATGGATTCTTGGGTCATCATTAATTCGCTGGGCTCATGAGCGGGCATTAGTTTTGGATTTCGCTAACATGGGAATAGATACGGAGGAGTTCAGAGTCTGCTGGATGGGCAAGAGTGGGATGCTGTGGAGTGATCTATTGCCAACAATTCAATACTGAATGTTACACAGTCCTCTTCCGGTAATGATGGTCATTCACGTTGGTGGTAATGACCTTGCCCAATTAAACTGTACATTCTCCTAAACAAATTGATAGTGAACTAAAGTATATCCGTTCCATTCTTAAAGACGCAGTATTGGTCTGGTCGGATAGTTTGACGAGACTCTCATGGCATGGTGTGCATCAAGATGCTACTAAGACAACTGATATTAAGCGAAAGCATGTGAACAGAAAGAGCAGAGAACTCGTCACCAGAGATGGTTTGGGCAAATTTATTTCGCATGATATTACACATACAGACTCTACATTATTTCGAGAGAATGGAACACATTTGTCTACAGTTGGCAACGATAGGTGTTTGAATACTCGGATTCGTTAAAGGTTTATGTGAAACAAATTTGAGTCATATTTTTGGGACGTTTTCCTGCTAGAATTGGCGGACAATTTTAAGTGCGTAAAGATGAATATTTTAAAATTGCGTGGCGGAATTATAGCGGTAAAAGGTGGCATGGCGGAAAAATTACATCTTCTCTTGGCTTGTGTTCAGAATTCTGTGAGCTTGAGGAGATGTTCCATTTAGACATATTTAAATCCAACTGCCTCTCTCGGAATTATAGCGGTAAAAGGTGGGATGGCGGAAAAATTACATCTTCTTGGCTTGTGTTCAGAATTCTGTGAGCTTGAGGAGATGTTCCATTTAGACATATTTAAATCCAACTGCCTCTCTCTCTCTCTCTCCTCTCTCCCTCCCTCCCTCCCTCTCTCTCTCTCTCTCTCTTCTCCTTCTTCTCCTTCTCTCTCTCTCCTCTCTCTTCTCTCTCTCGGAATAAATACTCCGGTGCTAGCCTGGTATTATTGTGCAGCTCCGGAGCAGTATACTATATATTATTGGGCTGGATTGGTCCAGCTGGTTGCTATAATTCTGTGTGCGTCCGATCCCACTGGATCGTATAATTTACGCGGGCGTGGTTCCGCAGGTTTTCTATAATTTGCGGGTGGGTTTGGTCCCACTCTGATAATTTTGGCGAGTTTGATCCCGCGGGATATTCCTAGTGAGAGGGAGAGGGAGTCTCACCAATCATGACAATTGCTTTCACGTAGTCAATCAATTTTTCCGTTATCCTACTTTGTGTTAAATTGGTGGGGGGAGGTCGACAAGCTGCGGCCGAAATAACTCCAATACGAAATATTTTACTAGTTACCAATCAATGTAAAATAAATGACGTAATGTTTTATCAATCTAAAATAAATTAAGTAACATGTTCAAGGAACATCTTTTCATTTAATTGATAAGTATTTCTGCTTCAATTTTGTTCAAATGCCAATGTTCTAGGGGAATGCCACGGTTCTCCCTATAAATTGTTGGTTCAAATACAGGTGTTCTGGGTGAACGCAACAGGTCGAAGTGATTGATCCAGGTTCGTGGTTTGTAAGGGTCACGGTTATTTAAATATGTTGTGAAATAAGCGGGGTTATTGCCTTAGGTAATAACCCATATTTATTTCCGCATATCAGAGATTGGTTCCATTTCCGGAGTTCCAAGTCTCAGTTTTAACATCACTCGACTCACAGAATAGTGACGTTTTACGCAGGAAATAGACTGCTGTGTAAGCAAATTCCTTTTCAGTTCCGTCCGTCATCAAAATAGTTTCAAGAAAATTTATAGTGGTAAAAGGTGGGATGGCGGAAAAAATAACATCTTCTCTTGGCTTGTGTTCAGAGTTCTGTGAACTTGCTTGAGGAAATGTTCCATTTAGACATATTTAAATCCAACTGCCGCTCCTCTCTCTCTCTCTAGGAATAAACGCTCCGGTGCTAGCCCGGTACTATTGTGCAGCTCCGGAGCAGTATACTATATATTATTGGGCTGGATTGGTCCAGTTGGTTGCTATAATTTTGTGCGGGTCTGGTCATGCTGGGTCGTATAATTTACGCATGTGTGGTTCCGCAGTTTTTCTATAATTTGCAGGTGGGTTTGGTCCCACTGTGATAATTTTAGCGGGTTTGGTCCCACGGGATATACCTAGTGAGAGGGAGAGGGAGCCTCACCAATCATCAGAATTGCTTTCATGTACAATCAATCAATTTTTCCGTTATCCTACTTTGTGTTAATTTGGCGGGGGAGGTCGACAGGCTGCGGCCGAAATAACTTCAATTCAAAATATTTTACTACAGTTACCAATCAATGTAAAATAAATGACGTAATGTTTTATCAATCTAAAATAAATTAAGTATCTCTGCTTCAATTTTGTTCAAATGCCAATGTTCTAGGTGAATGCCAGGTTCCCCCTCATATAATGTTGGTTCAAATACAGGTGCTCTGGGTGAACGCAACGGATCGACGTGATTGATCCAGGTCCATGGTTCGTAAGGGTCACGGTTATTTAGATATGTCGTGAAACAAAGCGCAGTCTTTCAACAAATCTCAAAAAAATTCAAGATGACCACTGAAAAATTAAGCAAACAAATGTCTGTTTTAATGTTTTGACGCCTCCAACAAGAGGGTACTTGTAGCCGTGTTTGATAATGAGTACTTCTATAATTACTTTCCTGAACATTTTCTTTAATTCCTTGATGGCCGCCAAAAAATTTACCATTCAAATTTCTGCATACAAATTCCTAAGCGTACTTCGAGATAAGTTTGGTTAAAATTGCTTTATTCTTGACAGAGACACATTTTGAATGTTTTTTTAATTTATTGAACGTTTTCAGAAATCCCAGAATGCTCAAGGAAATACTGACCAATCAAATTTCTGTACAGAAGTTCTTACGCCTACGACCATCTGGTTCTCTGGAATGTTTGTTTGAAATATAAAACCAATGTTTAAGTGGAGTAGGGGTTGACTAAATGTCACCATTAATGACGGAGTAGGGGTTGACTAAATGTCACCATTAATGACGGAGTAGGGGTTGACTAAATGTCACCATTAATGACGGAGTAGGGGTTGACTAAATGTCACCATTAATGACGGAGTAGGGGTTGACTAAATGTCACCATTAATGACGGAGTAGGGGTTGACTAAATGTCACCATTAATGACGGAGTAGGGGTTGACTAAATGTCACCATTAATGACGGAGTAGGGGTTGACTAAATGTCACCATTAATGACGATGCACTAACGGATGAGGTGATTGCTACGGCTCAGCTGATGGGCAAGCCAGCTAAAAAAAGCAATAACACTCAACCAGTAATGTCGACGATTCTCAAGCAGAAATCATGGATAAGCTGTAGTCAGGATATCTGTTAAATGCCATTATTAATTATTACACTGTAAAATGACTGTTAGTAGCCAGGCTTATATCATGACGATGAAAACAATGGACTTTTCCAGTCTTAGTTATGCCCTGCCCATCTCTAGCTAAGCTCCACCCACACCTCATCCGTGTTGGGATCACTCGATCTATGAACTCGCTGACTATCAATTTCCAGAAAACTTTACAGGTAAGCGTTAAATATTTTGAAACTAATTTAACTGGGAACTGTTGCTGCTATGGCAGCAACAGCATCCAGTCAAATTAGTTTTAAAATATTCAACAGAATGTTTACTAAATGGTAAAGACATATGATTCATACACTGTGTCGGACTATTAAGCGCTAAAGATCGACTATATCGAATCCCTTCATGATTATGACGTCATCCTACATGTCACGTAGTTGATTACGACATCATATGATGGATGGATAAACTTGAAAAGGTCCATTAGAGCAATAATTTTGTTTTAAAAAAAAGAATTGTTCATGGAAATATTTAGAAACCGCTGGCTTCTGCTTGCCATAAACCACCAAACACATTGTGCCTCAGTCACCAGGCATACATGTACATGACAAAGCAAAATTGAATACATGATTATATGATATACCTAGAAATAATTATAAAACTATTCAGATCTAAACTGAACATATATTAATAAATGAAACTACGATAGAAAATATGAATTAATGCTGGTAACTCTGGTCCACAGACCACCTGCCTTTTAGGGCCAATATATGGTGGTAATGTCTAGATGTTTCAATTCTATAATGGCCAAAACTGCATTTGCAGATGAAGAAAATATTTCTGAAAGCTTATCGCTGAAATGACTTATCAGTGTAATGTTACTAAAATAGTACTTTCTTGCTCAGCAAATGTAATGGCTATAAAACATTTGTATTTAAGAAAATCTAGAATCGTCACCCCAAGCGGTTTCAGAAAAAACAACCAAGATGGCCGCTGACCAAATTGGTTGATCAGATTCCTTTGAACAAAGTTGGATCTCTATGACCTAAGAATGCTTCCTACCAAATATAATTGAAATCGGCTCAGTGGTTTTTGAAATCATTTAAAGGAAACGTTGACGGATGATGGGCGGCATACAGTAATTTGACTCAAAGCTGTTGTTACTTATGACATTAACAATTTCCAGTTTAATTATTTTCAGAATATTCAAAATCATGCTTATATGATTGTTTTGAAATTGAGACACTAGGATTTCAGTCCTAAAATAAATTATGACTATTCTCTCCAACTCCTTTACATATATTTCACATTTTCTTTGCTAGGATATAATGCAATATTTAATCCTTTGAATTCCTTGTACCTCATTTTCAAACCAACCATACAGGAAAACTGTTGACTACTTTGAAATTAATTTGACTGGAAGCAGTCAATTAATTTCAAAATATTCAACAGAATAGGTTTTATAAAGCAAAGAAATTCAATAGAGATTCAATAGACAGGATTTATCGGTGACAGGGTTAACTCTTTAACACTCATATCAGCCAAAAACGGCTTCTGCAGTTATCTTGGGAAATGTCCATTTGCAGACCAAGAGAAGACTATTTTTGAAAATTTACCAGTGGAATGACTGGCTCGATAACCGAGCCAGTTATTCCAGTGGTAAATTTTCAAAAATAGTTCTCTTGGTCTGCAAATGGACATTTCCAGAGAAAATTTAAATTTTCTTAAATAAATTCAAGGGTTAAGACATGCCAGAGAATAGATGTACATCAATTCTACTCCCGATGACAACAAAGACTATAGCAACTATGTGAACAAAATGTCTCAATAAACATTATTTAATATCACAAATGGAAATAATTACATTCACTGAGTTTTTATTTGATGTCAGACAGTGCGTGTGCGTATCAAACAAGAGGTCTGAGGGACTGTGGTGCTCATATGGAATATCAGCATCAATTGGAACATCAGCATTTGAACATACATTGGATTCTTTAGCTTTATAGCATTCGCAAGCTATCAAATACAAAGTTAGAAATCACCACCATTACCATGTTTATTGGACAGCTTAGAAAATCTAAACTGGCAGCTCATCATATTGTCCATATATCATTCTCCAGATTAGAAGCCTATCACCCTATGCTTTTTCAAGCAAAATCTGGTTCCAGTCGACACAGTTGCTAATGAGTTGTTTTAAAGGATTTCGTGGACATTAGGGAAGGTACAAGATGTCTGCCAGAAAGTGATCAGTCACATTTATGTATTATAAGTTCTGAAGACAACCACCCTGGGACCTTCACTATGGCAGCAACAGTGAACAGTCAAATTAGTTTCAAAATATTCAACAGAATGTTTATTAAAAAGTAAAGATATACAATTCGTACACACGCTTAGTCCGTCATCAACTAAGCATTCGTGACAAACTTATCTACGTAATTCATGACCTAATTGATTATGATGTCATAGTACACATCACGTAGTCGATTATGACATCATATGATTGATGGATAAACTGGAATCCTCCATTAGACAAACTATTTATGAGCAATCGTTTAAAGAATTTCATAAATATCCCGAACGTTTGTCTAAAAATTAGACTAGAAAACACACAGTTAATCATCACTAGGAATGTGTCTCTGTACATCAGGTACATCAAGAGTAGTAATGTTATCCGCATAGGACATGTACAGCACAGCTTATAAAGTAATTTAATTGTTTCCGAAACAAAGACAAAAACATGTTAGTTAGTACAATTTTGAACACAATGTTAGAAATGTTCGGTTGAATATTTCCAATATAATTTGATCCATTTATGTTTAAAATATTCAAGAGTATATTTTATTTTGGAAACATGTTACGTTATTTCTGAGCTGTACTGTAGCTATAAGTGTATAAGTGGAAGCCCATAATGGAACTAGAATACAAGACCCGAGCACAGTTTAGGAATATCACTCACAATACCCATACTATATCATACGCTAAACAAGGCTAACATATCTCACATCAGAAACACTTTTGATGACACTGCCACTGATAAACTTAGTCGCTTTCTACTACGCAGGAGACAAAGAATATATCTGGTTATTTGCCACCCAGTTTTGCTTGTAGCATAGTGTGAGGCCGGTTCCGGCTGACAACACTGACAGTAGAACGCTGAAATGATTTTATATCATTTGCTTCCTTGAATCAATCAAGTGTGTAAAACATTAAGAAAACACTCACATGATAGGCTCACGGTTTCCCTTTACGTGGCAAGGATACACCTTTATTCCTCTGTCGCTGCTGTCTCTCTTTTAGCTTCTTCAAAGCTTCATGTTTCTTTTTCTGAATTTCCTCCGGTGTACACTGTATTGCCTGACTGCACATAGACTGACTGCTGGGAATAGAATCCTCACTGAGGGTGCTATTGCTACTGCTAGTGCTATTGCTGGCCATAGGTGTGTTCTTTGTCACCTCAATTCTACTCTTGGTTACATCAAGAGGGATATCGGATGAAGTTGCTCTTGCGTCATGAGCATTTGACATTGATTTAGTGGAAGCGACTGTGGTAGTGATAGGTGTTTTTATCATACCATTATCATAATCTGATGATGATGATGTATAATTCACTTCACTAACAGCGACACTTGTAGCTAGAACTGCTGTATTAACAGGATTACATTGTGCCAGCGGCTTACAGATACCAACAGGTGGTGAGATACTACTCTTTTTCAGGCTTGTGCTGGGGAAAACAGGCTTTTTATTAACAACATTTGATTTACAAATGACAGTAGCTGGTTTTACACTCATTGCTACCTGGTTGTTATTGGGAATCACATTTGGCTTTATAGTGTTAGCAGTTGGTCTGTCAATGTTAACTGTATTGCCAGATGTGACCGTACGAATACATGTACTTCCTTTAAAAGACGATCTTCCTGAATAACTAGTAGTCACCCCAACAGAACAAATTGTATCCACAATGGATGCAGCGGCCGGTTTTGTTCCTTGTAACAGACAGGTAGTGACTGGTGGTTTATTAGAGACATTAACAGTGCGAGACGAGTGTGTAAGTGATGGCACTGATCTCGATGGCTTGAATACATTAGCAGGTATCTGTGGAGACTTTGGAGGGGGCTTTCTCAGGTTTTGACCTAGAAAAAACGAAAGAAAGTTGTGTAATTATTATTTATCAAGATGAATATCAGAGATGGGTAGCATAAAATTCAGAAAGGAGCCTCTGGACATTTTAAATATCAAATCAGTTTTTTTAAGAGACAGGCATATGGAGAATAATGAGTATAAGCGGGTAATTTTCAGTTCCTTCACATCCTCTCAGGTCCTGGATGCATCTAATACCGCTGATCAATAAGACGCATGTATGTGTACCTGAGGTTGCATTTTCAAGATTGCGGGATGGACATCATTTCTGGGAATGGACTTAAATAATTTTCCAACAAATCCATTCCAATGTCCAAGAGGGACATAGATCAGAAACTGTATCTAAATACTTTTAGGTGCCACCTGACCATCTCATCTCCGTTTCACTCAATCATGTCAGTATCCCTATGCAGAAGCTGGAGCCTAAAGCTCTATGAACTTAATCGATCATAAATATGATTAAAATATATTTTAGTTGCAGTCACATAAATACTTCCTTTCTTACCTTTTTACCCCTTACAAACCAGAACCAACAAATTCCTTATGATGTAAGGAATATTCTGTTGACCAAACAAACATAAGGCCACCCTTAAATTATTGTTAGTTTGTACTAACCCTATAGCTAAAATGTTCTTTACGTCACTAATAAATCTATGTACGGTCATACAATAAAATTCTCTTGTTAAATCCCAGTAAATGGGACATTATGAAAACCAGTAATTTGCCACTGAAAATAACCGTTAGAAATAAACAAGAGGCCCAAGGGCCTGTGACGCTCACTCGGACCATTTGAACCATTTGCATTTAATGATGGATAATTTTTGACAAAATCCTAGATGACGAGCAAAAAAATTGGCCGACCAAAATTCTGAATAGCCTTCCAGCTAAATTTGGATTAAAATCCACAATCTGGTTAAGAAGATGCGTTTTGACTATGAATTTGCGGTAAATTTTTCATAAAATCTACAATTTTCACACCAAAACTTGATCATGCAAAATTCAGAATGGAAATTTTGGAGCCTACCATGGAGGGTCAATCTAGCCAAATTCTGTTGAAATATGTAAAACAGCTTTATGCGAACTATAAAAAAATCGACCAATCAAAATTCTAAATCGAAGGTCATTAGCCTATCCCGATAGAGTCCATCCAGCCAACTAGGGTTGAAATCTGTCAAGTGGTTAATAATGAGTAGCATTTTGGCCATTTCTGGTAAATTTTTCATAAAATCTCAGATTTTCACCCAAAAAATTGATCAATCAAATAGCTCACTTGGCTACTCTGGCAGGTGAGCTAAAAATAAAAACATTTGACTAATATTTCAGAATGATAGGTTTGCTACCTCAAACAAACAATAATTTAAGGATGGTCCAATATACGAAATTGATATTATCATACTTTGTACTTGATCAATGAGATCTAGGATTTGCTGCGTACAGAGGGCGTCATCCTCAGCATCATCCATGGTAAATGAATCACAGTTAGCAACGGGTAGCACTGTAAAAACAAGGGGTGGATCATGGTTTTATACATAGAGATCCATTGCAAGCTATGTCCCACCCATTTCTAGTTAAGCTCCACCAACACTGTACATGTTGTATGAGCATTTGAATTGCTTTTATTACTTTGATCCCTAAACTCCCAGTTCACTTTCAAGTTAACAATACATGTAAGCTGTTAAATATTTTGAAAGTAATTTGACTAGGACCTCTAGCCGCACAGCAGCAGCTCTAAGTCAAAAATACTTTTAAACCATTCAACAAGAAATACTTTCAAACTATTCAACAGGATGTTTCTCAAACAGCAAATTCACCAAAGACATAGAATTCAGACTGGTACTGTCAGACTAGTGCCCTATTCGTGTCGTCCCTACATACTTCAAGTTTTTATGTTAGCTAACAAGTAACATTTTGATTATGAGTTCAGACACTTGAGTTACAGACATGTCAGACCAGATTCATCCATTTGGAATGCTTCTCATGTTTCATGGTTCATACACCTTCAGCAGAATTAAATTCCATACTTTTTCTAGACTCAATTTCAAATTTTCCAGACCTCATTTTGGGACTTTCAATCAGACAATAAACAAACACAGTTACTAAGTTCATCATATTATCATATATAAACTTTATTAAACTTTATAAAATTTTTTTTTGAAAATTTACCACTGGAATGACTGACATAGTGACCAAGCCAATCATTACAGTGATAAATCTTCAAAAACAGTATTTTTTGATCTGCAAATGGACATTTCTCAGGACCACTGCATAGAGCAGATATTGAGCCACTATAGAACAACATAAAGAGACGACCCTTTACAAGTGAAAAGTTAGCAAACTAACATGTTACGACACTTTATTAACTTTTCATTTCTAAAGGTTTGTCTTCTATATCTTTATTCACAGTTTTTAGTTCAACATCTTTGTCTTTCTCTGATCTTCTAAGGGCATTGGATTGAGAAATAAATGAAATATTTCAAGTGGCTTTTGCCTTCTCTGCGAATTCATCAGCAGATTTTAATAATGCAATCATATTTGTTTCTGTTCGCTTTCGTTTGGCCTTTAAGTCATCCATCAGCGCTTTCCTTTTCTCCCCCCTCTTTAATTCATTAACCTTGGCCCTTTGCTGATCTAAATATAAATGATACTTACTCCTAGCACATGAAGCTGATAGTAACAGCTTCTTCAGGGTTCGTACAGGTTTGAGAAAATCTAATTCAAGCACTATTTAAGCACTTTTCAAGGACAATATTTATCATTTTCAAGGACTATTTTCCCATTCCAAACAACAAAATTTGAAGCAAATGATCGATCTCCTTGAGTTTACCCTGAAATCTAAAAGGCAGTAATGTTGTTTTTTATTTATTCTTAAACCCTTTATAGATCAAGACAGGTTAAGAAAATTAACATCATTGCTTAATGAATGCCCATTTGCAGGCCAGAAGAGCATTTAAAGACCCAGTCGTTCTAGTGATAAATTTTCAAAAATAGTCTTCTCTTGGCTTGAAAATGGACATTGCTAAAGACAATTCCAGAGGCCAGTTTTGGCCAGCTTGACCACTAAAGGTTTAAATCTGAGTCCCAGAACTGGCCTCTGCAATTTAAAATAGTGGCCAAGGGGTCTTGTTGAGAAATGTCAAATTGCAGACAAATGGAAGATTAGTTTTGAAAATGTATCACTGGAATGACTGGCATGATAAAACAGCCAGTCATTCCAGTGCTATAGTTTCAAAAATAGTCCTATCCTGGTTTACAAATGAAAATTTTCTATGAGCAAATTGTAAATTCATTGACACCAAATTTGGACATTATATGCTTAAGTTATAATGGTCGGCATCACAATAGTTTTCATTTGATCCGGTGGCGAGCTATTGCTACAACTCGTAGGTGCAACTGGAGATTTTTTAATCCGAAATAAATCCAATAGGGAACCGTTAGTAGCTTTTTCAAGTTTGCGATGTTTCTCGCTTTTTGAGTGGGATTTGAGACCACTTTCTCCCATGGCACCAATTTCGATGTCTATCCGACATATATTGCAATGTGCTTTATGTATATCGCTCGTGGCACGAACCCATGTATATGTCCTTACCCATACAGGGTTATAAACACATTTTCCAAACGGCATAATCATAATTCGCGCGAAAAGTTTCACATTGATGGCCACTATTTTAAAACTTTTACTACAACGTAGTGTTTACCGCGTGAATAGGTGACCCGATGTCGGGAGAATTTATAACCGCTTTGCGGAAGGAAAATGGCTATCTATGGGCTATAGTGCTTCTTGCCATGAGACTGGTTCCCGATTCATTTCCAATCAGGACAAGTCACAGTACGTGTAACACTATGGCGATGTTGGGAGAATTTATAATTGCTTTGCGGAAAGTGGCACTGTGTGTCTTATTCGGTTGAAATTATACAATAATAATCAACGAGATGATCTACCGTATTTCGCTTAATAGTAGCCTAGGCTTCTATTAGGACACGAGGTGTTCAATTTCCAACCAAACATCTCTGAGAAAGGGGGTGGGCTTATATTACAGTTTTCCCAAAAAGGTTTTCTAAAATTGATACCACGGAAATTCAACGTATTTTCTCCCGTAAAAATTCGCACCGCCTAACGCCTATGTTTAATGTATACCTCAAAACATCACCGGGGAAGTGAAATTATTTGATTTGAGCGCCTAAATATTGCGTATCCTTTAATAAAGCTCGTTTATTACATCAAAATTAATCCACAATTTGATATAAAATGGCGTCGCGAAAAAATACAAATCACGTGATTCGCCTCCAATTGAAGAGTTTATTTTAGAGCGAGTACTCGGATATAAATATTCTGGAATCGGGGACTCGGAACTCGGGAATATCCATATATTATCATTGCGCGATCGGAACGGAGTATTATACTGATCACATTTTCTCCCGTCCTTGTTGTTTGGTACATAAATTTGGTCTTAAAATATATTTATAAGGAAGGTATTTAATCACGCCAAGACTGTTTTTTCGGTGATTCGCGGTTAACCATAGGGGGTGCATCATTTTTGTCAAATTCAAGCTCATGGGTTTTCAAGTACTTTTCAAGGTTGACACGAAATGCAAGCACTTTTCATGGCAAGGAGCAATATTCAAGCACTATTCATTTTTGTGTGAACCCTGTTCTTAGTAATCGCAACATTCCTAGCAAAACCCACACTTTTTACATGATTAGTTATACAACGCTGTGTGTATCAAAACACAGCGCGCGCACACACACATATGAATTTCATTACAGCAGCACATTGAATATTTTGAAAATAATTTGACTGGAAACTGTTGCTGCTTTAAGCAGCAATAGTTTCCAGTCAAATTATTTTCAAAATATTCAACAGCTATCCTATCAACACTATTAAAAGATCATAGGAGTTATCTTAATCTAATATAGCCAGAAATATCAACATACAAACACACACAGTGTGTCACACATACACATGATTTCTCATTATAAAGGGGCTTTTTGAGGGTTTATAGCCCCAAAATCTAGATTGGGAACCGCATATTGTCTAGGAGTGGCTCTGGGAACCGTATATTGTCTAAGAGTGGTTCTGGGAACCCCATATTGTCTAGGAGTGGCTCAGTGTTTTTCCAGGATGCAAACCAGATATGAATTTCATTACAGCAGCACATTTTTTGTTGAATATCTTGAAAATAATTTGACTGGAAACTGTTGCAGCAATAGTTTCCAGTCAAATTATTTTCAAAATATTCAACAGCAACACCCCCCTCCCACACCCCAACTTTAGATGACAAGTTAAACCCTGCACATATACACATACACTATTTATTTTAAATTTAATTTACCACAGCTGATCATATCGCCATAGCAACAGGAGGAATCTTCATTATTTTCACTCGATAATGCGCCAACATAAGGTCTCGCGATACGAGAGAGCTGTCAGGCAGTAATAATATTTTACCGTGACTCCGAGCAAAGTTGGGATCATCTAACGTTGGGCGATATAAAATTGCTACGCTTCTAAATGATCGCTATAGCAACAGGAGTTCTCATTTTTTTCACTCGATAACGTTCCAACATAAGAGGCCTCGCGATACGAGAGAGCTGTCGGGCAGTAATAATATTTTACCGTGACTCCGAGCAAAGTTGGGATCATCTAACATTGGGCGATATAAAATTGCTACACTTCTAGATGATTCTGGTACTATCAGTGTGAAAATGTAAAATATTCTTACCTTGAACCAAAGAAATCCATAACTTTCGGCGCTGGCTTTAGACGAACTTCTGTCAGTGTTTCATGTTTTTTTCCCAACATGTGGCTAACAAGAACCGCTTCACCCATATCCCTGATGTCAAAAGACTTATTGCAAACACTACATTTGGCACGCAAGTTTGATGTGTTGTCCGGTAAAATCCAATCATTATATTTATCATTAGTTTCCCGAACACTAGAATACATGCACTTTCCCATGTTTACTGTATCACAAAAAATGGCAATCTCGCAAATTGTTTCGGCTTCTCACACTCTGTACTATGTGACAGACGACTGCCGATTCACTCATTTTTATTGCATTCTAATTGAACATGTTCAGACACGTATTGCTCAACAACCGCGAGACGTTACCGGTAATAGGCGGTTTTCTATTGTAAGACGCGACCGGGACCCAATCGAATTAGATTCTCGTGAGACTGGCGTAAATGCGAGATTTTGTTCGCAAAAAAAAAAATGGCGGTCAATTTTCCATACCAGTTGGCCCAAATTTGGAATTTCCATACTTTTTCGAGCCCTGGAAAAGGCTTTCCTAAATTTCCATACTTTTTCCAGACTTCCATACATGCGTACGAACCCTGTGTTTTCAAACAGAGCATCAACAAGATGGTGGTCCATTGACGACTGACCTCTCAAACAGGTTTGACTCTATCTGGACAAAACACCATGAAAGCAGTAACACAAGAACACTAATGTGGAAAATATCCCGCCCTGAAAACAATGACACAAGTCATCAACAAACAGTCTAGTCGGAAAAGTAAATTGGTTGTAGCGAAACACATATCAACAGTTGACAAATAATAAGTGCAACCAGAGATTGCAAACCCTCGCACTCCTGTTTTTGTCACATTGTAGATTTTAAATTTTTTCGAAACCGTTTAAGATTTCCCGGATAAATTTAAATAACTTACCAATGTTTGCCGAATTTCCGCCAGCAGCGTGAGTATTTGATGTGGACTGGCCTGGACTCACTTTGACTGGTCCTGGCTGTCGTCCTGATACAGCTTTCAATGGTGCTGGAAGAATATCATGCACAGATTTGCTCTCTAATGAATATCGTACAGGAGCTGGGAACTGTACTACAGGCAGTGTTGAACACTGTGTCCCTTTAGCCGGTAGCGGGTTGCTCTGCACTAGTTTTTTATCTGGCCCCAACTTAGGTTTGTGTGGAGGTGATTTAAATGTATATTTCCCTCTTTGCAAACTTGGAACACTAGCACAGTGCGAGACTATGGCTGAATTTGATGACATTACAGAATTACACAGCGTTGAGGCGAGAATTCCAGGATTTGTAGATACAGCAGCATATAGATGTGCTGTGGTACTGGCTGTTGAAGTGCCAATAGAAAATTTGCTCCTCTCATTATCAGCGGGTATGATGGTATGAACAATGCTATTATTAGACAAGCTTTTATGTTTTGCATCTGGTCCCTGTCTTGAAGAGGTTGTCATAGTTCTCAGATTAGTAGCCATAGTACCATTTGTTATGGTAGAAGATATACAGGGTCTTGTACTAGAGCTGAGCGAAGCGACATTTCTAGCTCCGCTACCAGAAAATGAACTTCTGGTACTTGGTATAGATTCTGTTAATGCTGACATACAGTTCGAATTTTGGGCTAAACTTGCGACATTGGTTACAATAGTCTGAGTGGGTGGAATAACACCAGGGCTAGAGACAACTCCTGTTATTTGGCTTTGTAAAAATTCAACTTCCTCTACTATTTGACATAACAAATCATCAGTAAAACTTGCATCAAATTGAAACTGATCGTCAGAAAGCGACAAACTTCTCCGTCTTGGACTATTTAACGTTGTGTTTTTCTTAGATGTGGATGACAGATAGGAACTCCTGGTAGTATTCACAGTAGCAACTTTGGTCACAAAATTCACAGTGCTAACCGGTGGCCTGATGACATTTTGCCGATTTACTGTCAAAGATTGATTCAAAGATTTGGTGGAGATTTTCGAATTACTAAATGATTTGCCAGCAAGATTTGTATTTGCACCATATGAATTCTTATCACCATAGCTAACAACAGATTTTGATTGAATAATATCGTCGCTGTTATATCTCCTCCATTTTGCCGAGGTGGCACCACTATTCCCGCAATCAATACTTGCTCTTATGCTTGTACTTGGTCCCTTTGCACGCTGGCCTGTTTCTGCAACAGATAGAGAATTACTGCGCATCGCCATGCCAACACAGGTTGTTGCCGATGGAATAAGGGGGACTGCATCAAAACTGCTATGTTTACGAATTACGTTATCTGACTTTGTACACACAGCAGACGAATCACAGGTATTCACAATAGAGTGTTTTGCATTAGATCGAGTAACTATGTTTGTATTCAGGATGGAATGACTACTATTGACTGTGGTAACTGCAGCATGTGGCTTCAAAGCCGTAGACATAGTGCTAATCACATTATTATTCGTTACAACTGCATTAGTTGCATGATTTGTGGTATTGTCATCACTACATATACTGCTTGGTATATTTTGCAGCGTACTCTGCTTTAAAATGTCATCAAGATTCACCTTGAGGCTTTGTTTTGGTAGGAGACTAGATGAGCTACGCATATGTACTGGTGATGTATGCCGGCTGCTTTTCATATATGGCATAAATGGAGAACTGGTTTTACCAACAAAGTGTTTTCTTTTACTGTTTCCACTCATATTAACAGATTCATCAAGTCTTCTCTCTACAGAGCTGTCCTCAAGAAAGCCCTGCGTTGCTTTTAGCACTATTGAGTCATCAGCAAATAGGTCGTCATCACTCCACATTTCTGCACCAAAGCTCTGGCGAAGATCCTCCACACTAGTGCCATCATCAGCAGCAGACTTATCGATAACACTGTAAATAGTTAGAATAAATAAATTAATTTCTGTACTCTAATCTCACCTAAACTTTTAATGGCTAAGCTGGCCAAAATGGCCTCTCTTGAGGAATGGACAATCGCAGGCCAGGAAGTAACTTTTGAAGATTTATCACTGGAATGAATGGCTCGGTAATTGAGGCAGTCATTTAGGCAGTAAGAAACAGTCGTCGCTTGGCCTGCAAATATACATTCTCAATTTTTGCGACCAATCTTGACCATTATGAAAAGGTTAAATAAACTGTTAGGGAAAGCGCAGATTTGAATAAATGGCTGAAGGGCCATAGTGCTCACCTGGCTGATGAGGAAATGTAAACATGTTTATAATAATTCATACATATCAAGGTCAATCTAACAAGCATACCTGTTGCCATAGACCATTTGCACTTATCATTACAAGCAGGTAATACAAAAAATATTGGTGTCCTTAACATTATTGACCAACGGGAAAAGTACCATTGGCAAATGGGGTAGTCATGCACACCACTATTTATGAAATGTTCAATTGTCCCAACAGATGCCTGTATCAACAGGACAATGGTAACAGTAGAAAATTTGGATGAGGAAATGCAAAAATAATGGCTTCATGACATTATTGACCAATAGGAAAAGTACCATTGCTCTATGGGGCAGCCATCCCCTGACACCATTGTAGCATGCCTCAAGTGTACCAAGAGATGTCATTTACCAATGAGGCAATGCACACAAGCAAAACCTTTAGCGGGAAATGTAAAAATATTAGTGTCCTTGACACTCTTGACTAAACGTACCATTGATCAATGGGGTAGCCATCCCTGACATTATTGTCAAATTGTTAAACTGTACAAAAGGAATATAATCTTGTTTTAATCCATTAACAATTGCTGAACACAGATCTATGCATTTCCCCAAATGGTTCAATGCATAAAATGTCTTAAATAACAAGAGTTATGTCCCTTGTTTCAAGTTGTGGCCTCGTCATATTCATAGTGAAAATAGATATTGCCTGAAGGAACATACTGTATATGCTAAATTTGGATTTAATCCATAATAATTGATGAATCAAATGACTTTACGACTTTGCAATGAACTATGATACTGGACTTCAAACGTAAAATAAATATAGAAAGCTTATTTGAATATGCTTATCAGTGACCATGACCTGTGGACCCCAAAGGAATTCACCTTTCCAGAGTACCCACCCATCATATGATGTTATAATGAACTGCGTGATGTGTACAATGACATCATAATGAATGACGTCAATAAGTACGTCACGAACGCATATTTGAAGACGGTCTATGCGTTGTTGTACAAATTGTTTGCTTTTACTATTTAATAAATATTCTGTTGATTATTTTGAAACTAACAAATTAGTTACAAAATATTCAACAGCTTCCCTGTATAGGTTTTAGGAAATTGATAGCTAAGGCATTTGGGGATCGATCAATCCCAAAGCGGCGAGGTGTGGGTGGAGCGTAGCTAGTGATGGGCGGGGCCTAGCTAAAAATGGAAAGGTCCATTGTCCCATCCCCTCACATTAGCAAGTACCCAGGTTTGGGTGCAACATGATTAACACATGTTATTGTTGAGAAAACCCTTGGGTTTTGTCATTATTAAACTGACCGTGACCTTTTGATGCCACGGTGATTGTCATATCATCTCATTATAAGGAAGGATGTGTCACTGTATGCTTAACCAAAACATGAGATATAAACTGCCAAGTTGAGCTAAACGCAAAACGTTAGTTTTGTTAAAAACTAGGTTTTAGCACGGGCACGATGACCTTAACCTTTGACTCCAAGGGGTCATGTCTCATTCCCACTCATGATAAAGAAGCATGTGTCCAACTTTGGCTCCAGTATGATTAAGCAAACATGAGATATAAACAGTGGAATTGAGCTAAACACAAAACGTTACTGTTGAAAAAAAACCCTGTTTTCCCCCCCAAGACCACAATGACCTTTTGACCCTGAAGGACATTATGCCATGCTCTCTCAGTATAAGGAAGTGTGTGTGTTTAAGTTTGGGTCCAAGTATGATTACCCAAACATGACATATGAACTACTAAGTTGAGCTAAATGCAAAATGTTAATGATGAAAGAAACCAGCCATTTACCAATATCACAATAATATTGACCTTTCACCTTCTAGCCCAAACGTCATTGTGTCGTAGCCTCTCCATATAAGGAAGTATGTGTACAAGTTTGGGTCCAGGAAGATTAAGCAAACATGAGCTGCTAAGTTGAGCCAAACACAAAACATCAATGGTGAAGTCAGTTTTTACCAATGTCACAATAACCTTGACCGTTGCTCTTTTGACCCCAACATCATTATATGATGCCCTCTAATTATAAGCAAGTATGTATCCACGCTTGACCCCATAACCAAAGATGAGATATGAACTTCTAAGCTGAGCAAATGCAAAGTGCCAATATTGAAAAAGCAAAGGTTTTTTTTAGCAATGTCACAGTGACCATGAGCTTTTCAGCCCACGGTCATCATGTCATGCCCTATCATTATATGGAAGCATGTATCCAAGTTTGAGTCCAGTATGATTAACCAAAGTTGAGATATGAACTGCTAAGTTGAGTCAAAGCGAAAATGTTATGTTAATGTTGAAAAAGCAAGGTTTTTACCAAGGTCACTATAACACTGACCTTTGTTCAAATAGATATTTGACTGAAGGAATATATCTGCTAAATTAGATTTTAATCCATCAATAATTGACGAAACAAATGTATTTTCCCATAGGGTTCGATACTTAACAAGAGGCCCAAGGGGCCTGTATCGCTCACCTGGAATTATTGGCCACTGACACTAATTTTTATGAAGGACGTCTAGCCAAGTTTAGTTAAAATTGGCCCAGTGGTTAATAAATACTGTTTTATATTTTCTCAGAAATTTTCAGAAAATCCAAAATAGCTGGCAAACAAACTAAATTTTGATTGGCTCAAGGCGGCCATGTTTTTTAAAAACTATCTATGGACAAACTTTAATTTGCGAAACTCTTAAGATGGCCGCCGGCCAAATTGGCTGTCCTTTGAGCAAACTAGGATCTCTATGACGTAAAGACGCTTCCTACCAAATACAATTGAAATCAGCTCAATGTTGTCCTCGATTTAAAATTTTGTATTGCTTTAGCATAGGAGTTTTTTGGTGAGAAAAAGTTCCAAGACAGCTTAGAAAGGGGAAATTTAATATCAGCATACCCTAAAAAAACATATAAAACCAATTTGGGCTTCAAGATCCATCAAATAAACAGATCCAATATGCTCACCAAACATGCTACATTTTGATTGGTCCACAGCGGCCAGGTTTTTGGACGTATCAACTTCCCTTGAAAGCTTGAACAAACTTTACAGACCCTTAGTCTTAGTCAAATTTTGGCCTAATCCCTTTAGCGGTTGTGGAGAGGATGCCATTTTCGCGAAAACTAGATCATTCAAGATGGCCACGGAACCATTTAGTCAATCACGTTCCCTTGAACAAACTTAGTTGAGCTCTTACCTTTTAGATGATATTTCATGAGTTTTGAATCAATCCCCCCAAGTGGTTTCAGAGATTTTTTGAGACATTTCTAAAAATCGGACAAAATCAAAAATACATTTTAAATTTCCCATTACTTTATTTTTTTTGCGGGAAAGAGCCACGATGGCTGCCAAACCGTTTATCCGACAGTTTCGAAAATGGCAAATTTGAAATGAGCATACTCAAAAACCTATATAAAACCAATTTCGCCTTCAAAAACCACTAAAAAAATTCAAAATGGCCGCCAAACGACATTTTGATTGGTCAACGGCTACCATGTTTTGTTATGTATCAACTTCCTTTGAACAAACATTAATGGCCCTTCTGGAGAAGTAATTTTCATGTAAACTAGATCATCCAAGATGGTCGCTAAAGCATTAGGCCAATCAAGTTTCCTTGAAAAAACTTGATTCAGCTGTTGCCCCAGATGACCTATTTTGAGTTTTGAATCGATCCCCCAAGCGGATTCGGAAAAGAAGATTTGTGAAAGCATTTAAAAAAATTTAGCCATAATCCAAGATGGCCACTGGACAAATTGACTGACCGGCTTCGTCTAAACAAACATGTATCTGTAAGCCACCGAAGCATTTGCCTAATCAAGTTCCCTTGAGCGAACTTGGTCAAGCTGTTGACCTAGATTATGTTTCATGAGTTTTGAATCGATCCCCCAAGCGGTTTCAGAGATATTTTAAAGATATTTCTCAACAATCTGCCAAAATCTAAGATGGCTGCCAGCCAACTTGGCTTCCTTTGATCAAGCTTGAATCTCTATGCCCTCAGGATGGTTCCTGCCAAATAAAATTTAAATCAGCCCAGGGGTTCTTGAGAAGTTGTTTAAATAAAAAATTGACAGACAGACGGTCGTCAAGACATAAGCTAGTGAGAATGTTAATAATAACCTTACCTGTCATTTGGCAGCAGATCACTGACGGAGGACCCTGAAAAATATGAATAAACAACTGATACTAGTTAAAAGGTGCGGGAATATAAAGCTTCTACCTGTAATTCCCTGCTATATTATGTATTGGTTTGGTAAGCATATATTCTCAAAACAATATGGCCTCAGAAATTTTGCATAATCATTGAATCACTGCCATAACATGGTTTAGTGAGATCACGTTAATCCTAAAAGACTACTGAGGAAAATTGTAGTTTTGGCTTTATAAATATCAACTTGCATGTCAAAAGACGTTGACTTAAAACAAGAATTCCGCAGAATTAAATGTCTCACCTGTCTCCTGTTTGCCACAGTGGCAATAGGATAAACTGATCATGGAATACGAGAAGTTTTGCTAAAAGCAAAAACTTAACATTGTTGATGCCGTCGGAAAAGTGACACACATGTCTAGCTTTCTGTTTCACTGGCGAAACACAAATGATTAAGGGGATTACTGGTTATTTTATCGAGTCACATTTGTGTATAAAAATTAATATACAGTAAATACACAAGTTGTTTACATTACAACAAAAATACTGAGTATTTTCAAATTTATTTATATCTAGGATCCGTAAAAGGCATTGTCCTTTTAGCCCTTACCACTCTGATGTCAATATTGTATCTTTTACTTTGTCAATGGCAAAGAAACTGGTGTAAAGTTTGCAACAATTTCGATGAATGATGTTGCTGAAATGAACACCAATTCATCTTTTGATTTAATTTGAAAATTTAAAATGTAGACATCAGAGTGGTAAGGGTTAAGAAATAGCGACTGAAACTTAGTACTGAAATAAGCTTCTTTTTAGAGTTTAGACCCCTGATCTATCTGGCCATGATATGTCATTAACACACAACAAAGACAACGTAACTCATTAAAGATAAACTATATCTGCATGTATACAGCACAAAAGTCACCTATATACAGGTAATGGCTACGCCGCCCCAGAGCAAGGTTAAAATCAAGGCATGATGTTAGCACAAGACAGCATGAGTGACAGGTTATAAATCTCACCTGCATGATCATCAATAGCTTGTTCCAGCCTTGTCACCAAATCGTGGACGGTTTTGATAGAGGTCAAACCATGACTTCTGCTTGGTCGTTTCCTCCGGACACCTCTGAAAAAGATTATGCATATTAAATGTTTTTAAAAAGTATATGGAGGACCGAGCCAGTCATTCAAGCAGTAAATTTCCAAAAATAGTGTTCTCTTGGCCTGCAAATGGGCATTCACTAATCTTTGGTTATACGTGGCAACAACTCTTAAGCATATTGGCATCGGAAGACTATTTCTAAAATTGCCTATATATCTATATAAGAAAATAGAATATATTTGCAAGTAGTGAATAAATGGCTATTCCAGAATGAAAATTACTCCCATTAACAATCTTTGAAACAAGTTTTTTCTGCTAAATTGGTAGATTAGTAGTGGAGAAACATTCATTTTAGGATAGATTTCACTTCTGCCACAGCTTCCCCCATCATGCACGAGTTCTTTATATGCCAAACTGATATACCATGAAAAGGGTCACATTCTTGGGTAGTGAACCACTACTCACTCGATGAATTCAAAACACAATCTATCTGCATCGCGAGAAAATCACAGATATGGCATTGTCATGTATGGACTGTCCACCCTGTAAGGCAATAATGGATGAGTTTTTTTCAAGTATATCTTGATTATCATCTATCCGGATACACTGTACATATAACCACTGTCCACAATGGAAAAACAGTAGCTATCCAAAGTTCTCAATTAATCATCCTTTCATTTCTGTGTCACAGTATGTTCGTGGGATGACATAATCCCACTGATTTGGATAGACATATGGATGGATACACAGACAAATGGGAGCTAAAACCCAAAACTTACACGGATGGACATAAATTCAGAGACAAATGTATAGATGGACATGCTGACTGACCCACAAAATAATGTACATTTCCCTAGTACCATAGCCAATGTTCCCATGAAGTTTCGTCACAATACTCCAAGCAAAAATAAAGTTATTGAATGAAAACCCAAAATTTGCATGACGGACAGACACAAATTCAGAGACAAAGGTATGGACCGACAGAGGGATGAGCTGACTGACCCACGCAATACTGTACATTTCCCTAGAAACATAGCCATTGTTCCCATGAAGTTTCGTCACAATACTCCAAGAAAAAAATAAAGCTATTGAATAAAGGCCCAAAATTTGCACAGACGGATGGACACAAATTCAGAGACAAAGGGATGGATAGATGTAGGGATGGGCTGACTGACCCACAAAATAATGTACATTTCCCTAGTACCATAGCCAATGTTCCCATGAAGTTTCCTCACAATACTCCAAGCAAAGATAAAGTTATTGAACGAAAACACAAAATTTGCACGGACGGACCGACACAAATTCAGAGACAAAGGGATGGATGGACAGAGGGATGGGCTGACCGACCCACAAAATATTGTACATTTCCCTAGTACCATAGCCAATGTTCCCATGAAGTTTCCTCTCAATACTCCAAGCAAAGATAAAGTTATTGTACGAAAACTCAAAATTTGCACGGACGGACACAAATTCAGAGACAAAGAGATGGACGGATGGAGGGACGGGCTGACTGACCCTCAAGCCAAGGTGCATTTGCCTACTGCCATAGCCAACCTTCCCATGAAGTGTTGTCACAATATTACAAGCAAAAGTAAATTTATCAAAAGAAAACCTGTGTGTGTGTGTGTGACGGACGCGTGCACGGACGGACGCATGCACAGAAGCGAAAACATAATCCCCTCGCTTTTCGTTAAAGCAGGGGGATAATTAGCCTTCTTCCACATTGATGGAAGGAATCTCATGGCAAGGAAAATGTGTTTTCACTTTCCAGGTCTTAATCCTTTAACACTCATATCAGCCAAAAAAGGCTTCTGCAGTGGTCTTGAGAAATGTCCATTTGCAGACAAAGAAAACTTTTTGAGAATTTTCCATTGGAATGACTGGCTCGATAACAAAGAAATTTGAGGGTTAAATGGTAAGGAAACCTCACGTGGATACAAATACACTCATCAAGAGAGTGGAGGATCCTGCATCCATTTATTTCAATCAATGGAAACTCTAGGCCTAACATATTGGATGCAGTGCCCATAATTTAGCCCCAATTCCCCGCTGTCCCCCCCACCCCCTACCTTCCCATGCTGGGAAGTATACAATACCCACCACTCTGGGTATTGTATTACTATTTCTGATCGCTGCACAGACAAGCTATAAATTGTGGAAAATCCAAGATGACCACTGAACAAATCAACAATCAGTTTCTGTTATACACTAAACATCTTGGCCATTGCTTGTTGAACATTCAGGACATTTTGAAAACAATTAAAATTCTACGTAATTTTCACATCAGACACCATTCAGATCACTAATATAAGTGGAGCTATAAAAAAAAAGTGAATTTGGTCGAGCTTATCAGATGTATCATAAGACTAATCTTATGCATGTATCAACAGCATTTTACTCCATCATGGATATGTCTGTCTGTTTATGTGCGTCTATGACTAGATTAACCTGCTCGTGTCATCATTCGGTTTATTCTGTGATGCTATCCGTTCCACAAGCTTGCTGTCATCCACTTTTGTCCATAGCCCAAGTAGTATACCCGGTGGGGTTCCTGCTGCATCGTCACTCTGTAAATACAAATATAATATTCAAATAAAACACCAGTTATGTTCACATGTTCCCAGGCATTGTGCAAATTGAAGTAATGTTATTGACTTGAAATACAAACTTCAGGGGAAATAACTGTTGAATATAAACAAATTTCATTGCAAGGTAAATTAATCCCAAACAAGGTCTTGTTCAGAGGTATTCACTTAGCATATACGAATTGAATCTAGTTTTCAAGGTAACTCCAGTCAATATGGACGGATTGAACTGTAATAAAATGCTAATCGAGGCCTTCAGCCAAGATATCCACTTATCAAATTTGCAGCAAATTCATGGACGAGTCTACATAAATCTTATATCCCCTGTTGAAGACGTCGGAAGAAAACAAAAGCTCTAAGTATTCGAGAAATTTATAACATACACACAAGTGAAGCTAGGGAAATCTAAATGTAGATTAGAAACTATCATAGCCATATGGGTAAATATCTGAGGAACAGGCAAGTTTACACAAAGTATATATTTAAACTGTACATATCAGAGTATAATTTAAATTAGTTAACCCTTTTAAATGGTCAAAATTGGTCACTGAATGTCTATTTGAAGACAAGAGAATACTTTTGAAAGTCTACCACTGGAATGACTGGCTCTGTTGAGATTGAATGCAGTGCTATATTGGCAAGAAGTATTTGCACAGCGGTAATATCTGCACAGTTATGGCAAACTGTTTCGCACACAACACCGGGAAGCAAGTACAGTACACAGTACTCTTTATCTAGGTCAAATTGAGTGACTACATGCTCCATCCTACACTTTCTTTACTTCTGTCACTTTTTAGTCATGAATAATCTGGTTGCATTGGGGCGTTATAAGCCATGGTGAATCTGACAATTTATTCATGTACCAAGATTCCTAGATAATTTGAGCCATTGTTGCATCCCCTTGACACCTTCGATGGAGAAAATGACAATCAGGATCAATGTGCATACTTAAATTCAATAGATTTGACAGATGTATTGGCACAGTACTAACGTAGTTTGATATTCAAGAATTTATTACAAAGATTGTTCAAAATTTCTTAGGTACCCTGAGGACGAGTTCATCATCATTTCTGAGTTTCCCCCCTCATAATGCAAGCATCAGACATGTCTGGAATTTTCTAAGTCTAGTGATTCACTTCCAAATACATTTCAATATATATAACCATGCATTTCACTCCATTGAGTGACTGGTAGTGGGCTCGTTGGGGGGTGGGGGGGGGGGCGATAAAAACCAAACAGCGGGCGTATTTGCAATTGACAATCATAACAACGATTTCATTTCATGAACCTTGAATCAGAATCACTAAATAAAATCCTCAGTTTCTAAGTTAGAATAATGAGAATGAAAGGCATTCAACACATACACACCTCATCAATGCCCAATGTGTGCATAATATCAGGTATTCCATTCTCCCCCGTTTCACCCAAGTGTGATCGCTTTGCTGAAAAACACGGTTATAAACAGTTATTACCAAATCATTATTATTATTATTATTATTATCATCATAGTTAGGGGAGAGGGTATAGCCTAGGTGAGTATGCGGATGTGCATGCACGTATGGCATGTTTTCTGCAGCTGTATCTGAAAAACTTCTGATCTGATTTGACTCGGATTTTAACACAACAAAGAATTTTACCCTGAAACAGTATTTCCACATTTGGCCATGATTCAGATAAAAACACATACACGGATCAATGGATCTATGGGTATCTTGGAAACTACTAGTTGAATTTGGCCGAAATTCTTACACAAGAATTAATTTTCCTAGTCAAATCATTGTAACGGCAAGCCAGTTATTCCAGTGATAAGTTTCTAAAATATGCTTCCATTAGTCTGAAGATTTCATAAGAGCATTTAAAAGTAAAAAAGCAATTCTTTAAGAATATAATAAACTGAAAAATAAAGCATTTATCTCCATGTATTTGGAAAGTGGGCAGCGATATTGCAATCGCCCGTGCAGGGACAGACCCGACTTGCCCAAAGTATTAGTGAAACAAGAGGTATCTGAAGATAAGTATCTTGCATTATGTTGCCACAGGACCCAACCTGCCCTCTATAGACTAAATATTCTGTGAAAAAATACTGTCCGAGCTATGTACATATATAGAACCAGAGCTATTAGAACATAGCAAATGGCTTGTATATTATTTGTACATCAGAGGATATGATGAACCACCGGAGTCTCATTTTGAAATTTGGCAATATATTTGTCAAATCAAAATATCCATGGTACTACCCAATGGGCAAGCATAGCTTCGGAGAAACATGCATAGGTTTAAGACTGAACCATAAAGCCACACTGCCTGGTAATAACCTGCAGTACAATGACTACCGGCACACCAAGTCTGACCGAGAGGCACATTCTCCAAACATAAGCAAAGTTCAAAGCCTGACATAGGTAGAAACCGCTTCAAAATCAAGTACATTAATACTATGCAGGATACGTTTAAGCAGCCTTTATTGGAGCACCTACAATTTCAATAAGTGTCAAGATGGCTGCCTGTAGCTGGTGGCCATCTTGGACTTGGGGTCATCGGCAATTTTGATAGGCTTCTTCCCCAGACCTAGTCCAACCACGTTATTAAGTTTCAAAGCATTCCAATAAATGGTAATGGTAGCACAGCTTTTCAATATTACTGCCAGTGGCTAGTGGCAATCTTGGATTTCTGATTATCGTCAATTTCGATAGGTTTCTTACCCAGACCTAGCCCAACCACCTCAAAGCGATCCGATAAACGGTAACAGCTATCATCCAGAAACCAAAATTCAAGATGACTATCAGTGGCTGGCGGCCATCTTGGATTTTGTATTATCGACGATTTCAAGTTTCTTCCTCAGACCTAGTCCAATCATCCTATGAAGTTTCAAAGTGATCCGATAAACGGTAGCAGAGTTATGCGCGGAAAGAACTCTACACCCCCTCCCCACTATGACATAATACCCCGCCAATTTTTTAGGCTGGGTATAAAAATTGTTGTCTGGTTATGTTATTAACGTGTGAATGAGCTAATGTAGTTGTTATTACATGTTGTGTTGATTACTTTACGAAAGGGCTGGGATGAACATTTACAGAAAATCATGAACCAGTTAAAGATGAACCATAGTTCAGTTCGCTTGCCTGGCGTTCGTGCCTTGTACATAACTGAACAGACAAGCAATCTATGAATGTTTTCCATGCATAAGTTACCCATATGACCATGAAGTGAACTTACATTTGAGGGATAATAACTACGTCATGGACGCGTACCTGGAACTGGTGCTTTTTCTCTCTAGCTCAGTGTGCGTCCATCGAATGCGCTCCTAAACAGCATTGTTGATGCCTTGTGGATCCATACAGTGTATCTGGTGGATCCAGTGGTGTTTTTTTAGTCGTCTCCATTTAGTGGATTCTGGATCCTGTTGGAGGTGCCCCTGTCCCCGCAGTGGGTGTTGAGGCTATGGCTTCAGCATGTGTGGTTGTGCGGTGCTCGTCCAGTAGGATCTCTGAATCCACTGATCTTAGAGACAGCTTAGAAAGAGGGGGTGGGGCAGATGCTTCTCTGACTGGATGCAGATCATGGCTACATGTATGCGCAGTAGGCTTCGTCGAAGAAGTGTGATAAAGACGTATTATCTCTTGCAATATTTCCTTGTGACCTTACGCCGAGTTTGTTTGTACTCAAAGTCTGAATG
The DNA here is from genome assembly GCA_034401795.1 of Chaetoderma sp. LZ-2023a. Taxonomy (NCBI): domain Eukaryota; kingdom Metazoa; phylum Mollusca; class Caudofoveata; order Chaetodermatida; family Chaetodermatidae; genus Chaetoderma; species Chaetoderma sp. LZ-2023a. Next base: position 62,998,357 of record CM067373.1, read on the forward strand.
GTTGGGAGCTCAGTTGCTCCCTCCTTTTATACTCTCCGGCCCAGGCACCGCTGGCACCAGTTCCAGATACGCGCCAATAACGTAGTTATTATCCCACTTATCCAGTTCTCCGCGCTCCTATCGGCACTCTACTCTTTCTTATCTCTATGGACATCGCTTCATAGTCTACCTTTATGATGTCATAAACGTATGACGTCACTCCTCAATACTCTCTGCCCAGCAACAAGGAACACATACATCTATGACATCATACATCACCAAGAAATGTATTGACAGTATTACCAATGTCAATACAGAAATGGGGTGTCTTTCCTCACACATTCCGCCATTTTTATTGATTACATCTATACAAAATTAAGATCATGCCACAAAAACTGGATATAAGTACCACAGCAGAAACGTGCCAACATACAAGTGCTTCTAAGCACAACCAGCCATTCACCCCAAAGAAAACAAAAATTGTTGAAACTTCTTAACATTTTGTAGAACACCCCAGAGAGTGGGATGCACTTTCAATAGAATTACATTCAGAACCCAGCATGTGGAATCATAGAAAAACGTTAATTCGACCTCTGATGAGTATCTAAGAAACATTGGAACGAAACGCTATACGTCTGAAGGGTCATTCCGTGTCAAGACAACCGATGGGTGTTGCATCACCAATTCCAATTTCCAAGATTCTTTGTGTAGCGGTACAGTAGTGTTTTAGGAAATCATGCACAATTTCAGTACCCAAATCCCAATATTCTTGGAGATATGGATGCTAGAACAGCAAGGGGGTACACCATGTGACGCAATTGTCATTTTGTAACATTTTCAAGGCTCTGCAAATTCTTAATCTGATATCCAATTCCAATAAAACGTTCAGTGCTTGGTCACATGTAGGTACCCTCATGAAATATGTAGGGCATAATAATTTTTGTGCTCATGTTGGTAACCTAGGTAACATTAAAAATGAAAATTTATTCAGTGACAAATTTTCAGACCCACTTGTGATTACAGTGTTAAAACTATTAGAGTTACAAACTTAATACTTGATGGGTCAATTACACATATATTTGTTAGTTTATACCTAAAAGCAAAAATGTGGTTCTTAACATTTTTGAAAAATAGTCCCTTGAATATTCAACTGTCAGGATGACCATGTGGGATAGGTGGAAGAAACTTGTGCCTTACAGACAATAACGCATGAGGTGTGCTCTACAACATATCCAAAATTAAATTTTCTTCCATTCTTCCTTCCATCAAAATTTTTGGGACAAAATGGGGTATTTTTGACATCTGTGAGTATATTTTTATGATATTACATGTTAATTATGTATGTATATATCAGTTAATTTTTTTCTGTCTGAAAGTGTCAGTCACAGCAATGTGAACAAATAATATTGTTATCCCCACATTTAAAAAAAATGTTATGGGTATTGTAATCGCCTCCGTCCGTCTGTCACGCTATCTCCTCCTAAATCATTGGGTGGAATTCAACAAAATTTGATATGTGGGTTACCCATACATGGTTGTGCTTTGCGACGCAGCATCTATCTTTGGTGCCATGCCATGGGGGTCAAAGGAGCTGGGTCAAAAGGTTAAATATCCTAAAAACTGTCAGTCACTCAATTACCTCCTAAACCGTTGGATGGAATTCAACCGAATGTGTTAAATGTGAGTTACTGATATGATTACGGACTGTGAGATAACACTTATATTTGACTCTGCACCCTAGAGTCGGATTAAAAGGCCAAAACCGGGAAATGTGGGCACTTGTGATGGGTTACAAAACATAACATAAAGTATACTTTGCACATAGTGTAATATTTATATTTTTTATTTTCAGAGGACATTATGATTCACAGAACCACATGGTAAAATCTGAGAACAAAACCGTTATTTTCAAGTTGCTTTATATTCTCTATCATAACACAGTGTACCAATAGTGAACTAAGTGAAGCCAGCAGGCGTATCTCCCTGTTCTGTGAGTACCATGCTCAATCCGCAGGTTGTTTGCCATAAACACACCTATTCTCGTAAAACAGATCCAATGTCACAATAGAAATACTCACCAACTGAACTACAATTGCTACAGCGAAGGACTACCTTAGCATCTTTAACAGCAAGTCATACAATATGTCTCCATCATGAGAAAACATACCTAGTTAAGTTTGAAGACCTTCAAGAACTGTTTTGATCCATTTAAAACCCATGTTAAGCCAGTAAAAAGAAAGTTACGATCTGTTGAACAAGCCGATGATACGTGTAAAATGTTTAATGAGATTGTGATACCCGGTTGGAAAGTTTGCCATAGATGCTGGAAAGCTGCCACTAAATCGGATAGCTGTGAAACGTGTAGCGATAGAGATAGATCGTAACTTTCTTTTTACTAGGAAGGGAGAGGACATCAGTACAGTCCTCCCCATGCCCCCCCCCCTCCCCTTGCCAGCGGGTCGGTCCCTTTGCCCATACCTGGCCTCAGTACACCCGACACGAGCCATGGTACAAACCCGCTCAATAGCCCATAAAACAGGCTCTGTAAAACACTGGGGGCACCGCAAAAACTTGTGTGTCACCCCCTATCATACAAAATGGGCACCACGGTTCCCGCGGGCACGTACTGCACACATGTGGGGTGCCCTCACAACCACTCTTAAGCAGACATCGCACACACATGCGGTGCCCTCTGATTTTTAACAGGGTACCGCACACATGCGTAAACGGTGTCCCCGGGCACCTCACAAAATGTGTGGTGCCCCCAGTGGTGACAGGGAACCACCCCAGGGGGCACCGCTAATGCCAGCAGTGCCTGGGCCAGAGAGTATAAAAGGAGGGAGCAAATGAGCTTCCAACCATTCAGACTTTGAGTACAAACAAACTTGGCATATGGTCACAAGGAAATATTCCAAGAGATAATACGGCTTTATCACACCCCTGAACATACATTTGACTTGTGTATTGGCTTAATAATCTTCAGTACAGCTCAGAATTAATTTAACAAAAAACGTGACAGCAGAAAAATATATGCGCGCCAAAAGCAAAACATTTCGCACAAAAAGCAAAACATTTCGAGCCAAATAAAAAACAAATGTGCAAAATGAAAAAAAATGGCGTGCAAAATGAAAAACACAAACAGGACGAGGTCGAAATGCCAGGCGACTTTTTTCGTGTTGTACATGAATTAATTACGAACAGGATAAACCTAAACGCACCAAAACACTTCCCGACAAGATTGTTTTTATAAAACGCGGCTGTGTTTTTCTCTGGCTTGCTGATGATAGTATTCTCGATATATAAAGTAGACAGAGATTGAAATGAAAAAAGTGCTAAAATCGCCGACAGTCCTATGTGTATATTTGTCTATTGCGAAAAATAATCTATGTCAAATCTCACCAAGTCGGCATGTTTCCCTGCGCTGGATGTTTAAAAAAAATAAATGCGAAAGCAACCGATGGAGAACACTGGGAAGAATCGCGGGACTAATATTTCCGGTAAAATGTCAGACAAAACTACAAAATAGATCTATCACGATCAAGTGTGGACGTTTCTCAAGCTTCTGTTTGTCTTCACTATAAGATTTCATTCACAATAATATGTTAGATATTAGAAAATATTGCTCGGAAATGCCGCCTTTGAATGGTTATAAGCGGTCTATAGCAATAAGGTCTGTAGATTTAATAGATGGAGCTTGCATACTTCTAGTTTCGTACAAATAGAATGTACAATCACCAACAATGGGAATACATTTGTGCATAAGTACATTATGTAAGCCATTGCAAAATCTCATCGCAAACATTCATTTCAACAAATAAACTTCACAATTGTGTTTTATTTCCGATACGAAACTAATTTAATAGAACTTCGTGAAAATATGTGTTGTGCTTTCTCACCGTTCGTGAACAACATTGAAACTGTTCTCGACTGCCACAGCGAGACCAGTTTAGCATGTTTAGCGTTCACGAACGAGATTTCCACTCCTCGTCTGAAGTGGAAATTTTGTTCGGGAACACTGTTCCAGTGCCATTGTTGAATCGTAGGATTCTTGTTAAATCTGTTCATGAACAGCAAGAACTGACAACTTGAATGGGTAACACTGACTTCAAGAATATTATGGTTGCGACTTCTAACGAGCCAAAGTCCACAGGCATTCCAATTTACTAAGCGTGTGTAAACGCGCCTATATTTTTCACAAATGTGCCAGGTATTTTGAAGACATGACGTGCTCTCTAGCCCTGTTCATATTTTGTTTCCAAACGCTTCCTGATACTTTATGGCGTGTTAAAAAAAAGTCACTATTATTTGTTGTTTTCGTCCTGACGCGTTTTTGTTTTTTTCCTGTCACATTTATGTTTACTTCGCCTACGTTTTCGTTTTGCATCTGTCGCATTTTTGTTTTCTTTTTGGCAGAGCTCCAGATGAGAATTAGTCTTTTGAGCGTTTTACTCACAGGGGATGATTATAATTGAGTATTCTTCATATTAATTGGCTATTTCAAAATACCTTTACTCATAGGAAGTGGGCCGAATTGAGTATTTGAGGCCCACTTAGACGTGAAAAACTTTTTGTATTACTAAAGACTAATTTACTATACTGAGTCTCTAGTAATACATTTTTTAACTTCAAAAGTGACTTACATGTATGATTATGACTTTTTGACATGTACATTATTTATGTAATTACATGTAGGCATCTTAGACAAGTAGACAGTCTAATTGTGGGAGAGCTGCGGCGCTGAAGCGGACTTCATAGAACCACAAGCCAGTAGGCCCTATGGCCCAGTAATGAGTCACCCGGTGAAAACAATGTTTTATATATGTTTCAATTGTGAGTTGTGACAGCTCTGAGTCTGATTATGGTATCAGTCTATCAGAATCACATGATCCACTCCACATTTACATCAGACCTCCTGAGACAGTATGACAATATCGAATCATATGATATTATCATATATTCATACTGCCTCTGACACAAATGTAGAGTGGGTCAAGTGATTCAAATCATTCATGCTGTTTTACATGTATGATCACTATGATGTATACATGGAATCCGCATTTCTTATGTGACTGACAGACTGATGCATTGAATTAAAAATTAGGAAACTGTGCCAGTCTGTAACAACTGGCAATCTTTGTTTTGTTTTCTTTACTGCATTAAAAGATGTTCCTAGCACAGTGCCACTGCATGACATTAATTACAATTGACAAACTAATTTTCTCACTTCCATTTTCCCTGACTTTTATGGTTTGATGCAGGGTTGGCTTGATTTAAATCAATTGATTTATATCATGATTTAAATCATGATTTAAATCACTCGATTTTTATCGAAAAAATCGTGATTTAAATCAGTTTTGCAAAAATAGAGGAATTTTCAAGTAATTAATACAATTAACAGTAATTTTGTTAAATTAAAGTAACATAATTATTTTACTGCTTCCATGGCACTTGAACATCAACACAAAATAGAATTATACACTTAATTGCTCATATTTGTCATCAGCAAGACTAGACCCAGTGCACGAGTCCACATCTACAATCTACATACTTGAGGTTCATGTACACAGTACATCACACATGTGTACAAAGTATGATCATTAAGTATGTGTAAGCTGTAAAGAAGAGGAGAATTCCATGTGCGTACATGTCACTACATGACCATTAAAGCAATAGTGTACATGAAAAGTCATGTATGGGCCAGTATGGCTATTACTATTAGTCTAATTCCAAAAGCACACTCTTTTAAAGCAAGACACTGTCTCTTTTTTCAGCTATGACATGCGTCTGGAGTCACTCTGGAGTGTCATTGAGTGTCTCGATTACTATTGGCTAGTGCTTATCAAGTTGGACTTTTGGGCTCCATTTTATTTAACACTAAAACAATAAAGATTGAAATGTTATTAAATTAAGTAGTTTACTACAACTTCAAAAATCAAAATCAGTAATTGCTGAAACTGGCAAGAAACTCTCTGTGACAGCACCATCTTTCACAAAATTTGTTGAAAAACGTACACCAGTTTATCTTTAAATTTAATTTGAAATTTAAAAATTTCGACATCAGTGTGCTAAGGGTTAAAGATAAACTGGTGTACATTTTTCAACAAATTTGGTGGATGATAGAGCTGTCGCAGACAGCAACATCGTCCACCAAAATTGTTGAAAAATGTACACCAGTTTATCAATTTTAATTTGAGCATATTTTTAAAGACAGAAGTTAACAAGGTTGATAGACTTAGACAATGATGACTTTTGCATACCTTCATAGATTTTGTGCATCTAATTAGGGCTAATTCGTTAGATTTATGCATTGCATCATTTCTGTCCTATTGCTACTCACTGTATCTGTGATGCAATTGTGAACAAAATTGAAAAATCGTTGCTAATATGACGTAATATATAAATTTTGAACTCTATATATTATTAGTTCAAACAGTGATAATTAAAGAATAGACATCCCATCATTCGTAACATAATAAACATATTGAATATTTTGAAAGCAATTTCACTGAAAACCGTTGCTGACTTAGGCAGCAACGGCTTCCAGTGAAATTGCTTTCAAAATATTCAATATGTTATGAATGATGGGATGCATATTCTTTAATTATTCACAATTAAGTGATTAACCAGAACACTCGATATATTGACTATTGAGATACCGCAATTTTTTTATAATAACGATATCGATATTCTCTCAAGCAATATCGCGCAAACCTAACTGAGTCACAGATAGATGTGTCTGTCATCACTTTTCACTTTCAGTTTTCAATAATGCTGCAATTGTACTTCACTAGTCTAGTCAACAATCATCATTCAACTGAAACCGGAAGTCATTTTCTTTGTCACAGTTTAGGGACCGAAAAAGAAATACTAGTTTAGCCGCTTTTAAAGTTCCAAGTTTGTTTCTCAACTTACTCTGCACGAGCCCATAGCTGGAGAACACGCGCTCGACACCAGCTGACGCCGCCACAGCTGACATCAGACGCTGAGTGAATTCAAATGCTTCCAGCAGATCATCCTCGAAGTCACGTCTGTGCGACTTCCACCAATGAAGAGAGGTTACTCCATTAACAACTTCGTCGTTAAATTTAAGAATGTGAAATGGTGGTGCCATGGCCTCGAATTTGATTACCAAAGTCATCAAACCAGGGATTTCGGATGCTACGGTGAGTGCAGTTTCACGTTCTTGCTGAGTCAAGTTTCGACCACGGTATTTAGGGTGGAGTAGATTGGCCAGCATGTGGTGAGGTGTCACAGCTTGTTGATAACGCTTATCGGCCGCACGCTTTGTTGAATTATTAGTGTCATTATGCAGGGCCGTTTTTACATCTTTCCATAATTCAACTGCTTCTGCTATTGTGCAATTGTCCGATTGAGCTTTATCGAGAGCGCAAGCTACTGGTTTCAAACAAAGTCGGTATTCATCTGCAGAACGTTTGATTACTACATTACGAACTTTATTGGCAATGGCAACATCTATGCGGTCAGTATGTCCATCACAGATTGTCACAAGTGTCGGCCATGCCTCACAATACGAGTTTAAACAATCGTACATTGTGTTCCACCTTGTATCTGCTGGCATCACTAACTTTCTGCACGATGATTGGCGTATTTGGGCACTAGCAAAGTGGTTATTTCGGAAATACTTCACAACTTGTGTGACATGCTCCTTAACATTACCCATTTCTAAGTCCTTTGAAGTCAGATTTAGAAGATGAGGCGTGCATCCATACGCAATCATGTTGAAACCCAGTCGTTCTTTCAAGAACTCTCGCATCTTTGCTACATTAGCAGCATTGTCTGTGACGATACTACATATAATGCACCCAAAATCATTGTGCGTGTTTTCAATTGTCTGCTTCGCAATGTCATAAAGATATTCCGCTGTGTGAGGATGTCCAGAGGTGTCCGTAGTATCCACTAAGTAAATATCACCTAAGCAGGTCGTCACTGTAGCACATACGATAGGCTCGTTATGAATATTGCTCCAACCGTCTAATGCTAGACAGACAAGTTCACCTTCCAAATTTTTTCTCGCCTTCTCCCGCTCTTCTGTGTAGATAACATCCAAATATTTCCCCCCTATGTCCTTTCTGGATGGTGGTTGATAGCCTGGTCGTAAATCTTTTACAAGGTTTATAAAATGTCTATTTTCTACTAAGCGAAATGGGGAGTTCGTAGCATACACCATCCTAGCTACATCACGATCTAATTCACCACGTTTTTCTGCTGAAGTTCTGATGACATAATTCTGTAGACCATAATTCAGCTTGGGTATCTTAGCGGCCAATGTACCAGCAGCTAATTGACCGTGCACTGGGCGCTTCACTGCCGCTGAAGCAGAACTTGAAGTTGACAGAGGTTCAACTTCCATCACCACCACATCGTTTTGATCAACAACAGTTTCAACGCGCTGCTGCTGCTCAGATTGAGATGAAGTCCCCGTTTCTGTTGCGGCTACAGCTAGACCTTGAAGTGCTGGTGTTGGTGGACCTGTGCAATTGGCTGCATGTTTTTTTAACCGCTCTGGGATACCTTGGAGTTCGTGTCGGCAGACCTTGCAGACAGCCCAGCCCGGACACCGGCCTTATCTGGGGTCTTCACTTTCTCATAATGAATCCATATTGGATCTTGTTTTCGGCCGGAGTTAGACATTTTGCTAATTATGGAATTGAAAATATTTCATAGCCTTTGTCACTTAAGCAGTTTTGACTGTATTTTTCAAGAATGAAAAAATGCTTTTCTATTGCATCATTTAAAAAAAATGATGCAATAAAAAAATGATGCAATAGAAAAATGATGCAATAAAAAAATGATGCAATAAAAAATGATGCAATAATAATACTGTTAAAACTGCTTAAGCGAACAAAGTTTTTTTGTATTAAGAAACCAGCAAGCTTAAAATTCAGTTAAAAATAAGTCATAAAAATACCACTTTATTCAGTTCCAAAATACAGTTTAGCAATGCATCTGGACCTGTATTAAGAGACCACCTGTCTTAAGAGACCACCTTCTGCGACTCCCACAGCCAGTGTCTTAATACAGGTTTCACTGTATAAGTTTTACGTAATTTCCTGGGATGTCGCGAATAAAAATCGATTTAAATCATTGAAATCGATTTAAATCAAAAAAATCGATTGATTTGATTTTTTTGAAAAAAATCGATTTTTTTCCAACCCTGGTTTGATGCCTATAATCCAGTCAAATATTTTAGGTCATAGGCAGTTGCTACAGCAGGGTTCTGCCAAGAAATTCATCTAGTGGGGCCAATGGCCCATCACCAGTGAAAAATATGGTAATTTTCTGAATCTTATGGGTCAAATGTATATCGGCCCATATGACCCCCTAACAACATCCCCACCCACCCACCCCAAAAAACCATGCACCCAATGCAAAACAAACAAATGAATATCTTACATTGCTGTGTCTTACTTAGTTTAGCAACCCAGCCCAACCCACCCACGACCACCCATTAACCCTAACATTTATTCACGAAAATTTTAATTTTCTCAAAAAATGTCCTTTTGCAGACCTAAAGATGATTATTCTTGAAAATTTACCAATGGAATGACAGGCTCATTAAGGTAGCAACAGCTTCCAGTAATATATTTTCAAAATATTCAACAGAATATGCTTTAATTTGTAAAGAATTACACCTGTATCAAAAAACCACCATCTTAATGGGCCCCCAAGACAAGTGTCCACTATAAACAAGTTTGACTGTGTAGAGGACATGGTACAGGTTTTCTCAGTAATGAGGCAGTTTCACGATTTCAGTTCAGTTTCACTTTGCAGACAACATGCGCTATGGCTAGGGGATTTCCCAGTAATGAGGACGTCGCCAGCAGCAATTTCCAGGAAATAGGACAGCTATATTTAGACAAGCGGCTACAATGTATCAGATTTTGGTGAGAAATAACTCCAGTAAAAGAATCGCTGTTAAATATTTTGGAAACTATTTAACATAAGGTTGTTGCTGCCTTAGGCTGCAACAACCTTCAGTTAGATTTTTTTTTTAATATGCAATGCTGATAGCTGATAGTTGTCATGACTGTAGTGGCCCTGCTGCATGCTATCTAAGGTTTATAGATCTATGGATTTGTCATTCTCTGCGAATTGGTTGCTTTCAAATGCAAAAGCAGTCTCATTTTCAGTTGAGAGTCTTCTTTATAACTATAATGATTAGCAGCTCACCCCGAAACGAGCATACTCTCGTTGCATGGCGCATTGACGATCTTTAATAATACGAAAATAGGACACATTTCTCTGGTTCAAATTATTTCCATCTTACAACTATGCCTAATGTATACTATGTCCATCTTTGCGGGAGTGAAATTATTAAGTGGCGCTGTAATAATCATTATTTTTACACCAGAATTCTTCATAAAATATAACAAAAATTTGTCGTGAAAATCTACAAATCATGTGATGTCAGGAATTTGCGATTAGATACAATATTTAGAGCGAGTATTCGGCATTGTTTGTCATCTGCTACTCGCGGATCTGTAATTTTGGACTCACAATTGCCTAATGGTAACCAAGTACTGCAGGTTTGATCCGATCCACATAGCGGATACCTATTCGAGCATTGATAGGAATCATGTATATGCTTGACTTATTCAATATTTTGCGTATTTGGTAATTAGATTGTGTTTTTAATATGCTGGAGTGATTTAAATTGGGGTTTTTAAAATATATTTTTGCGTATTTACGCAAATACGCGGCTTATCTGGATATTAAAAAGGTTCATGAACCAAACATGCATTTCATGAACCGGTTTGGTTCATGACCATCTTCGCGAATCACAGCCCTTTAATCATGGATATTTAGATTCCAGGTCTACAATCATTTCATTCATCTCACATTTTTTTACCCGTTACTCAACCATTACTGTACTACACATTAAATATTTGTGCTTACTTAGCTGAATATGTCGATACGTGTCTGGTGATTTACAGTCCCATTTTACATCTATCTGTGAGTCGCCGGGCTGCGAGCAGAGAAAGTATGGGAAATCATCACAGCTTACATTGGCCAAGAGACTGGCTGACGTCTGGAGCTTGGGGTATCTTTTTGGTGTGGAAGAAACTAATTCGACTGATTCTGTAAATATAAATATAAGATCAGTAATTATTATAATGAATAAAGCATTCAGATTGCATTGTTCACTATGATGAATGCTGTGCAACCGGAAGAGATATGATCAGAGCTTGAAATATGCTCTTGTCCACAGGAATAATGATGTTCATTTTCCTGAAAAATATTAGCGAGAAGTTTTTCGGAAATCATTTTACAATCAATTTCCTGACCTTTTGACCCTCTCCCACCCCCTGGGGTTGGAGCCAAATGTATCTATCTATCTATACTGTGCTCGCGATCGAGTATGCTGTGTACAGGGGTTGGGGTTGGAAAGTGCTATGGTACCGTGGTATCAGTGTTTGATATGGTGCTATACAAAGATATATAATGCGGGAAATAAATTTTGACATAATGTACATGAAAAATGTTATGCATACCACAATTCGTTTTTATAAATCAGATCAGTGGTTATTCTATACAATGTATATCTGTCCATGCACTGTGGTTTTTTAATTTCAAAATGGACACTATCCTTAAATCCTGTTCACACTTAGAGGGGCCTATCTTTAAATGTATATTTATGCAATAAGACTAAAGAGATACTGAGCTAACATTTGATTATGTGACAGCTGATATATTGAATTTTATTATTACTGTGGCAGAATTTTACTTGAGAACATTTCAAATTTTTAAAGTGATTTCAATATCAGTAGCACAGTTGTTAAAGCTACCAGATCACAAATTGCAAGACAGTGATTTAGCTCCATTAACCCTTGAACACTCATATCAGTCAAAAAATGACTTCTGAAGTGGTTTTGAGAAATGTCTATTTGCAGACCAAAGAACGACTATTTTTGAAAATTTACCACTGGAATGACTGGCTCGATAACTGAGCTAGTAAATCCAGTGGTAAATTTTCAAAAATGGTCTTCTCTTGGTCTGCAAATGGACATTTTCTATGAGAAAACTGAAATTTTCTTGAAGGGTTAACTGATGAGGATGGGTCACTGGCAGAGGAGAATATTATTTGCCTGGGGTCTCAAGAATTAAGATAACCGCATTATGCACAGAAAATCAGGGCCAGATTCTTGGGAAGGCCAATGTGGCCATGGCCTAGGGCAGTAACTCAGGTAATGGCAGCAAGTGGCAAGTCAAAAAAAAAATCAGGCCACACAGAATATGCCATAAGACACCCAACAGCATTTGTACCAAATGGCAGTTTAATGAGTTTATATTATATATGGTGAATTAATAATATTCTTATTAACGTTGTGCAATAATGCATTGGTGGCTAATGTTTAAACAAGTCTTGATATTTGAAAACAATTGCCCGCGGACAATTTACGCTCAATACGGTACAAGTGAGATAGCTGATATAAGGGTAATAATATGTGTAAAGAACTAAGTACTTACGATCAACATCAATTTAGGAAAGAATGAACAGCCGAATTATAACAATACGCATTAAGTACAAAACCTGAAGGTTTTTATTTTAACTTGAAACATAAACTACAAAGCAGAGTTTCTAACGGTTATATGAATCCATTTTGATGAAATGACTCTAGGGACAGTGGTTTTATGTTTCAGGATTTGCCATTTTCTGTTTCACAAAATTGCAGATTCTGTTTAAATCTGCTTTGTACACTATATCATCTAGGCGGCATATATATTTATTCATTAAAACTGTAAAAATTGTGTCGTTTGTGTTGTTAGTAAGTCCAGAAAGTATGAAATCAGGGTGGGGAAGATATCCATCAGATCGGTAGGTAATAATTTACAATTTTAGATGAGACTGTCTTACTTTCTTGATAAAAATGCCTCTATCCATTCATTTCCGTTTGAAGATCATGTTTACATTCCAATTTACAAAGATTTAGCAGAAAAAGACTCATTTTCTGTCGACTTCCGTTTCAAAATCCTTTTTCCATTTCAAATTACCAATTGCGTGAATTCTGTTTGTTTTCTGTTATTGCAGAAAACCACTGCCCCTACGGCTCCCAATGGATATATTTCAGAAAATAAAAATAATTCTTCACAGGAAACTACAAAAAAAGATTTTGAGTCAGCAGGTTTTTTCTAAGGTCGGTCGGGAGAGGACTACAAAACTATTATTTATGGACAGCCTTATTAAATAGTATACACATACAATTCATGCAACAACACTTAGTCGATCATCAGTTATACGTTCATGACGAATTTAGCTACGTCATATGATTGACTGGAAACTGGAATCCTCCATTGTTAGGTGAGTAAAGCCACTCAGTGTCATCACACAAGACTCGATCTCATCCAGTTTGTAATGATTAAACCTTTAAATTTATAATAACAAAATTGCTTTAAAAAAATCAAAATATTTGTTCATTAAATATCCATGTGCAGGCCAAGAAGACTATTTTTTGACAATTTACAACTGGAATGAAACACTCGAGGCCACAATGGAGGCCACACTCGAGACCACAATGGAGGCCACACTCGAGACCACAATGGAGGCCACACTCGAGACCACAATGGAGGCCACACTGGAGGCCACACTCGAGACCACAATGGAGGCCACACTCGAGACCACAATGGAGGCCACACTCGAGACCACAATGGAGGCCACACTCGAGACCACAATGGAGGCCACACTCGAGACCACACTCGAGACCACAATGGAGGCCACACTCGAGACCACACTCGAGACCACAATGGAGGCCACACTCGAGACCACAATGGAGGCCACACTCGAGACCACAATGGAGGCCACACTCGAGACCACAATGGAGGCCACACTCGAGACCACAATGGAGGCCACACTCGAGACCACAATGGAGGCCACACTCGAGACCACAATGGAGGCCACACTCGAGACCACAATGGAGGCCACACTCGAGACCACACTCGAGACCACAATGGAGGCCACACTCGAGGCCACAATGGAGGCCACACTCGAGACCACAATGGAGGCCACACTCGAGACCACACTCGAGACCACACTCGAGACCACACTCGAGACCACAATGGAGGCCACACTCGAGACCACAATGGAGGCCACACTCGAGACCACAATGGAGACCACACTCGAGACCACAATGGAGGCCACACTCGAGACCACAATGGAGGCCACACTGGAGGCCACACTCGAGGCCACACTCGAGACCACAATGGAGGCCACACTCGAGACCACACTGGAGGACACACTCGAGACCACAATGGAGGCCACAATGGAGGCCACACTCGAGACCACAATGGAGGCCACACTCGAGACCACAATGGAGGCCACACTCGAGACCACAATGGAGGCCACACTCGAGACCACACTGGAGGCCACACTCGAGACCACAATGGAGGCCACACTGGAGGCCACACTCGAGACCACAATGGAGGCCACACTCGAGACCACAATGGAGGCCACACTCGAGACCACACTGGAGGCCACACTCGAGACCACAATGGAGGCCACACTCGAGACCACACTGGAGGCCACACTCGAGACCACAATGGAGGCCACACTCGAGACCACACTCGAGGCCACACTCGAGACCACACTCGAGGCCACACTCGAGACCACACTCGAGGCCACACTCGAGACCACAATGGAGGCCACACTCGAGACCACAATGGAGGCCACACTCGAGGCCACACTCGAGACCACACTCGAGGCCACAAGTCAGATTTACTTATACTTACGGATGAATTGTAGCCAAACTTAAGAAAAGATATCAGGATGGAATTTCTTGCTAAATATGCAGAAAATGGCTAAAAGACTAAAGGTGTTGTAGATGGGATTGGTAAAATGACAAAGTCCTTAGTTAGACAGAAATCAGTGAGTACAAAATATCACAACATTGTTCAAAATCTAGCTGAGTTCGCTAAAGTTGCACATTCACTAATGACAACTACTACAATCATACATATGTCCCAAGCTGAAATCAACAAATTCATATTTGATCTTACACTTTCATGGGGATAACACACCTGCACTCAAGCATGTCAATGGTATTTCAACTATACATGTTGCAACTCTCTCCGGGAATAATGGAAGCACATGAAAAAACAACCCTATGATTACTGATGTGTTTGGCTGTTTGCAGCAAAACCAAAAAGACCAATGTATCCTTCTGCTGGGGACTGGGCTCTGGTCCCGCAGGGCCTTGTCTAACCACCCTATGAAGTTTCAAAGTGATCTCATAAACGGTAATGGAGCTATCATCCAGAAACCCCTCTGTGGCACCTGCTCATCGACATCACATAATACTCAGCCAATTTTTTGGTGGGGTATAACAAGAGGCCCAAGGGGTCTGTATCTTTCACCTGCAATTATTGGCCACTGGCACAACTGAACAAAACGAGATGACCACTGGAAAAATTTACCAATCAAATTTCTGTGAAGAATGTTTAGCCAAGTTTTACTAAAATTGGCCCAGAGGTTAATAAGTTGTCGTTTTACGATTTTCTCAGAAATTTTCAGAAAATACCAGATGTCCAACAAAAAAGCTAAAATTTGATTGATTCACGGTGCATATCTTGTTTTGACACATAGTTCTGAAACCTTCACCCAGCTGGTCTTTCCAGCCAAACTAGGTTGAAATCCGCCAAGAGAAGTAGCGTTTTGACAATTTCCGGTAAATTTTTCATAAAATCTAAGAGCTTGATATTGATCAATCAATATTTTGAATAGAAATTTTAGAGCCTACCACCATAGAATCCATCTAGTCAAATTTGGTTGAAATAAGGCAAGCAGCTACTGAGGAGTAACATTTTGATCATTTCCAGTAGATTTTTCATAAGATCTAAGATTTCACCTAAAAAATTGATCAATCAAAATTCTGAATACAGTTTCTAGAAACTATCACCATAGAATCCATCTAGCCAAATTTGGTTGAAATATGTCAAGCGGATCTAGAGGAGTAGCATTTTGACCATTTCCGGTAAATTTTTCATAAAATCTACGGTTTTCACCAAAAAAATGACAAATCAACATTAGGAAAAACCATCCAGAGGATACCAGCATAGGGTCCTTCCCGCCAAATTTGGTTGAAATCGGTCAAACTGTTGAGAAGAAGCGATTTGACGGACGGACAACGGACAGCATGGCATAAGCTCACTTGGCCTTTCAGTCCAGGTGAGCTAATAACCAAATATTTAGCCGATTATTATTTTGCATCTAGCGTTAAAGTTCCTAATTTTCTTTCGTCGGAAAAATATGCTTTGCAATCTTTCTGAACTACGACTGCGTGTTATATACCTGTATAAGGGTTTTTTTTGCTCATATTGTATCAAATTTTGTCCCATGTGTTATCTATTAGTGTGCAATATATTCGCGAAAGTATGGTAGATGTCCTTCACGCCTTGCCCCTGATGCATCAACCGCAGACCCTATCAGTTGATCCGTTTCCTTCCCCACTGATAGCCATTGGGTCAGTGAAGGAAGAACCACCTGATAATGAGTCTATCTATATCTTTGCCAAGGTCTATCATGCGTCAGTTTGAGCCATGCTCGATGAAAATGGCTAGGTTACCGACACCTATATCACTGAAAGAGCGGCTTCCTGATATAGGCTCCATACAGTGCATTAATGAAAGCCATTTAGAGTTGGTCAAGACTGAGCCATCAGCATCCATGGAGCCAGTAGCCCTCGAAGAGGAGCCACCTGATATATATAGGCTCTGTGTATCACAACACTTGTATTATTATTGACAGGCAATTTGACTCACATGCTGTAGACACTGCCAGCAAAGACTGCAGCCAGTAAGTCTCCCATCAACAGCAATCACATCACTGAAAGAAGCGCCATCTCATATAGGTTCCGCAGATCAGTACAGTTTCCTGCCTGCTTGTACATACAATTCCAGTTACCTTCAAGGCATTTTGCCTGGTGAAAAATGGAACCATTTCAATGTGTCTGCGCCAAAGATGACATCTCATCACAGGTTTATGAACCGTTGGTATCTGATCTGGGTTAATGTTGGCATACTATCGATAATTGCGCATATGATGTTCTCCTCTAAGATTCTTGCCTCCTCTGGCACTTGGAAGTTCAAAGTATCAGATTCTCATCTAACCTTCAAGTTTTGTTCTTTAAATTCAATTTTGTAACGTTAAATTTCAGCAGATTAGATTAGATAGTAATTCTTATGGTCATGTTCAGGTAATCATCTTTGAGGTGTTAGTGGATATTCACATGTCTATTGATTGATTCAATCGTTCTCATTTTGTATAAATTCTTCTCAATGCTATTCGATTATCATACTTATTTGCTATTGGTCGTTTAACACTTTTCCTGAGGCTTGATTATTCTGGCCCTGTTAGTATTCCTTTTTAGTCTCAATAAGCATAGTTGAGACACCTCACAAATTAGATGTCCTCCATGTAGATAATTCTAGTTATGAGTTGGACAAGTCACTAAAATACAGGGTTCGTACACCTTTTTGCGTTTGAAATTCCATGACTTTTCATGACCAAAATAAACAAATGCAATGACCTCTAAGAATTAATATATAGGAGTTTTGTGTTTATGACAGCGACATAAATTACAATCTGACTTTATTTGCAAGGTGCTTGAATATTGCGTTTTGTAACAACCAATCCAAAGCCTTGTTTTGATAAGCTGTTGCCATAATTTTATTGTATAGAGGTGACAGCGGAAATTGTTGCTAACAGATTTCTTTTATTTTGCATGATTACCATTTTCCCTGTTTTCAAAGGGCTTAAGCACAAGACCTTAAGCACTTTTGGAGAAATTACATAGACAATTCTGTTTGATTTAAGGGTTGGTCAAAACTTTATACATACATGCAAAGAGTATGCAAAATGGCTATCACACCAGTTTATTAATTCTGAGAATATTGCTGTTGAAATGTCTCTCAGCAACATCTTGTAGTATTATTAGAACAAACAGCAATTAGCAACTAACATGTAAAAGGCAAAGGGACAAAGCTACTTAAGTTAGGTGTCCATTCACGAGTTCCAAGTCTTATCAATTTAACCCCTAAGATTTATGTTTCTCTGTTCTCCCAATGAAGTTTCAAACTGTTCAACAAAATATTCGATACATCATAACACATTTCTCATATCTGTTCTGTAAGGTTTAACCATGTACTGGCCAAGCCTACCAAAATGGTATCTGCAGTGGACTTGAAAAATGTTCATTTGTAGACAAATTTAAGGTTAATTCTTAAATTTTACTACTGGAATGACTGGATCAATTCAACTTGTAATTCTAAAAAATTGTCTTCGGCATACATATCGGCATTTTCTGACCAGATTTTGCCATTATATGGTTAATTATTTCTTTGAAAAATATCTTACTTTCAAGGCAGCCATACAGGAAAGTTATTATTATTATTATTATCGATAATACTGAACACAGGCCGTACAGGCCTCTATATTCAGGTGCATTAGTGACTCTAGGTTTTGAAATGGTTACTTCATGGTGACGGTGCCTCGGAGTTAAATTTAATTTGTGCATTGTCCCAGTATTTATCCAGTCGGTTTTTAAAGCTTTGAATGGTCGGGGCATTAACGATATGGTCAGTTAGGTTATTCCATACTTTTGCTATTCTGTAATAAAATGAAAACTTGGATATATTATATTTAGCTCGCTGGATAAATAATTTTTTACTATGACCCCTGTTACTATTTCTTGAAGCAAATTTTAATGTTGGTACTGTGTCTGGATCATAGGTAGTCAAAACCTTATATGTTTCAACCATGTCCCCTCTCAGACGTCTGTATGTGAGTGTGGGGAGGTTTAGAGAACACAACCTATGCTCATAACTGAGATTGCGAAATCCAGGGACAATCTTTGTTGCACGCCTCTGCACATTTTCCACAGAGTGTGTATGTTTTTTAAGGTGTGGGTTCCATACTGCATGTGCAAATTCAATGTGGGGGCGCACAAAAGCTTTATATAATAGCAAAAAGTTTTCTCTATCCAAGTATTTGTAGGTTGGTCTTATGAGGCCCATGATACTGTTGGCTTTGTTGATTTTATTTTGAATGTGGTGATCAAAGGAGAGAGCCGAGTCAAAGATGACTCCGAGATCGTTTTCGTTGTCCACATGGGATAGAGTATGGCTAGCATTATCACATTCAAGTTTATATTGGAAATTCTGTTTTGTACCTCTACCAATGGATAATACATTACATTTATCAGGGTGGAATCTTAACATCCATGTTTTTGACCACATTTCTAGGCTTGTCAGATCTGATTGCAGGTCATCACAATCAGATTGTTTTGTAATATGCTTAAAAATCTTGGTGTCATCTGCATAAAGATATAGACTGGATGTTTGTATTAGTTCAGGCATGTCATTTATGTAAATCACAAACAGAAGGGGGCCGAGCACACTGCCCTGCGGTATGCCACTAGTCACGGCTGCCCATTGAGAGTATGAGTCGTTTATACGTACTCGTTGACGCCTACCCACCAGGAAGGATGTAATCCACCCCAGGGCTGGTTCTGTAATGCCATAACTTGCTAGTTTGTTAATCAAACGGATGTGAGGCACGGTATCAAATGCCTTAGCAAAATCCATATAGATAATGTCCACAGTGCCTCCCTTCTCTAGCATATTAATCCATTCATCTAGGACATTTATTAACTGGAGCATGGTTGATCGTCCAGTAAGAAATCCATATTGATTCTTACTAAAAAGTTTATTTGATTTCATATGGCTCATTATTTGCTCTCTAATAATGGATTCCATAACCTTGCAAGCTACACAGGTGAGACTTATGGGTCTATAATTACTTGCAAGTTTGGGGCTGCCTTTCTTTTTAAAAATTGCTGTTACATGGGCCTCCTTCCAATCTCCTGGTACAGATCTTGTTCTTAATGACGTTGAGTATATGATTGACAAAGGTTTGGCTACAGAGATGGATAGTTCTTTAAGAACTCGGGGATGTATCCTATCAGGTCCTGCGGATTTAGAGGTTTTTAATTTGGCGAGGTGGGCTAAAACTTGTGCCTCAGTTACTTGTGCCTCTGTGTTTTTAAATGGGATGTTAATAGGTCTAACTGGAATGTTTGGCAGGTTGTTGGTTGGTTCATCAGTGAAAATGGTTGAAAAGTGACATGATAGAACCTCAGCTTTTTCTATGTCAGTTTCTGTGCATTGAGGTTTATCTGGGTCTATCAGCAGTGGAGAAGTACCAGGTTTCGTTTTAATTTTAGATTTGGCATACATCCAGAATTGCTTAGGGTTTGATTTGGCTGCTTTTGCTATATTTCTTTCATAATTTTTATGCATTTTGTTAGTCAGAGATTTGACTTTGTTCCGTTGCCTGTTATACTTTATTTTATTTTCGTTTGATCGGTTTGTAAGGAATCTTTCCCAGCATCTGTGTTTTTTCCTAATTTGACCTACAGTATTGTAGTCTAATGGGATGTCACCTTTCTTAGTCCAGTTAGGTTTATCTTTAAAGGTATGTGATGGGACATGTCGATTTATCATGTTATTTAGCATCTGTTTAAAAATTGACCATTGCTGATTAGCATCATCTGGGCAATCATAAAATTTATTTGTCCAGTTTATATTTATGAGGTTGTTATTCATTTCTTTATAGTTTCCTTTGTCTAGAAGAAATTTTTTCTTCACAGGTTTTCCTGCCAGATAAGAATGTAAATGGAATGTGATAATAGAATGGTCACTTTTACCGAGTGGGCTCAGGTAATCTAAATCTGATATCATTTCTTCTTCATTGGTTAAAAGCAGATCAAGTATATTAGGTGTGACATTATTCCTAAATCTGGTGGGCCTATTTATATGCTGGTATAAGTAGGTGTCACGAATACATTCAATGAACGAGTACTCTTGACTTATTTCATTTTTTGTGGTTGACCATGTGTTCCAGCAGATATCAGGATAGTTAAAGTCACCCACTATTAAAAGATGGCTATAATGTAGCGTGGCAACATGTTTTAATAATTGTACCAGTTTTTCATTGTTTTCCCTTGTTCCACTGTCAGACCTATATATACCCCCAATTAATAACTTGTCCCGTGAATATAATTTTATCTCAATCCAGACTGATTCTTCATATTCGAATGTGATTAAGTCAGAACCACTAGCGCATACAGAAGAATGTGTATAGATGATTATTCCCCTGCCTATTGTCTTATCAACATTTGTTTGGTGTATGGTATATCCACCAACATTGTAGTCCTCTAGGGTTAGTTCTTTATAATGTTTGGGCTTCACTTCAGTTATAATAATAATTAACGGTTTATTGATGTTAATAATGTACTTTAATTCAGTCATTTTGTTTCGGAGACAGTCTGCATTTGTGTATAAACATTTTATGGGAGCGTTGAATAGAGATTGATGGGATGTTTCATTAGAGGCACCTTCACCATTGGTGGCCAGATTTCTAAAATTATTTTCATATTTTTTATTGTTAGTTTGCTGTAATCCTTGTTCAGTTGTTTGGTAGTTTTTACATGTGTCTGTTATTTCGCTTGTATATTCATCTATGTCAAGAAATTGGTTTGATAAAAAGGTTTGTTTCTGTTGAAAGACATTTGGAAGAGGCTTTGGTTTTTGTCGTATGACTGGTTTCCAGCATTGTGACTCTGCCTGAGATGATGATTCATTGTGCTCCTCCCTATATTCCTCCCAAAATGAAAATCCTGCTCAGGTTCGGAGTCATACATATCAGCGAAATAGCCATTGTTTCCTTGTGTGTAGTTGTTGTTACGTTTACGGTTAGTGTCATTTTGGGTGTAGCTCCTATTGTAATGGTACTGATTTGACTCTGTTATTTTAATAGAATCGTGATGAATGTTCATTACTGTTCTTATATAACTCATAATGTTGTCAGATAACAAGTGCATACCATTAGTATTTGGGTGAACTTCATCCCAATATAGTTGTGGCAATGGTTCACCATTTCTAATGAAAAGTGCAGAGTTATCAATGAAGGATAAATTCAGCCAATTTGCAAGTGAACACAACATTGCATTAAACTGCTGAGTTAGATTGTTTTCATACTCATTGAACGGTCTAGGAAGAAGAGAAGATATAAGAATCTGTATGCCTGGTGTAAGTGACTTGGCAGTTTGTATTAGGGCATTATAGTCTTGGATCATTCCTTCCAATGTCCGTTTTGCTATATCATTTGTTGCAGAATATTCCAACATAATTTGACATGAAGCCATTGCTGCTGACAGCAAGTCAGCAACATCTGCTGCAATAATAATTTCAAAATATTTCAGAATATAATTTACATTGTAAAGAAGTTATTTTATCAGGCCTTATCTAGTGGCAGAGATAGAATCAATCAAGAGAGGGGCATTGTGAGGAGTGGTGGGAGCCTACATTAAAAGAATATTCCTATTCAGTAGCATTACCTACATTTGTGTAATTACAAGACAGATATATCTTGTGAGAGGTGTGGTAGCAGAGAGGTGTCAAATTCATTCTTTTGTATTGCCCAGATAAGCAGAGCAGCTAGAATGGTCAGTTAACACCACCAATCATTCAGTCTATATCATTCTGAATTTTAAGAATGTTGATTTCAATGTTGCTAAATCTTGGTCCTGTTGGACATTTTAAATGTAAATTGACTGAAACTGATGTAACTTGTTTTCAAGCTAAGTGTTATCTAATGATTTGTCTATCAGTCAAATTAATTTCAAAATAAGCAACATAAGTTTATCTGTAATATGTAGCAACAGCATATGTGTAGCATGGCAAAGAACAATCATTTGATAACACTATAAGTATTGATTCAAGTTGAAAATTAAGAAAGGGCTTGAAATAGGGTTTTAAAAAGGGCTTGAAAGCACATGGTATTTTTAATGTGCTTAAGCACAAGCACAAAGCCAAAGCGCTTAAGCACATTTGCAAGCCCTTTTTTCAAAGGGCTTAAGCCCAGTCAATCCCTAAGCCCTTCGCACACCTTTCCATGACCAAAATTAACAAATTCCATTACCTCCAACTCCAAGAATATATCTAGCAGCTATAGCTATGTAAGCTACGATCCGAGCGATTCGGCAAAATGTCTGAATATTGCGTCGTGCAGCATCAAGTCAAAGATTTGTTTTGATAAGCTGTTGCCATAATTTTCATTGCATAGATGTAATGGTGGAAATCTATGGCAAAAAATAAATTTTTTTGATATTTGGGAAATTAATACAAAATCTGTAACGTGTGTATATTATGTTTAGCAGTACCTATTTTATTCTCACATTCTACGTTTCCTGGTCGCTACGTTTTCGTCACATGGATGATGACAAAATAGTTCAAGATAAACTTGCAAAATTATTACCGGTTGACAAATTTTAATACGAAAACTGGTAACTTTCGTGTATATTTTGCCTACCTGTTTTCTTTGCATCTGTCCTACTTTTGCTTGTGTCGCTCCTTTTTCGTCCCATCGATGATGATATAAGTATTTTAAATAAATTTGTCCAACTAATGGGATTAGAAGGAGAACAAAATGTGTATCTTGTATTTGCCTCCTTTTTGAAAACGAACCTTCTTGTTCTTGTTCTGTAATTTCCGCCACTCGGAGTTACCCCTCGAAACGAACCGCCAAATATGGAGTATATTGCTATCCGATTTCACTGTAGTTTTTATACATTAATTACAATTTATCGCGGTGTCATTTGTGTTTTCGGACGATTTAAATCTGAGTTAAGTCGGAGTAGACCAGAGCGTTTCTTATGTAAGTTAAAACATAGTTCTCTTACATCCAGTTGGTAAATGCTGTATGGCTTTCAGATAACATCTAAAAAATTTCTCCAGCCTTTCTATTTCTGTCTGATCTAGTACTAGAACTTCAGGTCTGTGAATAATACCAGGAGTTATGCTCTTCTTGTGTTCTTTTCTGTAGTTCCAGTCCCTCGGGTACATGTAGATCATCCAGACGAAACTCAAAGTCAAAGTAAATTTATTTCAAGATAAACTGCAATCAGAACATGATATCCAGCGAAGGCAGGGCCTATGATGGGATGGACACCTTACATGGTTTATATTGTTTGTATATAAATAATGAATTGAATAAAAGACATGGATGTGTATATTAGTAATGGGAGGTGCGTGCGTGCGTGCATGCGTGCGTGCGTGCGTGCGTGCGTGCGTGCGTGCGTGCGTGCGTGCGTGCGTGCGTGCGTGCGTGCGTGCATGCATGTGTGCATGTATGCGTGCATGCGTGTGTGTGTGTGCTGGATCAGTGGGGATGGGCAATGGGCTCCTCCGTAAGGTGTACTTAGTGCAATGTATGTTTAAGCAGGGTTGTCTGGTTAAATTCATATATTCTGTGTATAGCTGCGGGAGGTAGACTTGGCAAGTTATAACGAATGCCGTCAGAAGTGAGGGAAGACATCATGTGGGTACCTATTTATGGATTTTTTCCTGAAACATGGTCCTTAAGCCCTATCAATGTATGTACCGAGAATGTCAAGATATTTTTAAGTGATTTCAATAATGATGTTGAATGGAAGCGAATTACGAGTATCTATATACGCTAAGTAGTCATCATCATCATCATCATCATCATCATCATCATCATCATCATCATCATCATCATCATCATCATTATTTTACGAGCCATAGTGCATTGGCTTGTTGTTGCCTCAGTGTTTTTTGTTATAGTATACCTTGTTCAGTCTAATATAAAAGTTCTTGCCTAGAAATAGATTTCTAGTCAGTTCTCAAATGATTTGCCTGTTGTTGCATAATTAAGTTTCCTCGAAACAGTTAGATTTAAGACTTGGACCCTTACCACTTTGATGTCAATAGTCTATCTTTTGCTGTGTCAATAACAAGAAAACTGGTGTACATTTCCAACAATTTGGTTGATTATGTTGCTGCCTACGACAGCAACATCCTACACCAAATTTGCCAAAAATTAAAAAAACAGATCATCTTTTAATTTCATTTGAAAATCTAAAATTCTGACACCCGAGTGGCAAGGGTTGACTAATTTGTGGAAATGTTGTGGTGCAGATGGGTGTTTCCCGTGTCAGCTGTGGTGTGCCTCCGATACTCATGGTTTTAAACCCTTCTGCGCTTAGCATTTGGTTACTTGTTGACTTGTGGAAGCCGTAGTTGGTCTTATTGGTGTAGTTTTCAGTTTCTGTGTTTATCGCTATCCGAGTCTCCTTCTCTACACTAGTGTCTCTTCAGGCTACCACAAAATGTGGACGTGGAAGCAGAGACATATCTACCGAATGGCTACTGGCAAGATCTACGGCTGGAACATGCATCTTCTAAAGTCACTCTGGCCTATATGAATCTTAATGTATGCGTCAATGGCAGAGGCCATTCAGTATAGGAGATACAGAACACTGACATGCGCACTGTAATTAAAGAAAGAGTTAAGGCGAAACTACTGATTCAGAGGTACAACTTTTACGGTAGTTCAACATGTAACTGCTCTCAGAATACCAAATGACCACTGTGCAACCAAACAGCTGAGACAGTTGAACATTTTCTGTTATCCTGCTTTACTCTAGAAAATGTCCGTTCACCATATTTGTACAAGATAAACAATATTCTCCAAAAGGCAAATCTTCCTTGTCTGAAAGAACGACAGAACAAGAAAGTTACAAGCTTAATCCTAGACAGCTCATGCCCTCACACCCTTCAACCCACTATCAATACTGTTGGAAGACGTCACTCGAGATCTGTGCTTCAGGTTACAGCATACCCGCTAATATTGACTTACTGGGAGATCACAATATAACCTGAGATAGAAAAGGCATCGCAACAAACCAAAATGATGAGGAACTGACTTATTATTAATAACTATCGATTATTGATTTTTGCAATACATTTAAAATAAATTCTCAATGGGAGTAGAAGTGACATGATTATGTACTCTTAGACGTGGCTATGTCAGCACAAACTTCCATGTTGTCAGATCCGGATATACGTGTGCTGCTTGTTATTATTATTATTATTATTATTATTATTATAGCCCCATCTTCATTCACGCTCTTGTACACCTCTCTAGTGAAACCTTATTCTCGAATAATTTATGTGAATGCTATGTATGATGTCTATGTTCTGTGTAGGCTAGTTGTTAAATGCTATGTAAATGCGAATGTTTAATTATGTCAGGGGCCCATCGCCTTATAGGCGTTGCCTTAGCTGGGCTGCATATTTATATCTGTACTTACACTAATATTGTTACTATGTTGTAACCCCGTGGTTATTAGGATAATGCCAACTGTATTAGTCACACCTCCAAATTAGTAGTAATTTCATGAATTAAACAATTAAATTTGAACAGTTTGATTCATATAAAAACAAATAAGTTCTAACAAAACATCAAACTATATATCGTAGAGTTCACATCAGATTACTTGTCTGGTTCATCCACCACTTTCCCGAAGCAACAACAGTCTAATCATTCAAAACATACTATAAGACATCTACTTCAAAGAAAGAGCATTTGAATTTGAGCGAACAAGCAATGCTCATACCAGCCCATCTTAGTATATGTAAATGTATGTCAATACAGTGGACTGAACTTGGAGTAGGCTGTATATGGGTAAGATGATGCTCGGTTTTGATTCCAATTACCGGTAGATAGCTCTCTGATTTCCATGGCCACATTTTTGTTGTAGCATGAAGAGAGACTAACATAGATCACTTGCGGAATTGGAATCTCATTCAGATATGGCTAAATCGGACTTGTTAACGATTCAGATTAGATATGTCACTGCTTTTCCATGGCCACGTTCTTGTTGATAGAATGAAGTGACACTAGCATACAAAAGCAGACTCGTGTAACGATGAACACAGAAAATGATAACAACAGTAACAACGGAAGTTTATGGAACCAACTATGGCCTCCACAACCCAACAATGTAGCCAAGTGCTAGGCGCAGCAGAGTGTAAACATGAGTGTAGGTGGCACACCGCAGATGACATGGGGAACACCCATCTGCACAACAGCACCTTTCAAAAACAGACTTAGTTTTAAATCCAAATGTCATGGAAGTATGGAAGCTTCGAGGAGACATAATTAAGTAGCAACACTCAAATCATTCAACAACAAACCAGATGTTTATTTCAAAGAAAGAACATTCAAATTTGACTGAGTGGGTCAAACTATTTCAATATGTTGACACCGAGGCAATAACAAGCCAATGGCATATGCCTTGTAAATGATATACATATCGTGGGAGTTCTTCTCAAGCTCAAATATATTGTGGCTGTTAAAGCTGAATTTACTTTAGTCAGGGACAATTTGTATGCAGTTCTCGTTGTCTGAAACGTGTTTCTCTCCTTGACAAATTATATAAGTTATAGGCTCATAGTCTTGATAATTTATCCTCTTATATGTATATTTTGGCCGGTGATATATAACAAATGTATCCAAGTTCCTTTAGCTGACGTCTAGGAAATATTTAAGGCGTTTTAGCAATGTGTAACATGTTTCCAGGGGTAATGGTTACCGGTTACTAGAGAGTTAAAGACCTACCATCAGCATAAAATAAATATAATAAGATAGCAACACATCCCCATAAATTATGCTCTTGTAAACAAATAAAGACAACAGAGCTATTTAAAATCCAAACCATAAGAAAAATAAAGATAAATCAAAACGTGCAACAACATCAGCATTGACAACAATCCACACTTGTTACATTGTCAGTAGCCTGCATGTACGGTCCCCAAATCCAATCTTGCATACTTACTAACATTCCTGAAATTGTTATGTTTTAATCCTGTCTTTCGTATGGCTGTCCCGTTTTCCGGAGTTGCTGTGGGACAGAAAAATAACAAAATAACACTACACAAACTATACTAACAATTAGCTATGTGTGTCTATCCTTTTTGTGATGTCTAAGCATGCTTCTAGCAATAATCGCACAAGTTATTACATACATTATCAAACAACAATCAACATGTCCACTGGAGCTGTTACTCAGCCAAGTAAAGTTATAAGCAATTTCTTAAATATATACTGGAACACACACATGAAAACAATAAACAATATTAATGATATGTAACAGACAATATTTGAAATGGGTCAAGAAGCTGAAAATAAATATATTCCTAAAAGAACAATTAAAACAAAAGGCACACATATCCTCTTGACCAAACTACAAGAACTAAAATAAACAGGAAGAAGTGACGATGGAAAAAATATACTGATACAGGTGATAGCCTTAATATACATGAAGAATATTGTAAAACAAGAAACCAGGTCTGAAGAAAAACAAGAAAAGCACAGAAATAATATGAGAAAAATATTTCTATCTCTGCCAAAAATAACCCCAAAGAGTTTGGGACTTTGTGCAATTCAAGACTAAAGTCAGATCTGGTATTCCAGATTTGTAAATACCTAATGACATTGAGCATGATATGGAGGATTAATTTACAAAAAATAATACAGAGAAGGCAGACATCTTAGCCAACTATTTCAGATCAGTATTTATCACATAAATTGACGATGATTCGCCAAATATTCCTTGTAGATCTCACCAGTCAATGGCTACAATAAAACACACACCTGAAATTGTAAGACAGAAACTTGTGAATCTCAACACATCTCAGTTGTCCGGACCTGGTAAACTTCATCCAAGATTGCTTTATGAACTAAGCCCCAAACTCAGCCTACCATTATCAATTCTTTTTAATAAATCACTAAGCCTGGGAACATTACCACAATGTTGGGTTAAATGTACAAACATTATACCAATTTTCAAAAAGGAGATAAAACTAAACCATACAATTATCATCCAATTAGCTTAACATTTGTTGTTTGTAAAATAATGGAATCTATTATCAAAGACACGATTGTGGAACATCTTAGGACTAATGTTTTATAAGCAGTCGATCAACAGTTCTCCAACTTCTGACTGTTCTTGAAAAAATGGCTACTGACTCTGGACAATGTCAGGGGGCACGATTGGTGTGATTTACTGTGACTTCATGAAAGCATTTGATAAGGTTTCATAAAGGTCTAATTAAAAAACTTACTGCATTATATGGCATAGAAGGTAATTTGTCAAACTTGATCGGATCCTTTCTAACTGGAAGGCAGCAACAATTAGTTATAAATGGAATCGTATCTAAACCAACAGGCGTAGCCAGCGATAATCACACGGCTGCGCTTTAGGGCCACAGTTGTTTCTAATTTGCATTAATGATACTCTATGTGTGCTTGGACTGATAATTCATTATGGCAGTTCCACCCAGATACATGCAAAAGTATGCGGATATCAACAAGCAAAATCTATTAAACATATTCTAACCCATTCTTCTAGTGAAAAATATATAGGTGCCATAATAGATGATAGACTATGCTGCGTGAACACATAAGCAGAAAAATAAGTTAATCTAACCAAATAATGGGACTGATTAGAAGAACGTTTGATTATCGAGATAAAGAAGACGCTAAACATCTCTAGAAATCTCTTATTAGGCTGCATATTGAATATGCTAATGTGGTTTGGTCTGAAAAAGCGCATAAATGCATTTGAAAATGTTCAAAGCCGGGCAACCAAATTTGGTTCTGGTATGCTTAAACTACCATATCATGTATATATGCAAGAGTTAAAATTACCAACATTAGCATTTAGACGAGTGTGCAGCGGCATGATCGAGCTATATAAGATTCTCAGCAATAAATATGACTAAGTTACTGCAAACATTATCGAGCGACAGGTCACAGCCTAAAAATTAAGAAAATAAGATCAAGGCTCAATATATGAGTTTTCTTTCCCACTGCATTATAGTGATCAATGGAATAAACTTTCCTGAATGTGTTATCAGTGTCCCATCACGAATTCCTTCAAAACTAGACTAGACATCCATTGCATTATAACTGCAACTGTGAATCCATCCATAATATGTGTACTCCAGAAGCGTTATAACATAGCCAATGTATTTGTTAATGACAACTTAATAACAGTACCATTATCCATAAATATATGTTGCCAAGTTCTGTCATTAGAGGCTTGTTGATGCCTGCTGTTACTATAGGATTCGTCTTAGTTTGTGTAAGTTTGCTTCGATCCCAAGATCACACAGTCTATGCTATAACACCTTGATGTATGCTTTCCTCGCAGGATTCAGCTGGTGACACTCCAGCAGAAAGTGTACTAGACCTTCCACATCAACATTGCAGTGTTGGCATCTAGAGGACTGGCCTCTGTTCCTGCACGGTCCTCCAAACAGATGGTACTGCTATACAATGATCTTTGCCACTGTTGTTGCTTTATAAACTGATGTCTTAGCAATCTTACAACTGGTCAATATTGCGTGTGGTTGACCTATTTTACATCATCATCATCATCATCATCATCATCATCATCATCTGTTGCGACGTTGGATGGCCTAGTAGTAAGGCCGAGAAGTAGGCGCCCACTTTGATTGGTCGAGAGCTTTGTGACATCACACGTCTTTTCCACGCCCACTTCCATATATGGGCATGGGAGGAATCTATTTTCAATATGCTAATGAAGTGACATCACAAAGCTCTCGACCAATCAAAGATGGGTGCCTACTGCTCGGCGTTGGTTAGTATTTTGGGGTAGGGGCAGCTCTGATGCATCTATCCCTACACGTCCCGCCCATATACCTTCCACCATCAAAAATTGATGTTTTTTTGTAACTACAGCTTACCGACTACAGCTTACTGACATCCCAAAATTCAATCGATGGCTGAAAAAAATTACTGAAAGATGAAAACATGAAATAGAATGTAACATGATATGATTAAGACTTTATTCAGTAAAATATGTATAGTGAAATTCTATAGTTGAAGAGATATTCAGTAGTGAACTGGTATAGCTCTAAACCACGAAGTGTTCACTCTGAGTTCTGATGATCAAGTGATTTGAAAAAGCAAAGTCCTCCTTATATACTATGCTGAGCTGTCATCAAAAATCATGCTTGAATTTGATTGGATGAGCGGTAAGCGCCCCTAATGATTGGCTAAGGAGAAATGGCCTACATTCATGCTTGAATTTGATTGGACGAGCGGTAGGCGCCCCTAATGATTGGCTAAGGAGAAATGAGGGGAAAACTATGATTAATGATTTGGTGTAGAAGCACTAAGAAACCTTAGTTGTACTTAAAAGTACACTCGTACTCATGAGTACAGAGATGAGTGGGAAAGCTATGGATTGGCTAATGAGAAATGAGCGGGAAGGCTATGGATTGGTTACAGAGAAATGAGCGGGAAAGCTATGGATTGGCTAAGGGGAAATGAGCGGGAGAGCTATGATTAATGACCTAGAATCGATTGGCTAAGGAGAAATGACCCGCATTCATGCTTGAATTTGATTGGACGAGGGGTAGGCGCCCCTGATGATTGGCTAAGGAGAAATGAGTGGGAAAACTATGATTAATGATCTGGTGTAGATGTACTAAGAAACCTCAGTTGTACTTAAAGGTCATATTTGGAGAAATCCCTTTTATGTACAATTTTGCAAGTATTTAAGGCATTCTTGTATACTAATTAATAACAAACCAGCTGTATGTGTCTAACATTCACCAAATTGATAATATTAAGACACGAAGTCGGCGTATGATCAAATACACAAAATTATGTTATGACTTACCTCCTTTGATTTTGAGCTCTTCAGCGTCAATAATGACGTAATAGTGGAACAAGCTATTATACCGTAACGTTGAATACATGCAGCTTCGTTCAACTTCAGCAGGAAATAAGTACAGTTTGGTTTCATTTTCCCGATCAGGCAAAGATAAAAATAGCTTTTTCAGGTCTTATGCCAATAAAAATAATAGGAAGTTATATGTTGATTGATTTTAACCCTAAATAAACAACTGACCATAGAGTCTAATGCGTGCTAGCAGAATGACAGTTTTTGTAGCTGAATTAAATACATGTGCATACATAAAACAGACACGTAGGTCAAGCTAGGTCTTTCATATCTGTCTAAAACTAAAATTGTATGAGCTCTCACGGCATTTTCTTTAATTCTGACGTGTGTGTGTGTGTGTGTGTGTGTGTGCGTGCGTGCGTGCGCGTGCGTGCGTGCGTTGATGCAAAGCATATTATTTTGAGAAATTACCACTGGGCTTATTGAAAATCACCACCGAGCGATAAAACAAGCATTCCGTGTGATGGAAGCACATAAATAGTAGCAGATGAACGAATTCATAGAAAGACTGACATATCGGTTATCGATCGTCCCACTTTCAGTTCATGCGGACGTCAATGAAAGCTTATAGTAAACGAACAATTTTGACAGTCTTCGACGCGTAAGCTATCCAACGTAAATTTGTGCACGCTTAATAAACGTAGGCTTATCTAAATATGACAATTTAGTTCATCTTACCCACCTGTTATAAATTATTATTGTCACACTGTGTAGCCTGTACGCCTATGTTTAGAACAACAAGAAACAAGTGGCAATGTGTAGGCCCGACCACGGGTATTTTGGCATAATTTTTCCAACTGAATGCAGTGTTATTTGCTTGTTCAAGTAGGTTAATCACGTAGCCTATGAGAAGTCCACCCCCCCCCCCCCCAAACCCCACCCCACCCCCATCCCCCACCCCTCCCCACCCCGGTCACTCATTGCTGGCATAATGTATATCCCTAAATGATATTGTAATCAATGCTTGTTAAAATTGATGTTTTAGTTTGTCACAAATAGTGTGGCTTAAGTCTACAGGAGATTTAATTATATAGGCCTATAAAATGTATCCAATATGGGCCTAGCAGCTCTCCAGTCTTAGACTTAAACAAATCAATTGATTGCGATACCTTAGGCAAATTCGCAAATTCGGATCTGCCGGTGGATTGCATTTGGTTTGTGTGTGTGTGTGTGTGTGTGTGCGTGCGTGCGTGCGTGCGTGCGTGCGTGCGTGCGTGCGTGCGTGCGTGCGTGCATGCGTACGTGCGTGCGTGCGTGCGTGTGTGTGTGCGCGCATGCTTATGTGCTTGCATGTATGTGCTGGGTGGGTGGGTGGGGTGTGGGGGGGGGGGGGGGGTGGGGGTGGCGGGGATAGAGATACATCTGGAAAATCATAACAGATTCTGCTGAATTATAGGCGCAGTTTGGATACAAAATATATATGTTGTTTATCAAATGGAATGCAGAAAATGACTTCGCAGAGCATCAGAATTTCAGGGAGAAGAACCAGCCCATCCATATCTCCCCAAACGGCCATTTGGAGGGGGCACGCCGCACTCACAGACCCTCTCCAATATTGGACTAACTAATAATAAAATCCTATATCTGCGCTTGACGGCTATCCCACCAATACTGGATGTAGCAAGAAATAGTGTCGTAAAAATACAATATCTACAGAATCACACTGAGATATTTTCTCGAAGCAGATCTCATCTAAAATGGGAGTTTTAGTGACAGAGATATTCATATTTAAATTTGGCATCGGCGCTATTATAAACTTCTGACTAATGTCTACTAGGAATATCATTGAGCTCATTGCCTATTTCAAAATTCATTGCTAAATACAATAGAATGAAAAAGTTACCCTGGTTCAACAGTGTTGCCTGTATTAGCTTTGCTGAGTGGTTGTTCCACTATGACGTCACAGCTGCTTGGAATTCAAGGGAGGTAATTCATGACGAGATATTCTAAAGCTATGTACTTTATCGGCAATAAGTATAAAAATATGCCATGTATTAGCAAATTGATAAGAGCTACATGATATGGAAGGATTGGATATATTATAATGTCTTAAAATACACTCTCCATATATGACCTTTAAAAGTACACCCGCACTCGTAAGTACAGAGATGAGCGGGAAAGCTATGGATTGGCTAAGGGGAAATGAGCGGGAAGGCTATAGATTAGCTAAGGTCAAATGAGCGGGAGTAGTATAGCTAGAGCGTGTTCGGACAGTGCTCTAGCAATATTTTCAACTGATCAGCGTGTTCGGACAGCGCTCTAACAATATATTTGATCACTTCATGAGCTCAAAATAGAATGATGATGCACAGGAATATTCTGGAAACATCAGCAGGTTTCCCCCATATTAGTCACTTAAGAATCTATTTATAACTCCCTGAAAAAACAACTTACAAGTTTGCACCTGCATTATGAAGAGTGTAAAATTTTCCAATAAAATCGTCATCTTCGAGATAGGGGGGGATTTGAATACTATCATATCTCGTGAATGTAGGAATGGAAGTCTTTGGATGGAACTTGCCCTAGATCGTTGGCGAATTACACAAAGAATAGCTTCTTTAGAGAGTATTATTTCATCTATATTGGAAAAAAAATTGAGAGATTTTAATGGAGGGGTGATAGAACGAACTTTAGATTTAAGAGGGTAAGTTTCTACACAGTTCTTTAGACGGGATTGAGAGTGTCAATGCCTTAGACACTACCCACTCCTCTTCTCCTCTTTTTATTCATTCTATCTTACCTGTACATATGATTGTTCTTAGAGTACTAATTTCCACACAAGCGTAATACAAAGCCTGTGCCGTTAAAAAAAGATGATTTCTTAAGAGGAGTACTCAACTAAATAAGACTTTTGAGCATACATTTCCACGCAAGTTGTTGAATATCGTTTTAGGAATTAGAATGCCCATGGATCTTAATGAGCCTGATGAGGCTGGCGAGCCTGATGAGAGTGGTGAGCAAATACGGGAAGAAATAACCATTCATGATACAATACTTCCTATGGTTTGTGACAGTGTAAGTAATACACCTGACAGAGTTAATACGCTATTTACTGAGAATGGTAGCATACAACAGTCCGATTCCGTTATACCAGACTGTAATTCAGTGAATAGTGTGGGAAATTAACAGCCCAACCCATTAAATACGGATTTAGATACCAAGTGCCCTTTATGTAAGGGGAGTGCTCTTTTCGAAAACGGTGAGGGTAATGTGTTCTGGTATTATTGCCCTGACAAAGAGAAGGAGATTATTGTACAATCCTTTGCAAGCATTCTTTCTGACGAGATTTTGGTCCAGATTCGTAAGAACTGTTATGGCTGTACATATGACAGAGCGAGTCAACGTGAACATACATGTTGTGGGATAACCTATAACTTCAGACCAATCGATTTCATTCAGGGGTATACTGATTTAGCAATAGAAAATTTATCATTGGATGTATTTTCAGCTTATTTCATTTTAAATCCAGACTTGTTTAGACAGAACGATGAACTCTTTAAACGTTGTAAGACTGATTGGTTGAGTGAAGTTATCGATGGGACATATAAAATTCGTGGGGGTACCATATAATTTCACCATCTTGATTATTATATTAATTATTATATTAATTATTTTATTAATTATTACACTGATTATTATTTTCATTTCGCATTGCTAATTGGCTCCTTTTTTGTTATATTACTGATTATATATTACTGATTTTGAATATTACTGATTACATATTACTGATTTTGAATATTAAAACAAGTATATAGCCAACAATTGTCTTTATGATTATTTATTATAAGAAAGAGTTTTAAGGAAGAAGAAGAGAGGTAGTGGAGAGAAGGAATAATCATCCAATTTACTCATCCTGCAAATATAATACTTGCTGGTCCAGCTCAGTCAGGGAAGACAGAGCTGGTTAAACAACTGATCAATAAAAAAACATCTCCTATTCTATCCCTGTCCTACCCGTGTAATTTGGTGTTATGGAGCTTGGCAGGACAGTTAGATGTCACTTCAAAATGATGTTGAATTTCAAGAAGGCTTTAACCTCGACCTTGATCGAGTAACTCCTACACTCATTATTATTGATGATTTATTGGAAAGTGTTGATGAACGAGTTACAAAACTTTTTACTAAGCGTTCCCATCATGAAAGCTGTACTGTTATTCATATTGTCCAAAATCTATTCCATAAATGTCGAGAACATAGGGATATTTCGATTAACTGTCATTATCTCATACTCTTTAAGAACCCACGTGACATATCAAGTATAAGTGTTCTTGCTAGACAGATGTTTCCAGGAAATGGTAATTTTTTACAAGAAGTTTATAAGGATGCAACTGAACAGCCCTTCTCATTTCTACTTATAGACTTGAAACAGAACACCCCGGATACTCTAAGATTAAGAAGCAAGATTTTACCACACGAGACTTGTATTATTTATAGACAGAAGAAGAAGGAGAAGCAGAAGAAGAAGAAGAAGAAGAAGAAGAAGAAGAATGGGTAGAAAGAATATGATGAAATACAAGGCGATTTTACAAAAAATGGCGAAGCATCTCCATTAAAACCATTTGTGAGTGCTGTCTGAATGTGCTACATGGTAACATTAAGCTCTCCAGCAAAAAACATAAAAATTAGCAAAATACAAGTTGGAGTTACGTCGTTTAAGTAATAAATGACTAGGTCTTCAAAAGAGGCGAAGCATTTTACAAAAAGGTGGATTCCTGGGAAGTTTTTTAGGTGCAATTCTTCCGACAATTGGAAAAATCTTCGGACTGAGTTAAAAATGGAGTCAGTGCAGAAGATGGCAGTTGTTCCTTATGAACTACTTGACAGTCTACAAACAGAGTCGAAAATAAACCTAATAAATACCAATCCATATATACGTAAAGCTGTAGGTTTAGATGATGAAATTAGAAGAATATTAGCTGGAAATGATATTCAGGCATCATCAAAAGCTGATCTTTACTCAGAAGCACTTCAGAAATTTAGAATGTTCTATGAACAGTCAGGGGTTGCTATGGGAAATCAGCCAGTATCAGTTGATTATTCTACTCCAAATTGCAACAGGTTACCAGGTGGAGATACTGGGGACAGTGTGAAAACAGGAATCTCAGATGAGGTTATTCTAGAGTCTTCACGTCTATTATCTAAAAGATCACGTGATAAAGGGGAGCGATTACTTAAATTCCTTCAGAAAACCGGTGGGATTCAAGTTGATAAGAATAACCAAGTCTCAATTAATGGAGAATTTTTCCCAGGTAGCAACTTAGTCGATCTCATGGCACGTGTGTCAAACTCAGGATATCAACCAGGTAAACATTCATCAAGAAGTTCTGATGATCAAGTGAATAGGGTATTTAATGATTTTGTACGATCTGTAAATGTACCACATCAAGTGATAGGGAATGTAGAAAGTTGGAATGATATTCTAGACCCGAACATTGGACATAGAAGTCGAGCTCGAGAAAAACCTTCTCATAGAAAGCCACCAAGTCCCTCACCCGAACCACATACAGGACAAGTGAAATCAAAGCAACCCCCTAGAAAGCTCTGATCTAGAACTCGAACACCTCCATCATGGTTAAGTCTCTAACAAGGTCTACAATACTGGAAAGAAATATATCAAGAAAACTTTCTAAGAGATATTATAACACAACACATCCAGCTAGTTTTAGTGGTGTTGAAAAGATATTCAAGTCTTTTAAAGGGATGATTTCACGTGACCGAATTCAAGAATGGTTATCTAGTCAGAGAGCATACACTCTACACAAACCAAAGAGAGTGAGATTTGAAGGTGACATTATTAAAGTGTCAGTCGTTGGTCAGCTCTGGCAAATGGATCTCAGTAACATGGTTTCACTCAGTAAAGAAAATGACAATACGAGATACTTGCTTTTTGTCATTGGTGTTTTTTCAAAATTTCTATGGGTTATATCTCTAACGTCGAAAACAGGGAATTCTATTATCAATGGAGTTAAATCGCTATTTATTTCAACCAAAAGATGCCCGAGATCAGTACAAACAGATAAAGGTGGGGAATTTGTAAACTCCGGCCTTAAATCATATCTAAAAGAAAATGGAATTAACTTCTACACTTCTCAGAATGAGACTCATGCAGCAGTAGTGGAAAGGGTACAGAGAACATTTTAAAATAAGATCTGGCGGTATATCACATATAAAGGAAGTTTATGTTATACTGATGTTTTGCCTGATATAGTTAAAGGTTACAATGAATCATATCATAGTAGTATAAAAATGAAACCTATTAACGCCACAAAACGAGCTGAGTTTCAGATATGGCACAATTTATTCGGAGAAAATAAGTCAAAGAGAAAGAGGAAAATAAAGGTCTTTAAAGCGGGAGAGAAAGTTAGAATTTCAGAATGAAAACACCTGTTAGAAAAGGCTTTCAACCAGCTTGGTCTGAAGAAATTGTCTATATAAAAGAGAAAGTACTTTTAAGGGCTAATAGCTATAAACTAATTGATTACGATAATGATCCGATAATCGGTACATTTTACTATGAAGAACTTCAAAAAGTTAAAAGTGAAAATGGTGAGAACCCTCTATACATGATAGAAAAAATTATTAAGACTAAATGAGAGAAAGGGAAGAAACAATATTTTGTCAAATGGTTGGGATTCCCTAAGAAGTTTAACTCATGGGTGACTGAACTTCATAATACAAAGTAAAAAAGTGGGTGATAATCAGGCTGTAAGAGGTACTAGACTCTGGAATATATGTGGCGAGAAAGTACCAAGGGATGAAATTATGTATATAGCATGGGTGGGGCTAATTTACATTGTCATCATTACAAAACGTGTATTAAACCTCAGTTTACATAATGAGGATAAAGGAATTTGGATCATTCTATGTTCGGGGTGTCTGGAATATATTTTACCTGCACCTACTATCAAAGCCATTAAAAGAGTTTCAGCTACAGCAGCTACAACACCCATTTGAAAAAAAATGGAGAGTAACCATTTCTACATTACACTACCAAGTAATTCATCTATGAATTACTTTCCTGCCCACTCAGTTGCCAAGTTTACTACAAAACTTCCTATGAACTTGTATTTA
Organism: Chaetoderma sp. LZ-2023a; assembly: GCA_034401795.1. Lineage (NCBI taxonomy): Eukaryota > Metazoa > Mollusca > Caudofoveata > Chaetodermatida > Chaetodermatidae > Chaetoderma > Chaetoderma sp. LZ-2023a. The sequence goes on from CM067373.1 coordinate 63,037,059, forward strand.
TCAGGTTCATGGGAAGTGGGTTTAGTTGGAATTCAGTATCCAAGATCATGGTTAACCCTTGAAAAGGATGCTTACATGAGATTTACTTCCCCAGCTAACAAAAAAGGGAGATTTCTCACAGTACGAAAAGGGTTTCACACAATTAAAGAACTCGTTAATCAGCTTGAATGTGACGTGAAAGTACAGCTTACTGAATTTGTTGAAAATATTCATGTACAATGAAGAGAAAGGTTTTAGAATTTCTTTAGTGATTGTACCTGGATATTCAGTTCAGTTTGATCCCTGATTAACCCAGTTGTTCGGATTCAAGACAAAACGATGAATGGTACAGAACGGCGGGCATTTTTTGGTTATTCTGGGGAGTCAACTACTAGAGCATTACCTTTTGTTTATTCCGACGTCGTTCAACCAAACATTATTGGTGACACCATAGCACCCATATTACGTGTCTTACCACTAGTGAAGAAATCTGCTTTAATAGAGCGCGAGTTTGTAAATGTACATTATCTTCCTGTTGCCAAAACATCAGTCGACACTATTAAAATCAAGCTAACCAATTCATATGGGAGGCTTATTCCGTTTGAGAGTGGTAAATCAGTTATAAAACTTCATTTTAGAAAAATTAAAAGTTAGTTTTACTTTAACAGTTGAATCGACAACATGAGAAAAACAGTAGATAGAATAAGACCTGTCTATAAACCTGATAAAATGGTGTTATGTAACTATTATGTAGCCCAAACTGGATGAGGGATATCGGTTTTCGTGGGTGGTCATCATCAAAGAGGACATGGGGTTGGGTAACATTTTTGGGGAGTTTAATGTGATCCACTGTGCCACTGTTAGGAAAGGTGGGAAGAAGTATAAGTAAACAGGCAGTATTGGCAGGTGTTGGTTTAGCCAGTGATGTATTAGCAGGAACAGATTTTAAATCTTCTGCTAAGTCAAGAGCATTATCAGTTGGAAAAGCCTTAGTTCCTGAAACAATTACAGGATTACGTGATCGACTAGGTGTCGGAAGAGCGGTTAAAAAGACAAAGTCTCGAAGACAGAGCATTAAACCGCTGAAAAGATTGAATAAACATGGACGTGCTAAAAGAGTCAGAAGGAATACAGTAACAGCCGCAGCGGATATTTTCTCATAATGGATTCGAGAGCTTGTCTTTGCACAAAATCAGAACTCGACTTGTTTACTGTTAAACCTGTTTTAGCTACCATGGAAGAGGGTTCTTGGCAGCTTTACCAGCCAGTAAATACCATTTCAAACTCCAATTCAGCCCCATTAAAGTTTTTTTTATCTCAGGGAATGGACAAGATTATTTTGATTTATTTCGGAGTTATCTTACTGTAAAAGTTAGAGTATGGAAAGTTGAGGATGGGCGTGATTGTGATGTCTCTGAGGGGGATCAGGTTGCCCCTGTGAATTTACCACTTCATTCATTATTTTCACAAGTAGATGTCTTTTTAAATGGCTAGCGTATATCGGATGCACATGATACCTATCCATTCAGAGCTTTTATTCAGACGATTTACTCGTCTGATGCATTATATTCTCAATTATTTGCAGCTTTATGGGCAAAGGATACGGCAGGTCAGCATGATTCTCTGACAGAAACAAATGCGGGTTTTACTGAATGGAAAGAAAGATGCGCTAATAGTAAAACAATTGAATTAGCAGGGAGAATACACTCTGATATATTTATGCAAGATCGTTATGTACCTAATGGGATCTCGTTAAGACTCAGACTACAAAGACGTAGTGACGAGTTTGTTCTCATGAAAGCTGGGGATAAGGAGTTTAAAGTGGTGATTGATGACGCCACATTCTGTGTTAGAAAAGTGAGACCAACACCTGAGTTGCTAACTGCGCATGCCGAAGCATTATTAAAGACACCCGCAAAATATCCAATTAAAAGGGTTGTAGTGGAAAGTTTCACAATTCCTGCAACATCATTATCATTTAATGCTGATAATACACTAATTGGACCTCTACCTAGTCGTTGTCTTGTCAGAATCATTAGCAATGCTGCCTATAATGGTGACTATTTAAAAAACCCATATGCCATCAATCATAATGACATTTCATACTTTGCTTGTTATTTAAATGGTAATCAAGTTTCATCAGAGGCATTAACCCCCCCCCCCCCCCACACACACACACTCTACCCCCACCCCCCGATTTCAGCGCAGGAAATTATATAAGATCATACCTAACATTATTTGATGGTACTGGATCGTTATTCAGTGATACTGGACCCCTGGTTAATATTACAGAATACGCAAAGGGCTATTGTTTCTTTGGTCAAGACTTCACAGCTGACTTAACAGCTGGAGAACATACATATCCAACAAAGCAAGGGAATCTACGTCTACAGTTCAACTTTAAAACAGCATTACATGAGACTATGAATGTAATTTTATATGCTGAATATGATAATCAGATTATGCAAGAAATGCAAGAAATGTAACAATTGATTATTAATTGAAGAGAGATGCTATACACATCAGATTTACGTTTTCTACTAGCTAAAGACTAAAGCTGCAAAAACAGTGTTCCGTGGAGTGTATGCTAAGGACAGAATTCCGAAAAGGGTTAAAAGACCCGGTTTCTTAATCATTAATACAGAAAACCATTCACACTCTGGTGAGCATTGGGTTGTCATGTTCCTACGGGAGAGATCGGGAAAAGTTACAAATGAATTCTTCGACTCGTTCAGGCGACCACCATGGAGAGAACTTGTAACAGCCACTGTACATAAGAATTGTCTTTATAATGACGGGATTGTACAGGACATATTCTCGACAAAGTGTGGTGAATTCTGCATATTTTATATTATACACCGTTCGAGAGGCGTTTCATTTAAAAACATATTAAAGATGTTAGAAAATACTGAGCTCAATGATGGAATTGTAGCGGAATGTTAAAACAATCTCTTCAATAAAAAGTAATCATTCTTGTAAAAATATGAATCCATTTTCCGATTTTTCAATACATTTCAACAAAAGGAAGACAATTCCACCCACCTATATATCATAACGGAGTTCTCTCCCATGTATGTAATTCCCGTACCCAGCCAATATAATGTGATAGCTTACAGTGCTCTTAGCGTGTCTGATGGGATTCAGGATATCGGCTCTCTATCTTAGCTTGCTAAAGTTGCTGTTTCAATGAGAGTGGTGCTTGTATGCTTTACTGGGTTAAAGAATCAATAACTCATACTAGCTATGAGTGAGAGTGATAACTAGCCTATTTCTGCCATACAGTATCTCTTGCCTATTAACTGTCCAAGTGTTGAGTTTTTACAGATGCCATATTTCAATGGTTATATCTCCGGACGTGTTGAATATTTTGAAAATAATTCGACTGAGAGTTGTCGGCGGCTAAGCCAGCAACAACTTTCAATCAAATTGTTTTCAAAATATTCAACGAGTCCATTATTATTATGCTCATTGAAATAATTGTCTGATGACCTGTAGCAATGAGACACTTGAAAACTGTCCAGTTGAGTGGGGAGTGGTGGGAGTAATAGATGATAGAGCAAAAAGCCAGAGTAACTGATATAACCCTATTACTACTGGCTCTCTATAATACTACAATTAGCAGATCCATTATGATAATGAAAAGTTTATTAAAGCCGAAATACTGAAAATCACTAATATCACACTAGAAAATTATCTCTCCTAATAGAGATTTTCAGCTAAACTTTAATAAACTTTAAATTATCAAGGACTCTTTAGCTGGAAAAGGGTGTTGAACCTTAAATGGGAAGTGAAATACATATGTTTCTGCTTGAAGTAAGGGGTTGGTGAGAAAAAAATGCATGAAAACTGTACATTTTCATATTGATATTCTCTCTCTCTCTCTCTCTCTCTCTCTTTCTCTCTCTCTCTCTCTCTCTCTCTCTCTCTCTCTCTCTCTCTCTCTCTCTCTCGCATTATCATTATGCACACACGCACGCCAATACGTACGCACACACGCACATATTCACGTACACATACGTAAGCGTGCGAACTACCTAGACAATTGAAATCAGTGGTTGATATAAATTATCATTTAACCAGTTATACATACGTTACTATTTAATTTTGTTTTATTATATACCATCTTGATGTATTTATTAATGTATTGTATTTGTATGCATGGGAGACACGTGTATAAGACTTATGTCTTACTGTGCTCCCATTGAACAAAATAAAATTCTGTTTAAACCAAAGTGAAATTCGTTTTATTAATTCGGTGCAGTATATACAGTTTCAAACGTTGTGGATGATTACATTGGATTACATCAAAGTTAAGAAAATTAAGCTAGGATATCGTAATAAGAGCGAGATGTTTTAAAAATCTAACATCAGAAGAAGTGAAACAGAAACACGTTTAAGTGAAAACCCTCATGAATTAACCCTTTTCATGCTGTACGCATGGGGAGTTTTTTCTAGACAAGTTTTAAAAGTGTCCAGAATACTCTGACTATTAGATAATTTTGAAAACATTTTGACTGAAACTTGTTATGACCTAATTCAACGGTAGAACAACATGTAAAAAATTAAATATGAAATTTTCATCTAACCCCACACTTGTGTTACTCTGTACCACCCTTGAAAGTTCTTCCAAGATATGCCTGTCGGATATGTCATTAACTTTACTGAATTCTAAAAAAAATTTGATTCCAAATGTGCGTCAATATCAACTAAATCATGCACTCTGAGGTTCTGACAGATTCTAACTTCATATTCAAATTCCATAGTTTTAAATTTACGTGAGTAGAGTGATCTACGTAAATTTATTTTGAAATCGCTATCACCTAATTCGGGTAAGACATTGTTATCATCATTATCATTAACATTATCACTAGTATTATCATTAGCATTATCATTATTATTAACTTGAACCCCACCCCCTAATTGATTACTATTTTCTTCTGATCTGACATTCACTTATAAATACATGTTTTCATCATTATTTTTCGTCTTCATAACAATCCTATTAACGGGTGAATTGAAAATGAGTAACTCGTCCGGTAACAGCCGTTCTAAAGCCACATAATCCACCTCTGAAAAAGTTTTTCTACTCCCTACTGAATCTGCTGAATCGTGGAAGATGACGATTGAATTACACTGGGGAGATAACGAATCACCACATTCCGTAAATTGATCAATATTTCCACTACCCAACCCATCTAAATCGTAATCCATGGGAGGGTAAGTAGAGGAAAAGACACACTGTGAGGAAGTAGATTGCATAGATCGATCGAATGTAGATTCCATTCCGTTATTATCCCCCGAACCTGATCCGAATGAGAGGGGTCGTGAGAGTGATGGAAATTTGGCTGCTGAGGAAGGTAGCGAAAGTGGGGGTAATTCGTCAGTTGAGAGAGGTCGCTAGAGTGGTAGTAATTCATTTCCGGAGTGAGATTGCTTTCTATCGAGTCGGAATATGGAGATCCAAGGATGTCTGAAAAACAACGATTAAGTAAATGTATTCTTGATAATAAAAAAAAGAAGAAATCCTAGCAGAATATAAGAGTGATACATTATTATTATTTTTATTAATGTATTAAACGCTGTAGCTATTTCAATAGCGAATTTAGAAAGTTCATTATAATATTAGCCTAATAAGTTATTACAATACTAAATTTTGAAAATTCAATGTTGAATTAGCTGAAATAGTGAATTTTGAAAATTAAATGATAAATTACTAAATTTACACAATACAATAGATTTATAATTTAATTAATTAATTAATTGTAATGAATAGTATATTATTTCTATTTACTTACTTACAACAGGAGGAGGATTATCATCAGCCATAAGCCCATCTAGAATTTTCTGAAACAGGGCATGATCGAAGTTTCTGTCAGCCTTGACATGATTTTTCTTATCTCCGATGACGGGTTCCACTCTTAGGAAGCCAGGAGTTGTGATATTTGCTAGTTTTTCGTTCAGATTAAAAGATATTGATAAAGATAAAGTGAGATCTATTGTTGGAGATGACGCTTCGAAACTCTCCCAATATTCAGGAATTTTCTCATTCTTATCGCTACATTCAGCCACTTCATCAACATTTCCTATGTGACGTTTTAGAGCCGAGGAAGTATAGTACACCTGTATGGCGCTCTCCTCTTCGGTCTCATCATTCAAAATTTTGATCGGAAAATCTTGCATAATACCATCCATGGCACTATTTCATAAACTAAAATCCATTAAAAATAATTTTAGTTCAAGAGTGATCACCCTACTATAAAATGTGGTTCCTTTATATACCATCTTTTATGCAATCCAGAAAGGCGCAAATATTTCCCCACCCTATCATGAAAAAAGCGCCCACCCATCAGAAGAAAACATTCTCCAATTTTGGTGGGAAATTGTGGCAGGCAAAATTTTGGCGCAATAGCTGCCAAATGAGAAGTGATAATTTATCCTCTTTCAAGTGCAAATGTATGCCTGATAGTATGACGACACTTCGGTTGAATGTATCATATTTACAAGAACAACCTTTTAAAAAATGGAAAATAATACCTTGATTATGAAACCTTTTGTTAATTAGACATCTCCCGCTCTCTCGTTATCATCCCCCTTCTCCTTCCTCTCTTTCTTTCTATCCTCAGCTTTAGCATTCATTTCTATAGACTTCATCTTTTCGTCATATAGAAATCTAAAAACTGGGTGGGGGTCAATACGCAGTCTTTTATTTACAATGCGACAAAATTCAAGACAGGATAGTATATCTCCGAATGTGATGCCATCTTCTGTGAAGCATTTTAGAAATATACCCTCGCAGATCTTAGAAAGCTCAAACTCATTCCGGGTTCTTGGCATATAATTGACAATTCTTACTAAATCAGTGTTCATTTCCTCCATGTCAAACATTTTGAGGAGAATTGCTGGATACATCTACTCTCATCGGAGACAAAATGGGATTATACTTGTGTTATCATCTGTACAGAGGTGTAATTCAATGGGGTAAGTGGAATTTCATTATTATTAATTAACCCTCCAAGTCTTTATAGATGATAATTTCCACAAAATATTATTTAAAGAATGAAACTTGTATAATCTTTTGAAAATAATTTGACTGAGAGTTAATATGGAAGAAGGTAATAAGAATTCTCAGTTAAGCTCCTCTCAGATATGTGGTAATAGGAACATCCCTCTAACTTAGAGAAAGTAATATTTCATTTCAGACTAATGTGTTTTACTAATGTAAAATCCTTTACCGCTTGAATGTACACACGCGCAAAACTGTAGATCTAATTATAACGAATGACATGTACAACTCTTAAGCATGGTGAAGTGGTGAAAGTTATCGTATTTTACATCAGAGCAGAGGGATTCTGGCTAATACATACGCTGTGCGGTTAATAATATTCTATCTGGAACCATTTGAGTTGAAAAGGTTTGGATGAATGCAGCCATATATATTGTTCAGTATTTCTCTTCCAGTATACAGCATTATATCGTGAAGGCTGACTCTCATGAGTGCGAACCATCGGCTAATAATTTCAATGAGTAAACACTTGTAACCTAGCCAAATATTCTGAAAATAATTTGAATGAAAGTCAATGATAGCTTAACTAGGAATAATTTTCAGTCCAATCGCTTTCAAAATATTCAGACAGTTCGGCGATATAACCCATGGAATATAATAGCCACAAGAACTTAACATCAAGAGAGTTAATACGTGATGATCAGACAGTAAGCATGAACATCTAACGCGCTCTCAGTGAGCTCTGATACGCAACGTGTTCTCTGTGAGCGGATGATACGGAATGTGCTCTCTATGAGTGAGTGATATGGAATGCGCTCTCTATGAGCATTGATACGCAATGTGCTCTCTGTGAGCGGATGATATGCAACACGCTCTTTGTGAGCAAAGTATTTTCAAAATACAATAATTTAAGCAAAAGAATACTTTTAAAGTAGAAGTGTCCGAGTCATAGTTTTCTTAATAGTGCATTGATCAGGGTTTCCCTTCTCATTTCTGTACTCATGAGTGTAAGTGAAGTTTTAAGAAGAACTGGGGTTTCTTAGTACATCTACACCAGATCATTAATCATAGTTTTCCTGCTCATTTCCCCCTAGCCAATCCATAGCCTTCCCGCTCATTTCTGTACTCATGAGTGCGGGTGTACTTTTAAGTACAACTGAGGTTTCTTAGTGCATCTACAGCAGATCATTAATCATAGTCCTCCCGCTCATTTCTCATTAACCAATCCATAGCCTTCCCGCTCATTTCCCCTTAGCCAATCCATAGCTTTCCCGCTCATCTCTGTACACACGAGTGCGGGTGTGCTTTTAAGTACAACTGAGGTTTCTTAGTACATCTACACCAGATCATCAATCATAGTTTTCCCACTCATTTCTCCTTAGCCAATCGTCAGGGGTGCCTACCGCTCGTCCAATCAAATTTAACCATGAATGTGGGTCATTTCTCCTTAGCCAATCGCTAGGGGTGCCTACCGATTGCCCAATCAAATTCAAATGTGATTCTATGTCAGTAATCATAGCTCTCCCGCTCATTTCCCCATAGCCAATCCATAGCTTTCCCACTCATTTCTCCGTAACCAATCCATAGCCTTCCCACTCATTTCTCCTTAGCCAATCCATAGCTTTCCTGCTCATCTCTGTACTCATGAGTACGAGTGTACTTTTAGGTAAAACTAAGGTTTCTTAGTGCATCTACACCAAATCATTAATCATAGTTTTCCCCTAATTTCTCCTTAGCCAATCACTAGGGGCGCCTACCGCTCGTCCAATCAAATTCAAGCATGAATGTAGGTCATTTCTCCTTAGCCAATCATTAGGGGCGCTTACCGCTCGTCCAATCAAATTCAAACATGATTTTTGATTGACAGCTCAGCCTAGTATATAAAGAGGACTTTGCTTTTTCAAATCACTTGATCATCAGAACTCAGAGTGAACACTTCGTGGTTTAGAGCTATACCAGTTCACTACTGAATATCTCAACTAGGATTCTACTTCACAGAATTTCACTATACATCTTTTACTGAATAAAGTCTTAATCATATCCTGTTACATTCTATTTCATGTTTTCATCTTTCATCAGTTATTTTTTTCAGCCATCGATTGGATTTTATGAATGGAAACTTTACCCAGAATGTTGGTAAGCTGTAGTTACCAAAAACCATCAATTTTTGATGGTGGAAGATATATGGGCGAGAGGAGGTGGGATAGATACATCAGGGCTGCCCCTACCCTAAAAATACTAACTAACGCTGAGCGGTAAGCGCCCATCTTTGATTGGTCGAGAGCTTTGTGACGTCACTTCATTAGCATATTGAAAATAGATTCCTCCCATGCCCATATATGGAAGTGGGCGTGGAAAAGATGCGTGATGTCACAAAGCTCTCGACCAATCAAAGTGAGCGCCTACCGCTCGGCCTTACTACTTGCCCTACTGTCGATCGAAAAGTTCACACACGTCCACATATGAGTTGCGCAATGTTTTAGGTTTTTAAGTTTAGCGATTCGTACTGCAGGGGTGTTGGGGTATGTACAATTTACAAATGTACATATATATATATATATATATATATATATATATATATATATATATATATATATATATATATATATATATATATATATATATATATATATATATATAAATATATATAAATATATATATATATATATATATATATATATATATATATATATATATATATATATATATATATATATATATATATATATATATATATATATATATATATATATATATATATATATATATATACACACCTGTGCAAAAGTTAAGCACCACCCTATTTTTACGCACATGCGAGGGTATATTCATGTGCTATGAAGAAAGCAATAGCATAAACATTTATGTACCCAACCATCTTAGTGCAAGAGGTAATAATGCAACTAGAGGAATGCTGATTATGATGGTGGGGAAACACTGTATGTTTTTGTTTGAACTTGAAAACGAGGCCTGAATATGGTTACGTTGACACAACTGACAACTATTGCCCTACAGTTGACACACGTGGCTAGATTGTCATTAATGGTGTCTGAAAACGAAGTTTAACATCTGTGCACGAGTTTGAGACTGTCATTATTAATACCGGGTATATCCACCTTGTGCCTGGATGACGGCCTGGACACAACGTCTCATGCTGGTCACCAACCGACTTATACGCCATTGTGGTATTCGTTGCCATTCAAGATGGAGTGCGTCTGTTAATTCCTGTAGGTTCTGCACAGGAGGATCCCTCCTTCTCACCATGTTTCCCAGAATGTCCCAGATATGTTCAATAGGGTTCATGTCAGGGCTCCTTGCTGGCCATGGTAGGGTTTCGATGGCATTCTGGCGGAGGTATTCATGCACAGCTCTAGCACGATGTGGTCGGGCGTTGTCATCCATGAATATAGGGTGGGTTCCAGGTGCATGATTTACAAAATGAGGGACCACAACTCTATCCAGTATGGAATCTTGATATCTTTGTCCATTTAGTGTTCCAGGTACAGTCAACAGATCCAGCTTACAATCAAATGAGATGTACCCCTATATCATAACGGAACCTCCACCAAATGGAACTTCTTCCATGATGTTACGTTGGTCGTACGCTGTGCGTCTGGACCTCCATACACGAGTTCGACCATCTGTGGCATTTTAGGCCAGGACCAACAGAGAACTTTCATCGGACCAGTGTACCCGTCTCCAGGATTTCATGTTCCAGTGTCTTCTTTCGTTGCACCACCTCAGACGCTCCTCTTTGTGGTGTGCAGTGAGGAGAGGACGTCTGACAGGTCTCCTAGCTTTCATGCCAGCAACATACAGTCTCCTTTTGACGGTAGACATTGACACTCTATTGCGCGTTTCCCATTGCTGGCTGAGCACTCTGCTGTTGGTGAATGGAGATCTCCTAACAAGGCGTACTAGGGCTCGATCATCACGGACAGTAGTCTTCTTCGGTCTTCCAGATCTAGGCCTGTCCTTCACCTCGTTAGTTTGCCCATGTTTTGCAATCAAACGACTGATTACAGTATGGTTAATGTTCAGCTGTCTGCCAATCTCTCTGCATGACATACCAGTGGTATGCATGCCTATGATTTGCCATTTCACACGATCACTTAACCTTCGTCTTGCCATAGCGGTTCACAATCAAGAGCTAATTCTCTCTGTACAAAGAAACCACGGTCATGAACACAAAATTCCTAATCTTGTCGCCTAAATCTGTATGTAATGTTCTACACCTCAAACTGGACTTTTACATAACTGAACACGTGTGCTGTTTCCCGCCACGCACGGACATCAAGCGGCGTGAAGTCATGCATGCATGTGCATTTCGTACTTGGAATTATGTCAGCTAACGCGGGGACAAAAAGTATGGCAGCCTAGTTGTACCATCATGTTTCTACGTTCTATTGTTTTTGCTGGTGCTTAACTTTTGCACTGGTGTATATATATATATATATATATATATATATATATATATATATATATATATATATATATATATATATATATATATATATACATATTTACATTATGTAGCTTGGACGCCTAGCCAACCTAGCAACCAGTTGTTCTGGTGTGCGTAGAGTTTCCAACATACAACAACTTCAGTGTGACCTCAGCTTATTAGAATGGTAGGATAAACCGACCTTATCAGCGTGGTTGAGGTAACACTAGAGGTTATTGGTACCCTACTAGGCCTGGTATGACATGCCCACATGGCAATTTATTACTTTTCTGTTAATCTATAGTGAAATTGGCCCCAGCAGGAGTGCTGGGTGATAGTACACACACAAACATGCACGCACGCACGCACGCACGCATGCACACACGCACACACGCACACACTTAAATGTGTACAGTTTATTTACGTAGTGGAACACAGACTAAAATGGTGGGACACGCCCATCTCATCAATATGCTTGGCCAGGAACAGGGTTTTGTTTGTGGCCTCGTGACGTTGGTACGACATACTTACCTGGCCTCACTGGTTTGTGTGAATGTATATACAGGAATGACGGCTTTTGGTGAGGCTGGTAGGTATTCCCACCTGGCCTGGTTGAGAGCATGTCGTGATATGTGCAATATGTTGTCTAGAGTGTATGCCTGGTAGAAACAGTACAGGCTCTTGTGGCTGGCAAATTGGCCTTGAGGCTGACCAACCTAGTTTGGATACAGCGTACTAAAGTGGTAGGACATACGCACCTTAACAGTATGCCTATGATGCTAACATTTGTTTGTCTTTGGCTTGTTGTGTCCCCGTAGGTTGGTAGAACAAGCCCAACTGGTGTGGAAGCTTGTTAATGAGAAGTGCTTGGTGCGGATTGGCTTTGATGTAATAGAATGTTGACCTTCAACAGCATATTTTTTGCCTAAGTTGGTTGGTCAGCGAGGTCAATACATTGTTTTTGCTTTAAACTTATATTATGTGGTATTGTTTTCGTGACACTTATCTGTATCAAGAATTGGTAGTACCTACCCACCTTGTCAGTGTACATGGATTAGGCTAGTACGAGATGTTTCATCACATGTGTAGCAGCTTGGAGCCGGTAGGATATACCCACCTTAACAACATGCGTGAAATAGCATGTTCCTTTGGCTGTAGCTTGTGAGCCCACCTGACCTAGTCGAGTGCCGACAGCTGGATTATTTTGGGTTGAATTCGCTACAGCAACTGCTGGCTGTAGTATGGCAGTAATCGGATGCTCCTCTGTGCCACACTCTAATTGGTTCTAACATATGAGTACTTATGGGCGGTCAACTGTATACAAGTAGTGAGACCAGTACTTGTCTAGCCACTTCTTAAAACAGTTGAGTGAGGGAGCTGCCACAACTTCATTGCTAAGGGAGTTCCAGTTGTTAACAAATCTGTAGCTAAAGGTGTGTGAACATAGTGACTGATTTGAATTATGCTATCTGAGTTTGTAATTGTTACCACATGATTTGGTTGACGTTTCCAGTACCAATCCCTGTAGATCTATGGTGTATTTGCTGTGGAGGAACTTATAAGTCTCGATCACCCAGAATTCTTCGATATGCGAGGTTCTGATTTTTAGATTATGAGGCCTTTCTTCATAAGCCATGTCAAACAGTCCTGGCAGTAGCTTGGCTACTCTAGACATTCTCTATCTGGCAGTTTTATCTATGTAAGTATGTGAGTATTGTCTTGTTGCATGCGCCATCTTTATGCCATCTGTCCCAGTACTCGACTACATGTAGACTGTCTGTATTTTACCATGGTAGTTTAATAGAAAGATGTTTTAGCAGACTATATGCAGGTCGGAGAGTATACTGTTGGAGGATATCCCTGATAAGAATAACACAGCTGTGAGTTTAATGGGTTTTCAATGCAAGCTGTCACTCTAATATTTCTCTCTCTCTCCCTCCACAACTCTCTCTCTCTCTCTCTCCCTCTCTCTCTCTCTCTCTCTCTCTCTCTCTCTTCTCTCTCTCTCTCTCTCTCTCTCTCTCTCGCATAGGACAAATACCAACCAGTGAAAAAACATATACATAAATATTTTCTTTCAACCATACTCTTGCTGCGTAAATGTGATTGGTAGTGAATTTATGTAAAATATTACACCACAGTTCTTTTTCTTCATAGCAGCTCTGTACCTGAGAAATATCAACGTTCATTAATTTCTAATCAAGAGTAGTCTGATTTACAGATTTAAATATACATGCGTTTCTCAGGATGGATTTTGATCATACAGGTATCAGTCCATTACTGTAGAGCATCGAGAACATTCTGCATAGCTTTAATGTCTGATTCTGGGTCATTGCCTTTTCTGAATAACTTAGTATCATCTGCGAATAGGCATTTAGCTAAAGCTTATAGTTTCCATAGGACAATCACCAAACTCAAACAACCAGTGACAAAACATATGTATAAATATGTTCTTTTACCTATTCTCTTGTTGCATAAATATGGTTGGTAGTTAATCTATGTAAAATCTTGCTAACATCTGGCAATAAGGTTTTGAAATCTGTCAAAATTTACCATAGGACACATTACGATGATTTATGGTTGGCTATCCTACTGGACTGTAACCATATCTCCGTCCTTCTTCTAGTGATTCAGCGTCATACACGTTTGTGGCTTTGAACTATGCATCTAGGTTTGAATTGAATGGGTTGAGAGTTCGTGCTGAAATGATGTGCGATGGTAGTGTGTTACCTGTCACTCGCTCAATGAAACTGCTGTATTAGTTTTGTTCTCGAGTGTGATTTTGGATAGTTTGTATGGGTGATACCTGGTACTCGCAGTAGTTAATGGCACTAGAATGTTTTTGCAAACTACTGTGTCATACATTTCAGTAGTATAAGGATCGGGTAAAATTTGAGCACGTCACAACGTACAAATCTGTCTCATTGATGGAATATCTAATAGCTTAAGTCAACTACAATAAGGTAGGTCTTTTAGGCCAGGACCAACAGAGTACTTTTTCTATCAGTTCCATATCTCTCTTAACGATTGCTGACCATACATAAGAGGCACATTCAAGTACCGGTCAGACAATTGAATTAAATAATTTATTGAACACGTATTTGTTGAGATGTTGAGATGATCATCTACTGAGGGCTACAAGTCTCTTTGCACTCATGAATTTTACAGTAACATGGTTGGAGCACTGCAAGCTTGGGTCAAACATGAATTGATGGAGTGTGAAATATGGGTGTTACACCACCAAAATCAGATCATTCAGTTAAAAAATATATGTTAATATTGCAAGAGCTGGAATTCACATGTGTTGTTGCGACAAACCAGCACGTGCAGATGAGTCACACATGTGTTGGTTAACTCTTTTGGTGAGGTCTGAATATGGCATTAAGAATAGGAATATTACATAATGGAATAGTGTGCGTTTAAAATGATATGAGAGTTAAGGGAAACATTAGGAGTATTAACATGCATGTTATTCTGGTTTGATAGGCCTGATCAAATCAAATTTATTTATAGGAAACCTTTAGCAGGCTATCAAATGGTGCCAGTTATAACTGGATAGAACCAGACTTATCCAGTAGTAAGCATGGAGCAATCTCAGGGTATTTCCACGACGTCGTGGAAACTCCACATATGTCACATGATAAATATTCATATACTGTTTTTGCATAGAAATCTGCTTGGTCCAGAACTAGGGTAAATGACATCATGTGTTGGCTGTGGTTACTTGACAGCCACATCAAAGTCAACTGCAGGTTTTGATTGGTTAAACATGCAGGGAGTGGGGAGATATGTGGTATCATGTAAGATGATTGGACGGCCTCTGAGTTCTCTTTGTATGTAGTAATTGAGCCTCATTTATAAGCTGCTGTTTAGCTCTGGAGAGCATGGAAATACCATCATCATCACCTACGATGCAGACTTCGGCAATCAAATAAGTATTCTCTCTCATTGTTGAGCATTGTTAGAAGTAGAAATTCTCAATAAGGAACATAGAGTAAATTCTCTGTACATTGTGTATAATTTGCAATTCTGATTTCTGTGGTCATAGTTGTTTCTAAGTGTCATCAAAGATAACCAACCACTCTCTTACCTGGAAGATAGTCAAATAGGTCTGGCAGTCTTATAAAAATATTCTTCATCACCATCAAATGAAGAAAACTATCTCATCGTTCACCACTAGATGCAAGCGTAGGCTTAGTCGCAGCTACAATTCAACAGTTTACTTCCAGTAGCAACCGATAGAACAACTGGTTTAGAAAATCATTCTTTGGAATTGATCATCCTGATCAACTGAAGGTGAGATTCAAAATCTTCATTGACTTGTAACCTCAACTGAAGACTCCGATTTCTTCATTGGCAAGCCTGCCAGGATAAGTACGGCGGAGGAGAAAATGCAGAAAATTGAATGGGAGTGTGTTAAAAATAAATCAAGAACTGTGAGTAGTGTAATGAATAAGACTGACAGTTGACTATTTACCATCAATCAAAATTTACCACCACAAAATCATGGATGGATAGGAGGGTGAGCGGATGGGCTAGTGGGTTGGTGGGCAGGCTAGCTGATAGATGGATGGATGGAATGTTGTGTTAACGGATTGATGGGTGGGTGGGTGGGTCGATGGATGGATGTGTTGGTGGATGGGTGTGTGGGTGGATGGATGTTGGATGGGTGTGTGGATGGTGGGTGGGGTCGGGTGTGGGAGGGGGGTGGGTGGATAGATGGGAGTTTGGGTGGCAGGACAGCTGGACGGATCGCTGGATGGATGATGGAAGGATGGATGGATTTATGGATGGATGGATGGATGGATGATGGATGGATGAATGAATGGATAGATGGATAGATGGATAGATGGATGGATGGGTGGATAGATGGGTATGCATGTTTGGTGGTGGCTGGCTGCGTTGCTTGCTGGATGGGTGGGTGGGTGAGTTGGTATCGGTAGGTGAACTGGTGGGTGGATGGATGGGTGGATGGATGAGTTGGTGAGTTGGTGAGATAGGTGAGTGGGTGAGTGGGTGAGTGGGTGAGTGGGTGAGTGGGTGAGTGGATGGATGGATGGGTGGGTGGGTGGATGGATGGATGGATGGATGAATGGATGGATGGGTGGGTGGGTGGAGGCATGGATGGATGGATGGGAGGGCGAGCAGATGGGCTAGTGGTTGGGTAGACAGATGGATGGATGGAATGTTGCATTAACGGATTGATGGGTGGGTGGGTGGATCGATGGATGGATGGACGTGTTAGTGGATGGGTGTGTTGGTCATGGGGGTGGGTGGACGGATGGGTGGATGCATGGATGGGTGGATGGATGGTGGATGGGTGTGTGCGTGGTGAGGAGTGGGCACTGTGGGAGGTAGTGGGGGGAAGTGAGGGGTAGATGGATGGATGGACGGATGGGTGGGCAAGCGGATGGGCTAGTGGGTGGGTGGGCTGGTGGGCAGGCTGGCGAGCTGAGTTGAGTCAATGGATTGAGGAATGGATGGATGGATGGATGGATTGGTGTGTAGTTGGCTGGGTGGATGGGTGGGTGGGTGGACTGGTGGGCAGACAGGTGGGCAGACTGGTGGGCGGATGTATGGATTTTCACTATGCGGATGGATGGATGGATGGATGGATGAATGGATGGATGGATGGATAGGTGGGTGGGTGGGGTGGGAGATGGATTGGTTTTGAGTCGTCTTTAATGTTTTTAATGTGGTGGATTTGTGAAATGAGGAGGCTAATATTATTTTGTTTCCCAAGTAAAGCTAATCACAGAATATTATATTTTATACTTGAATTCTGGTCTTGATCAATGCCAGATTTAACGGGAACAGGCAATCAATAAGGATTACAGGGTACCATCTTGGTACACTAAAAGTGCCGTCCTATCTTGGTCGTAACTACGCGCTCTATCAAAACAACATCTTGACGCGCGCATCCGCATCATGCTTTATAACGAACTTAGTCGTTTTCGCAACGCGATCTCTCCCACAGGCTCTTATACGCTTATGGCTCTACCCAGGGGGGGGGGCGTGTTCAGGAAACGAATCCAGGACGGGAGGCGCATACCCAGCTTAGCTGGTACGGCCGGTATCCG
The DNA here is from genome assembly GCA_034401795.1 of Chaetoderma sp. LZ-2023a. Classification (NCBI taxonomy): domain Eukaryota; kingdom Metazoa; phylum Mollusca; class Caudofoveata; order Chaetodermatida; family Chaetodermatidae; genus Chaetoderma; species Chaetoderma sp. LZ-2023a. The sequence goes on from CM067373.1 coordinate 63,054,565, forward strand.
ACCGGTCGATCCGAACTACACCACATGGTTGGTTGGTTGGGTGGGTAAATTCAGTGGATGGAATGTTGATTAGGTGCATGGGTGGGTGGGCTATTGGGCGGGTGGATGGACGGACGGATGGACTCCTGTGAGTATGTGGGTGGGTGAGTGGGCGGGGGTCTTGGTGGGCCAATGGATGTGTGGTAGGGTGCGTCGTGGTGGTGGTGCTGGCTGGCTGGCTGGCTGGATGGATGGATGGATGGATAGCTGTACGAATAGCTGGATGGATACCTGTGTGAATGGATGGATGGATGGATGGATGAGTGGGTGGGTGGATGGGTGAATATATACGTATGCGGGTTTGTTGGTGGCTGGCTAGCTCGCTTGCAGGGTGGCTGGCTGAGTGGGTATGGATAGGTGAACCGGTGGTGGATGGATGGATGAATGGCTCGGTGAATGGATGGATGTGTACGTGGTTGATTAGGTGGGTGAATGCGTGCCTGTAGATGGAATGTTGCTTAGGTGGATGGGTGGGTGGGTGGACGGACGGACGGACGGACGGACGGACGGACGGACGAGTTGCTGTTGGTATGCCAGTGGGTGAGCGGGCGGGCGGATGTTTTGGTGGTTGTGTGGATGGATGGAGATGGATGGATCACTATGTGGGTGGAAGGGCGGGTGGGCGGATGTGTGTGTGCGTGCGTGTGTTGGGCGGGGTCGGGTGTTGGGGGAATTGGGGTAATGGTTAGCTGGATAGCTGGAAGGAAGGGAGGGAGGGTGGAGGAAGGGAGGAAGGGAGGGAGGGAGGGGGGAGGGAAGGAGGGAGGGAAGGAAGGAGGGAGGGAGGATTGATGGATGAATGGATGGGTGGCTTGGTGGATAGATGGATGGAATGTTGCATAGGTATATGTATGCGATTTGTGGTTGGGTGGCTGGCTCGCTTGTGTGCTTGGATGGACGGGTGATGGATAGGCAGGAGTGTGGATGTAGATGGAATGTTTCTTAGGAGGATGGGTGGGTGGGCAGATGGACGGACCAGTTGCTGTGGGTGGGTGGGTGAGCAGCCGGGCAGATGTTTTGGTGGTTGTGTGGATGGATGAATCACTAGGTGGGTGGAAGGGCGGGTAGGCGGGTGCGTGCGTGCGTGCTTGTTGGGGGGGGGGCGGGTGTTGGGAGGAATTGGGGGTGATGGTTAGCTGGATAGCTGGAAGGAAGGAGGGGGGAGGAAGGGGTGGAGGAAGGGATGGAGGGCGGTAGGGAGGGAGGGAGGGAGGGAGGATCGATGGATGAAGGGATGGCTTGGTGGATGGATGGAATATTGCGTAGGTAGATGTATGCGATTTGTGGCTGGGCGGCTGGTTCGCTTGTGCGGATGGATGGACGGACAGTTGCTGTCGGTAGGTGGGTGGGTGAGCGGGCGGGCGGATGTTTTGGTGGTTGTGTGGATGGATGGAGATGGATGGATCACTAGGTGGGTGGAAGGGTGTGCGTGCGTGCGTGTTGGGGGGGGGGCCCGTCGGGTGTTGGTGGAGGTGGGGTGATGGTTAGCTGGATAGCTGTAAGGAAGGGAGGGAGGGAGAGAAGGAGGGAGGGAGGGAGGGATGATCGATGGATGAAGGCATGGGTGGCTTGGTGGGTGGATGGAATCTTGTGTAGGTAGATATATGCGATTTGTGGCTGGATGGATGGCTCGCTTGTGTGGCTGGATGGACGGGTGAATAGATGGATGGGCACGAGCGTGGATGGATTGATGGGTGGATAGATGGGTATGCGAGTTTGGTGGTGGCTGCTGGCTTACTTGGTCGGTGAGTTGGTATGGATAGGTGAACCGGTGGGTGGGTGGGTGGCTGGCTGGCTGGCTGGCTGGCGAAGTTGATGGATGAATGAATGAATGAATGAATGAATGAATGAATGAATGAATGAATGAATGAATGAATGAATGAATGAATGAATGAATGAATGAATGAATAGAAAATGGTTATGCGGCCATGATGATTTGTGGGTGGCTGTGTGTGGCTGGCTGGCTGGCTGGTTCGCTTGGTTGGTTGGGTGGGTGGGTTGGTGGTATACAGTAGTTACCTGCAGATGATGAACAATCGCAAGTTTGCGTCATGCAGATACCAATAGCTCAACTACTTGCGGCTTTATCGATATCAAATCCTTTAAAGCGCATTCAATATATGGAAGAGGTTTTATTATGTAAGCATAAATATTTTATAGCACTATGTTTTTCTTGGCATCTGCATAATAAATTAACATATAATAAACAAAAATGAATGGAGTAAATCTATAGACGGAGATATCCTAATGCTTCCGCAACGATGAATACGTTCACTCATAAACAGTGATGCCAGATTATTAATTCTCGGTATGAGTTGATATAAGGCCACCTCGATTGCCATGTAGGTGGGGCTTAGAATACACCTTCCGTATCCTCTGTCTGTCGTAAGAGGCGACTAAAGGAGGTAAGGGTGAGGTAACCCTGACAGAAACCTCGAGTGCTGAAGACGGAGGTTCCAGGCCGCACGGCACACTCTAATAAACCATGGATCCACGCACTTAACGCTTATGATCATGTCGATAGTCACTTACAGGACTGACCGTATGATCAGCGAACGAAAAGAAGAAGAAGGCCTCCAAGCAAATGAACCAAAAATTTGCCACAGAACTTGCTTCTTAGTATGCTAGTGGCCATTTTGAATCCTGTGTTTGGCGAATGTCAGGTAAGCACTGAATGTTTCCATAACTGCTCGTTTGAAGACAATTCTACACGTTTATGCTTATTAGGTTGTGTGCACACGCATATGCATGTTCATGGTATTTCTTTTGACAAACATCTTGTCGCAAATAGGACACATATATGCTTGCTGTAGAATATGCAGTCGTGCATGCACGCGGAGTTTCTTATGTGTGGCAAGACGCTCCCCACACACTGGACATTTGTGCTTCTTCTCTTTCAGTTTACAATGCTTGTGTCTTTCTTCTGGAAATGTAACTTCCTTTGGTTCTGCAATGCATAGACATGGCACATGGCAGATGTCTCTGTTAATCTCGATGTCCACTGGTGTCAAAGGAGGGATTTCATTGTTGATATCACCCAGTACATCATCCAACACACCATTCAGTTCTATCTGAAAATCAAACATAAATATTACTTTATATGTTCACAATACAAATTTGTTGCTCGTTATCAAATGGAGAACGTTGTTCATACATCAGGTCATGCTACTGAGGGTTATTGACAATAAATATATTAAGTGTACATATGAATGGATAAAAGGATAATCAATCTCTTTCTAAACATATGCAGGAACGTTGGATCGATGGAGCGCGACCTAGCAGAACGTCAGATTTCCTGGAAATAGCAAGAGTTGGTTCAGTAAAGTAAGACAGACCCTACAAAAATATGAGCTACCTCACGTATCATAACTCCTAGAGGACCCACATACAAGAGATGGGTGGGGGCGGCGATTAATCAAGAATCAGATTAACAACTACTGGTACATAAAAAATGGAACAGGAAGCCTCTTCCAAGAACTCATTAAGATATCTCATAACTAGTATGCTCAAATAATCAGGCACACCGAGTCTGGTCTACAGTCAAGGGAGACGTCATAGATGTCGACAGAGCTTGCGTAAATGTTCGACTTCTTACTGGGTGTTACATACTCCAGACCAATCGTGCTAGATTTAACCAGAGCAAAGTGGACCCTACATGCATACTTTGTCACGAAGCTCCAGAAGATCATGAACATTTCCTGTGCCAGTGCGGGAGATTACAGAGCATCAAGTCCAGACATCTTCCACAGAGATTGCTGATTTACTACATTTCATTGCTATGTATATCTGTTAACCTTAGTTAGTCACTCCACTGGGAACCTGCTTCAGTTATTGATTGATGCTTCAATCTTATCGATACAGACCACATAAACAGACACTTAATCTATAACATTGAACTGATAAGTAGAAGATATATATTTGAGTGCCACCAAACTCGTTCTAGGATTATCTGTGAGGACCAAGCCGTCACGACCTCAATCGAGGGTGCTTCCAGTTAACGGGATATATCTCCAATCAACTAACTAACTAACTAACTAACTAACTAACTAACTAACTAACTAACTAACTAACTAACCAACTAACTAACTAACTAACTAACTAACTAACTAACTAACTAACTAACTAATGGCAGTCATGAACTGATCACTTCGTGCCATGGTGATTGTCACATCATCTTCATTTATCACGGGCCAAGCGAGTGGTACAGTCAAAATGTTGTTTTACGCAAAGAACTGGATGCAAAAAGAATACTGTGCTATCTATTAATTTGTCTTATCACGTTCGTCAGGAATTCATATTATCAATGGTCATGAGAGTACAATAAGTAATGTTAGCCTACCTGTAATTGTGTTCCTAATGTTGATGTAGCACTGTTGTCGTATGCATCTATGGATTCATCGTTCCTCGGCCATTGCTCTGGAGGTAGCGATCCATCCCAGCTGCTGTGGAGAAGTGAGTCTGAACATCCACATGGATCTGTCAACGGATAATGTTGGAAAAAATTGGGATTCAACAATGTTGTGTTTCTTGCCTGGCTAATCAGAGAGTCTGCTAGACCTTTTGCTAGAAACGATGCAGTGCTAACAGATTCTGTGGGTGGTCGCAAATTAAACTGCAACAATCCTTGAAGGTGGGGCTGCAACATCATTGACGGACAAGGACTGTAATAATAATAATAATAATAATAATAATAATAATAATAATAATAATAATAATAATAATAATATTTTGTAATCACGACCAATCTACATTAAACCCAGCAAATAAATTAAATCCCTATCTAATATCTAAGCCTATACCCATCAAAATGAAACTCAATATTTAGATGTTTTTAAAAAACCTTATATAAGATACCATATCAAACAAGATTTGAAATGGTCTGTCTTTTCTCATAGGGTGGAACATTTTAAAATAAAATGGACATGTTTTATGTTATATTACAAATGGAGAGCTGTTTATATTGATATACAAAGTATTGTAATGATTTGTCCGATACAAACAAGATAAAAGAATCAAGAAAAATTTGCGGAAAGACTTTACTTGTTAAGAATGTTGCATAATGATCCGTGTAGGAAAGAGAAGCAGAATAAAAAGAGGAAGAAGAAAAGAAAAGGAAGAAGAAGAAAATCAATAATAATAATAATAATAATAATAATAATAATAATAATAATAATAATAATAATAATAATAATATTAAATAATAATATTAAACGAAAGTTTGTAAATTTTTACGAGTGAATGACCTTGACCCCAAGGGAGATATTAAAATTTGAGAATCGGAAGAAAACACTAGGAAAAACGCTTTTCAAATATTGCTCCCAAAGGTTTACTATGGGGATATGCGGCACGGAAAAGCAGATTCAAAGTGTTCAAATTTGATACCAAATCAAGTGAAGACCTAGGAGTTAACCAAATTTAAAGCCGATCGGAGCCAAAGATCATTTCTGCAAAAAAAGTTTTCATGTGGCGGACATTTTGAAAAAGTCCTCCATTAGTAACATCCTAACCAAGTATGGTAGCGATCCGATCAAATCTCTAGGTGTAGTCGCACTTCAAGGATCCATCCTGAAATCGCCATTAAATCACTATGGGGCCATATTCCATGCTTTGGTGTCTTGTGGCCAAGAAAATCGTGACTGTTAACATCCTCAAGTATTGTAGTGATCCGATCAACACTCTAGGTGTAGTAGCAGTAAGATCAATACTGAAAATCCACATAAATTTCCTATGGGACTTTTTCTCCACGAAAAAGTGGGTAGCTAGACACCCCTTGGATGAATCCGAAAAAAGCCCAGGCACACGATTCCAGACTGGGTAGCAGAAGTTAACCAAGTTTGGAGTTGATCGGATAAAAACTGTAGAAGATGCGATGCAAGGTTTTTGGCGAGGAATAAGAAAGAAAGAAACGAAGAAAGAAGAAGAAAGATCTTGAATAATAATAATAATAATAATAATAATAATAATAATAATAATAATAATAATAATAATACCTTAATCGAGTTTTCTTTGGTAAATCTATTGGTAAACGTGGTATGTCGAGAGACCATGGTCCGAAGAGATACTCCACATAGGCAGGTGACGGATTCGACAATGACATCGCGATTTCTTTGCCCAGGGACGTGCGGATAATTTGTGAATAGCGCAAGACAAATGAAAAATCTATAAACAAAGTTTGTAAAATCCGTAAAATTAATTTGTACCGCGTTAGGCCAAGATACACTCTTTAAATCGATCCAGATAATAAATCTTGTAACGTACCTCACATTAGTACACAATTTCAACACAATTGCATATTTCGGAGAAATTCCTGTATTTATAGCAAAACAATTCGAACAGGCTCTAATATTCTTTTGTTTCAAGAAAAAAACAAAGCAAATCACAAAATAGTATAGCATGGAATGCTGTATTTGTGTGTCGGTAGATTATAAACACTTTATTTCTTTATTAATTATTTCTATGCCATGACGACAGGTTCGCTTATATTTTAGCGAGTTGATGTCACTTGTTTCCATCGCTAACGAGAGTAGAGCTGTTCTTGGATTACAGAGTTTTATGAATAGAGCTTGATCAATAGATCAAAGGATCAACGTGATTTACTGATTACGCCTATTACTTGATCGGATTATGTAGCGGAATAAATCTGGGATGGATGGGTGAGTGAGTTGTTACATACTTTGTTGGATGGATGGATGGATGGGTGAGTGGATCGATGGATGGATGGATGGATGGGTAGTCGGGTTTGTGGATGGCTGGTTGGATCCTTGGTTGGATGGATGCATGGGTATGGATAGGTGGATGGGCAGGTGCATGGATGGATGGATGGACGGATGTTGGATGGATGGGTGGTTGTGGGTGGTTGTGGGTGGGTGGGTGGATACGCATGTGCTTGCGTGCGTGCGTGTGTGCATGCGTGGATGGATGAATGGGTGGGAAGGTGGGTAGAGGATGGATGGATGGGTGGGTGGGTGGATGAAGGGTATATGGTTGGGTGGGTGGGTGGGTGGGTAGAGGATGGAAGGATGTATGGATGGATGGATAAATGGATGGGTGAGTAGTTGGATGGATGAATGCATGGATTGATGGATAGATGGATGGATTTGTGCGTAGGCGTGTGTACGTTTGTGGGTCGGTGGGTAGATGGCTGGGTAGTGGGCCGGTGGGTGGGTAGATGATGGATCGATGGATGGGTGGTGTGTGCGTGGGTGCGTGCGTGCATGGGTGGATGGCTGCGTAGGTGTGCGTGTGCACGTGGCTATATTTGTGGATTGAATGTATGGGTTGGTGGGTAGAGGATGGATGGATTGATGGATGGATGGATGGATGGATGGATGGATGGATGGATGGATGGATGGGTGGATGGGTGGGTGGGTGAGTGGGTGGGTAGAGGTTGGGTGGATGTGCGGGTTGGTGAATGGGTGGATGGATGGATTGGTGGTTTGATGTGTGAGTTGGTGGGAGCGTACGTGCGTGCGTGGGATGATGGGTGGATGGATGGATGGATGGCGGGTGGGTGGGTGGATGGGTCGGTGGGTAGGTGGTTGGGTGGGTAGAGAATGAATGGATGAATGGGTGGATGGATAGATGGATGGATGGATGGATGGATGGATGGGTGGGTGGGTGGGTGGGTGGGTGGGTGGGTGGATAGAGGATGGATTGATGGGTCGGTGGGTGGGTGAGTAGGTGGGTGGCTGAATGAAGGGTGGGTTTTTGGGTGGGTAGGTAAAGTATGGAAGGGTGGATGGATGGATGGATAAATGGATGGGTGAGTAGGTGGATGGATGAATGCATGGATTGATGGATAGATGGATGGATTGGTGCGTAGGCGTCTGTGCGTGCGTGTGGACGCGCGTGGATATATGGGTGGATTTGATGGATGGGTGGGTGTGTGGATAGAGGATGGATGGGTGGATGGATGTATGGATGGATGCGTGGATGGATGGATGGATGAAATGGTGGGCGTGTAGGTGGGTAGAGGTTGGATGGATGGATAGGTTGGTGGGTGTGGGTGTGTATAGATGAATGGGTGGTTGGATGGATAGATGGATGGATGGATGGATTTATGGATGGATGGATGGACGGATGCGTGGATGGATGGATTGATGAAAGGATGGGTGTGTAGGTAGGTAGAGGTTGGATAGATGGATGGGTTGGTGGGTGTGGGCGTGCATGGATGAATGCGTGGATGGATGGATGAAAGGATGGAAGGAAGGATGAATGAATGAATGAATGAATGAATGAATGGATGGATGGATGGATGGATGGATGGATGGATGGATGGATGGATGGATGGATGGATGGATGGATGGGTGCGTGCGTGGATGGATGGATTGATGAAAGGGTTGGTGTGTAGGTAGGTAGAGGTTGGATGGATGGATGGGTTGGTGGGTGTGGGTGTGGGTGTGGGTGTGTATGGATGAATGGGTGGATGGATGGATTGATGGTTTGATGTGTGTGTGGGTGGGTGGATGCGTGCGCGTGTGTGTGGGTGGGCGGTGGGTTCGTGGATGGGTTGGTGGATCGGTGGGTAGGTGGCTCGGTAGTGGAGGGTGGATGGGTAGAGGATGATGGATGGATGGGTAAATTGATGGGTGGCTGGGTGGGTAGAGGTTGGATGGATGGATGGATGGATGGGTGGGTGGGTGAGTGGGTGGGTAGAGGTTGGGTGGATGGGCGGGTTGGTGAATTGGTGGATGGATGGATTGGTGGTTTGATGTCTGAGTTGGTGGGAGCGTACGTGCATGCGCGGGATGGTGGGTGGATGGATGGATGGGTAGGGAATGAATGGATGAATGGGTGGATGGATAGATGGATGGATGGATGGATGGGTGGGTGGGTGGGTGGGTTGGTGGGTAGAGGATGGATGAATGGGTCGGTGGGTGGGTGAGTAGGTAGGTGGGTGGATGAATGAAGGGTGGGTTGTTGGGTGGGTGGGTGGATAGAGTATGGAAGGGTGGATGGATGGATGGATAAATGGATGGGTGAGTAGGTGGATGGATGAATGCATGGATTGATGGATACATGGATGGATTGGTGCATAGCCGTCTGTGCGTGCGTGTGCACGTGCGTGGATATATGGGTGGATTGGATGGATGGGTGGGTGTGTGGATGGAGGATGGATGGATGGATGCGTGGATGGATGGATGCGTGGATGGGAGGATGGAGGGATGGATGGATGAAATGGTGGACGTGTAGGTGGGTAGAGGTTGGATGGATGGATAGGTTTGTGGGTGTGGGTGTGTATAGATGAATGGGTGGTTGTATGGATAGATGGATAGATGGATGGATGGATGGATGGATGGATGGATGGATGGATGGATGGATGGACGGATGCATGGATGGATTGATGAAAGGATGGGTGTGTAGGTAGGTAGAGGTTGGATGGATGGATGGGTTGGTGGGTGTGGGCGTGCATGGATGAATGGGTGGATGGATGGATGGATGGATGAATGAATGAACGGATGGATGGAAGGATGAAAGGATGGAAGAAAGGATAGATGGATGAATGAATGAATGAATGAATGAATGAATGAATGAATGAATGAATGAATGAATGAATGAATGAATGAATGGATGGATGGATGGATGGATGGATGGGTGCGTGGATGGATGGATTGATGAAAGGGTTGGTGTGTAGGTAGGTAGAGGTTGGATGGATGGATGGGTTGGTGGGTGTGGGTGTGTATGGATAAATGGGTGGATGGATGGATTGATGGTTTGATGTGTGGGTGGGTGGATGCATGCGCGTGTGTGTGGGTGGGTGGTGGGTTCGTGGATGGGTTGGTGGATCGGTGGATAGGTGGCTCGGTAGTGGAGGGTTGATGGGTAGAGGATGATTGATGGATGGGTGGATTGATAGATGGGTGGATGGGTAGAGGTTGGATGGATGGATGGATGGGTCGGTGGATGGATGGTTCACGTGCGTGTGTGTGCGTGCACACATGTGTACATGTGGGGTGTGTGTGGATGGATGGGCAGATGGACGGATGGATGGACGAATGGAGACGGATGTATGGATGCGTGGATGGATGAATGAAAGGGTGGGTGGGTGGATGAATGGATGGATGGATAGATGGGTTGATGGGTTGATGGGTCAGTGGATGGATGGTTCACGTGCGTGTGTGTGCGTGCACACATGTGTACATGAGAGGTGTGTGTGGATGGATGGACAGATGGACGGATGGATGGATTGGTGCGTAGGCACGTGTGTGGGTATATGGGTGGATTGGATGGATGGGTGGGTGTGTGGATAGAGGATGGATGGGTGGATGGATGGATGCGTGGATGGATGGATGGATGAATGGATGAAATGGTGGGCGTGTAGGAGGGTAGAGGTTGGATGGATGGATAGGTTGGTGGGTGTGGGTGTGTATAGATGAATGGGTGGTTGGATGGATGGATGGATGGATGGATGGATGGATGGATGGATGGATGGATGGATGGATGGATGGATGGATGGATGGATGGACGGATGGAAGGAGGGATAGATGGATGAATGAATGAATGAATGAATGAATGAATGGATGGATGGATGGATGGATGGATGGATGGATGGATGGATGGATGGATGGATGGATGGATGGGTGCGTGCGTGGATGGATGGATTGATGAAAGGGTTGGTGTGTAGGTAGGTAGAGGCTGGATGGATGGATGGGTTGGTGGGTGTGGGTGTGTATGGGTGGATGGATGGATTGATGGTTTGATGTGTGTGTGGGTGGGTGGATGCGTGCGCGTGTGTGTGGATGGTGGGTTCGTGGATTGGTTGGTGGATCGGTGGGTAGGTAGCTCGGCAGTGGAGGGTGGATGGGTAGAGGATGATGGATGGATGGGTGGATTGATGGGTGGGTGGGTGGGTGGGTAGGTTGATGGGTCGGTGGATGGATGGTTCACGTGCGTGTGTGTGCGTGGATGGACAGATGAACGGATGGATGGACGAATGGAGACGGATGTATGGATGCGTGGATGGATGAATGGAAGGGTGGGTGGGTCGGTGGGTAGAGGTTGGATGGATGGATGGGTGTGTGGGTGGGTGGGTAGAGGTTGGATGGTAGAAGATTGATAGATGGATGGGTGGATGGATGGGTTGCTGGGTGAACGAGTGGGTGGGTGGATGGGTGGGTGGGTGGATGGGTGGGTGGTTGGGTAGAGTTTGGATGGCTGGATGGATGGATGGGTGGATGGGTGGGTGGGTGGAGGAATGTGTCGATGGATGGATTGATGGTTATGATGTGTCGGTGGGTGTGTGGGTGTGTGGAGGAATGGATGGATGGATGGATGGATGGATGGATGGATGATGGATGATGGATGGATGGATGAAAGGGTGGTTGGGTGAGTAGGGGCTGGATGGATGGGAGGGTGAGTGGGTAGAGGCTGGATGGATGAATCGATGGATGGATGGATGGATGGATTGATGGATGGATGGAAGGGTGGGTGGGTGGGTGGGTGGATGGATGGGTTGATGGGTCAGTGGATGGATGGTTCACATGCGTGTGTGTGCGTGCACACATGTGTACATGCGGGGTGTGTGTGGATGGATGGACAGATGGACGGATGGATGGACGAATGGAGCCGGATGTATGGATGCGTGGATGGATGAATGAGAGGGTGGGTGGGTTGGTGGGTGGGTGGGTAGAGGTTGGATAGATGGATGTTAGGGTGGATGGGTAGGGGTTGGATGGACGGAGGGATGGATTGGAGGGTGGATTAGTGGGTGCGTGGGTAGGTGGATGGGTAGTGGATGAGTGGGTAGAAGATTGATAGATAGGTAGGTGGATGGATGAGTGGATGGATGGGTTGGTTGGTGAATGAGTGGGTGGATGGGTGGGTGGATGGATGGGTGGGTGGATGGGTGGTTGGTTGGGTAGAGGTTGGATGGCTGGGTGGATAGATGGGTGGATGGTGGGTGGGCGGGTGGATGAATGAGTTGATGGATGGATTGATGGTTATGATGTGTGGGTGGGTGGGTGGGTGGATGGATGGATGATAGATGATGGCTGATGGCTGATGGATGGATGGATGCGTGGATGGATGGATGAAAGGATGGTTGGGTGAGTAGAGGTTGGATGGATGGGTGGGTGGGAGGGAGGGGTGGGTGGGTAGGTGGGTGGGCAGAGGTTGGATGAATGGATGAATGGATTGGTGGGTGGGTGGGTGGGTGGGTGGGTCGGTAGATGGGTGTATGGATGCATGGGTTGATGGATGGATTGATGGACTGATGGCGTGATGTGGGGGTGGGTGGGAAACGTACGTGCGTGCGTGTGTTTTCTGTGGGATGCGTGGGTGGGTGGATCGATGGATGATGGGTTGGTGGTTGGATGGCTGGGTGGGTGGGTGGGTCGGTGGCTGGGTAGTGGGTGGGTGACTGGTTAGAGGATGGATGGATTGATGGCCGGGAAGGTGGATGGATGGATTGGTGGATGGATGGGTGGGTGGGTGGTGGGTGGACGGACGGACGGGCGGGCGGGCGGGCGGGCGGGCGGGCGGGCGGGCGGGCGGGCGGGCGGGCGGGTGGGTGGGTGGGTGGGTGGGTGGGTGGGTGGGTGGGTGGGTTGATGGTTCAGGCGCGCGCATGTGTGTGCGCGTGTGTGCGCGCGTGTGTATTACTGGATGGACAGATGGATGGATGGACGGACGGACATGTGGACTGACGGACGCACGCACGCATATTGAGTAGGCGAATGGATGGATGGATGGAGAAGCTTAAATTGTGTATGTAATGTAATGAAACGAACTAAATCTTAACATATGACGATTTCATTAGGCATAAATTAATAACAAAATAATTTACATTTTGAAATTGAATTAGAGGCACGAGTCCCTAATTCAAATTCACAGCTAAGAAAACTATAATAATTTATACGGAATAAAATCATCTATTTCATTTCAGTACGGGGGGTCTACATTACTGTACAAAGTTTAAGCCTCTAAAAGTATAAAATTTTAACAAATTTATTTTCACGCATTTTAGTATGAATATGCTCCCTTAATTGATCGTAAAGAATTACTGAGATTAATTACCTAAGATTATTGATTCCATGAACTCTTGGATATGCACATTTTAGTACAATGAGAGAAGATAGACTCGCCGCCATGCCTTTGTCGGCGACTGAAACACAGGATATAATCTCTCAAATATGTGAACACTTCTCGTGAGTAAATTTAATATGATAAACTTTAGCGATAATTTTTTACATTTATTAGAAATCTTTGTAATTTACCGACAAAAGAATATAATCTACTACAATAACAGCAGTCTTCTGATAATAGTGATCATAGAAACAGTAATATTATACGCTTGTCTGATTACTGTATAAATAGAGGACACTTGAAAAAGAATTCAGTACTTCAAGTATTTACTCCTGTGGTGTACCGTCATATAGACTTTGCAACAGTTATAATTTGGTTCTGTTTTAAATACTTTTGTCGTACTTTACACAATCACCGTTATCCTTTATGGTATTATTGACGTATTCTCTGAAGACTTTATCTAATTATGTCATTTTGGAGTCCATCATCCATGTATGTTGAGAATGCAAGATCCTGGTGCCATATTACACCATGTCAGTTCCCATGGGGCCAAGACACGCTACGGCAGCTACCATGGTGCCACAGTCCATTACCACTGGATTTAAGCAAGAAAACTGGATCAAGGTAAATAATATAAACAATAATTCTGAGATTATGTAAGTCTATTTTGCTATGAAATCTATACCATTATTATTTTATATCTAGCTGATTTTAATTCAGTTCGTTCATTTGTCCATTATTGATCACATTATATCACTGATAATAGGTTATCGCGTGGGTGTACAGGAATTAATTGTAACCTAGCCCCTTCAGAACCTTTGGAAGGAATTTTAATAAATTTGATATGTGAGTTATACATGAGATTGCAGATCGAACGTTTACATTTGTCTCCACGTGTATGAGGATCGAGCGTGCGTGTGTGAGGGGGTGGGGTGGTAGGGGGTGGGGGTGGGTGGTTGTCAAATCATAAAGTTTAACGTGCGGAATTGATTGTACCGCAACTACTGCGAAACTAAATTTGTGGCTCCGTATCCAGTGTGTGGGGGTTGGGATTAAAAGTAAAAGAAATTGATTATAACAACGCCTCCTAAACCATCGGACAGCATTCGAACAAATTTTGTATTTATGTTCGCTATGCTGATGATCACAAAGACGACGAACAACAACTACTACACCACCACTACCACCACCACCACATTTATATTGATGTTGAGGATGTCAATTGTGATAACAATAATTACACGCTGGCGACGATGGTGGAAACAAATATGATATTTCAGAAACCAAGCCTCACTTCTCGTTTCCCTTTCGCTACCTTTCGTACCACGAAACGAGGAGGGTGATATTGTGAAAATTAAGGGATATTCAGGTTGCTTGCGGGTGACATGTGAAATGAGTACATCTCTTTAGGTATGCACGGGCCAGTGCGACCATTCACACCGCTTACGAGCGGTGCGGTGTGAATGATCTTATTGGTTTGGGCAGGTCTATTGGGGTTGCTCTTGTCATGTGTGTCGCCCGCATGCAGTTTGAATGGTAATTTTATGGATGATGGAAAGGGGCTTGGAATTTTATTGTATAAGACAGAACTCGCTTCGTTTTTTATGACAAGAAAAACAAACAAACAAAAGAAACAAGATAAGAGGTAAAAACACCAAGGAAATCAAAGATGATCCTGACAATTGAGAGTGTGATAGAGGATAGTAAATGACGATGAATACATATTGAAATAGGGAAAATACAGCATAAATATTGATGACAATATTAGCAATGATAATGAATGCATGATATATATGTTTCTATAAAGTGTACACCATACATATTTATATATGCCTTATATACTGTCCGCCACACTATTGTAAATTATGTTTACACCATGTTTACACTCATGGGCCGATGGCCTATTGTGGAATAAATTATTATTATTATTATTATTATTATTATTATTATTATTATTATTATTATTATTATTATTATTATTATTATTATTATGATTGAGGAGTGGACGAGGACATTGACATTTGGCTCCACCCTCCGGGTGGTTAAAAGGTCAGAGAGGTGACTATGGGATTTGCTATGTCACGACATCGACAAAGCAATCTAGTAGCGTGTGGTATATGTGCCTCATCTCTACAGCTCCATATGTTGCTTATCTGACCTTACCTTATCTGACCCATTATGACCCATTCTTAGCCTCACGTGTGTGCGTGTGGAGTGTGTGTGTGTAACTCCCCCGTAACTATAGGGCGGGATTCAATCAGATTTTGTATGTGAGTTACCCATATGATTAAGACACACGAGAGGAAATTTCCACTGATTGTAACGCAACTCCTATTTACTCATCGCTGCAGAGTGGAAGTGAACATTCACATTTGACTCCTCTCCCAGAATCCGTGCGCGTACGTGTGGGTGTGTGCGTACGTGAGTGCGCGAACGTGTGCGTGTCAAAACGTCAAATTGATTGTATCGCAACTCCTCAGAAACCATTGGATAGATTTTAACGAAATGTGAACTACTGTGGAGTGCAAGAGCATATTTACATTTACCTCCTCACCATGGGGTGGCCCCTGGGCTGGGGTCGGCTGTCAAAAAGTCAGATTGATTGTAATGTAACTCCTCCGTTTGGCGGAATTCAATCAAATTTGCGTTACCCGTATGCGTGTGGAGTGCACGAGGACATTTACATTTGTCTGCGCCCCATGTGGTAGGGTGGGGGTAAAAAGCGCCGAATTTGGCCATTTGCGACGGCGTACCATACAAATTTATTATTATTATTATTATTATTATTATTATTATTATTACAGGCCCGGGCCAGACAATCAAGCCTCACAACTCAATCTAGAATCGGCTAGTACCGTCGCATCACAGGGAAACCACCTAGCGAACTCTCTCATTAGCTATGCCAAAAACGTTCCACTACCTACTCCATACGGACCCAGAGACTCGCATATATCAAGCTCACCTGTTTTTCTAGTCACACCACCTATCCCAAGTTGTGGTGGATCTCCATTCTCACCACCTGTCCCGAGCTATGGGGGTGGATCTTCAGTATTTTCCTCTTTCTCGAACTGCCGCAATAGTTCTCCCTCTCTAGTACAAAGTGACATGCATGAAGATTCCATGAATTCATGTGCGTCACCAGGAACACATTTACAGGTAAGCTAAGCATGTATATTATCGAAACTGTACTTTCACAACACTCGTGAACGACGATTGGGATAACCGTGTTTGGAAAGAGATTAATGGCTGGCCGACGACAATGACGCTTATTTATTGAAATCTAATGGACCTTTCCATTTTTAGTCACGCCCCGCCCATTACTAGCTACGCTCCACCCACACCTCACCGTGTTGGGATTGATCGATCCCCGAATGCCCTAGCTATAAATTTCCTGAAAACTATACAGGGAAGTTGTTGAAGATTGTGTAACTAATTTGACTGGGTGCTTTTGCTGCCTATTGCCTGTTGCTGCCTATGGCAGCAACAGCGCCCAGTCAAATTAGTTTCAAAATATTAAACAGAATATTTATTAAATAGTAAAAGCAAACAATTTGTACAACAACGTATAGACCGTTTTCAAATATGCGTTCGTGACGTACTTATCAACGTCACTCATGACGTCATTCATTATGATGTCATTGTACACGTCACGCAGTTCATTATGACGTCATATGATGGGTGGGTACTCTGGAAAGGTGAATTCTTTTGTAAGTAAAGATTGTTTAGTACCTTTGTTTGTTCCATGATATGTCGCCACGAAATGCAATTTCGTTTGACTATATATCTTGTAGTCATGACTTCCGCTTAATCTTCCTGGCGCTTCACCTTTATGCCAGTAACCTGCCAATTAGTAGACATGCTAAGTGTTCAAAATAGGGTCTCCTTTGGTATGGAAGTTCCTTAGCGCCATAAAAAATCCAAAGACACAAGTTGCATCTCAAAATCAAAGATAACCGCCGGCAGCCACCTTGGGAAACATTGGCTAGCTGACTCCTAGACAAGGAAAAGTTTGTCGTAAAAACCACAAATAGAAACTAGAAATGCTGCGGAACAGAAACCTCTGTGATCTCTCTAAATCCAGCATGAGATCCATTTATGAGGCTATGAGTTACTGTCATATAGTAGACAGGATAAATCTGTTTTCAGATGTTATCAAAAAGTAAACTTTGTATTATTCCCAGTATTTTGGTATTTTGATATTTTTAAACTAGTCTTTTCTCATTGTCATGTTTTGACAAGGCCAAAAAACAAGAAAGTGAAAAGCATCAATGATATACAAACGTGTGCTGTCTATAGAAACATTTTCGGCATACAGTCAGATTTTCAAGATTAATTTTTGGTAGTTGGATCGTTAATTGCGACATGGCGTTTATTATGAATTAAATGCGTGAAATCTGACACAATTAGGATGTACATTTTTATGTTTCTTGCTTGTCTATAAAGTTACTAACAAACAGAAAATTTTAAATCAAAGCCTAGTTCCAAGGAACTTTATTGATGATTAAGATCCAAAACTACCGATGATTCAGAACTGCTGTATCCACTGTAGATAGCCTGTTGTAGTGTATACTTCCTGCCACATGCAAATGTATGCTGAAACTAGTTGTCATATCTGTGCTTGTATTTGTTTTCAGATGAAACTCGATAACGTGTTGGAAGACGTACTCGATGACATTAATAATGAAATCTCTCTTATGGCATCATCGGCTACCATCCCGACTAGAAAATGTACCAGTCACATCCCATATCTTTACATCACAGCTTCAAATGGAGTGACAATTCCTGCTAAAAGACAGCGGCGCGGGAAAACAGAAGTGAAGAAATACGAGTGCCCATTGTGCGGAGATCATCTTGCCACACGCAGTACTCTCCGTGTACATATACGGCGCCATACGGGACAGAAACCATACATGTGTTCTTTCTGCAGCAAGAGATTTACACAAAGAAGCACTATGCACGCGCATATGCGCATGCACACAAATGAACGCCCTTACGCGTGCACAGCATGCCCTAAAACATTCCGTGATTATTCAACATTCACCAACCACTACCGAATCCATACTGGTCAGCGGCCGTATAAGTGCCACGTCTGCGGTAAAGGATTTGTTCAAAGTGGAAATCTTAAGCGACATCTGGCAACTCACTACTAATCTGGCAAATGATCGGTGATATATGTGCTCATATATAACAACCAAGACGAATTTACAACTTCATACCAATTTATTCTTTTTACATCTATGTTACATGGACATCAAATCTGTAATTTATTGCTTATTTACAACACATTTCTGTTAATTTCTGTTTTTCTTAATTTTTATTAATATTTATAGATATTATATTTTAGAAAACACGAGCAACTCCCATAGTAAAGAACTAATCATCGCTGCATGCTGAGTGAGTTTGCCTCAGACCGACATCGCTTATGTTAAAGAAAGCGTGAGCAAAGCTCAGTAACGTGAATTGATCCTCTCTGCATGATGTAAGAAAGAATAAAGAGAACTTCTTGATCTCTGCAAAACTGTCCCCTCCGAGTAGCCCCCATAGACTAGTCTGTGCAAAGGTGGGGCCTGCAAACAGTTTCTCTGTTCGAACTGCATGAATAGCTAGAGTGAAGAGAAGCATTATCGGGAACACCAAATTGCACTCACTACTAATCTGGCAAATGATCGGTGATATATGTGCTCATATATAACAACCAAGACGAATTTACAACTTCATACCAATTTATTCTATTTACATCTATGTTACATGGACATCAAATCTGTAATTTATTGCTTATTTACAACGCATTGATTTTTCATAATTTTCATTAATATTTATAGATATTATATCTTTGCATTAATATGCGTATAAATTACCCCGACCATAGAAATGATCAACTGACGAGATCCTTTAACCTCACCCACCCTGTGCTCCATTGGAGTAAACCTCCTCCTTGATAGAAGTACACATAGTCGCCTGAGGACGGAAAAAGGTCTGTCTTTTGGCCTGATCACTTAGGCTTTTTCTTAGAACAAGGAGACACTCACAACCGGAACTAGTATGTTGCCTAGAAAATCTGGTGGGCATCAGACTGGCAGCTAGCTGGAACTCGGTCTGGCCTGTAGAATAAAACTTGGCACATTGACCACATATGTACCTCACCGTAGGCCACGAACAGAGTTATTCTAGCATATAATTAAAGTGCTAGAATGACATAAGATAGGATTTTCTCGGAGGTTTTAGGGTAGTGATACTGGAAAATTTGATTTGCTAGGGTCTGCATTAGGCAGGAAGCGTTTCGGCGGATTTTTCTTAGTCATACCAACTAACAGCAACCCGGATTGGTTGGCCTGTAACCCAGAGTCCAGACTCTGAAAGACCCAGCCAGACATCAGCGATTACTTAATAGGCCAAGCTATAAATAAAGAGCCCTTTCTGCTCCCTTCTTAAGTTTAAATGTCCCACCAATAGTGAATGAGCTCGAAGTAATGCGTCAGGCCTGCTTCCAGCCGCCAACCTTAGTCAGAATATTAAGAGTAATCCTTTCCAGATACCACTAATCCGATGGAGGGAGAGAGGGAGGGAGACACCACCACCACCCCGGTGATGCCTACTTACTTATCTTTGCGGCGATCGGATGGGTGGGAGTGGGTGTGGGTGAGGGTGGGTGTGTGGTGGTGACGAAGTGGAAAGTAAGTTTTTCTTACCCCAGAAATATACTAATGCTGCATTTTCGAATAAGTAGGAACTTTGATATACCGTGTGCAAGTCAATTGATGATTATGTATGCTTTTTACATTTTTTACATTTTTTCATTTTCCCGTCATTGTGAAATTACTATATTGCATAATAACATCCGGTTGCAATGACCATGATTTGTCTGGCTTTCATCCATATGAGCCATACGCCACACATATCACCCTCGTGTTAGCATGGTTGATATTTGCTCGGGAGATGCGTGCGTGCGTGCGTGCGTGCGTGCGAGCGTGCGATAAGTACATGGTGTACATTGGTGTTGATTGGAGCCATTCGATTCGGTTTAATTAGAATGCCGAAGTGAATTACAGGCTGTGTGCTTGCCACATATGGCCGAATAAAAAGGAGTAGGACCTATGTCTAGCCAATAGCGTCGTCGTGCTACAGTATTAATGTCAGGCCATATTAACATGTTGATTTTCGGTTTTATCTTATAATTGCAGATGTTGGTCACATTGCTCAGGATACATGACCTGCACTCGTAACTTACTGCGTATTCTGCCTTCAAGGCCACGCATCATTATGAACAATGCAATGAAAATTAATGAGGTGGTCATGCACATATATACATATGTAGGTATACATCATATCCGGACAGAGATAATAATAAAAGCACCGGTTCTCGTAGGCTACTAGGCCTACATGTCCTTTTGCTACATAACAACACACGTGGCACTATTACCAAACGGTTTGTCAGTTTCCATACCAGAAGCAGATTTTTCGGCTTCAGCAGCGAATGCCCTCCGATAAAAGAATCCAGATGTTTGTCGGACTATACCCCCGAATTTGCCTGTTCCAACTGTCTTAGCATTACCAGAATCTTCTCGTACAAATGAACTGGCACGAGAACCTTGCCGAAGAAGTCGATTCCGGAATGATCCTTGCGGATTCTCTGTTTTCCCATCTATCTGATCAGAGGTACCATTATTATTATTACTGTTGTTGTTATTGTTGTTGTTAGTGTTGTTATTATTGGAATTGCCACTTTTATCTGTATGCTTTCTAACTTCTGCCAAAGCCATGGACAAACGTGCATCTAGCATCTTTATTCGCTGCTCTTGACTCTGTCGTTCGCTCATCAAGTTCTGAGTCTGCGAAAAATAAAACAGATGAACAAGAGACAAAATTCATGAAACATCTCATTTTGTAATATGCGGCAATAACCCCTTAATGTCTAAATTTGATAAAGAAACAAAATTATATCATTCCGGTGGTAAAATCTCAAAAATTGTCTTCTCTTAGCATGCAAATGGGCATTCCTCAAGATCACTGCAGAGGCCGGTGTTTGGCGGCTTCGTCGTGAAAGGGTTAAAGTATGCGAGTAGTAATGGATGAAGATGCATATATAAGTTAGATAGTCGCCTACTCATGAGAGAATAGTATGTGTTTAACACCCCCCCCCCCCCACACACACCCAACCCCCAACCCCCAACACCTCCCCCCCCCCACCCGAGCACCCTTCAAACAGTTGCTACAAATAGGTGGCCATGGACGTTAGCTATATATCAAGCAGATAGCACGTGTTTGAAAATCTCTGCCATATATTATGATAAATATACAGTTTAGGGCGCCATGTAGAGGAAACCATCTACATAAATCCTGTTTCGTGGGCAAAGGCATATTCATATCCACATGAAACTAATACCACTGGATCGTTACATGGCTGCTGCAACCGTACTCGTGCACACTACCCTCCATATAAATTAAGCAAACATATGATCTAGCATATAAGATCAACCACGCCATGATGTAGGCCCTACTTCACCCCAGCGACTCAATGATAATGACCAAGTTAATTTAGCGTTAAGTAATAATATACTAGTTTAATGACAAAGCCAGAAGGCGGCATAGATCTATATACCAGTCGGTTACCTGTTCTTCAAGTTGAACAATAGCTAGATCTTTAGCCGTAATGACAGCGGAAGCACTGGCCAACTGTGTGCGATATTTCTGTACTGTTGTCTCTAATTCTCTCTGTCTGTCCTCCATGTCTCGCCATCCATTCTCCCTACAACCATTCAAACATAGCTTGTGCTCTTATGACATATTCTGAGTAAAATGATGAATGGAACTATAGGTGTTATTAACTGGGGTGCAAGTATGGCTTTTCGGAACCGGTCTGCTGTCAAAGGATGTCATAGTCCAAAATGATCCCTGTAGCATGGGAAATGTCATCCTACTAGACACCCTTGCTGATCTGGATGTTAAAGTTCACGTCACGATGACCTTGAAATGTTGGCCAAGGTCACGATTGCAAATCACTGTATTTCGATTCTACATTCCTTTAGAAATGTGCCGTGTTAGATATATTATGCCTACTGAATAATATGTTCTATGGTGACCAAGACTTAATAGGTCAATACTCAGATTAACCCTTTTAAGACCGTAAACCAGATTCCTCGTATTACTTGCAAAAATGAACTGCTATGTTAAATATTTTGAAACACGTGTGTGTTTGACATTTCTGCCAAAGCAAAATCATTAACATCTTCCCGTCAAATTAGTTAAACTATTCAATGCTGTTCCTGTATGGTTGAACTGAAATTAAATTCCGGAATTTCAGGAATGAAAGCGTTAAATACATTAACTATCCCGACTTTCCAATGACTGTACTAAGAACTAATTGTATTCAACATAAATTTCATACTTTCACACAATATATTTAGTTTTTTGCCAATTATCTACACAAACTAAAACGTATTTTCAACTGTTTAAATCCTTCCATTTGTTAATGGTACAACACAGTCCTTGTGCAAACTATCAAGGAAAGCTAAAACAGAAATGATACCATCACTAATCGGACTAATCTGAAAATGTATTAATTATCTTGGCATTGCTAAGTTTCACACGATGTATCCAGGAATGTCATATATTTTATATTGACCACTATAAACACCACCAATTAACATAAAAGCATGAATCACGTGACACATTGACTTTCTCAGACTATGCGCACAAACTAAAACAAAGGTTTATCAACTGTCCCAGTGCTAATATTTGGCATGGTTTCAAAACTCAGACCCTATGTAAAACCTCGAAGTGAAAGTTGAAACTAAGAAAATTTGTATTCAGCATTGCAGGGAATGCCAGGTTTTATTTATTTAATCTGGTTTACGATGAATGTATTTGTTATCTAACTTGGTTTATATTACATGACTCATATACCATATATGATAAAATTTAAATAAAATAATCAGCTAATTAAATTAAAATAAATTAAAATAACCAATATCCAAATTAGTTAATTAAAAGTGCATATTCACACCAAATGCTTGAAAATAAAAATCGCTAAATTTGCGTACTTTTAGAAGCTTAAATTGTGTATCTAAATGTAATGAAACAAAATAAATCTTAGCATAAGATGATTTCATATCATAGTTAATATAATCTTTATAGTTGTCAAGTTGAATTACGGACTCGTGTCTCTAATTCAATATCACAACTTTAAAAATTATATTAATTAATATGTAATGAAATCATCGTATGTTAAGATTTATTTGGTATCCTTATATCTAGGCACATAATTTAAACCTCTAAAAGTATTTTACAATTTTATTTTCAAGAATTTTGGTGTGCATATTCATTATTTGTGATCTAATTACTATGTTCAGAGTTCCATAATACTATAGAACTGTGCTATATCCTATTGAATATTTAAACTCTAGTTTGAAGCAACAGCTGTCAGTCAAATTAGTTTCAACATCCTCAAGACATTTATGAATGGTTATTTTGAAATTGAGACAATGATATATTTCAGTGATAAATGCACATACCACATGGTAATACATCGTTTGAGATGTATCCTTGCATATGTATAAGTGGAACTGTTGCTAATGTTTTGCTTGAGATAGATTTAATGGTGGTGTAGATTTGATAATTAGATGCATATTAAATTTAGAGAAGTTACTCAGGAATCGTACACACAAATCTTTATCCAATTATCAATGTGTCGTATTCACTTTCATTATCATCATCGGAAACAATAAGTTCTACCATGTTCATACATCCATCACCATAACAATTACCACGTGCCTAAACACACTTGAGGCCATTTTTACAATATGAGCTTCACATGGATTTTTTAAAGATGATTTGTACATACACTGAACAACTTTTAGGATGCCTTGTGGGTCACGTTCTAAGTCAGTCGCTACAGGTGTTAATTTCTGATTTTTAAGCTTCCATCCCCATTCTGTAGGATCAAGTATATTGCTTAGCATTAGACTTTTCCATTGTTCAATTTGGATGGTTACTCTTAGACAATGGTAGGCAGCTGCTCGCTCTGTTGCCATCCGCATATATAAACGTACCTCAGCCCATTTAATGTATCAGTCGACTTCCCTTCATACTGCATTACCAATAGCTTCAGCCCAGCCTCGCTAACCTTCTCTTGTGTAGTGTCATATGTACTGAACTCATCACTCAGTTTCCGGATCACTTCTGAATATTTAACCATCTTTAGAATAGCAGTTTTACCTTGACCGAACAAAGTTGAAGATGTGTTGCAGCCACCCCATGTATGAATGAATAGCAGCCGATGAGCGATCTCATCGCCTAGATGTGCACATAATTCCCGGATACAGCAGAGCTTTTGGCCTTTCCTTTGCCGTGTCTTTCCCTCTGATCTCAGAAATATATCTGATAGATCAGGTCTAAAATGCTACAAGAGGAGCACAAGAATGTCAGTGTGACCGTGTCATCAGCTACTACTGACACGGACTGGTTATTTACAGATTCAAGTTCTATGGGCGATGATACTATCAATGTGTCCGCCTCATCTACTGCTTGGTGTACATTATGATTTTCAGCTGCAAGGTAACGTGCGAGTAAGGATATGAATTGATTCTTATGTTCTTCATTTGCTAGAAAGACTTTCTAACTTGCATGTATCACAGCAGACTCATTGATCTTCACGTATGCAACTGACTTTCCTGATCTCCGTTGATGCTCATGGTTTTTAGTTGATGGTCCATCACAATAGCCATCAAAGACTAAAACACATTGTTTGTCTCAAGATAAACTACATGCTGATGTTTTTTTGCAGACTAACTAGTGTCTTTACTTGATCAGCTTACTTTAGCAAAACGTCAGAGACTTTTATTTTATCAAACCTCTTTTGTATTTTCGCTTCAACCTCTTCAGCTTGATTGCAGTTGACTCCATCATGATCACCGGAAGCTAGGCCAGAAGCCAGGCACCACAACCTTTCTTTATCTATGTCAAATGGTTCAAAGGTATCAAACCAGTCAGCAACACTGAGAAGGTTTTGGAAGTCATGGTTGACGCTTGATTTTCCCAGCTCAAATTGTTGCGTGCGTGTTAAGTGTTGAAACTTAGACAGAGAAGTCATAGCATCATGGACACTGGCACACATGTGCATGCTGTTGACCCAGGTGACACAAACTGACTCTGTAATTCCTCGTCCTCGTGTCAAACGTCCTCGACTTGTTGTGCCCCGCATCATTACTTGCTCAATAACAAGATCTGTCTGATTCCAGAGTCCAGCCAAGTATCTGTCAGATTTGCGTATTGTGTGATATCTACGAATCATGAACTTATCATTTAACCATGGGTGGTCAGTAATTGCACCAGTGCTGATATTGATTAGGTGTGCTATGGGGCCTTTGAATGACTGGTTTCACAACTACTACGGCACGTTTAATGTACGTCTTTTCTCTGTTGTTGGTGGTTTTACTACTTCCATGGTGTATGTGTGTCAGATCTTACATGGAGCATATTCTTTACACGACCCTACTTATATATCTACTTTCCTCGTGCCGCCACATTGAGTGGTATGCCATCCAAGCCACTTTCTCCCTTAGCATCTGCATGGCACGTCTGCCTTAACAGCATGTCTGGTGGTATCCCGTTGTGGTTTCTCTCTGCCCATCTCCTTGCGAAATCCCCATCCATCATTAGTTAATTACATTATGAACTCAATAGCCAATTGTTGCTAGCTATTTCATTTCACGTAAGTAGAAACTGGTGGTCGAACTGCCGCTGTGAGATATGGTAACATCTTGCCAGCTCCTTTCCAATTTTCCTCCAGCTCATAGAATAGGACTGTAAATTATCGGTCATCGGACCCATTAAATATAAGATGGTGGTTGGGTTATCCTTAATTGACACTGTCGTCAAAGGAATGCATGGATGACTCCGCTCATCCATGTTAACTTGTATCTCACCTAGCGTACCTAAATGCCAATTTGACAATATATTCTTTGCTACAAACTATCTTAGAACATGCTCATGTCGCCATCACACACAAATCTGCCATTTTCTTGCAACCACTCTTCGAACTCCTCTAATTGCAATGAGCTGCATAGTAAATGTCCACAAGATCAAGTTTTGCCACAAATAACACACATCGTTTAGCATGCAAGGCGTTTGCTGTGCCAGCTTGTCAGATATGCATTGTCGTTATAAGTTTAACATAGGGCAATGCGTTTAGCTTAGATTGAAATAAAAAATTTAATTATTGTAAAGGAAATAGACGCAATGCTATTGGATAGTGGATACTACACTAATACATGCTGAAGATTTGGGTTTTGATGTGTGTTACTACCATAGACAAATCCATATATTATCTTTGATACTTGTCTATGTTCTTGTTTTAAATTGCCATGAACCGATCAAGGGATTTCACAGGCTGTTGCAAAAGACAAGACAGTATCAAAACTACAAAGCAAAGACCGATTAAGACAAATTCTTTACAATTATGACCTTGACCTACATTTCAAGGACAAAGTGACCTTTAACATTCAGATCCGCAAGGATGTCTAGTGAGATGGTATTCGCCATAGTTCAAGGATCATTTTGGTATAGGTTATCCTTAGCAGACCGGACCCAAAATTCCCCACGTATATCAAGAATTTGCGAGTGGAGACAGATTCAGGGGCTGTGAAAGGGATAATCTGCACTCTCTATGTATTTGATCCCTTCCGGTTGATGTAAGCTATCAGCTGACATGTACGTTCCTAATTAGATTATGAACTATTTAAGGAAAGGTTGGTCATGTTGATCTACTCTTGATACATTACACACCTTTAGTATATGATGCACCCGTATGCCAAATTGCTGACTGCGAAAAATCCTTGCAATTATGCATCAGATGAAAACTAAAGGGGCAAACGGATTGGCAAAGTGATTACTATATACGCCCGCTTTTGCGTTGGTATACATGAATAAATCACACCTTGTGGTTGAAAAGACAACATTTGGTATTTACTTTTAGTAATAATTACAAAAAGGTGTAGCTGATTGCACAATTTCCAAAACTTCTATACCAGATAGATCGATAAATAGATATATTTATTTATTTCCACAATATACGGTCGGCTCTCGACTGTGCAAATTAACTACAATATGCTGTGATGTATAAAATATGATGTACATAATTCTTGATATTTGGTCGCTGTTCGGTCCCCCTAACACAACTTCCACAACAATTACTGTGCTATGACAAAAATGTGGTTGCAATGCCAGCATTAAGCTCGAGGTTACGAAGTTGCAGCAGAATGGACTCTGAAGTGTGACTTCAAATGTAGTTCTACTTATATAGACGAAAGAGAAATACAGAAGGCCTATCAATATACTTACCAATGTCACTGACCTTTGACCTCTGAACTGTGAGTGTGACGTGTCATTCCCTCTCATTGCAATGAAGCATGTGCCAAAGGTTGGGTTCAGTACAATTAACCAGGTATGGAATATAAACCGCTAAGTTGATCTTGGGACAAACTGATAGTCTTAAAAATAGAACAATGTTTTATCAAGTTCACAGTGACCTTTGACCTTTTGACCCCAGCATCATTATATCATCCCCTCTCATGATAAGGAAACGTGTGTCAAGTTTGTGTTCAGTATGATAAACCAGACGTGAGATATAAACAGCTAAGTTGAGCTAAGCGCAAAATGTTAATGTTGAAAAACAATGTGTTTATCAGGGTCATTGTGGGGTTGATATTTTGACTCCGACGTCTGTGTTTTTCAAGTTTGAGTGCCATATGATTAACCCACCCTGATATGTGAGCCAATAGGTTGAACCTAATGTAAAATTTTATTGTAACCGTAAACAGATCTAAGTTTTGTCATAATCAGATTGACCTTGGCCTTTGAATATTTTATGACCCAGTGATTGTGTCATGCCGACTCGTTGTTAGGACGCACTTGTCAAATGTGGGCCTTAACCAAGCATGAGATATTTATAACCCACGGCTAAGATGAGCCATAGGCAAAATGATACTGCAAAAAACAAGTGTCCCTAATAAGGTCAACATTTCTTTGATCTTTGACCGTTTGACCTTCATGTTATTGTCTCATGCGGCCATGCCCTCTTACTATAAGGAAACACGTGTTCAGATTTGGCTCCAATATGATTAACCAACCAGGAGATATGAACAGCTAACTTAAGCTAATCGCAAAATCTCATTGAGAAAAGTGTTTTATAAGGGTCAGTGATCTATGGACATTTGACATCGTTACCCCCATGGTCATTGTGACACGTTCTCTCACTTTATGGAGGCATGTCCCCATGCTTTGGGTACATTCAAGGAGCGTATCACCTACTAACGTGAATTGTTCATCTTACAATTTAACAAGGTATTTAGTCGCGCCGCCGAAGGCCGGTGTGAGTATTGCGGTTGGTGCCGTCTATCTGTTTGTCCGTCTGTGTGTGACTTTTTGCCTGTTTACCCGAGGCATATCTCTGGAATCCTATGAGGTAGAATCACCAAATTTGTCACATAAATTCATATTATGTGGGCTAGAAAAGATTTTAGGCTGGTCCAAAGGTAAAACATTAAGGTCACGGCATTAAGTGCATCCCGAAATACACATTTTTAGCCATAAGTCGGGAACGCAAGTAGATAGAATCCCCAAATTTGGTACATCCCTTTGTAGTATAGGTGGTTAGAAGTGCTATGAATTAGAGGACAAAGCATCAACTATCTAGGTCAAGCAGTGCATATCGGAATACACATTTTGGCCATAACTCTGGAAAGCAAGGTCACAGGGTATCATCCCCTATATGCAAATACAAAACATATAGCCTACATACAAATACATTGTAAAGACAGAGCCTAAATACGCGAGTCAGCATCCCCCCTCGAGTGCATGAACTCTAGTGTCGCCTATCTAAAGCTTATAAAACGATACCACATGCAGATGATTGCAAAGAACTACAACACGACTTTAACTCACTGCAGCATTGGTCAGAAACGTGGCAGGTCCGATTTAATCCTTAAAAATGTTCTGTAATGCACGTAGGCCATACTCACTTTAATACTTCCTATCAAATGATAGATGATGGGTAAAACCCTAAAATTACACGACGAAAATATAATGAATGACGTAGGCGCATCAATAGATACAAAATTAACATTTTAGAGCCATATAGCGAAAATAACTTCAAAGGCTAATAAAATGACAGGCATAATATGGCGTACATTCCAATATAGAGATGAGGACATGTTCATGAAACTTTATCCAACATTAATCCGCTTCCACCTGGAGTATGCTGCCCATGTATGGTCACCAAACACATGGAAACAAGCAGAAAAACTTGAAAAAATTCAGAGGCGAGCTACGAAAATAGTGCCCAACTTAAATTATCTAAATTACCAGACTAGTTTAGAATATTTGGAACTACCAAGTCTAGTATACAGAAGAATAAGAGGGGATCTGATAAATGTCTATAAGTACATGCATAACCTGTGTACTGTGGACTGTAAGAAACTTCTAATTATCCATCCAAGAGAACTAGAGGTCATAAATTTACATTACTAAAACCAAGAGCAAATACATCATTCAGACTAAGCTTTTTCTCTAACCGTGTCATAGACTGGTGGAACTCCCTGACACCTGAATTTGTTGAAGCTCCATCTCTAAATAGTTTTAAAAGCAGACTCGATAAACTATTTATTCAACACCCAGTATACTATAATTATCGAGCTTTAGACAAACCATGTGCTCCAAAAATTACTATCATATAATGTAGCTCATCACCAAATTTATTGAATTAGGTGATAATAGGATACAATGTCCTACAACGCTGTACATGTTATGATTTTGATTTATTTCTTAGCAAAAAGCAGTTTTTGTCTCGTCTGTGAAACAGAAAGCGGGACATTGATAGCACGTTTTCCGTCACGCCGATGTCATAACAGCGACGGCCTCAGCATTACGTTTATGTGTTTAGAAAATTATCTTTTTGAAAGGCCAATGCTGGACTTCCAACTTCTCATGATTTTTTGTCCGGAAAATAACTTTGGACGAGCCCGACAGTGTGCTATCTGCCCTTTTCGGATACAGTACACGAACGCGCGATCTGTCTCTCCCAGCATTTGCATATGTGAGCATGCAGAACCACATATAAATCATCAATTTAAACTATAACTTGTCTATTCCAAATTGCAAAGGCATAGAGGTAATTCAACGGATTTATTTATAAACATTAAATATGTTTCTTATCATCACAGTGTATCAGAATATTGAATAGCTAAATAATATTGCTACTCAGACTAATTGGATCGACCCAAACCACACTATATAAGACGAAAATGTTTAACATCTAATGAATATTGCTAATTCAACAAATCGATATAGCACGCAATTTTATTGATATAACTACCAATAGATATTGCTAAAACTAATTTGATGTGAAAATGCAGATGGTTTAACAAGAATCCAGATTTCTGGACATCTTGTCAAATATCCGGAAATCCGGAGGCTTGTTAAAACATTTGCATTTTCTGGATAAACCCGGAGAGATGGTCCTGCCCATCACATTCTAACCTTGGTATTTCACCTCTGCTTTTCCAATGATAATTTTCTGCCATTTAGAAAATCATTTACATTTATATTCAGGGGCGGACCGGCCCATCTGGTATTCTGGCAAATGCCAGAAGGGCTGCTGCTTGGCTTGCTGCCTGGGCCGTCTGTCAAATATGTGGTTTGCATACTTTAGTCAACCACTAATCCTGTATGGAAGACACCAGTCCAAAGCTGGGATATCTGTCACACAAGATGCCTGTGAAAGAAGTTTCTTTACTTTAAAGAAAATAGATTGTGTAGTACGTTCCGAGTGCAAGCAAAATTATAAGCATTAAGCATGTATGCTTATGGCCACCAAAACAAGTATATGATCTGAACTTGATAATGAAAAATTATTGATAAAGCCGCAAGGCAAACTGTTTTGTTGAGAAAGAATTTGGAAGCCTAATGTAAGACAAGGCCCCGATTAACCATATGAGACAATTCTGCTTTAGAGAGTCAGATGTAGCTCTGGCACAGCACTACCCCATCCTCGGATTCCGAATCATACCTGCGGGATGAGCCGACCTGACGATGCTGGTTAGCTGGCCTCAGGGAATCAGAATGGAGACTTTGGGCAACTGGTGGATACAAAGACCGACCTTATGTGGCGATGCATAATGAGGGGTTGATTTAATATCTACATATTTAGTGTATAGGTGTTAGCCCAGTGAGTCGATGGATGGCTTTTAAAATAGTAAGGAAGGGATGAGCCGAGTTTTAGGTCTCTCTCTCTCTCTCTCTCTCTCTCTCTCTCTCTCTCTCTCTCTATGTATATATATATATATATATATATATATATATATATATATATATATATATATATATATATATATATATATATATATATATATATATATATATATATATATATATATATATATATATATATATATATATATATATATATATATATATATATATATACACCTGTGCAAAAGTTAAGCACCAGCAAAAACAATAGAACGTAGAAACATGATGGTACAACTAAGCTGCCATACTTTTTGTCCCCGCGTTAGCTGACATAATTCCAAGTACAAAATGCACATGCATGCATGACTTCACGCCGCTTGATGTCCGTGCGTGGCGGGAAACAGCACACGTGTTCAGTTATGTAAAAGTCCAGTTTGAGGTGTAGAACATTACATACAGATTTAGGCGACAAGATTAGGAATTTTGTGTTCATGACCGTGGTTTATTTGTACAGAGAGAATTAGCTCTTGATTGTGAACCGCTATGGCAAGACGAAGGTTAAGTGATCGTGTGAAATGGCAAATCATAGGCATGCATACCACTGGTATGTCATGCAGAGAGATTGGCAGACAGCTGAACATTAACCATACTGTAATCAGTCGTTTGATTGCAAAACATGGGCAAACTAACGAGGTGAAGGACAGGCCTAGATCTGGAAGACCGAAGAAAACTACTGCCCGTGATGATCGAGCCCTAGTACGCCTTGTTAGGAGATCTCCATTCACCAACAGCAGAGTGCTCAGCCAGCAATGGGAAACACGCAATAGAGTGTCAATGTCTACCGTCAAAAGGAGACTGTATGCTGCTGGCATGAAAGCTAGGAGACCTGTCAGACGTCCTCTCCTCACTGCACACCACAAAGAGGAGCGTCTGAGGTGGTGCAACGAAAGAAGACACTGGAACATGAGATCCTGGAGACGGGTACACTGGTCCGATGAAAGTCGGTTCCTGCTTCATGCCACAGATGGTCGAACTCGTGTATGGAGGTCCAGACGCACGGCGTACAACCAACGTGACATCATGGAAGAAGTTCCATTTGGTGGAGGTTCCGTTATGATATGGGGGTGCATCTCATTTGATTGTAAGCTGGATCTGTTGACTGTACCTGGAACACTAAATGGACAAAGATATCAAGATTCCATACTGGATAGAGTTGTGGTCCCTCCTTTTGTAAATCATGCACCTGGAACCCACCCTATATTCATGGATGACAACGCCCGACCACATCGTGCTAGAGCTGTGCATGAATACCTCCGCCAGAATGCCATCGAAACCCTACCATGGCCAGCAAGGAGCCCTGACATGAACCCTATTGAGCATATCTGGGACATTCTGGGAAGCATGGTGAGAAGGAGGGATCCTCCTGTGCAGAACCTACAGGAATTAACAGACGCACTCCATCTTGAATGGCAACGAATACCACAATGGCGTATCAGTCGGTTGGTGACCAGCATGAGACGTCGTGTCCAGGCCGTCATCCAGGCACAAGGTGGATATACCAGGTATTAATAATGACAGTCTCAAACTCGTGCACAGATGTTAAACTTCGTTTTCAGACACCATTAATGATAATGTAGCCACGTGTGTCAACTGTAGGGCAATAGTTGTCAGTTGTGTCAACGTAACCATATTCAGGCCTCGTTTTCAAGTTCAAACAAAAACATACAGTGTTTCCCCACCATCATAATCAGCATTCCTCTAGTTGCATTAAGATGGATGGGTACATAAATGTTTATGCTATTGCTTTCTTCATAGCACATGAATATACCCTCGCATGTGCGTAAAAATAGGGTGGTGCTTAACTTTTGCACAGGTGTATATATATATATATATATATATATATATATATATATATATATATATATATATATATATATATATATATATATATATATATATATATATATATATAATTACTGTATTCTGCGGCTGTAGTAGTAGAAACATCCTACAGACGCAATCAGTCTTTCTTCGCTTTTTCCCACTGTGTCTTGTCCTCATCCGAAATACTTAGCTTCCTCAGGTCTATTCTTGACTTGAGTGTACCGAGTCCTGCTTTCTTGAGGTCACCTCATAGCACACTTAGCAAATTTATGCAATGATGTCCTCTTCTGGCTTTGTATTTGCTGGCTTCGAGGAGGGCGAATTCCAAGGCTCTCTGTGCTGGTGTCTCTTCTGGTATCCTTAGCACATGGCCAAACATGGACCATCTTTGCTGAGTGAATTTTACAGACAGCGGCGATGTATTACACATCTTGCATAGTGCATCATTGGAAATTATGCTGTCTGCCCATCGGCGTCCAGTGATGGTGCGTAGGTGTTTGCGGTGGCAGGCATCGAGTTTGTCTAGAGCTGCCTTTGGAGCTTCCCAGCTGTTACAGTTATACAGTGTCAAGGATACGCAGGCTGCATTGTATAAACGTAGCCTCATTATTTGATCTACGAATCCACAGCTTCCTGAAGGACTGGAAAGCTATGTTCCCCATGACACAGCGTGCAGAAATGTCAGCAGCACTGCAAAGCAGTGAGTTCAGGATTTTACTTTCCCTCCATGGTTCGCCGCCTCGAAGTGGGTCACCATTTTCTATAGTTTCTTGTCGATAGGTATATGTGGGTGAACTCTGTTTTGGATTCATTCATAAAGAGATTCTTAATTTTTAGTTTGCTTGCAGCTATTGGGAGAAGTTCGTCAAGGGGTTTCTTTTCCTCGTCTATGAAGTCCACATTGTCGGCATATTCCATCTCTAGCAGCATGTCCAGTGTTGACACTGGGGGTGGGGGGGGGTTGGTCTTGTGAAACTTTCCCACACAGATTTCAATACGGCAGCAAAGTAACAGGTGAAAAGTACCGGAGATAGACCATCTCCCTGTGGGGAGCCGATTGATGTCTCAAACTCTACAGACTTCACTGACTTGACTCACACTCTCAGCTTGGTGTCTGCAAGCAGTAGTCTCACTAGTCGTAGGTCATCTTCATTGCAACTGGCCTGGCGTAGTACATCTAGGATCTTTGAGCGTTTAATTGTGTCGAAGGCTCGTGACATGTTAATGCACATTTTGTCTGTGCAGCTGCATCCACTTTTGAAGCCACTTTGACATGATCCGGTGAAGTAATCGATCTTGTCTCCGATGCAGCATAAAATAACATTGGATAGGATTTTCTGTATGCTGTTGAGGAGCACAATGGGCCGCAGTTTGGCTGGGGGCCCAGGTGGCTTCTTGGGCTTGGGTAGTGCGATAAGGGTGCTTTGGCCTACAACGTCGATGGGAAGGTGGTGCATAAAAGCTGAATTGATTGGGTGCGTGATCGGTTTTGAGATAATGTCACTTGCATATTTGAATAGTTCATTGCTCATGCCATCAGGTCCAGATGCACGTCCATTTTTCAGGGCTTTAAGTGCCTTCTCAATTTTTGCTGTTTTAATTAGTGTTAGTAATGGCCTGGGGTCTCCTGAGAACGCGTGCAAGGGCTCATCATCATTGTCAGTGAACTGTTCCTTGAACCATTCTCGGATCGTCTCTGCTTTTCCCTGGTCAGTCCCGAGAAAATGTCCTTCAGAGTTGTGTACAGTGTGTGGTGGTATGCAGTCAGTAACTGTCAGGGCTCAGGCTGCCAGAAACATTTTGTGACAGTCATTCGTGGCAGTGATTTCATCTGCTAGGGAGTCTGCCTGTTGAATAGCAAGATCTTTTAAGCGTTCGCTAATGTGACGCAGAATAATATTGTGCTCCTGGCGTAGTTTGGTGCGGTCTTCACTTTGGCCACTTTGATAGATGCGCAGCCGTAATGCTTTCTGCTCTGCTGACAGTTTTACTACTAGAGGGTCATCAGTATACCTAGTTTGGCTATCTTTAAGAACACCTATGGTGCTGGTAGCGGATGACTCCATAGATTTCAGTATTTTGGTTAGGGATTTGTTTGGATCGGAGCTGGTTATCTGCTCCCTGAGGGCTTTTTTGTATGTCGTTTGCGTGCCAGTGTCCCTCATGAGCTTGGGTAGTTGTAGGTGACTCTACCCTCTTGCCTCATATGGTGTTTATATATTAGGTAGAGATCGTCCAGCTGAAGGCGTGTAATGACTAGCTTATGATCAGAATTGAGGTCAGTTCCTCCATACGAACGAGCATTCCAGAGTAAGGGTTTTACTTCTGTCTTGCATAGTATGAAGTCTATTTGGTTGAAGACGGCTGTTGT
Source organism: Chaetoderma sp. LZ-2023a (assembly GCA_034401795.1). Classification (NCBI taxonomy): domain Eukaryota; kingdom Metazoa; phylum Mollusca; class Caudofoveata; order Chaetodermatida; family Chaetodermatidae; genus Chaetoderma; species Chaetoderma sp. LZ-2023a. The sequence continues at coordinate 63,090,125 of CM067373.1, forward strand.
AGCCTTAGAACCTTTTGGGGCTTTGCGATCAGTAATGTGTCCAGTCCATTTTGTCCGGTGACAGCATGGGTGTTTGAAAGCCGTATTTGTGACAAATAGGCCATTGGAACTAAGGAATGCCACCAGTGCATCTCCATTTCTGTTGCGTGTGCCCTCTCTATAGGATAACATGCATAAGTCAAGTCTTGAACTTTTGTCCGCAATTCCGAGTTTACCCAGCTTGGAGTTGAACTCTCCACACACGAACAGTTGCCATCTAGCTGGGATTTTAATGGTGAGCTCAGTTCAGCATAGAAGGAATCGAATATTGCTGGATTCTATTTGGCTCTTTCGGTAGTTGGGCCATATGCGTTGATAATTCGACACTTAGTGGTGGTGTGTTTTTGCGTAGGTTTAGCCAGGTCGATGAATGCAACGTGATCACTGACGTATCCAAAACTAATGACATGATCCAAGACCCTTGGTATGATTACGAAGCCTAAGTCCCGGTATGTAGCCTGTTTTTGCTCCACGAGCACTAGTTTATGGCCTGTCTAGTTGCTGCTCTGAGTTGTTTAGCTACTTTAGTCTCTTGAATGCATGTAATGTCGATGTTATAGTGTTCACAGTCTGCAACTAAGGTTTGCCTCTTTGATGTTGCCCTCAGACCACGTACATTCCACGTAGCTATGGTAAGCTCCTGGGAAGATTGCGTCATCCGAGGATGTCGAGCACAGTTTCTTGTTTAAAGAAGGGTAGACATAATCAGAGTTGCCGCTGTATGCAGATGTCAACCCGCAATCCTTGATGACTTAGTTTCCCAACAAAGTTGGTACTTACGGAGGAGACTGTATATTATATTTATTTATTTATTTGTTTGTTTATACATACACACACACGGCCTTTTAATATAAATTATATAGGTACCTCACATCGGCCAATAATTTGGTTTTGCAAGAGGCAAGCGCCTCGCTCGGTCCTCCGTCACATGAAAATGCCTACCACACCAAAACAGAGGAGGAGAGTCAGTAATACCGGTCTAATATATATAATGTTTTGTATTTGTGCATAAGTGATACACACTGGTTTATCTTGAAAAGGTGAACAGATTTCAATAGAAATTGGTGCAGCTGAATCCCTAACCGTAAAGAACGTTAGCCTGTGACACATTATTTTAGCGATCCTCGAGGAGCTAGACTAACAGTTAGTTTTCAAGTCCAAATACAGAAGGTTTGCACCTCAAACGGCTTATGCCTACTTAACTTTGACAAAGCTCGCCTTCTTGGTGCATTTCCCTGAGCCCTCGTATCGGGTCTGACTCATTAAATACCTGCCTCAGACCGACTGCATGTACATGTTGCCAGGGCAACGAGTATAGAAGCCGAAAGGTGACTTCCTACTACATGTCTGCACAACCACAAATAACAAGATAAATACAGGACAGCACAAACGCTTTAAATAAGCACTGTATCTAGTTACGACGAGGCCAAAGAAGCCGATGGCAGACTATGGTGACCGTCCTTGAAGGTGTAGAGTGCCCACAAGACCGGTCCAGTTACAGTATAGTTAGTCTGCTAAGAGCATCTTTTGCTACCGTCAATGTGTCAAATATTAGCCGTATGAAACTCAGTCCCTAGGAGCTAACATTTAACTGCATTATGGTTATGTAAAATGCCCACGGTTCACTGCTAGGCTGCTACTATTATTGGGCAGTGAATTCCTACTTTGGCTTAAAGAGCTATCCTAATGATACCACTGAAGTTTCTGGGGAGGGTGAGTGAAACGTCTCCATTTAGATTCTAGCCGTCGAGGAACCTCTGCGATTCCAAGGGTTGGCTCTAACCTATCTGAACAGGGGAGCTAATATATCAATGCAATGCCAGGTTGACCGGAGTTTGGTGCAGAAAGAAACAGTTGCTGTAATAATTAAATGGACTTTATGGACTCGTGGCCTGTATAGACTCTTTTAGTGGTGTTCCACTGATACTGATGTAGCACCGAAAAGCGAGCTTTACAATAAACTGACGCTGGAGCAACCGTCTCTGTTTGCTACAATGTCCTAACCGAAATATCTGAGCTAATAATTGGTTTAGGGTTTATGCTCCGTATCTCATGTCTATTGGCGCAGTCACGAGAAATGGTCCTTAGTGAAAAAGTGTTGCCGTTTTTGAACAAGCTGGGTGATTGGCTACAGAATGTCTGTAATATTATTGAAGCGAGTGTATATATTTTTAAACTATAATTTAACAGAACAAGAAAGAACAGTCTAAGAACAGCACTCGCCCTAGTACAGATACACAATTGAAATAAATGAGGTCTAGCTGACCTTACTGCGCCTACTTGTAATCAGTGCATATGCAAATATTATAATAAACCAAGGATGCCTTATAGTCATCGACGTATAATTAAAATAAAGTCATTGGCGCCTATTAGTTACCGGCGCATAAGAACAGATGAATATTTCGTGCAGATTACAGTTGGCACAATAATAATGTCTTTGTCACAGTAAAGAATCAGCAGTTATTGATGAGAACGTTCCTGGCATCGAAGAAATGTCTGGAAGAAGTTTTGTGCCGAAACAGATGCAGGATCAAGCAGATGCGCATGATACAGTTAGTGTCGCACAATGTTCATAGATTTTCACAGAACATGATGATTGGCACCGCTAGCTCAGATGCGTCGTCGAATGCAATGTTCAACTGTGAAAACGGCTTAAGTTTTATGGTGCATTCTTGAGCACTTGAAGATGGCACTATAAACCTGCTAAAGGTTAACCACTTTTCAGCGTGGCTCGAGCTGGAATTGCCGAGATATCGCAAGGGCAAGAACGGCTCACAGTTCAATTTTAAGATGGTAGGGTTCAAAATGGCACCTTTCACAAAGGTCTCAAAGTTTCTTCAGGTACTGCGCCACAAGTAGACTATGGTGCGACTTATGGAAGCCGGTGGGTCGGCTGGGAGAACCTTTTATTACTTTGGTTTATTAGTCCCTAATGAGGGACGGAAAAATTAGGTCGGCGCCGTTTGACGAGGCCAGTCTCCGATCACGGACACAGGAACTTATGGAATTACACTGGTGTAGATTACCAGAACGGTTGCTCTGCATAGTACTAAGTAGTGGTCTCTGGATAATGTTACTGCATTAGACTACCCCCTCGTCCCGACTGAGGAATCGTTGTTGTTGTTGTTGTTGTTGTTGTCCTTGTTGTTGTTGTCCTTGTTGTTGTTGAGTTGGTTTCATTGGCCGCTTACACCTTAATGGATTTGAGCCAGGACACTATCTTAGAGGTGCTTCCCCCAAGGGTTGCGTAGATGAGGAATCGTAGCCGATACGGCTCCGTATAAACTTTATGGTGGCCAATCAGCGGTCACCATCGGCAGCTTTCAAAGCATGTAGCTATGATGTCACGGTGACCTTCACCTTCCAGACTCGTGCAGGATGCGCGATACGGGCCTACAACAGTGTGTGCATTAATTTGACAAGATTTTAATTTAATGATATCTCATCCATTTTTCGTCCGATTTTACTTCTGTAAACGGATGCGTGTTTCTGAACGAGGCCTGGTCATGATTCATCCCATGATGAAGGATAAGAGACTCGTATTAACGATTTGGAAATACGGGCGATTATAGACACCAAAGATGCCATACCCCGTACCGTCTACGCAGCATAGATATACTATCGTGAATGGCGCGGATGCATAATGCACGCTCTCATAGGGCTATATACGCCAGCCCATAGGACCGTACGGGGGAGGAGGGGGAGGAGTGGGGGGGGGCTTTGGGCTTTGGAGCAATTCAGACAGGGCCGATTCGACCCGGTGCCTATCCACGCTACAGAGACTGCATTGTCTTTTAGGGAAAACAGTATGATGGTTCTCTAAGAAATGTGATCTTAACCATTTCATGACGAAGCCAACCAAAACCGGCCTGTGCAGTGATTTTGAGGAATGTCCATCTACAGTGGAAACTATTTTGAAAGTTTACCACTGGAATGACTAGCTTGGTAACCGAGCCAGGCATTCCAGTGGCAAATTAAAAAAAATAATCTCTTGGCCTGCAAATGGGCATTTAATAAGAAAGTAGGCTATTCTGATTTTCTTGACGTAATTTGGTCATTAAATGTTCAAAGAAGCTCAATCGTGAGGCCACCAGATGACATTTCTTATGGCACCTGCCTCCAAAAATGTAGGAGATACGCTTTGACTGCTATGGGAGTGTCTTGACTTCAAGGTTTCCGTTGGGAGGGTGTGTGGGGGTGCCGCAGACCCCTCCGACTGGTTTTGATTGATGACACAGCACCCAATTACGGACTATCCACCATAGACGCCAGGGCCTTTTTTCAGTCCCACTCCGCCCCTATTTACATTTCAGCATTGGTTAATCATATTGGAACTAACCTTGATACATTGTTTCATATAATGTTAGGAAGCATCGTGTTCACATTGAGGTCACAATGCCATAGGTTACGGTCACTGTGATAAAGAGGAACCAGAAGAGACGCTTAATTCCGCGGAATTCTGGTTAAATTCGCTAATAAATTTGACGCGTTTGTGTATGCTTGTTACTTTACCATTTCCGTCTCTGAAAAGCATATCCTTTGTCCGAATTTACGTCTTCACTGTCAGGAAGAAGGCCTTTAACGCCCAGCTCCTTCCTGGATTTGTCCAGCTCGCCATCTAGCTGAACAAGTTCCTAAAATAAATAAAGACATCATTAGCAATGGCATAAGCACTCAGCTGAAACCATTTGTTTGATGGGATTAACGGACCTTTCCATTTTCAGCTGTGCCCCGCCCATCACTAGCTAAGCTCCACCCACACCTCGCCGTGTTGGGATTGATCGATCCCTGAATGCCCTAGCTATCAATTTCCTGAAAACTATACAGGGAAGCTGTTGAATATTTTGTAACTAATTTGACTGGGTGCTGTTGCTGCCTATGGCAGCAACAGCGCCCAGTCAAATTAGTTTCAAAATATTCAACAGAATATTTATTAAATAGTAAAAGCAAACAATTTGTACAACAACGCATAGACCGTCTTCGAATATGCGTTCGTGACGTACTTATCGACGTCATTCATGACGTCATTCATTATGGTGTCATTGCACACATCACGCAGTTCATTATGACATCATATGATGGGTGGGTACTCTGGAAATGTGAATTATGGAGTGTTTAGTTTGACAAACAAACCGGGATCCACTGTAAAATTGTTTTAGACCGATATGTCTATTACTTTCTAAAAATTATTTTGTCACTCAACTTTGCCAAGGACGCGTGTTCGCCTGAAAACTATCATTGACTATGTGTCAGTTGGATTAGGCTGAATTTCCAATATCAAATTTACAGTACGACTGGTTGTACGACATATGGACATATGTGCAATTTACCAATCGTACGTTAAGATTAAGGAAATTAGATCTATGATAAACATTACAATGTTCCTCCTCTCTCCTCTGGCCTACAAATTGATCCGGCGTTTATCGAAACTGACAGTGTGAAGCATTCTCCTGAGAGAGAAGTGGTATTCCCTAAGCAAGGACGTACATGTTTAAATGTACCAAATGACAGAAATATGCCAGAACTGACGTCAGAAGCGAGTTGATGCCTACTAACAGAAGATGATTCGTGTGTGTTCGTGTGAGTACAGTAAATCTGATCGTAGAAACTCGGGGTTAGCGTTCGACCGACAAATAGTCTATGCTCCCTTATAGGTATAACAACAGTGTGTTATTCGATCATGCCCCAGTGCTATAGTCCATGCCTTCCAAGATTGTAGAATTCATTTTAAAAAGTGGATGACAAAAGACAATTGACGTTTTGTGTCCAGCTCTGTTCAAATTCCAATTCAGAAGAAACAATTTAACGAATATGAGTTGCAATGAACGCGGATGGATGGTAAATGGACAAGCTATGCATTATGCACGGCCATTTGCACAAATTGGCGACACATTCGTATCTCGCGAGATCTCCTTCGATACGAGATCGAGAAAAGTATATTCTCGAAGAAGCCACGCCTCTATTTTTAGATTGATGGGCGACAATGTAAACAATACTATGGAAACACTGGACACATTTTAACAGAAATTCTGCAATAACCTCACTTATAGTCAGACACCACGCCTGATTTCTTACCTCATGCATAGAAACAAGGTCCACTTGACGTTTATCATATAACTGAGATCTGCGGTTAAGAAATAATTCAGTCTCGTCCAACTAAATAAGAACAAGAAAAATCAAGATAAATAATAACGGCGAGTGAGTGGGTGGGTGGGTGGGTGAGCCAGTGAGTTAGTTGTTGGGTTAATGGGTGAGTGAGTGAGCGAGCGGGCGGGCGGGCGGGCGAGCGAGCGAGCGAGCGAGTGAGTGAGCGGGCGGGTGGGTGAGTCTGTGAGTCAATGGGTCAATGGGTGGGGCATGATGGTGAGTGAGTGAGTGAGTGAGTGAGTGAGTGAGTGAGTGAGTGAGTGAGTGAGTGAGTGAGTGAGTGAGTGAGTGAGTGAGTGAGTGAGTGAGTGAGTGAGTGAGTGAGTGAGTGAGTGAGTGAGTGAGTGAGTGAGTGAGTGAGTGAGTGAGTGAGTGAGTGAGTGAGTGAGTGAGTGAGTGAAGGAGGGAGGCAAGCAGGCAGGCAGGCAGGCAGGCAGGCAGGCAGGCAGGCAGGCAGACAGACAGACAGAACATATGCTGGTAGTTCGACCACCTGTCTTAAAGAACTACACTCTCTCTTCTCTAAATGCGCATTAAAATGTAATGTATCGCGTAATTAAAAGTAATTAATGGCATTTTCAACTGTGTGAAAAATGTATAAATTAGCATGATTTTTAATTGCATATATCCAATGAAAGCATAGCGTGATGACCTGCTATATATAGCTTACCTGCAATTTGTAGTCCTGCAGTTCTCTGAGCCTGTCGGCGAGGACATCTTCTTTGTCTAAAACGGCCTGATTGCCGTCTAACAAGCGCTGTTTTCGGAGGAGACGCTTCATTGTCATCCGTCTGTCCACCACTGCACATGGCTCCGGTGATGATGTGGCAGATGAGGCAATATTCGGATTCACAGACAGCCTGAGAATACGGAAATCTGCATCAGCACACACAGGACGCACTGTCAAGGTACCGCTCAAATAAACCGTATCCCCGATTGAGGAACCATCCATGCACTGTGTATAGCTACACCAGATAGGGTGCGCGTGTTAGAATCTATTGGAAGCTTGAATTCCCAGAATTTAAATTTCAAGTTAACTATATAGATAGTTTGTTGAATTTTTAAAACCAATTTGGCTGTGAGCTAATTACCTTATTTAATTGTAAATTCACCAAAGATATACAATTCAGACGCTTTCGTGACAGACCTTTACCACGTTCGACATACGTCATTTTGATTATGACGTCAGATACTTGAGTGACTTTTCGGATCTCTCCATTACACTGTATATCATTATCAGCGAAAATGAAGCGCAGTATGGCAGTTATATTTATATAATGGCAGGATTTTGTAATTGCATATACCAGATGTCCATTACGCATTGACCTCTGCACATATGGAATGAATGCATTAATTCTGACCCACATGCTGAATGGACATTTCAAATTTATCCATCAATCATATGACGTCATAATCAACTCCGTGACGTGTAGGATGACGTCATTATCAATGACGTCATGAATTACATAGATAAGTTCGTCACGAACGCGTAATTGATGACGGACTAAGCGTTGTGCGAATTGTTTTTGCTATTTAATAAACATTTTTTTTAGTATTTTAAAACTAATTTGACTTGGCGCTGTTGCTACAGCACCCAGTCAAATTAGTTTCAAAATATTCAACAGTTTACCCATATAGACTTTTTTAATTGATAGTCAGGGAGTTCAGAGATAGATCGATCCCAACAACCGGGGGTGTAGCTTACCCAAAGATTGGCGGGGCATAGCTAAAACTGCCTTGCGTTCCATAGGGAAAACGCCCCAGAGCGCTCTGCAATATGCAAAATCATCTTTTCTCGTTTTGTATATTATATGATATAATTAATGCGAAAACATCAGATTGCCAATAGTTTTCGAATTGCCGGATTAGCAAAACGTTTTGAATTGTTTTCGATATGGAACGCAAGGCTTGATTCCTCCATTACACAACAGTAGTGCGTGGCCTAAATTGCGCTGTCACAATACTTTACCGCGACAGTTAAGTTGGTCAGAGGAGGCCAGGAGATGACGTACACCACTGTGACAGAGCAAGAGAACAGAAATCTGTGCAGTCAAAGCGGTAGTGTACTACTCGCTGGTGGCTAAGGGTTGAAACTGGTAAAATTTATCTGAAAGTTTTTATACATCATTCAATGCAGAATTTGGCAAAAATCCGCCTTGTTTGAAACATGCACTCTGCAAATAAACTCATTAACCTATTCACAATTACATTTTACAGTATCTCAATTTCAGAGTATCTGTGTAAAAGTTTAATGATAGCGTTCGCAGTCAGTCATATCAGCTATATGGATGAGTAACACCGGTACTCTCTGCCTACACAAGTACCACCGCAGTTCCTAATACAGTGGACAAGACAGACGACGTCTGACGACCCTGGGTAAAGCCACGTTAGTGCGTGTTAGTTTTTGTATGTGAATGATCACATGTCGTTCGGGTATCACGTGGATAAGCAAGCTAGATGAGGGGTGTAGTAACGTACTTTGACCGGGGAGGGAGTGAGGGGAGCTAAGCTATGGGTGGGGCCAAAACTTAGCGGGCGCTATGGGGATACACTATGCGAGAGGAGAAACCTGGAGGTGGGAGCTATCACCACCCCCCCCCCCCCGCCCAATTGTGGCATTGTACCGGTGCAATTCATCATGTAGATCTCTGTTTACTAATACTCAATGCATGGTTTACCTATTATAAATTGGACCGAAATTCGTAGTTCATAGTTCGAAATTCAACGGGAGCAGGCATTATAGGGTAAAATTAGATGCTACAGATTAAGCTATAGGCAGCAGGGGCGCATGTGTGAATAGTCTGAATAACGAATTACGTTCTAGCAGTAAGATGGACCGTCTGGGCCGTGATTCAAGCCTAATTATGTTCTCGCATGTGGTGCAATCCGAATTACAGTCTGGACCGTGGTTCAAACTGAATTACGTTCTAGCATGTGATGTCATCCGAATTACGGTCTGGACCGTGATTCAAACTGAATTACGTTCTAGCATGTGATATCATCCAAATTACAGTCTGGACCGTGATTCAAACTGAATTACGTTCTAGCATGTGATGCCATCCGAATTACAGTCTGGTCCGTGATTCAAACTGAATTACGTTCTAGCATGTGATGTCATCCGAATTACGGTCTGGACTGTGATGCAAACTGAATTATGTTCTAACACGTGATGTCATGGTCTGGACCGTGATTCAAACCGTAGTAATGAAATTTCGGGATGGATCGTCAGTTGTGTCGGTGGTGGGTGTGGTGGTAGCGGAAGCAGCAGTGGTCGCCGTCATCATGGTGACGGTGGCGGCAGTGTCAGCGGCAGCAGTGTCAGCGACGGTGGTGTTGTTGTCGGCGTCGGTAGTGGCGGTGGCGGCGGCGGCGGCGCGATGGTGGTGTTGTTGTTGGTGGTGGTGGTGGTGGTGGTGGTGGTGGTGGTGGTGGTGGTGGTGGTGGTGGTGGTGGTGGCGGCGGTGATGGTGGTGGCGGTGGTGGCAGCGGTGGCAGTGGCGCGATGGTCGTGGTGGTGGTGGTGGTGGTGGTGGTGGTGGTGGTGGTGGTGGTGGTGGTGGTGGTGGTGGCGGCGGCGGCAGTTATTACCTGTCCTCCTGAATCTGCTGCTGATATTTGCGCAGCTCCGTGTGACATTTTCGCTTTTGCTCACCAAGACGCCGTTTCGCTTCATACCTCTGAACAAACAAAACCTTTACACGCTCGCTTTATTCTATTGCATGTGTATTAACCCTTACCACTCTGGTGTCAAAACTTTAAATTTTCAAATTAAATTAAAAGATGAACCGGTGTTCGTTTTTCAACAAATTTGGTGGGAGATGGTGCTGTCGTAGACAGCAGCATCTTCCACCAAAATTGTTGAAAAATGTACACCAGTTTCTTTGATATTAACTCGGTAAAAAATAGAATAGTGACATCAGACTGGTAAGGGTTAATAGAGATGGGACCCACATTGTTTTAGTCAATATACACGTGTCCATATGAACATAAGTAACTTCACTGATTACATACATGGTGCGTATGAACGAAACAATGCTGTTCACAAACTTCTCAACAAGCAAAATCATTCCAACCATTTTTTTTTATAGCAATTTCACGATGAAGAGTATAATCTGGATCCGGATCATTCTAGTCACGAATCAAGAACAAAGGTGGTGAATCTTCCAAAAAAATGGAACAATCATTTCTCTGTTATTATTTGAGATAAATCGGATCAATTGTTTGTGGAAACTGATTTGCACACAATTATGCTGACAAGTTGCGAACAGACAAACATACCTATTCAAATGCAATAGCAACACATACGGCGATCATGGGAGTGGGACGGTGCCTGATATAGCTCAATTCGTGATGAAAAATATAACATTTGGTCAGGATTGGAGCGATAAGCTAATATATTAGCATCCTCCCATATCATTTCGAGGAATGGATTGGGCTGACCAGACCGTTATATTCATGCAGCATATTCCTACAGAAATATGTTCAATCTTCGAATCAAATTTATGACATGCTTTAGTTAATTTAATTCTGAACAAATTCACGATTACTAAGTTGTGATAATAGATTTATATGAACTACTGAGAACGGGTTTCTAGACTATATTAATTGCATAAATAACGATACTACATCAGTGCAGTGTGCATAGAAATGTTTTTGACAGCCTGTATCTAATTATGCTGAAAATGTTAGGCATAATAATAGGACAAAGAATGGAGGGCATATGCACTAATGAGTCTCATGACCACATAAACTATGTCCAATGATAGCTGAGTTGCACTAACACATTATGCGTGCCTGGCCAATATGAACGTTACCATCTGCACGAATGAATCTGCCCAATGTGAATGAAGCGCTATGAAGAAAACTATTGCCATACTATGCTATATTTGTATGCTATATTAGTTCTATAGAGAGTTTATGCGCTGACAAATAGTATGACAAATCCATCGTTCAGTCTTCTAGACTCACGTGTGTTGACAAACACAGCGCCGGGGTCAGGACCCCATAATGTATACCGTAATCATATAACTGGCAATTTCTCATAGACATATTTCAGCAGCGAGTTGCTCAAAAAGGGCTTTCGCAGGATAAGTTCAACACCAAAGGATAACTGAAACATGGATGCAGATACTATACTGTCGTTGCCAGTCACCCGCTCAGTTATTTATCTTAGTTGCGAAAGACACCATATGCCTATTCATTATCTTCACGTTGATAAATGGGTACTCCATATGATTTCTCACACAGGTAAGATGACGTGCTGATTGGACGGTTACTCAAGATCGATAATATGGAGTACCAATTCATAAACGTTAAGATAATGATTATTTTCTCCTTCATAACTAAGGTAAATAACTGAGCGGACTAGTTTGTTCCAGTAAACCGGTGGTGACCAGGGACGATGGGTTTGCGGAAACAGAAACCACAGCTCCGCTGTTTTAGCTGGTTGACTCTGACTATAGAAATCCTACCATAAATACAGAAACACAGCGAACTGCAACATAGTTTTTCCAGTTTGTACAAACCAGCGTCACGACTTCGTGGTTTATTAATAATTATACATGGAAGATTCTCATATTGCAAGCTGATGTCTTAATAAAATGTGAATTCTATTCTCAGTCCGTTACTACTTGAAAATAGTAGTCCGTTACCTTAGAACTGTAAATCAATAATTAATAGGACCTACGTGATTACCCAAAATAGTACCAATAGTAGGCCTACAAAGACCGTTGGTAATATTGCAAAAGTATTTTCTGAACGGCATCTGACTTTATGCGTAAGAAATTATTTTAAGAAGCGGACGTCTGATGTTAATTTGAGGTCCATTATCATAACTTTACAATATGTGTAACAGGATCAACCTAACATTTTCATTCACAATGCGGAAAATACTTTGAAAATGCTATGAAACATATGAGACAGGTTATTATAAATTCCACAGTGTAAATGCTATTGTAAATTATGTGACTTGGTGACTTAGCCATCACATCCACTGTATGCGATTATTTAAAGCAGGTTTGAGTGGAGATATAATGGAAATATGTGGACCCTGACATCGTGTGGCATAGCCTATGCGCAACCAATGGCAATGGTATAGGATCTTTACCTGCTTCGTGCATACCGCGCGATAGTTATCCGTCTCCTTCGTTAGCTTAGTAATCTCCTCACGGAAAACAGTACGGCAGTCCAACACATCGCCGTAGTCAACATTCAAATTCTGATGTTAAACAGAAAAAAGTTATTACCAAATTGGATAAATTACTACAATCATAAACCATATTTATCAAAATCCAAGGATTAGGGGTGGGTGGGGGTGAGGGTGAAGGTTTGGGGCGTCAATAACGTTGATTTTTAAAAATATTTTAAACATTATTATCTAAGCCCGCTTATAGATTTCCCATTTTCAAAGTTTGAGCTCGTTTCTAAGCTTGTTGTATTTCTGATCAAATATGCCTAGATAGAGTGTTTTCCATATAGAGATATAGGCCTATGATCAGAAATACATTAATTTTAGAAACGAATGCAAGCTTTGGAAATGAACTATGAGCTATAAGGAATATTAAAAATAATGTGAAAATATTTTTGGAAAACGTACGTTATTGACACCTGTCTCTTAATCTAACGCAATTTAAGCTCCTTTGAAGTATATCACAACAATGCGTATTACTAAGGCAATCCCTGCATAATGGCGAATGCATTGTTTGGGTGCGTGGAGTGGCGGTTGGCAATAGACGGATATAACAGAGTAAGGGTTTACGAAAAATCCGTAGATTATGAACAACAACAACAACAACAACAACAACAACAACAACAACAACAACAACAACGGATTCTTCTCAAAGAGACCTGTCGTGTTGACAACGGGACATTTCGACATTTATGGTCAACTATATCAATTTCACTTATGATTGGCTAATTGTAAGAAAGATCACTGGATAAAATCTGGAAATATCTATTGTCCCAGACCACATTTGTCGACATATGTAGATGATATAGTTCAACATATGTATATGGTAAAGGGTTAATTATGAGAATTACAAATTAAGTTCAAAGTATTCAACAGCTTGCCTGTTTTATTACTTTGAAAATAAGATTATGAGAATTCGGGTTTTAAGTTTCAAATCGATTACAAGCAGCAGCAGCAGCAGCAGCAGCAGCAGCAGCAGCAGCAGCAGCAGCAGCAGCAGCAGCAGCAGCCTATCAAATTAGTTTCACAATATTCAACAGCATGTTTATTAAATAATAAAGACCTACAATTCGTACAACACCGCTTAGTCTGTCATCAATTAAGCGTTCGTGACACATTTAGCTACGTCATTCATAATGTAATTGATTATGCCGTCATCCTACACGTCACCTAGTTGATTATGACGTCATATGATTGATGGATTACTGGAATCCTCTATTCTGTATTCTGTTCAGACACTAGAGTACAAGTAGCAAAGCAACAAAGAAGCTTTGATTATGCAGTGAACTTATCATTTAATGCATACATAGAACTGATATTTGATTGGAATCTTACCCGTGCATTGTCATTACCAGCAATTTCATTGCTAACCTGACCCGTAGAGCCTTCATGCGTGGACTTGGAAAGTCCAGATTCATTCATATTCGTGTCTGACGAGTCACTTTCTGTTGGTTCTGGGTTAATGTTAACGTGAGCGGCTTTTGTTTGAGATTCCTCTTGATATAATTCGTCACTATTAGGGATATACTCAGCACATCCATCATATTCCGTTAAAATATCGCTAGCCATATCACCCATAATTCTCTCTTTAACTGGCGATGTTTCGCCAACTTCAGGCAGATCATTACTTTCTGAATTCAGAACATAAGTCTGTTGACACGAGGCTGGGAAACTAATTGCTGCACCCGTAAAATTATTCGCTGAATTCGATTCGCTAATATCGCTTTCATCTGGTTCCTGTGATCCGCTTGACATAGTAAGCTGGATTTGGTGGCGTTGATGGTAGAATTAGGCCTAACACACAAATAATCTCAAGCAAAACATTCGTAATATCCCCGTGCATTAAGTTCTTATTCGCGTTTCAATTAATTGATGTATACGTTACACAGCTCGTGAATATAACGCTAATGTTGCTATTTTACAACACTAGATGTATGGGCCACACCATAGATGCATGGGCAACACAATATGTATGGACCATAATAGCTAGATGCGTGGATTTGGTCATATTGACAAGACAATGACATGTACGTTCGACTTCAGAGTTTGCCGTAATTAACACCGTGAACTTAATATAAATCACTGTGATGCACATGTGTATGCGATGCACATGTGTATTTTGCCCTCCCGTTAAATTTTTTATTTCTATCCAATAACACGCGCAGGATAAAATAGCATAGACTAGACATAATTTTGTTCCAATCTCAGAGCAGTTCATTCACAAGAGACTGTGTCTTGGATAGTGTATGTCTAAATTTAATTAGCGCCCCATGCATTATTTACGGCCCAGGACTCCGAATAGTTAATCATGGCAAGGAAACACGCATGGAAACATATATGCACGCATGTAATGTCCACGTTAAGAAACCGGATTAATATGAATAACACTTACATGACAAGGGACGTACAATGAGACAACGTTATCAATACACTTATCAACAAACTGTCGTTCATTCACGGGCCTTAATGAACTACCTTCACGGGGTCCCAGAAAGCAGTTCCAATGGCAAAACACTTGTAGTAATTAACTAATGACTTGTCAATATACGGTAAGTGGCTGTTCACCAGCCACAAGCTGTCTCTGACCACGTGCGTGACAGATATTTCACAAATGAATCCTTAGAGCATCGATGTTGTGGCATCTAAAGCACTATGGGTCCGTATGTTATAAAGATGGTAGCTCATTTTTCTCATTCAAATACTAATAACTACATAGAAGCTGAGTTTGCTCTTGCTCTATATTATCCGCTTTGTAAGAGACATACTTTTGACATTTTACTATTAGACAACTTAGCGCAAAAAGTAACTAAGCACTTATTCCTTATCATTCTGATTAATAAAATGGTTCTAAGGACACTGGTGTTAACCACTATGCCATACGTTGTAAGATGCCTTGAAGAAATCTATTTTATTATGAATTGCAAACTATTCTATAAATATGTAAAACTACCTCACACATTTAACAACTAGCCAATTCACCGCCTATATGTCCAGAATACGATAGCCATTTAGTTGCCAAAAACAAACACTCTATTCCGCACACGTTATAATAGTTATTCGAGGTTTCACTACAAACAAGTAAGTTACTTATGCGTGTGCTTCTTTTGAAATCAATATATAAGATTAAGCTAATGCGACGCAGAACACTAATCCCCAGAGTTTGGGAAACTCTCCGTATAATGAGAGGGGGTGGGGTGGCTCAATATTCGTCTGGGATTGTGCATGTTCGCTGGATACAATAAATGGATTAAAACCCGTACGTGATGGTGGGTGGAATGGGTGCCATTAAACGATCGATAAACCAATGATTGGAAGGAATTATTATAATAATTTTTTTAGAAGTTAGAAAATAAGATATAGTTTTCATAGTAGAAGTCGTGGAACGTTCAAACAAGTGCGGCGCACTATACACGGGTTTGACATAAATGAAATAAAAGCTCATCCGACCGACGGACCGACGGAACCCACCGAGTGACAGACTGGCAGGTAGTCTGGGTGTGGGACGGGTATAGGAGAGATTTTCGAAACATACTTTTAAAATAGGCTTATTTATACACGGGGTACAGTACTCAAAGTTCAGGAAATGATGACGTATAGTGCAGGATATATGTCTTCTCTGAGCATCTTATTTTCTAAATTTCCCAACGATGACCCCGGAACCCATTCTGAAAGAGCCACTCATTGACACGCACGCACGTGAAATAAAAGCTACGGCCTTGAATGGACAAGCCGACTTATACGTGTTACGACTTGAGTCAAGACAATAGGCCTATATCTCATAAGTTATAGGATTAGGAACACACCTTGTCAATTTATCAGACGGTCTAACTGTTCTCCAAACTCCAAAATAAATAAAACGAACTAAATTTGCTATAATAAGGAAAAATTAGTTACCTCTCCGGGATGTAGAAATTGTTTGAGTGTAGCTCAATTTGCTATATTTTGTTATTGAAGTTGGCAATTTTCGTCATTCATTAAAATAGGCCATTTTTTTCTAAATATAAGTGGAGAGCCAAAACAATTCACTCGAAAATTTGACTGAGGCTCTTCGGTGTAGTTGATGAAAATATTAAGAGCATTGTCAATGAGCAAACCCTTTCATTTTTCGAAAGACAAGCTGTATTTAAATTATGTAGAAATCAGAATATTATTGTAAGCGGCAACATTCATTATATCTAGAACAAACTACATAAGCCTACGTGAGGCCGAAAGGCAGTCCCAAGCATTCCAGAAACTTGGTGATTTATTTTCAGCTCAATACCAAGTAAATTTAATTGGAATAATTAATTCATTCTATACGGACTACATAGGCGTGGAAACAAGGGGGCGGGGTGGGTTCTTTCATAGTATCTATTATCAATCAACAATCAGCGCCTTGTTGGATCTATTAACAATACCTGGACGACATATCATTACCCGCGCCACGAAGGGGGAAGAGGGCATTGCGATCCTGTCCGTCCTTCCGTCCGTCCGTCTGTAAGGCTGGCTGGATGGCTGGCTGGCTGGCTCAAATTTAATACAGGAAATTCTACCATACACCAGGATTCCAGAACTTTGGAATGTAATCCGGAAAAAAATCCAGAAAATTACAACAAAATCTGGATAGGCCTAATCTTTAAAAAAAATCTGGAAAATCCGATAACCTTTTGCATTGAGACGAAAACATGGTGGGGCGAGGGGCTGCAATTTTGTATTCCTCTTGTTACCCTCGCCCCGTAAGGGGAAGAGGGTATTGCGACCGGGTCTGTCTGTAGGTCTGTCTACTTATCTGTTTGTCTGTGTGTCCGGGCCCATATCTCAAAATCTGGAAAATCCGAAAACTTTGGTGGTCTGCCATCTCTGATTGTTCTTGTTTCATATTTTGGCATCAAATGCGCTGGAATATCAAAATATATTGATTATTATTTATTTACAGAATGCGTTCTTTCCAAATTGCCCAAATTATCAGTTCCGATAGACGAATATAAATTATTTACTCACATTAAGCCCAGATGCCAAGAATGCCAATATAGATATCGATGCTCGAGTCAATGTTTTAGTCAAACTTCCAAATCCAGATCGATCAGATACGGATAATTCTAAATTTATTATATCTAAGTCTTAAAGGAAACGATTTCCAGTTTAATAGTGAAAATTATCTTCAAATCTGTGGATGTACAAATGCGTAAATGATTCAGTTCGAATTTTGCCACAATTAATGTTGCGGGGGTGGGGGGGGGGGGGTCGGAGGGGGTTGGGGAACACTCGAAAGAAGACTTTTGGGAGGGGTTTCCCGTATTCTAAGTAATAAACACCAAACTAAAAGCTACAGTTAGTGGAACATCAGCTGACTTCTTAGATGTCACGAGCAATAAAGGTCCTCAAGTTCATTTCTCTGGAAACCTAGGATATAAAGTGGTTTGTAAACCAACAGACTCACATCAGCTGCTTCACAAAAATCATTTCATCCTCCACACACATTTAAAGGTTTGCTCAAATCTCAAATCATCAGATTCAATCAAAACTCTACTCTGTTTGATGCTTTGAAAGCACGAAGCCATGCATTCAGCCCGTTTCCTCTAAAAATTAAAGCAGATGCCATCAATGAGCTTGAAAATCTAAAACCACATAGCCGACCAGAGTTTGAACATGTCAAAATAAAACACGACAAATCAATCATGTTTTTAAATAAAAAAAGAAACAGGTATAAAATAAACAAATTTATTGTACATCAACAGACATTGAAGAGATTTCAAATATATGCATTGTGATTTTCATATTGTAGTCTACTGTCTATATTTGATCAATTGTGCGCTTTGCCAGAAACAATATGTTGGTGAAAAACAATTGTATTTAGGATTCCTGTTAGACACCACATTTCTGACCTCAGCAGAAACACCAATTGCCCGACATATTCAACTTCCTGATTTTTTAATTTGAACATATTTTTATTGCTTCATATGTGACAATTGGGATTGAGTCACAAGTTATCATCACCTTAGTTACAACTCTCTCCATACACAAATATTATACAGATATACTGGTGGTTAGTATAATCAGTAAGTAATAACCTAGGGGCGCAACTCGATGTAGTGAAACAAAACAAGTTCTAACATGTGCCGACTTCACTCCGCACAAATGTCAATACAATTTTTTCAGTTGTGAATAGGAATTAGGGAATCGCGCATCCAATTAAATTTCACAACTCCACTAATCCAATCACAATAAAATCATAGCATGTCAGGACCCACCCTCCTCGCCATAATGAGGCACGCAATCCAAGCGTCCAAAAGATCACGACTTAAAAAAATACATTCTCCAGCATTATGGTGAGCATGTGGGCCTCTAAATAATGAAGTAAATAAATATTTCTTTTATAAAATTAGCCCATACTACTTAAAGTTCTATCTGCAATAATGCACTCGTTGGCAAGCAAATTCACGTTTCCAGAGGTCATAATCATTACGTCATAAATGATTCCATTAGGCCCGCATTCAACTCTTAATAGTCAGACACGCTGTAAGAATTGTATGTCTTTACCATTTAAAAAAATATGCTGTTGAATATTTTGAAACTAATTTGACTGGGCGCTGTTGCTGCCATAGTCAAATTAGTTTCAAAATATTCAACAGCTTACCTGTATAGTTTTCCGGAAGTTTTCAGGGAGTTCAGAGATCGATCGATCCCAACACGAGCGAGATGTGGTTGGAGCTTAGCCATAGACTAATTATACAGGACTAGTATCAGCGAGCCCCAAGAACGGGTGTCCATTACAGACAGGTTTGTCACGCAGCGTGTGCGTGGTTCTTTTTATGCGTATGCATTCTCGTGTTCACATTAACCTCCACCTATGTTTAACTTGAGTTAAGCCGTTTTGTATTCCGAATATAGTTCTGGACACTTCTGCAGATGAATGTGTTTTGGATGTTGTTTATATTTGGATCTCCATGTAAGAGTATGTTCGCTGTGATGTTGGCTATGGGATTAATGATTAGGTCTGATATTGGTTTGCGTCTTGTTTCATTGTATCGAGTGCATCTGAATAGGTAGTGGCTGTTGTCTTCAGTTCTATTTCATTCCAATGTGAACAATTTTGGCTTTAGCATTTAGCTGGCTACATTTATTTCGTTCTTTTTTTCTTAATTTTGTTTGTAGAATGTTCAAGCGTCGTTCTCCAAAGAAGAAATATGTTGGTAGAGTAGATTTAGAATTTGAATTTATGCTTTTCTTAAACTGCGATGGTGTTGTTGAGCTCTGTGTGTTTGTGTCTAATTGGCTCCACAAGTGTGTTGTGTTCGGGAAAGGGCGTCTGAATACCTCTAGAGGGTGTTTGTTCTTCCAGATAATTGATTCTGTTACGTAAGTTGTAATTCGTTGCTTTTCCTACTTGGCGAGAGATAAGCTCCTTAATGTAGATTGGACAATGGTCTTCGTTTATGATTTTATATAGGAGTACTGGTGTGCCATTCTCCAATCCCTTTTCATTATATAACAATGTGAGTGGAGTAAATCTGGGGAGACCAGCTATTACACTGAAAGCCTCTGCGTCATATTTCTGTAATCCATTTCATATTTCTGAGCCATATTCCAAGAGTGGTCGTAAGTAGCATGTGTAAATGTGTGTGAGCGTTTTGCGTGAAAGAAGGTACTTGATTTTCGTCATTGATCCTAGTATTTTATTCCCGTTTGATAAGAATTCTTGCATGTGGGTTGCCCATTTAAAATCATGTGAGAAACTTCCTGATGATTCAGTTGAACATCATTTTCAAATCATGCCAATGTTCAATGTAATTTGATTGGCCAATTTGGATGACCTAGTTTTCACGAAAACGACTTCTCCAGAACCGCTAATGGATCGGGCCGAAATTTGGGAGATATGATTACGGACTAAGGGCCATTAAAGTTTGTTCAAGGAAGTTGATGCGTAAAAAACCCATGGCTGCCATGGACGAATCAAAATGTAGCATGTTGGTGGCCATATTATATATTTTTTATTCGATGCATTCTGAAGGAGAATTTTATTTTATATTGGATTTTTTGGATAAGCTGATTTCAAATTTCCACTCGGTCATCTTGGATCTTTATCCCGCCAAAAGCTCCCATTCTAAAGCCATGGCAAATTTAAAATGTATTCCCCTCGAGAACCACTGGGCCAATTTCATTTATGTTTGGCAGGAAGTATCCGTAGGCATAGAGATCCGAGTCGGTTCAAATGAAGACATTCCGCCAATTTCGTGGGCAGCCATCTTGGATTTAGTCCGCTTTATTGAAAAGTCTTAAAAAATCTTTTCCGAAACCACTTGGGGGATTGATTCAAAACTCATGAAATATCATCTAGGGCAACAGCAGAATAAAGTGTGTGCCAATGCGTTTTAACGTCCCCCACCCTCCCTCCCCTCGCCCACCCGCCAGCCAGACAGACAGGCAGACAAGCAGCCAGGAAGGCAGGCAGGGTGTACGACGTCGTAGGCGAGAGCTGTCCCTAAGATTTTTTGAAATATTCATTTAAAATAGGCCTATTCATACACAAGGTACAATACTCAAAGTCCAGGAAATGATGATGTACATCAATCAAATTGCAGGATATAGGTCTTCTCTGAGCATCTTATTCTCCAAATCTCTCCGGGGAGGACGCTCTGAACGTTCTTCTGAAAGAGGCCACTCATTGACTCGCCCCAAACTGACCCTTGGCATTAAAGCCACTCTACGCCTAAGCCCACAAGCCAACTTAAATATTAGTTGTGTCTTGCATGTCGTAACTAATACTGGTACTTCGGCCTACCACATGCCCATTGTAACAATCTTATATGTAACAATTATATATTTTGCGCCACCACAACCAATATAATTGTTCGGTGTCGCCATACCATTGATTGCATTCGCTATAATCCACTTACAGTAGAGCCCTGTATAATATTATTGCCATCGGTCTTTCTTCTCTTCACCCAACCGCTCCCTTACCTCCACCCTCCACCCCACCCACCCCCCCCCCCCCTCTCTCTCTCTCTATCTCCATCGTTCCCACGTACCTCCGCCCCCTCTCCCTCTTTCCGTCCCTCTCTCCCTACCCGGTGTCGCCATACCCCTATATACCATTCAATGCATTCGCTGTAATCGACTTACAGTAAGGACCAGCATAATATTATTTCCCTCTGTCTCTCTTCTCCTCATCCAACTACTTCCCTCCATTCCCTCTCTATCCCTTACCCACACCATCTCCCTCCCTCCCTCCCACCATCCCCTCCCTCCCTCTCTCTCTCTTTCTCTCTCTCTCTCTCTCTCTCTCACCCTCTCTCTCTCTCTCTCTCTCTCTCTCTCTCTCTCTCTCTCTCTCTCTCTCTCTCTCACCCTCTCTCTCTCCATACAGCATCCCCCCTCCCTCCCTCCCTAACCCTTCTCTCTCTCTCTCTCTCTCTCTCTCTCTCTCTCTCTCTCTCTCTCTCTCTCTCTCTCTCACCCTCTCTCTCCATACAGCAACCCTCCCTCCTTTCCTAACCCTTCCTTCCCACACCCCCCTCTCTCTCTCTCTCTCTCTCTCTCTCTCTCTCTCTCTCTCTCTCTCTCCGTCTCTAACACGCACGCACAAACACGCGCACGTACGCACGCTCGTACGTACGACGCACATGTATGCGTGTATGCCCATGTGTGCATGGGTGCGTGTGTGTGAGTGCGTGCGTGCGTGCGTGCGTGCGTGCGTGCGTGCGTGCGTGCGTGCGTGCGTGCGTGCGTGCGTGCGTGCGTGCGTGCGTGCGTGCGTGCGTGTGTGTGTGTGTCAAAATGTAAAAAGCGAAGCTCGTGATAATTTGTTGAATAGTATTGATGTTGCAAGTGAACATATTGATAATACTTTGAATGATGAATTGCGTATAGTTTACGAGGAATACATACCGTTGTGCGATCTATATGAAAGTGTTGTGCAGAAACAAGCCACTATAGAGGATGACTCCGAATCTAAAGCACTGGTGAAATTACAAAAGTCAATGGATAAGTAGAAATGTATGCTTGCAACCAATTTGAGAACTACTAAGTTGTGACTTCAGTACATCGAATACATTGACACGCTGAAACTATGTATAATAGCTGAAATGGCAGGTGATTGGCACGTGCATCTTATTGCGGTCAGGAAGATGATCAACTTGTTTGCAGCAACTGGCTATAACAATTATGCAAAGCCCATTCCGTATCTTCAACTTATGCGTGGATTGCAGAATACTCATCCACCCAAGGCTAAATAATAAGTTCATGACACATGAATATCGCACAGTACGCAAATCTGACAGATATTGGGCTGGACCCTGGGTATATCTTGTTATTGGGATGGTAATGATGCGAAGTATAAAACGTCGAGGAAGTTTGACACAAGGACGAGGCATTACAGAGTCTGCTTGCCTCAGCCAGGTCAACAGTATTCATATGTGTACCAGTGTCCATGACCCTTTGACTTATCTGACTAAACTTCAACACATAACAAGCATACAACATGCATCATCAGCCATAGAACTTGAATATGTAAATAACCGTTCCGTGACAGTAGTAGCTGATGACACTGTCATGATTGTGCTCCTCGTGTACCCATTTTAGATCTGCACTATCAGACATATTTCTGAGATCAGATGGGAAAAGGTCAAATGAAACGCCATTAGCTCTGCCGTATCCGGGATGTATGTGCCCATCTGGTGATGACATCATTCATTGGCTGCTATTCTTTCATACATGGGGTGGCTGTAACACATCTTCAGCTTTGTTCGGTTAAGGTATAACAGAATCTGTTCGTATCACCTGGGTCAACAGTGTGCACATGTGTGCCAGTGTTCATGATGCTATGAATTCTCTGACTAAACTTCAACACAAGCATGCAGCATGTTGAGCTGGGAAAATCAAGAGTCAGCCATGACTTTTAATATCTTCTCAGCGTTATGGACTGGTTTTATACCTATGAACCATTTGACTTAAATGAAGAAAGGTTGCGATGCCTGGCGTCTGGACTAACTGCAGGTGATCATAATGGAATCAACTACGATCAGGCTGAAGAGTTTGGAGCCAGATATAAAAGAACTTTGACAGCATCAAACTTCCTGACCTTTCGCTAAAGAAAGCAGATGAAGTAAAGATGATAATTAGTCTGCAAAAAGACATCACGGTCGGTCAACATGTAGTTCATCTTGACACAAGTACTCTGCTTTCTCGCCTTTTAGGATTTGTATAGAAAGATCAGAAAATATAACACCCTACTTTGCATATGAACTAAACACTTATCCAAAGCCTCTATTTAATGATTTCTGTATGTGTAAACCGAATACGTAAATTCCAGTTGTAGATAAGTATGTGCTAAATAGATGCGCATTATTCCACAGAGTTAAGTGGAAGGTAAAAGAAAACTCAGGATATTATTAATCAATATGTTAGGTATATTGAAATACGATCTGGTCAAAGTTTTAGTGTCTTTGATGGGTATTGAAATGGACCATCAACTAAAGACCATGGGCATCAAGGGAGATAAGGAAAGTTGCACATGAAGAAAACAAGTCAAATTTTATCCTAACTTGCACAATACCTTGCAGCTGAGAATCATAATGTTGGTAATGTTGTATTGAGGAAAGCCCACTGATACACTGAATGGCCTGAGGTACGTTTAGCACATACGGATGGCAGCAACAGGTATGCCAAAAATACAATCAGAGAAACTTCCACAACAACGAACAGCTGCCTACCATTGTCTAAGAGTACACCGCCAAAGTGTACAATAATGCTACGCACACTCGATCCTTGATGATGTATAACTGTAACAGCCAGCCAACTCCAAAGACAGCTCTAGACAAACTTGACGCCTGCCACCGCAAACACCTATGCACCATCACTGGACACCGATGGCCAGAGAGCATAATTTCCAACGATGCACTATACAAGCTGCCGCTGTCTGTAAAAGTTGCCCAACAAAGATGGTCCATGTTTGGCCATGTACCAAGGATGCCCGAAGAGACACCAGCACAGGGAGCCTTGGAATTCGCCCTACTCGGAGCCAGCAAATACAGAGCCAGGAGAGGACGTCATTGCATAAATCTGCTAAGTGTGGTTCGGATCGACCGGTCGGGTACCGGCCATACCAGCTAAGCTGGGTATGCGCCGCCTATCTAGGATTCGTTTGCTGAACACGCCCCTCAGGGTAGAGCTATAAGCGTATATAGGCCTATGGGAGAGAGAGCGTGTCAAAAATACGACTACGTTCGTTAAAACGCATTCTGTAGTTATTTTCATTTTCCTCAATGTGTTGCTAACCGCACTATAGTAGGTTCGTCAACCTGTATTACTATATATATCTTAACCATTGCCACCGTATTGTTTGTTCTGGTTAGATTACGTAGGTATATGGCCAGGGGCCATCCATTGAATTGGTTTGCTTAAGTTATAGGAAATATAGGAATGCAGTGCACGTAGGAAACACTATACATCAACATTTATATATGCAGCATTTTCTCCCGCCACCAACAATTTTTCACTGAGGCCGCTGTCCGTGCTATAACTCTGTTAAGCCCGGCATGCTACCGACTAAAACCTTTTGTATTCAGACTGATAGGATAGGTTCAAAATGATTAGAGACACTTTCTTCATTACATACTGTAATATATTCTTCTCTTCCTGCAGTGCGATAATCTAGCCCCACACTCCGGTAAGACTCATAACTCCAAGATTTTGTCTCTCTTCGTATTCCTCTTAGCCTTGTGGCTTCTTAATTGTTTGGACGTCCCTATCCGCACCATGGGCTGATCCGACTCTGGGAAACTATTGGGGTTTCTGAGCAGTGAGGGCTAGGGTGCGGTATCACATACACATTCCCGTGTATCTTCGGATACTTAGTAGATAGTACTTTAAGCCAATGTAGCAAAGCGCTGCGAAAACACATGTATTAATTCTTATTTTATTTACTGACAACCCTCTGCACCGCAGTGCAAAACTGGTAACTTGTATATAAACCTAACGATTAAATGGTTAGTTCCATAGGACCTGGTGACGGGCGAGATATGTATTCTCACCGAATTCTGTTAAAATGTCTGGGCAGGATATTTAGATCTGCCATGCCCTTGCGGGAAGGACATTTACGGTGTGCATTCGTCTCTCTTACCCCCACCATAACGATAGGAGATATGGCCTAATAATGCTTTCGTGAAATGTAAACCATGTCTTGTAATGTTTCATGTGGTTGCAAAGTGGAATGTCCGGATTCTCACCCAGTTCGGAGATCCCACTAAGTAACATGTATGAGCGCTGTCTACAGTATTGATGTCCTCGGGCATCTGTTCTCCGTGACAGCCATATCTAATAGCTAGGTAGATATCGGCCAGTTGCGGCCTAAACTAATTCCTGTTTTTAAAACAACTAAAAGGAATTAAGCAAAGCAGAAGGCCCGCAGAAATAAAGCGGCAATTACTAACTCAGCATATTAGGAATCACATAAGACGGTGATGAAGGAATCCATTGGGAATCTTCCGTTCCGTCTTCACGTAAAACTACACACCCCTATAGTCATAATCTTACTAGGTATGGTCTTTTCTTCCTACAGCATTTTTGTTTGAAATATTAGAGTGGGCCCATTTTGCCTACTATTCTTCTCCCACTCTAAGCCGTTGCAACACCTTCCCGAGACGGAGGCTCGCACGAGGCACTTGCCTCTCGCAAGGATTCAGCGACGACGGTCCACGCCAGGATAATACTCCTCACCCAAACTAGCACTAGGAGTAGTGCCCGCATGAGGCACATCACTTTTTCGTCTGAGATAGCCTTCTTCCTTTCAGCTTAGAGGTATAATAACTTATATTACGTTAAAAAGCTATGTCTCCTGTACGGGAGCCTCCCTTGCGGGGATACCTCTGTGGACCTACGAGTCTGTGTGGTACCTCCAGGAGCCCCATGTGTAAAAGTTCATCTACCTGCCTCTATGTCTTGTATTTTCGTATGCTCTTATTGTAGTTTTATCTGGCATATTTTTTAATTAGTTAGGTAAACTCATTGTATAGACTTATATTTTTAGGTCACCAAATCAAATCTTGTAAGTCCATAGATCACGAAATTGCTATGGACAGGCATACTAGTGACACAAACTCTTGGAATGAGACCGTTGTGTTTAATGTTCGCGACAATGGTCGCACTGCCCCACAGGAACGATTGAGTTCCACCGGCCTTAGAAGCCGTTTTTGTTTCCCGCAGGGCAGTCTCATTCAGAGTTCGTCATCCCGAGACCGGATGCTAACCAGCGTCATCACTCGTCGTGCACTTACGGCGCGGCGAGTCAACATGAGACATCAGAACGGCCCAACACTACCCGGTGAGCTACATAAGTGTGCTACGAGGTGACCTCAAGAAAGCAGGATTAGGTACATTCGAGTAAAGATTTTGGCTGAGGACAAGACACACTGAGCAAAAGCGAAGAAGGCCTGTTGCAGCCGTAGGATGTTTCTACTACTACAGCCGCAGAACACAGTAATCATACATACATACACTCGATCCTACAAAATGGGGATGGACGTGTGAATATCAGAAATTTACACATGTGGCGACTGACTTAGAACATGGACCACAGGCCATCCTCAAATTGTTTGGCTTAAGTGCAAATCTTCCTAAAAAAATCCAATGGACCTTTCCGGTTTTAGCTATGCTCCGCCCATCTCTAGCTAAGCTCCACCAACACCTCGCTCGTGTTAGGATCGATCGATCTATGAACACCCTGACTATCAATTTCCAAAAAGCTACCCATTTAAGCTGTTGAATATTTTGAAACCAATTTGACTGGGTGCTGTTGCTGCCTAAGGCAGCAACAGCGCCCAGTCAAATTAGTTTCAAAATATTCAACAGCATGTTTATTAAATAGCAAAGAATTACAAAGACATACAATTCATACAATGTGTCGGAGTATTTGGGATTTGGTGACGGTCTATATGGAACCCTTTGTGACGTAATGATTGTGACGTCATCATACACGCGCTGAGCTGATTATGACGTCATACGAGGTCAGATGATAGATGGATACTCTGGAGAGGTGAATTGCCTCGCGTGTGTTTCGCCATGCCGTAATTGCTATGGTGATGGATGGAGGAACGTGGTAGAACTTACTGTTTCTGATGATGATGATGATGATGATGATGATGAAAATGAATACTATACGCAGATAATTGTATAAGATATGTGTATACAATTCTTTAGGAACGGTTTTAAAGTATAAATCTAAGTGTATACGATTCCTTAGGGAGTGCCAAGGACCAATACTCAGAATAGATCCCTGAGGAACACCACAGGTTAGCTTCCTGGTTTCCTTTGTTTGAGAGTTTTGGGACTATATTGGCAAAATAATCATTAAATCTGTTAACAATTTAACAATTGTCTGTAATGACTTTGTTATTGTGGAGAAATTGAGTTTTTTATGCATTGTTTGTCTTATTTAAAAGTGATTTGATAATTTTACATGTTTCTTTATATGTCGTTTTAGCTGCTAAAATTTGCTAGGGTAGGATGTTTTCTTAGCCGTTTTTATTATTTTATCTAATTTATTTCTACATTTTTTAATAGTATTTCATTGTGCTTTGTTTAAAACTTAATGAAAGTAAAATATAGTTGGTGGTTTTAAGACAAGCAGCTATAAGTCCATTCGTGAGCCATGGTTTAGTAGGATTGTTCTTATACCATTTATTTTCTTTCATAGGAAAGCTGTGCTCAAATATAGTTGTACATATCATGTAATTTGCTGTAAGCATGCCCACAAGCATGTCTATTATTGTACTCCAGTCAACCTCTGAGATGGACCTTTCGAAATTTTCAATATTAACCTGAGAATAATCTCTGCATTCAAATTTTTCATGATCAAATTGTCTTTGAAATCTTTGTTGTTTTTCTAGCAGACATATTGGTAGATTGGTATTGATAGCTCTGAAATGTCAGCTACAAAAATGATGTTATTGCAAAATATGTTGTCAATAACGGTGTCTGTGGATTCGGTTAGTCTAGTTGGTTTTATTATGATCGGATAATAAAAGTAAGCATGTAATAAGTTGATGAAGTCTTTTGTTTGACAACAGTTCTGTATCTTCAGATCAATATTGAAATCACCCATGGGGTAGACTTTTGCGTATTGGTTGATAAACTTGTTGCAATCACTGCCAGTTGGCCTATAAATTGTACCAATGATTTTGCTTTTAACTTTTTGCATTGGATTTTTGATAAATATTGTTTCAAAGTCTTCTTCGATTATAGTGAGGCTTCCATGGTCAACGGACTGAATATTATCCTTTATGTACATGCCTACACTGCCATCACCATCCTTGTCAATCTTGTTAGCTCGGTGTGTTTCAATAAATGTATAATTCTTTTGTTAACAAATGTAGTGAGTGAATCTATTTTTATCCATGCCTCTGTAATTCCAATAATCCCAAACCCATGTGCACTTATTTATGGGAAATTGTGTAACTTGTAATTGTTCTTCAGCATTGCGTGTGTAGTAGCATGAATAAGTGAGACGGCAATGTGTGTGCGTGCGTGCATGCGTGCATGCATGTGTGCGTGTGATCGCAGGTTTGTGATGGTATGTTTAAATCATTTCTAGTTGATTTGTATTTGTTAATATTTAATTTAAATGTGTTTAAAATGTTCTATATAATCGTAATTGACATGTGGATTGGTGATTTCAAGCATGTAATTAGTGTCACCTTCAATGTAGTTAGATGAATAAAATGCGTTGCAGTTTAAGCACCACCACGGTTGCTCACCAGTCTCAAGCGATGAGTAGCTAAAATATTTTAGTTCAGAGAATCGCAGGTCAACCCATTTATTACACAAGTCACGTAATAGTGCTTTCTAGTTAAGCTTTACATATTTTTGCAAGTAGAGCATTGGATTGTAGGACGGGATGGGATATTTTGGTGGAGGGAATTAGCGAACTGGCTAATTGATGGTTTTCTTACCCTAACAATGACTAGCGTTCGTTATTATTTTCTGAGAAAGGCAAAATAGCAGAGATCAAAAAAAAAATGAAGAAACAAGAAATTATGGTTGATATGCAAAAAATAGACACGGTAAATTAAATAGACATTGTATGCAAAGAATAAGCATAGCATGCATACGCCATAGCAAAACAGAATAAAACAGATCAACACATTTAACAAAATTACGATCATAAGCTGTGATGTGCATATTCAAATGCATTAGTTATAATGATATAACAACAGTTAGCACAATAATATTAATTCAGATATCATGCTGATGCGCACTGGGGTAAACACGAGAAAGAATAATCTACTGACAATATTGATAAGCAGGTGAATCTAAAATAGGCTACCTAAGAAAAAAGGTAGTGGTATGTAGGTGGATATAACATTTGGCTACTCAAATGATAATACGGGCAGCATTTGGACATGGTCTTCTGTATAACGATTAGTTAGCAGAAAATAGTCCCTATTAATTTGTCATAAAATCTAAAATCGGACGCACACAAAATGAAGACAAGAATTTGCTGGCATCGTGTAGATGCGATTTTAATATCTATATCAAGCTAGTGACACAGGGGTTAAGATGACAGCTAAATCAACATGATTCACAGTGGTGTTGTTTACAGTCCACTGGGGACATAGACAGGGTCTTTACATATTTGCTCTCTGATGTGGAGTCTGTTCAACAGCCTAGTCATTGTGATAGCGTAACAAGATGGCCGGTTAGCATGCTAAAGGTGTATTCTCGGTACAAGTCACACCTCTAATTTTAGATTGCAGAGTCACTCCTATGACATCGCAAACTCCCGACCAGGGGAGGAGTGGCCATATAAAAGTGGCATGGCCAGTGGTGGGTCAAAGAGGGGTGTGGGTAGATGGGCGTGCACCCCTCCCTCCGTAACGGGGGCCTTGCTAGCTTAAACAGTATCATGGCAGTGCCATACTCACATGGCACCCATTCTGGCTATGCCGACGTATGATTCATTGTTTTGAATCAGTAGCAATTGACTGATTTACGAAGAGTCGGGTAATGACATACACAACCTGATTAACATCAATTGATTGGTAAATAATCAACTGGTCCGACTAAAAAGTGACAGGTGAATAGATAGCAATATCACAATCGTCAGTTAGTGAAGTTATTTGTCTAATTGTCGTATATTCTGGGCCATCTTTCCTGGATCCTATTGGCATAAGGGTCGTCTTGGTTTAGTGGTTAGCACTCAGGGCTACATTGGCTAACCAGAGAACCCGGGTCACATGCATACGTAATCTCCTTTACTCTTTGCATTTCTCCACTAGGACTAGGCCTATAAATGGGCACTAGCGTAAAACAAAGCTTTAGAATGTAGTTTTGATGGCGCAATAGACTGCAAATGCAACAGCCTGACATATGGCCTGAATGGGAAATTATGGATTCGTCATAGGTCAATAAAACCAATAACTTCTATCGCCCATTCGTACAATGTGCATACCAGTTTTAATTCAGTCTATTATGCGTAACTTCCTCCAGTATTCTGTTTTTCGATTCACTGCCTTGGTGTTTTCTACAAAGGTGGCAAACCAATACAATTTTTAAATCGCTACTCCTCCGTCATTCATGAACGGATCTTGATAAAACTTGAGAATGGTATTCTATGTGTATTTGACACCATTACCAAGCACGAATTCGATGCACTGTCCTGATTGGTTTTTGAAGTGTGGTCATTGTCTATGTCGGGAGTGACCCATATAAACCCATTCTGAAGTTTTATCAAGATCTTTTCCGCCACTGAAACCATTGGTCAAAATTGTGTACAGTCGTCATGTACTTAATTAAGCATACCTCACAATCAGTGGTGGCGCCACAGCGGGCCAATGGTGGATGGAGGCGCAACCCCACACCACTCACACACCTTTCATTTTCCACCGTTGTTTTGTTAAAGGACAATTCCGGGATGTGTAAAAGTGTACTTTATTTGAAAGACTATTATATGGCTAACATATTGGATCCTAAATAAGAACAATAGACAAATAATACGAGTAATTATACCATTGTAAACATGGGATTATTTTATTTCCCGGGCGGCACCATTTTCTTGCAACGAGAGCGAGATTTCACGAGATCCTGACGTCATCCCCGCACCAATGCTATCTTTGCCGAGCACGAAGGCTGGACAGTAAATATGTATATACCCTAACATGAGCTAATTTGTAATCGCGTTAGGACATTTTCCAGTTAATCTATTAAGTTTTTCAAGTAATTCTAGTATCCTAAGTCGGTGGGGAATCGTTAACCCCTATACCGCTGAAGCATAGAATCCATTTTCTCTATCCTATCAGAATTGTGTTCATGTTGGTAACAATGCTGCTGTAAGTCATTGCTGTGTACGACAGCAACACGTTTCAGCAACATTTTTTTTCAAAATGTATCCCGGCACTATCTCTGTAAGTAGGCTATTACGCATTTTACACCATGCGATAAGGGTTAAATGAAGTGGCACACTTGACATATGCGTATTGTCAAATTACTCAGCCGACTCAAAATACCCTTCTAGCGTGTGTTGCAGGCAGTGTAAATATATACATTCCAAGAAAACATATAATATGATAATATTGCCGGAACCACAGAACTGATTGTAATAATTATGATACCTACCTGTAGCTGCAAATGCGAAGATTTATCCAATACTAGGGATGTTAGAAACGGCCTAGTGTTTCAAAAGATACACTCTGCATGCGGGGAAAACTAAGCCAGCAAAATTTCAAACAAAGATTCCAGGATGCGCTCGATCCATCATCCCATATCAGAATGAGTATTACAGCTACAATGACAGAATTTGCTGTGCCGAAGCTTTACAATGTTATCACGTAACGGGAAAAATTCCATCCAAATATTTTAATTGTTAAAATTACTATAGCTTGTCGGGAAATATTGTCAGTGATGAAGGCTCTCAGATTTTATGTCAAAATGTTAATTCATTTGGTGATATCTCTGGCAATATTCACGTTAGAAAAATTATAGTTGGTCAGGCAAATAGCCATTTTTTCAGCGTCTGCGAGACAAAAACCATCGCACGCTGAATTTTACCAAAAAAGGATAACATATTCTCAGATCGAATCTTAGATGAATAATTTTTTTTATATATTCCAGTCTTTTGAACCTCTTGTCCGATATTAACATCCATTATATCATATTAATCCCGAGGTCGGCAGCTATTTAGAGATCCTAGAATCATTGGAATCACTTCAGCGGTTCGTTTGCTAATATCATTTACGTATACGTCCTTAAAATATATACCCGCATCTATTGGCCTCGCTCCTCCAGTCATAGCAATAGCGGTGGTGTGGGGCTGACGTCGCTAGACGTGATAAAATGGCAGCGTCCAAATGTGCGAAAAATTGTCCATTTTACTGACTTTATCTAGCGATAGTTGGTTACGCTATTTCTATCTGTTTACTATTTTGGTGCAATTTCATTAAACATGTAATAATCTTTCAAATAAAGCACACTTTTTATCATCCCGGAATTGTCCTTTAAGGTATATGTCTTCAGATCAACCAGACTGGGAACACAAAAACGATCTTGCAAATCACAACTACTATCTGCAACAACTGACATCGCAGCATGCTTAGACAAGAACGACCAAATGGATGCTGTGCTTCTTGATTTCTCAAAGGCATTTGACAAAGTATTCTGGTAAAACTCGACAATCTTGGCATACAAGGCAGAGCCAAAGATTGGATAGAAAGTCTCCTGATGAATCGTATGCAGCAAGTTGTCCTAGAATCACTACTGTTGCTGAAGCCAAAACTCCCCAACGAGACCTCGACAGTCTTCAAAGCTGGCAGAAGAAACAGCTAATGGACACCCAGTATGACTACAAGATCCATGGTCACACACTAGAAAATAGAGCTTCAGCTAAATATCTAGGAGTCACTTTCACTAATGACCTGAACTGGGAAAAGCACATTAGCATCATTACAGTAAAGACTAACAGTGCTCGTGCATTCCTTCACTGTAGCATCAAAGGCTGGTCCCTGAACATCAAATCACGCTGATACACCTCACCAGCTAGACCACTGCAAGAGTACTCTTCGTCAATCTGGGATCCACATCAAGCAAACAACACAATGAGAATTGGCATGGTCCAGAGGCGAGCCGCAAGATTTGTAACAAATAACTACATACATGAAAACAGCATGACAAAAATTATGCAACAGCTCAATTGGGATAATCTGCAGTCCAGAAGACAAGACAACAAAGTCACTCTACTGTACAATTTAGTGAAGGGCTTGGTCAAGGCTCCAGACTGCAAGGTAAGACGAAACTACAGAGAACTGCCACCAGAACTAGAGGGCACAAAGCAAAAATTGTCATGCTCTGATCATTGACAGCTCACCACCCACTCTTATCATCAGCCGTCTCTGGCATACACTTCCACTGCG
This sequence comes from Chaetoderma sp. LZ-2023a, assembly GCA_034401795.1. Lineage (NCBI taxonomy): Eukaryota > Metazoa > Mollusca > Caudofoveata > Chaetodermatida > Chaetodermatidae > Chaetoderma > Chaetoderma sp. LZ-2023a. Next base: position 63,123,875 of record CM067373.1, read on the forward strand.
CATGAACACTGCAGCCGACCTTCTGTCATTCAAACTGGGACTACAGACAAACGTGCTCGGCCATAAGAACTGCATTGCATTGTTTTAAATGTAAATGAATTAACTTTTAGCCTCATTCAGTCTGCTGCAGCACACGGTGGTGCGCAATAATCTTTTGCAAGATTATGTGCTTTAAATGGAAGAGGAAGAAGAGCATGTTGATATGGAATGACTCCAGACTACCTAACTGTTTAGCTGAGAGGGTGCGTATCTCTAGGCCGTACAGTAGTTTTGGTATGACATAGGCATACATTATATAAATATGGTAGAAGGGCCTCGGCGATAGACGAATGCCACATATGCTGATGTCTGTTATAGTGCAGTGCTCTTCACGCAGTAGAGAACCTCGTCTTACTCGGCATAAACGCCACATAGCATACATAATATGCGGGTTTTAATCAACATCCTTTTCAGGTGTGTACCAGCCTATTTTTCAAAGAATTTTTCAAAACTTTGTAGGGCTTATTGATCCTGACGCGAACTTGTGTGGCAATTGTGAGTCTTGATGCCAAAACACAATTTGAGCCTTCCTTTTATACATTTTCAAATATCGCTGCAGGGATGTGTGTGGTCGGAATTGACTTTGTATCCGGAATAGACATTATGTAGCCGAATGTGAGAGTTTTTCTGTGTAGCTGGTGCGCTATTGATGGCGGCTACTAGAAATGTAACCAAAATTCCTATTTAGGCAGTAAAAATGGCAAGAAAGTGTTTGTGTCATGTTTCTGAGGACATACGGTCATTGTGATGATTAAAAAGTATAGAATGATTTTAGATTGGAAATAAATGTCAAATTTGATCCAGACTCCTGGCATTTCATGCCAAGCTTGACTCCGCTCATCAGAGAAAGCAATTTTGAGACATGTGTATACACTGTAATTAGCTGCTGCAAAAAAGAATACTCGCACTGACTCGATAAACTTAAAAGTAAATTCTTTGTTGAGCTGGAGATGCTCTATGTATTTGTTAGCCACTTAATATGTGGAATCTTAGCCTTGCCGTATAAGCACATGTATGGTGTTTGTGTACATTGCCGTTAAATCACAACAGAGGCCCTTGTTGTTTAGGATTTTGGAATTTGGACCTCTGTGAAGCACCCACTACACTGTTTTATGTTTGAATCATACGTCATACATGAGAGGTATTCTTCAAACAGATTCTTGTTAAAGCTTTATAGTTTATAAGATAAACACCTGTGGATGTATACCAGGATACCTCTTCCATTATTATTATTATTATTATTATTATTATTATTATTATTATTATTATTATTATTATTATTATTATAATAGTAGTAATAATTTTATCTTCAATGCTAAATCCATCAAGACCATAATCTGTTATAATAAGTTGAATTTGATAGAATTTTGTCTTAGCTTCGGCTATAGCTTTGATATCTGGTGGATTATCCTGACCTATGTAAGGAAGTTCAATTTTCTTTTCACATGGAAAACCGTCTGCATTTGAATAGAGACTTATAATCTCATTAACGAATTCTGAACCTTGCTTGATTAATGATCCACTGGTATGATACTTTACAGTATTGGTAACAATTGTGCATATATTATATATAGAATCTACTTTATTACATATAAACAGACTTATCAAAGCTAAGGTTAATACATGTTGAATTGGCTATTAGCTATACTATTTCTAGTGCCAGTCATAGTTCTATGTAAGCCACGGACTCTGTTTATGGTGGTTGAATCAGAGGTTGCCGAACTGTTTGCAAATTGTGATAGTAGTGCTAGTTTGGCTTGTGTTGTGATTGGTGACAGGCAGTTCTAGCTTGACTGGGCCAAGAATGATTTTGAACATAATTTACTTTGTAGTTCTGATGAGTCCTATCATGCATCCTCCCACTGGGAAAATGTGGATTCTGTAATGGATTGTCTCCTTTGTAATGATGTGATAATAATGGAAGTTAGATACTTTGTGAGTGTCAGCGGGCAGAAGAAAAAGCAGAACATCTCTTGCAGCACGGCCAGCGATACGAACAGGCTAGGAGAAGCTTCTGGCCTCTTCAAGTATCTTTTGAACAGAAGATCAGAGGAGACAGAGACAGTTTGATGACAACTTCAGCTTTCATGCACCAAGTAAGGAAAACAGTCTAAGATTACTGTCATGAGAAAGATGAACGCAAAAAGAAAAAATACTTTGTAATATTTGCTGACAAAACGTATGTTCTATCAATAGTTGGTTGAATGGGGTCATATAATAATGCGAGCGCTGTATATAAATATTGTATTTTGTGATTCTGAAAGGTATAACGCATATTGCTACATTCTAATGTTAGACTATGTTCATATGCATTCAGGGGCATGGATAATATAGTGATAAACATATTTGAATGTGTGGCCAGATGCCACAGCTCCTTTGCAACAAAGCTTGATGATGATGATGATGATGATGATGATGAGTGACTGTGTTCTGTAGCTGAAGAAGTGAAATCTTCTTTAAGATATAAACAGTTTTTCTTCAACCTTCTCCACTGTGTCTTGTCTACTGTGAGCGTCCAGGTTTCCCCCCCCCCACCGTATTTAATGGTTCTAGATTACATTCTTTGAGGTCTAATCGGAAAACACTTAACAAATGGATGTTGTGGCATCCTTTGCATGCTTGATATATGTTGGCACCCCGACTACAAATTTTAGAGCTTTCTGAGAAGGCATATATTCTGGCATTCGAAGAACATAGACTAACACTATTGTGCTACCCTCGATAGTTTGTACAGTGTTGCATTTGTCATTAGATTGTGCAAAGCTATATTTTAGCATTCTACCACTATATTATTCCAAAATGTATGACGATTGCATCATGTGTATTTGTGGAGAGATAGCTGTCTATGTTGTCATGCAGGACAATAAAGCGTTACCCACTTAATGCTCTAATGTTGATATTTATGTTGTCAGTAGACATGTACCATCCATTTACCTTTGCTACGGTTACACTACCAATGATCAGTACATTTTCCCTCTGATCATTTGTTGAACTGACATCAGAATCGTACCAATCGTACTGAGTCAGGGCTGTCACATTCTGGTATAAGTTGTCACCCTTGTCATGTATATAGTGTGGCTGTTAAAATTTGATTTATTTTGGAACTGCCCTGAAGATTGATAGTCTCGGAACTCGGAAGTTAATGTGAAATATTTCTACCTAATTCGCAAATGCCACATGCTAATTAGTATTTTCATTATGACACATCTGCTTACTAGTAGAACACGGTGATGCTTGAGAGGATTGTTGTTTTCTCGTGCTGCTGTGTATTGGACTTGCCTGTCAATTGTATCTGGATAAAACTGTTTTTATATTCAATGATATCCGACATATCTCTTTAATATTAGGTTTTTACTGATTTCAGAGTCTCTGGATTTTGTCGGTGTGTGAAGTGACCTTGTTGATACATGTACCACCACCACACATCTCACTGTGAGTTTGGTTGAAGATTCTTCTCTCGATAGCGCAGTGATCGATTCAAGACTTATCTGGATAACTGTCAATTAAGATAGAAGTAGATGATGTTGTGCTCTCTGGAGATTTTCTACAGGTGTTAGGCTGAAATAGTTAGCTGATATATCCATTAGAGTGTGTTGTGTTTCTACACTTTGCTAGGGTAACATCATGAGTTGATATATTTATTGAAGGTTGTAGGGTTTCTACACTTGTACAATACATTTGTACGGTATCATCATCATCATCATCATCATCATCATCAGCATCATTTCAAAGGACATAAGCCATTGGATTATTTGCTTCCAGGTAGATTCAGTGTTACTTTACATACCGCATGCATGAAAGAAATGTTGCGAAGTAGAGTATTGTATGCTACATTCAACTATGCTACAAGATTTACAAATATTTACAAGTTATTGGCAGGCTAGGTGACAATGTCCAGGTCGTCAGCCGTGGTGTGCCGCCTACAACTAAGACAATTAGTCAGCTCTTAGGTCAGCTGCGGTGTGCTGCCTACCAGGAAGACTGGCCCACCAATTAGTCTGTCTAGTGTGACTAGCTATAAACATACATATATAATTGACTTTGTTATCACAATACATTTTAAAATAACTGCATTATTTGAAAGATAGATTGGCACAGATAACACGTCCAATCATTAGAAGGATATTTATTTTATGCAATAATTGTACTATAGCTGCGGTATGCCGCCTACAACCAAGACACATAGTCAGCCCGTATGTCAGCTGCGGTGTGCCGCCTACCAGGAAGACTACCCACCAAGCTTGTCCAGTATGGATAGCTATGAACATATAATTGAATTTCTACCACACTACATTTTGAAATAACTGTCACCTTTGCCGATAGGCTGGTCTATGTAACACACGCTTATGATCATGTCGATAGTCACTTCCAGGACTGGCGGTGTGATCGGCGAACGAAAAGAAGAAGAAGATATGTGTCCAGTTTATGCTTAAACTCGTCCATGTTCTTTGCTTCTACTATGTGTAATGGTAGAGCATTCCATGGTGATGACACTCGCTGAGTAAAGAAATGTTTGTGTGTACTTATGTTGCAGTGGTCTATTCTTATTTTGTATTTGTGGCCCTGTGTTATGCTGCTTGTAGGTCTCCCAAAGAGATTTTCTGGATCAACGTTGTACATATTATGTGTGAGTTTGTAGACTTCAATTAAATCTACTCGAGTCCAGCGATACATTAAAGAAAACAAGGTACGCTCCCGGAGTCTCTCTTCATAGCTGAAGCTCTTTAATGCTGCAAGTAATCTGGTAGCTCGTTTTTGGACATTTTCTATTGCCTTTTATTGTCTTACAAGATGTGGTGACCAGACAGAGTTGCAATACTCCAGGATGGGTCTGACCAATGTTTTGTACAGTAACAGGAAAGTAGATGTGTCCATGTGACTAAATGTTCTCTTTATGATGCCCATTATGCTCTTGGCTTTTTTTTTTACGATGGTATTGATATGTTTATCAAAGTTTAATTTCTCGTCAGTCTAGACCCCAAGATCCTTCTCGCATATTGTCCACGATATAGGCAGGTGGCTGTCAGTGTCTGTCATGACATATTGCAGTTCCGGATTGTTTTTCCCGAGATGGAGTATTTAAATCTTGGTTGAATTGAACCTGAGTTGCCAATCTAATGACCATTTGCAAGTTGAGTCAATGTTCTTCTGCATGGCAGTTGTTTCTGGTTTCCCAATTATTTTAGTATTATCGGAAAATATTTTACTGATACATTCTATACTGTCAAGTAAATCATTAACGAATAGTATGAATAATGCTGGACGAAGTCTTTCATGTGGAACCGTGTCGAATGCCTTTTTAAAATTGAGGTAGACCAAATCTAATGGTTCGTTGGCATCCTAATTGGGTTACTACTTCCAGGTATTCCAACAGCTGGGTCTTACATGATCTTTTAATTCTGAATCCGTGTTGACACTTAGATAATAAATCACTTGCTTTCTTTCTGTCTGAATGCCATTTGACCAATTTATACATGCTGTAAATTTACAGTTTGTGTATTAGTTGTTGATATGGGACTTTATCTAAGGCTTTCATGAAGTCACGGTATATTGTGTGTATGCACTCACACTAATCTAAAATCGCAGTCCATTTGTCTAAAACATGAAGTATTTGTAGCACAGTAGATATTCCGTTAATGAACATGTATTGATGTTTGCTGAACAATTTATGTTCTTTCATGTGTTGCATAATATTATCTCTCACAATAGAGTCCAGCTTCTAGTAGGTACTACGCATAAAGCTTATGGATCTGTAGTTTCCAGGATCTCTATGAGCATCCTTTTTGTAGATCGCTGTGATGTTAGCCGATTTCCAGTCGGCAGGTATTATGTTGTGGAACTCCACTCTGTTTTCTATGTGTACGGTGCCAGTAAGAAGCACAGTGTGGTTAAATCCATGTACTGCAAATGTTGTGCTATGTACAGGTTCAGAAATGGAACCTTGTACTGTTGAACAGACACCCAAGCCCTACATACTATCTACTTACTTGGCAAGCTGCCAGCTATGCGTTTCAGTCGGATTCAGTCAGAAGACATGTGTATCATCCACCACTATGCTGGACATCTTAAACTCAGCAGCGCGACAGCGATTTCAGAGCTGTCACCTGCAACATGCACCTGCATACAATTAAATGGTATTAACTGCTGACACCCCTTGTCACCTAGTTAACAGTGCTTTGGCAGCGTGAGTTGTGTCAATTGTATCAAAGGTTAGCAGCCTCATCATCGCAAAGTGCCAGACTAGATTGGACTTTCTGCAGAGCATATCATTCACAGCCTTGATGAGCTGATGCCAGTCCTTTGTGCTCTTTATAATTCCATCCTCCAGTTAAAGCATGCTCCTGCGATTTTCAAGGTGGGAATCTTAACACAGATACTGAAGAAGGCAAAGTGCAAGCATGCTCCGGATAGTTACCTTGGCATAATGGTGTTCCATTGTCGGGACATCATTATAGCGACCACACTAAGAATTTTCTTTGATCATGTTCAGAGCTCCAAACTGGTTTTACAGAGCATGTCAATTACCTGTTTACTTCTCTTCTTGTGACCGAAACAATTGCAGTATATGAGCACAATAATCAAACCATTGTAATGGTTCTGATGGATGCTGATAACGCATTTGATGTTGTTTGGCATGACTCCCTGAGGGTGAAACTGTACAAACTTGGGATTCTACTATCATTATTGACCATCATGGACGAATAGTACAAAGGGCTTTCTTCCAGAGTCAAATGGGGCCACCAGCTATCTACACCTTTCCCAAATCAAGAGAGTACCAGCCAAGGCAGAACCTTCTCCGCACTGAACTACAAGGTCTTTAACAATCCACTGCTCCTGTAGATATATATATATATATATATATATATATATATATATATATATATATATATATATATATATATATATATATATATATATATATATATATATATATATATATATATATATATATATATATATATATAGATAGATAGATAGATAGATAGATAGATAGTGCATTTATATTGCATTAAACTCCATAATATTGCATGCTCTAAGCACTGTACAATTAATGCAGTGAATTGAGAGAGTCTGGCCTCGGTGCACACATTGGCGACATTCCATTACTGGCTCCAACAATAGCGGATGATATCACAGCCCTTGCACTGTACAACAGTCCAGATTCCCAATCAGTTGTTTCTCTTATTGCTCACTGCATATGCTGCAGACAACCGCTATACTATGGGAATGTCAAAGACCAATGTCATCATTTACCGCGACAGGAAAATCGATCTACAGAAATCTGCCATCACTTTCAACTGTCACAAACTTGACATTGTTGACCATGCAAACCATCTCGGCATTATCCAGGGATCTGTTCATAACAGTATGCAACATCGGCTTGAGGCTAATATTTCCACAGCCTGAAATACAGTCTACATGCTCTTTGGGGATGGGTTCATGGCAAGAACGGCTTAAACCCAGTAGTGACTCAAAAAATCTGAATCACTTATATCCAACCTCGCCTCCTACATGGAACAGAAATTTGGATGTGTACTGAGAAGGAGTGTTCTTCACTAGAGCGGTTCGCATGTGAGCTATCGTGGCAACTACAGAGTCTCCCTGATAATGTAGCAATTCCAGCTATTCATGCCATACTTGGTGTGCTGCCAGTAACATCTGAGATGCACAGGCGAGCCCTAGTTTGCTTCCGCAATGTCATCAGCGACCAAATGAGAAGGGAATTTGAACTCGCACTTCGTCAACTCTCACTAAAAACTGTGGATGACAGATGTCGGTTCTCCTGGATATTCAGCGTATGAACTTCTAGCAGCACCCCCTAGCAAAGAGGATTGGAAAAAAATGTGTTATCCATGTCATCATGCTATTCTGGTCTGAAAACCTACATGTCAAGCAAAAGAGCTTAGTTCACTGCATTATCTATCTCGGGGAACAATTTGACCTGTCAGCAATATCCTCAGTCTGGTCAACTGTACCGTTGACTACTCATGAAACGGAGAAAGTCACATATACGGCTAGGGGTTTTAACTGGCACTCTACGTCTACAGACGTCTTACGGCAATCCCAATCAGTATTCATGTCATCCAATGTGCCTGCTATGTATGGATGTGGCTGAAACCAGAACACATTTCCTGCTTCAGTGCCAGTTGCTCGATGACTCTTGTGTCCCACACTACAGAAGGTTCTGTCAGATCTTCTCTGATCTTGGCATCACTGATCCTACTCCGGACCTTATGGTTCAAGCCTTGCTGGACCCACTTTTCCTGATCCATCCATCTAATACACTTGTCAATGAAATTGAGCAAATAGCTAGAGACTGGATATATATCACATATTGTTTGAGACTGGGACTGCTGAAGACTCATGGTCACCTGTTCATCTAGATAGATGACAACACTTAGTCGCCTGTTCGACATGCACCTTGAGGAGGTGGGATTTACGTTATCAAGAAGAAGAAGATACCCAGGAAGATTCAAGATAAGTGTTATATCAATTTATATTAATTCAAATTGTACAATAGGTGATCAATCTGTAATGAGAGCACACTGTAGAACATCAGATCAAGAAATCAGAGTATGCCATTTTCTTACTGGACATCAGTCGAGCAAATCTCTCAGATAACGTGACCCAACAATTTGAGCTTACCACACGTAGACTCTGTTATGCATTATACCAAGCACGTGAGAAGACTTTATCTTCATTGCGATCAAATAAGAAGAATGTCTTGTACTGCGGATGTGAACTGGATATGATGACGAATCTACAATAATAATCTATGACTGTTACTATTACATCTAGGTGATATGTCATTGCATATAAAAGATTTCCAGTTTGCATGGGTGTGTATAATTGTGTAATGAAGTTGTCCAGTGGGTATGTATGTATGATTACTGTATTCTGTGGCTTTAGTAGTAGAAACATCCTACAGCTGCAATCAGTCCTTCTTCGGTTTTGCCCACTGTGGCTTGTCCTCAGCCTAAATCCGTAGCTTCCTCAGGTACATTCTTGACTTGAGTGTACCGAGTCCTGCTTGCTTGAGGTCACCTCGTAGCATGCTTAGCAGATGTATGCAATGACGTCCTCTCCCGGCTTTGCATTTGCTGGCTCCGATTAGGGCGAATTCCAAGGCTCTCTGTGCTGGTGTCTCTTCTGGCATCCTTAGCACATGGCCAAACATGGACCATCTTTGCTAGTTGACTTTTTCAGACACGAGCGACGTATTACAGATCTTGTATAGTGCATCGTTGGAAATTATGCTGTCTGGCCATCAGTGCCCAGCGATGGTGCGTAGGTGTTTGCGGTGGCAGGCATCGAGTTTGTCTACATTTGCCTTTGGAGCTGCCCAGCTCTTACAGTTATACAGCATCAAGGATACGCAGCTTGCATTGTATAAATGCAGCCTTTTAATCAAGGGCATCTTTGATCTACGAATCCATACCTTCCAGATGGACTGGAAAGCTATGTACCGCATGACGCAGCATGCAAAAATGTCAACAGTACTGCAAAGCAGTGAGCCCAGGATTTTACTTTTCCTCCATGGTTCGCCACCACGAAGTGGGTCGTCATTTTCTATAGTTTCATGCTTTGTCGATAGGTATATGTGGGTGAACTCTGTTTTGGATTCATTCATAAAGACATTCTCAATTTTTAGTTTGCTTGCAGCCATTGGGAGAAGTTCGTCAAGGGGTTTCTTTTCCTCGTCTATGAAGTCCACATTGTTGGCATATTCCATCTCTAGTGGCATGCCCAGTATTGACACTGGGTGGGGGGGGTTGGTCATGTGGAACTTTCCTGCACAGATTTCAATGTGGCAGCAAGATAGCAGGTGAAAAGCACCGGAGATAGACCATCTCCCTGTGGGGAACCGATTGATGTCTCAAACTCTACAGACTTCACTGACTTGACTCATACTCTCAGCTTGGTGTTTGCAAGTAGTAGTCTCACTAGGCATAGCTCATCTTCATTGCAACTGGCCTGGTGTAGTATATCTAGGATTTTTTTAGCATTTAATTGTGTCGAAGGCTCGTGACATGTCAATGCCCATTTTGTGAAAGTCCCAGTGTTTGGACATGACTACCGAGACAAGCATGCGTTGAGCCCATACAATGTCTGCACACTTTGACATGATCCGGTGAAGTAATCGATCTTGTCTCGGATGCAGCATAGAATAACATGGATAGGATTTTCTGTATGCTATTGAGGAGCACAATGGGTCGCAGATTGGCTATGGGCCCAGGTGGCTTCATGGGATTGGGTAGTGCGATAAGGGTGCCTTGGCCTACAAGTGTCGATGGGAAGGATGTGCATAAAAGCTGAATTGATTAGGTGCATGATCGGTTTGGAGATAATGTCTCATGACATCAGGTCCAGATGCACGTCCATTTTTCAGGGCTTTAAGTGCCTTCTCAACTTCTGCTGTTTTAACTGGTGTTAGTAATGGCCTGGGGTCTCCCGAGAATGGGTGCAAGGGCTCATTATCGTTCTCAGTGAACTGTTCTTTGAACCATTCTCGGATCGCCTTGGCTTTTCCCTAGTCAGTCCCGATAAAATTTCCTTCAGAGTTGTGTACAGTGAGTGGTGGTGTGTAGTCAGCAACTCTCAGGCTCGGGCTGCCTGAAACATTTTGTGACAGTCATCCGTGGCAGTGATTGATTACATCTGCTAGGGAGCCTGCCTGCTGAATAGTAAGATCCCTTAAGCATTCGCTAATGTGGTGCAGAATAATATTGCGCTCCCAGCGTAGTTTGGTGTGGTCTTCACTTTGGCCACTTTGATAGATGTGCAGCCATGACACTTTCTGCTCTGCTGACAGTTTTACTAGTAGATGATCGTCAGTATACCTAGTTTGGTTGTTTTTAAGAATACCTATGGTGCTGGTAGCAGATGATTACATAGATTTCAGTATTTTGGCTAGGGCTTCGTTTGGATCGGAGCTGACATCGATGTTAGCTATCTGCTCCCCGAGGGCTTTTTTGTATGCCATTTGAGTATCGGTGTCGCTGATGAGCTTGGGTAGGTTGTAGGTGACTCTAACCACTTGCCTGGTATGGTGTTTATATATTAGGTAGAGATCGTTCATCTGAAGGCATGTAATGACTAGCTTATGGTCAGAATTGAGGTCTGTGCCTCCATACGAAGGAGCATTCCGGAGTAAGGGTTTTGCTTCTGTCTTGCATAGTATGAAGTCTATTAGGTTGGAGACAGCTGTTGTAGCCTTAGAACCTTTTGGGGCTTTGCGATCAGTAATGTGTCCAGTCCATGTTGTCCTGTGACGGCATGGATGTTTGAAAGCCATATTTGTGACAAATAGGCCATTGGAACTAAGGAATGCCACCACTGCATCTCCATTGCTGCTGCGTGTGCCCTCTCCATAGGATCCCATGCATAAGCCAAGTTCTGAACTTTTGTCTGCAATTCCGAGTTTACCCAGCTTGTAGTTGAAATCTCCGCACACGAACAGTTGCCATCTAGCTGGGATTGTAATGGTAGAGCTCATTTCTGCATAGAAGGAACCTAATATTGCTGGATTCTCTTTGGCTTTTTTGGTAGTTGGGCCCTATGCATTGACAATTCGACACTTAGTGGTGGTGTTTTTTCATGTATGGTATAGCCAGGTCGATGAATGTAACGTGATCACTGACGTATCCAAAACTAATGATATGATCCAAGACCCTTAGTCCGATTACAAAGCCTAAGCCCCAGTATGTGACTTGTTTTTGCATCATGAGCACTAGCTTATAGCCTGTCTGTAGTTGCTGCTCTGAGTGTTTAGCTACTCTAGTCTCTTGAATGCATGCAATATCGATGTTATAGTGTTCACAGTCTGCACCTAAGATTTGCCTCTTTGATGTTGCACTCAGACCACGTACATTCCACGTAGCTATAGTAAGCTCCTGGGAAGATTGTATCGTCCATGGATGTCGAGCACAGTTTCTTGTTTGAAGAAGGGTAGACATAATTAGAGTTGCCTCTGTATGCAGATGTCAGCCCACAATCCTTGATGACTTAGTTTCCCAACAAAGTTGGTACTTACTGAGGAGACCGGCATGAAGGTGCCATCTTTCTCCTCCTGGTCCAGTAGGTACCAGATGTTTTCCCCAACTGGGTGTATATATGGAATACTGTCTTGTCATATATAGCTGCGCTATATAGCTGTCATTATCCATATACAGTTGTTGTACTTGGGTGGCTTGTTTTCATTCCAATTGGTGACATGTATGTATTTCTTTGTTTTTCTTATAAAACCACATTGGTGGTGGCAGTAATAGGACTCATAGGATAAGGACATTTATTACATATCTCGCGGTTCTCCTATTTAGGAGGTGACGATCACTACAAGCTACAAGTTGCAAGGTAGATACCTCACTTCTGGTGAGAATGGTCGCAATGACATATCTTCTAGATGTAATAGTAATCTGTCTAGGATCTGTCTAACAAACCCTGACCATCATAATGCTACATGTACATACTTGTTCTACACATTAACATTCTAAATACACGCCTTTTAAGACCCTTTGGTTCAAGGATCATAGTAGAGTCAAGGATAAGTTGGATGATGTCTTCTGCAGAGCATTGGTTCAGCTGCAGTGGGCAATCTGCCTGTAGAATCTCAAGTATTGACTGCAACATGTCTCTTCTCCTAGATTCCGATGCACGGCACACCATTACAAAATGGCTCACAGTTTCTGGTTCTTCCTTGCATAGCAGGCACAATGGACCACGTACATCATGTCTGTAGTGGCATCTACTGGCCTGGAGGCTATACACCCCTGTAAGTACCCTTAGCTTCACAGGCATTTACTTAATATCATATACAGAGAACTAATTTGCATTCCAGATAGGATGAGGACCACCTGGTGTGAAAGACGAGCCGTTTAAGTGGCTAAGAGAACTATGCAGAGGAATCACCTCTACTATGTTTTCTTTCCAGTGTTGTCTAATAGCTCTCTTAACAAGCAATTTCTACTTCTCTTTTGCAATTGGTGAATCAAGCTACATCTCTATATCTTCCAGGCCATATTTCCAGAGAATTTTCTTCAGAGTGATGAACCAGCTTTGGCTCTCTATATACTTGACGACAACCTGGCATCTTGCTAGCTTTTTCTCCAGGGCAGTTTCTGGAAGATTACATATATTATTGTAGAGCATGAGTGCTTTCTGATGGATCTGTGCCCAGAGTTGCCCTTATGCGTCCTTTTGCGCATATATATGCATAAAAATGGCAGAGGGACGCATACAAATTAACCCTCTGCGTCCCCGAGGACGCACGAGGGACGCAGTGAAAAAGTGTAACGGAAACTGGTAACTTTGGTGTGTGCTTAATTATCGATTATATTATCATGTGTGTATATTTATTTGTGCATGTTTTTACTTTAAAAAATATACCTAATGTATTGTGTGTTCAATAAAAACGAACTTACTGCATTGTTTAAGACTATGATTTGTTGTATGTTTTCTTGCACAACTCAAAGTTGTTAATGCCCATAAATCAGATTCAACCACCACATTTAATTGTAAATACAATCCCCAAATCATCCTTAGTATTCCATTTGATCTAATTTTTTATAAGTAAAGAGTTTACAAGCCCGATGTTAGTCGCCTTGTTCGGCCTACAAATTGCAAAAATACCTGCCATGTTTCTGTCTGTTGTGCTAATCGTCAGTATGATGTGTCAGTATTTGATTGGATAACAGCGGAATCGCCCTCTAGAGGAACTCACGCTTGAGAAATCCAATACAACTGATCAAGCGCATACAAACGTGTCTGGGCGTCTTAATCCTTTCACAGCTCATAACATTGGACAGATCACAATGTTGTTATCACTAATCTGCTGAATATTTTGAAATTAATTTGCGCATGCCTACTTGCCTAAAGCAGCAACGACTAACAGGCAAAATATTTTTTTCTATTTACTTATCAAAATATCTAAATGGATGAAGGAATATATGGAAGATATTGTGATATCTTTTACATTTGAATGGTCATTTGACGTATTAGCGGCGATGTCTTTGTATTGCTGTTTCAATAACGGTATCAATACGCGCTATAAGCCGTCTTTTATTTAGCAATAGCGGCTGATTGATTGACTGATGGATTAGTGTTTTATAATGTTTAGCAATACTCGATCGTTAGGTGTTCCCAATTTCTCAACTAAAAAGCTCATCCCAGCAGCAATGTTCAACGATATCATCGATCTACAGGTAGCCATGCATTAAAATATTGATTTTTTTTTCCAAACAGCGTGTAGCTCTGATACAAGCGTCCTTATTGGATACACGCTAATGCGTTATCTATGCTTCAACCAATCAGCAATCGCGTTACATAGTTACTCCCGATGAATTAGACATATCCGGTTATTGGCTGATATATTTTCACTAATTACGCAGTTTAATCTGATTTTGATGTTGATACAGATTATGTTTGATAAATTATTGTTTAATCTGAGCTTAACCTATGTATTCCACTATATTTGGTCATTCCAGTTAAATTATAAAAAATACGCCCGCATTATATCGAAGTAGGTCAAGTCGTCCTTGAGCAAACTCGCCCCAGATACTCGTAATTTTTCAATTCGTCCAAAGTCAAGTTAGGGTTTAATAGAAAAATTAATGCAGTGGTCTTTGCTAATTACTAATGTCGTGGTCTTTGGAAATGTTAATCATACAAGGTTGTCAATGTAGGTTGGTTGGTTTATCAGACAACAAACAAGTACAGTGCTTTAAGTTATTGTGTATTGACATGCAGTTCAAATGTTATTAGTTAAATATACAAGGGCCACTTCAATAGATAAATTTTAGCCACCATTGTAGATCACAGAATGCATATTTTTGAAAATTGACCACTGGAATGACTGGCATTGTTTTCAACATGTTTAATAAAGTGCTTTACAATTAGTTCAATGTGTTGTGTTTATTTTAAGAAAAAAACATGGGACCCCCCCCCCCCCCCCATATTTCAAAGGAGGACCCCATGGGACCTCCAGCCTTTACAGTGGGACCCCCAAATCTGAGGGTGTGGGGTCCTTGGGACCCCCAAAAATCAGATGTTGTGGGCAAGACTGTCTGTGCCTCAACCAGAAGAATGCCAGATAAGACATATACTGCTGGATCTGCTATATTAGGACATATACTGCTGGATCTGCTGTATTTGTTGGTGGTGAAAGTGATAGTTTCCAAGTTTACGTAGGTGTTCATACTTGGGTAGTATGAGTTTGAGTCCATAAGTGAGGATCGGAGCAACATAGATTTTGAATAGATACAGTGTTGATACTGGGTCAAGTCCATTCTGCCCGTGGAAACTAGCAGCGAATAGACTATAGACTGTTCTTCAGGCCTTTTTGATATTATCTTCAACATTTTGGATGACATTCTGCTTTAGGGTTGTTGTCCTTTTGATTCCAAGATGCATGCGTGCTAACTCTGGGGACATCTTTTCATTGTGTAGGACAAACAACGGGAAGGGTGGTATGTTGGTCCTTTTGACAGTTGGGTGAATTGACAATGAGACACTATTTGTATGCTGCAGCTGGTAGCGCTCCATTCTAGCATAGTCTGTTGCGATATTCATCTCAACTCAACTCTGAAGGCGAAGCCTATGACATGATGTAAGTAACCACTGCGCTACGCTGTGGTTGACGCCCTTTGAAGAGGAGGAACCTTCATTAACAAGAAGAATTTATTTTTCAAAAACCAAAAAATCAAATAAGTGTATGCACAAAAATAACTTATTACTTAGTTGAAGTGAACCACTTTTCAGGTAACTCAACCACTTTCTCTTCAAAAAGTTTACTTTGATTTATCTTTATAAAATTTATCATGACAATTTATTTGAATGTTACCGGTTTTCGTGTCGGATTTACTTTGATTTATCTTTATAAAATTTATCATGACAATTTATTTGAATGTTACCGGTTTTCGTGTCGGATGTAGCGGTATGTAGTCATTCCGGATCTCGTTACCGTTCTAGATAAGTACAGATCATATAGATAAGTATAGCTCGATAATAGTATATCTATAGTATAGCATAGTAGGTGGTCTTTATATCCAAATATACACAGACGGCCTTTTTTGACACAGTGGAGTGGTGGCCTTAGTTTTTTACCGGCGGCCTTTATTGCCATACACCGCCATTCCTTACCCTTAGCCATTCCATACCAGTCAATCCGAACCATTTTTTCTGGTCATTCCAAATTCAAATTTTCAAACTTTCAAATTCAGGTAGATTTATTTGGTATATTAGTATGTCATACTATATTTTGCAATTAATGTTTATATGTTAGGAGTCCACCACTATATAGGCTTGCCTTTGGTGGACTGCCTGTTGTAATTTCTGATAATGACAACTAAATCTGAAATTAAATAATCTTGAGTCTAGTATATGAACAATATAAATAGGCAGTCCATCTAAGGCAAAGTCGAATACCAGTCTGGAGATCCCGTACTTAGCTAATTGGATATGCCGTACTATCGTAATGGTTAATCCGTACCATTAACCATAGTGTTCTGAACATAATTGAAAGTCAGCAATGTCTTCCCATCCAATTATGTTGGAAATGTGTTAAGTTATTTCTAATTTGTATTGTAGGTCAAATTGTTATTAGATTGCTCAAAATCAATTAATAACTAATTCGTAGTGTTGTTAATTATACCAGTTTCTGATTTTGCCATTTGCCAATTTCGAGTAAAGATTATCTCCATGAATACATATATATTATCTCTTAATATATATGTAATGGATTCGCCTCTAAAGTATTGGATATTCTCCTTCGATCAATACTCACCATTCTGTTACTTCTGATATACAGCTGGCCTTGACAGCGGCTCTAGGATTATAGACTTAGAAAGCTTTACCGACTCCTGGGAACCGGGTACTCGGCTCCCAACTGCCGAGTACCCGTTTACCATAGAGCTCATTCTTGTTTGCATAGCAACAAGAGCAATACATGCTTTTTGCATTAGGGATTTTAGTGTTTTAAATAATCTATGTCTTTAATCGGTGATAGTTTGTGTGTTCTGAAAGGATTAACTATGGAGAATACCGCCCAAGACAACCAGGTTGTATTGTTCTTTATTATCCATAGTTAAAAGACTTAGGTCTCTAAATTTCGTTGTGTCGCATGTTCCAATTTCTGACCCCATAGAATCTGGGACGTGTGCTAACAACGATATATGCCAGACGATCGCCTTCTTTAACCCCAACAGGCGATCGGCAGATATGAAAATAGGTGTTTGCTACAGTATTTCTAACACGAATATCGGCTGACGTCGTTCTCCGTAGAATCCGAGCGGGTGACGTCACACCCGGTCGCTCGGATGTTTATGTGAAGAAAATTTTTTTCATTAATTCGCGCATCTTATTCTGGGTGCTGCGTACTAAAAATGGTACCGGAAACTTTAGAATGATCAAGTTTACGTGCGATCACGATCGGTTTGCAATGATCGGTGGTTTCAAAATTCTTGAGTAGATGCGTGGTCTGCGGTTTTACCGTGTGAGACAGCAGTTTGTTATACATTTTGTTGTTTTCTTCACATATCGTGCTGCTTTCGTTAGGAGTATAATTTATATTGATTAGTAAATATACCCTGAATGCTATGCGATATGATTCCTGGAGCCGTTACACATCCTGGAGGATCGATTATGGGTGTGTTTGTGCCCGCCGCGTGCTTGTCGTCATAATCAATGCGATCGTTGTTGTGGCGGGGTGGGGTGCGGGGAGGTTACGGTTAATTTATGAGTCAAGATTATTTGAAAATTAATTGTCTGCCTTCCATCCGGGTCTCGTTCCGCTTGTTTATTGTAGGTTTGTGCTTATTTTATAGGCCAAGCCAGCCCCGCCATCATGTGACGACTGCCATAAGTTTGTCCGTGTAATGTTCAAGGACCATGTCTGTTTTAGGTGTTCCCTGTGTAATATAGATCATAGGTGTAATGTTTGTGCAGTGTGGTCCGTCGAAATGATGGTTAAGTTCCTTGCCCAGAAGGACTTGGCTGGGTCTGACGCGGGGTCAGGCGGTCCGAGAGGAAATCGTGGAGCGCCCGGTGGGGGTGCTCCACGTCCCCAGCTGGAGGTGGCGGAGATGGCACCGCCGGCGTGGTTTGGTCCGGCTATGCAGGGTTTTCTGCATAGCGTTCTGCCCACGCTGGTGTCGTCCCTGCTACCAAAGGTTGGGGGGCAGTTTCTCCCCATGCCTGGTACGGATCCTGTCCTCGGACAGGATTCTGGACTGGTTACCGAGGGGGCCGTCTCGTACGGTCCCATGGCAGGCACGTCTGGCTTCGGTCAGACGGGTTCTGTCTCTCTGCGGCCACCTCCGGGTGGTCCAGTAGCGGTGGCCGGTCCGTCAGGTATGGGAGCCGTCCTCCAGGACGGCTCCACGGTTGACTCGTCTAGTGACGGCTCTTCGGAGTCTGAAGACGAGGAGGAGAGGTTGCTGCGGCCCGTGAAGCCGCAGGTGGAGAATATGGAGGTTGATTCCGTCCTGGACGGAACCGGCCTCCATTTGTCTGGTTTGGCGCAAGCCAGGTCAGCGGCTGCGGCTGAGGCCAATCCGTTACCTTGCACCGGTTCCGCGCGGCTTGGTTTGTCACCAGCCGTCATGGGAACGGGTGTGCCGGGCCAGGCGTGGTACTCACCTATCTCGCCTGGTCCGGCAGCCGGACGTGGGGTGCCGTTGGCGCCCGTGTCCGGCTATGGTTCCGCGACTGTTACGGGTCCGTACGGTTTTCCGTGCGGACCTACCCCATGGACCGGAGTGTTTCATGGGGTGGCGGCGGAACCGTGTGGTAGCGGAGTGCCTGGCGTGTCAGCCGTGGCTCCTTGCCGGGAGGCCGTGGCTGGCAGACCCGTGAGCACGTCAACGGGTGACGTGTTTGCGGGGGTGTCTTCATCGGAGGTAGATTGGTCAGATGCTCTGGCGTGGCTAGCCAGGGTTGACCCGTCTGTGGTTTCGGCAACGGCCGATGAAGATGCGCCCCGTCCGTCAGTTGCGTCGATTAGGATGGGGATTTTGCCCGCGGCCCGGATCCAGTCAGTGGGACTGGATCCACGGTTCATAGATTTGTTGGATGCTATTTATAGCAAACAACTAATGACCAAGGGTCAGCTCCCTGCGGCCTACAGGGAGGTGCGGGCAAGATGTCGTATTCCGCGGGGTGAATACGACAGGTATGGTGTAGTCCCGTCGGTCACGGAGGATGACCGATGGGTACTGGGAGTCCAGAGTGCCGGGTCGGGTGGCCCCGGTCCGGCACTAGTGGATAAGTCCCAGGTACACCAGGAAGAAGTCCTGTCCCTATGCGATGAGGGTGTGAGGGCAGCGATGAGCGCTGTCAATCACTCTTATCGTCTCCTTCAGTCGGTGTGGGCTGAAGCGGGGGCAGGCCACCCTGTGCCACCTGTGGTGCTCTCATGTGTTAATGACGGCTTGGTGCTGTCAATGGACGCATTGGCAAGGGTGCAAGCGCGAGTGACGAAGTCCAGGAGGCAATGGTCATTGACCATATGCGTCCGGCTACGGCAGTCAGGGAGCGTCTTCTTGGGACGCCCCTGACAGGGCCTAGCATCTTTGGTGGCCAAGCGCGGGCCATCTTAGAGGACACCGCCAGTATCGCGAAAAATCGGTTAGCAGTAAATCTAGAGCTAGTGCGGCAAGCGCACGCACTAGGGGCTGTGGGCAAACCGCTAACGGGACAGCCTTCAAAGAAGCAGAAGAAGCATAAGAGCAGGCCGAAAGCCAGGCCTGTTGCGACTTCTGTTTCAGCTGGGTTCTCGGAGCCGCCGCCGGCAAAGAAACCCAGGAAGGTTGTAGAGGCGCCTACCCTCCCCAGTGTTGCTCCTGACCGCCCTAGAGGCGGGAAGGGTAAGGGTAAGGCCTCAAAGGGCGGACAGAAGGGGCCGAAGCGTACCTGAGGGTACGCAAGCTCCCTTCATATCCGCCTGGACCACGCCTGTGCGACAGGAACAGCGGTGCCAGTTATACCCGTCGTGCCTAGAACGAAATGGTTCTCACTCTCTCTCGTTAAGAAAGAGGGGGGGGGGGGCGGACTGCGAGCCGGACAACCCCGTTAGACGTCGAGGCGTCTATGGTGGGTGGAAGGCTCATGCGTTTCGTCGAGGCTTGGCGAGGTGTGACGTCAGACAGTCTGGTCCTGGGATGGTTATCCCAGGGTTACATGCCGGAGTGGTGGGACTTTCCGCCACAAAATCTGTCTTTGGCACCTGTCTGGACACCCGTACCAAGGGAGCCAGACAAGTTAGAAGCCGTTCAAAAGGAAGTGTCGGTTTTGCTTCTGAAGGGAGCAATAAAACCAGCAAACCGGAACACTCCAGGCTTCTATTCAAACATGTTCCTTGTCCCCAAGAGCACAGGGGGATGGAGACCCATACTCAATCTCAGGCCATTAAATTGGTTTATCCATACGCCTCGGTTCCAGATGGAAACGCCGAGGTCGGTAATGGCGGGATTGAGGAAAGGAATGTGGTGTATATCGATCGATCTGAAAGATGCATATTTCCACATTCCGATGAATCGGAGTTGGCACAGGTTTCTGAGAGATTTGCGTTTCAGAATCAAGTATGGGAGTTTACAGTTCTCCCGTTTGGCCTGTCGACAGCTCCGAGGGTTTTCACAAGAGTGGTCCTTGCGGTGACAGCGTTTCTCAGAAAAGAGAACGTGGCGCTACACACCTACATAGACGACTGGCTGATCAAGGCAGACTCGGCAGCCAGGTTGAACGTGGATACTGCTCTGACTCTGAAGTTACTTTCGGGTCTAGGCTGGATAGTCAACGAGGAGAAATCCGAGTTGACGCCCACTCAACATTTCGTTTATTTGGGGATGCGATTCGACCTCGAGGAGGGCAGGGTTTACCCGTCAGAGCCCAGAGTGGTGTCTCTGTTAGCCATCCTCAGGAGTTTTCGAGTGGGAAACCACATTCAGGCGAGGCGGTTCCTTCAGATGCTGGGCATGATGGTCTCCATGGAGCAGGTTATCCCGTACGCTGCTCTAATGCGAAGACCTATCCAGTTGTATCTGATGTCTCTGTGGAAACAGAGAACAGAACCCCTGTCAAAACTGGTGCCAGTTTTGGAGCCGATAATATCGCATCTTCTAGGGTGGAAACAGCGTCAGAATCTCCTAATAGGGGTTTCGCTGCACCTACCCCACCCCCAGCTGTCCGTTTACACGGATGCATCGCTGGAGGGGTGGGGTGCCTGCCTGGGAGAACACCAGGTCTCGGGCACATGGACTCTCCCGGAGAGTCAGCTGCATATCAATCTGTTGGAAATGATGGCAGTGGAACTGGCGTTGGAAGAGTTCCTTCCGATGATCAGGGGCAAGGTGATATTGATACGGTCGGACAATTCGACAGTAGTATCATATATAAATCGCCAAGGCGGGACCAGGTCGCCCACCCCGTGCATCAGGGTGTGGCACTTGATTCAATGGTGCAGGAATTACTCGGTTGTTTTGAAAGCAGCTCATATTCCTGGCCGATTGAACATTCTGGCGGATGCTTTGTCTCGCAGACAGAGAATCTTGCCAACAGAATGGTCCCTCAACCCTCCAGTTCTACGACGGATCTGCGAGCATTGGGGCAAACCCAACGTGGACTTGTTCGCCACAAAGGAAAATGCTCAAATCATGACATATGTCTCGCCGATTCCAGATCCAAATGCCGTCGATACAGACGCTCTGGCGATAAGCTGGAGAGGGATGCACGCTTACGCGTACCCACCCACCATTCTTCTACCGAAGGTATTGGTGAAGATCAGGGAGGAGCCGTGTCTGGTCCTGCTAATAGCGCCGTATTGGCCGAGCAGGGCGTGGTTCACGGATCTTCTAGATCTGCTGGTGGAAAATCCTGTGCAGTTGCCCGAGATTCCGATCATAATCTCCCAGGCCAAGGGACGCTTCCTACACGAGCGTCCCGAAATGTTCAAATTGACTGCGTGGATGTTGTCAAACAACGTTCCACGTCGGAAGGCTTTTCTCGACAGGCTGCTGATTTCATCGCGGCTGCGAGAAGAAGGTCAACCTTCAAGTCATATAACAACAAGGTTAACAGATTTGCAGACTGGTGTGAAGAAAAGGGTATTGATACCTTTCAATCCACTATTCAGTAAATAGCAGACTTTCTCTGTGAGCTGTTCTTTGCAGGACTAGCTCCCGTCACAGTTGCTGGATACAAGTCAGCTTTGGCATCAGTTATCCCTTGTCTAGCCAACAGGGATAGTCCAGAGGTGGCCCAGTTAAATGTGATGTTGAAGGGAATGAGCAATCTCCGCCCGAGACAACCGGTAATCATTCCAGCCTGGAGTCTATCTTTAGTGCTTAATGTACTGGCCAAGCACCCTTTCGAACCGTTGCGTTCGGCTAGTCTAAAGCATTTGACTCTAAAGGCGGTCTTTCTATTGGCAGCTTCCTCAGCTAGAAGGCGCAGTGAGATCCATGCGCTTTCGGCAGAGAGGAACCGATTTATTGTTTCTGGAGAAGGTCTGCGTCTTCTGCCAAGAGCAGAGTTTATGTCAAAGAACCAATCTTTGAGATATCCCGGCAAACCGATCATTATACCGAAGTTAACTAGATTTGATCGTGATGCCAGTGTCTGGTGCCCGGTCCGTGCTTTGACTAAGTACAAGAAACGGACTGACTCGTTACGGTCGAACGATAGACATCTGTGGATCTGCCATAAAAAGCCTTATGGCGCCGCATCCATGGATACTATCTCTCGTTGGGTGGTCGAATGCATTCAGACTACTCACGAGATGGCGACTGGGCACCAGGTGCAGGGCGTAAGGGCACACGATGTTAGAGGAATAGCCGCCTCGACCGCCCTTTACAATGGTGTTCCGTTAGAGGACATCATGGCCGTTGCACAATGGCACTGTGAGTCCTCATTTACGGATTACTATATGAGGGATGTGTCAGACTCAGCCAATCCACTCGCTTTAGCTGTTTTGAAACGATAGTTAGTGACCACACTGCTTTTCCCCTTTTTTCACTTTGGTAAGAAAAGAACCTAAAGCAGGCATGGTCAAGCGAGAGGATGTCAACCAGATTGTGTCACTGATGGCCGAACCGGTGAATGGTTGTAGGCGGTACGTCTGAAGTCCTGTTATCATAAGGTAATTCAACAAGTGAGAGTTTTTTTGTATCATGTATATGTATCATGTTCATTCATCTTATATATTCATGCTCATTCCCAGGCTAATACAAGCGATATGCAGGGAGTAGTTAACCCTCTTGGCATATTGGTGTTTTCAGGCGAGATACATGTTCGTTAGTTCTCTCCCTTTTCTTAGGAGGAAAAAGGGGGGGGGGCTGTGACGCGAATGTGATTCGGTTCCGTGAACTTGACGGTCCTTTTAGGTCTCCGTTAGTCAAGTTTGAAGTCTAAAATCTTTCTCCAAGGGGCAAAATTAGCATGTATGGCTTGCCCCTTCCCACCAGGTTACTGATCAAATCTGGTGTATATCAGAAGTAACAGAATGGTGAGTATTGATCGAAGGAGAATGCAGGAAATGTCAATTTCCCTTTCTCCGAGATCTAACAATACTCACCATTCTGTTACGGACCCAGCCTCCCAGCCCCACGGAGGCAAGCCATAGTTTTCTCTTGTTTGGTGGCTATGCAAACAATATGAGCTCTATGGTAAACGGGTACTCGGCAGTTGGGAGCCGAGTACCCGGTTCCCAGGAGTCGGTAAAGCTTTCTAAGTCTATAATCCTAGAGCCGCTGTCAAGGCCAGCTGTATATCAGAAGTAACAGAATGGTGAGTATTGTTAGATCTCGGAGAAAGGGAAATTGACATTTCCTGCATTCCGTACCCATCCATTGTATATTCGGTTCTGGGTACGGAATGGCCAATAGATGTGACGGAATCAGGCCTGGGGTCAGTTACATTTAAATGTCACTGGTTACAGTTACATTGGACTATGTCAGTTACAGTTAAAGTTACATTGGTTGAGCAATGTAACTAGTTACATTTCTGTTACTTTGCATAATGTAACTAAAGTTACATTTCAGTTACATTAGTTACTTTGTCTGATAATTACTATGAAGAACTATATGGACATGAAAGTCATCATACAAAGTGTAATGTAGTCAACCAATTTGAGATATATAGTAGGAACAAAATACCACTATAACCACTGATATAATATACTGACAGAAGTGAATTTATTTCAGATATAAAATATAAAACCTGCTGAAATTTGTTCAATGAATTTGACTGAATTTTATTGCTGCCATATGCAATAACAAATTTCATTCAATTTGTTTCCAAAATAATAAGACGCTTTCATTGTAAAAATGTGCATACATATTTCTTCCTCTAACCATTTCAGTCATGCAAGCCAAATAACAAACATTAATTTTATTGTAAGAAATATTTGGCTGATGTTTTGAAACTAATTTGACTGAAAGAATTGATAGGTATCAACAGTTTTCAGTGAAATTAGTTTCAGTATGTTCAACATATTATCCTTGGAGCATGGACTTTCTACAGTATGATAATCCACCATTTACCATGGGCAATATAAGTTTCCAGTGAAATTAGCTTCAAAATCTCCATCAGCTTTATTGTATGCGTAATTTAAAGTAGCAATTTAAATATGTCCTTAGAGTACTTTAGACAAATTTTACTTTCAAAAGATGTTGCTTCATATGGCAGAAACAGCTTTTTTCAGGTCAAATTAGATTCAAAATATTCAACAGCTTTCCAGTACACTAGTTTCATTCCACAGCCTTTATAAATTTGTCTGCTTTACCAAAATGGTTGATGGCTTGACTTTTATCAATGGCATTGTCCTTTGATGTTTATCACCACACATATGTGAATTGACCCTAGTTTGAGTATAGTTGCTGAGCAATGATGTCCTAAGCTGGCCTAATCAATAGTATACAAAGAAAAGAACAGGACATGCTGTTAACACCTATTGTGGCAGATTTTACCTTTCTTTACAATTCAACATTTGCTGTTTTTAATCCTTTTAACCCTTTAACACTAAAGCTGGACAAACAACTTTTGCAGTGGTGTTGAGAAATGTCCATTTCCAGATAAATATAGGATTACTTTTGAAAATTTACCACTGGAATGACTGGCTCAATAACCAAGCCAGTCATTCCAGTGGTAAATTTTCTAAAATAACGTTATTGTCTACAAATGGATATTTACTATGAGAAAAATACAATTTTCTTTAACAAATTTGAGCCTTAAAAGGTAACTTAATTCTCTAATGATTTAGTAAACAACCTGTTTCTATGGTAGCCTAATGTAAAAGCTGTATACGAATTTGATTAAAGTTAGCACTGCCTGATGTAGCAATAACATTCAGTCAGATTATCATATCTAACAAGCATATTTTGAGAATAATAGCATGTTGTAAATATCACATGCAGATATAGAATAACCCTTTAATGGTCAAGATTGGTCAAGAAAATCATACCTTTGGCCTAGCAAATCTATTTTGCAGGCTACAGGATTAATATTTGAAAATTTACCACTGGAATGACTGGCCTAATATTCATGCCAATTATTCCAATGGTAAATTAAAAAAATAAATATCCCTGCTACTGGAAATAAAGTTGGTGCCCAAAGCATCAACATCTTCCAGTCAAATTAGCTTCAATATATTCAACAGCTTACTTTAATGAGAAAATTGTAATAAATCTATTAGAAAGGTTTGAATTGTAACTGAAATTTCAGTTACTTCTGAAATGTAACTGGTTACATTTCAGTTACTGTAACTGAACAAATTCTTCAGTTGCAAGTTACAGTTAGCCGAGCCCTGGACGGAATATCCAATAGGTTAGGTACGGATACTAAAAAATTAATTGGTACGGATTAACCAATATCAAGGTATGGAATGTCCAAAAATAGGGTACAGAATAACGGGTACAGATTTGCTAGGGTATGGATTGACTACATACCGGCAAAGTCTATCTGAAATCAGTATTAATGAAACAGATTTAGAAAGAGTATGTTACAGAATTTTTAGGCATGTATATTGATGACAAATTAAATTGGAATGACCACATTAAAATCATCAAAGAAAAGTAGCCAAAACTATAGCGATAATATATAGAGTTACACATTTACTAAAAACATCTGCATTATACTCACTATATACTTCACTAGTTGTACCATATTTAAATTATTGCTGTATAATCTGGGTAAACACATACAAATGTAATGCCCATATTTAAATTACAAAAGAAAGCAATTAGATTAGTAAATAAAGCAGAATACAATGCACATACAAAGCCACTTCATAAAACTCAAAACTCTCACATTATTTGATATGATTGAACTAAACGCATTGATTATAATATTTAAAGAAAAAAATTACATGTTACCGATAAACTTGCAAAACTATTTTCAATTAACTGAAACTGCTCATCAACATCATACACGACAAGCAGACAAGTTTAAAAATAGATATTGTCGTACCACTCAAAAAGCAATGTGTGTTTCTGTCAAAGGCATTAACTTATGGAACAATTTAGATAACAATATAAGATGCAGTGAAACAAGCTACAAATTCAAAAGGAAATGCAAAGAATTCTTTATAAACCGTATGCAAGACCAATGACAAAATAAAATCCTAAAATTGTCTTGAAAGTCACCTGATTACATCTTAATACATTTTGTAACTATATAAGATATTATGTTATATACAGCACTTGCCCAATACTATGAAATAATATTGCTATGTAACTCTCATCAAACTGTATAAATACACAGGAAATATAAAAACTCTCATTCCGTATACATAGTAATTTATATATCTCTGCTTACTTAACACTATAATAATAATAATAACTAATTTAACTAAAATCCATTCATACCTCACTCAGCCTGAAAATAAATAAGTGTATGTCTGGTTGCCTGACCATGGCTGCCTATTGCCTGCCATACATGTGGCTGTCAGTAGGCAGAACTGGTCAGCCAGTCGAATATATACTTAACATTTAGAAAAAGTACATATGGGGAATGCAGCTCATAAGCATTAAGCTTCATGCATTTGTATAAGGCAATGTAATATATGTTTCACATGTGAATAAAATCGAATTGATTACGCGATGGGGCCCCTTACATAAAGAAACAGTCACATTTACATAACATTTAACATAACATACATAGAACATAGACTTCTTACATATAGAATTCACAAAAATTATGCAATCATTATAGATATATGTATACATTATACACACCTACACATTAGAGCTGGGCGGTTTCCCGATAATATCGGGAATACCGCGATATCGTTATCGTCTCATTTATAATTACCGTCAATACCTTCAGTTGTATTTTTCATAAAATAAAATCACCGTAAAACAAATCTAACTAGTCTCTGTCGTATGTCTATCATTGTCATGTCAATTCATCAGTTTGAATAAACTTAGCCTATATCCACCTGTGTATCGTATCATTGTGTGCTATCCTCATATTATCTTCATTTAATGGTCTTATTTAATGTTTCATGATAATAAACATGATAATAAATGCTAAAACATCCAGTAATTATTTCTATTTCCGCTAAATGAAAATTCGCCACCATCTTGATTTTAAGACTCACTTTCATTTTAGACTGGAAAATACCATCCACCTACCTATGAATTGTTTAAGATTAAGTCTGTATTTTGTTATATTGGTTTTTTAAAATGTTCTTTTCATAACTGATTAGCCGTAATGGCCTAAAAAGCAATAAAGTGTAGCATACCATTCTGATGACATCATTACACTATGTAAATAAATATCGGCTACCGACGGCTAGCAGCTAAAACTAATAGAATTAAGAGCTATGCTTTGAGAACATTGTTCAAACAAAACTTAGATTGGATAGGAAACCACTACAGTAATACCCCGATCTTTCCTCAATCTGTTAATTGATTATGAATGGATCACAACGTGCGGCGTCTTAGATCAATAGGACTGCCAGTTGGATTAGTGGGTGGGTGGGAGAGAATTAGCCCATTAGACGTCTACCGGACAGGCTAGCTTTAATAACCTTCATTCAGAATATTTAAAAATTTTATATTAAAATGTTAGAAATAAGATTTAAAAAATCGATCCGACTAGCTGATTAGGGATCATTAGCCTGTTAAAATAGATTGGGAATTTTTTAATCTTATACAATATAATAGCATAAACAGTGTCCATTTTAAAATTATGTATTTTATAGCAAGCCTATGTGATATAGGATGAACTGCGTTATCTTCACGCCTTCAGAGGCATTTCAGATTTACTGGAAATGCAGATTTAGCGCGTGTTCAACTGGCCAACTATATATACCCTATTTCGCTTAATAGTAGCCTATGATCTAATAGAAGCCCACCCCCTAACTTTGACATATGAGCTCCGATGATTTCTTAGCAGTTTCAAAACGGCAAAACTCTG
This sequence comes from Chaetoderma sp. LZ-2023a, assembly GCA_034401795.1. Lineage (NCBI taxonomy): Eukaryota > Metazoa > Mollusca > Caudofoveata > Chaetodermatida > Chaetodermatidae > Chaetoderma > Chaetoderma sp. LZ-2023a. The sequence goes on from CM067373.1 coordinate 63,152,321, forward strand.
TATTAGAAGCCCACCCCCTAACTCAGCAGACTGTATAGGAAAATTGTTCTTAAGAGCAAATTTGTAAGAGTGGCGTGTATAATAATAACAATCGTGTCACAGGGTGTGTCTACTTCAGACCGATCTCTGCCCTGATACATTCCCGGCCCCTCTAGAAGTCAATACAGGCCTCGGATTTGTAAATCTCGACCGCCTACTAGGTTAATACTAATAGTAGGCCACGTATGTTCAAAATATAAAGTTTATTCCACACTTTTGTAGTCAAAATGCGCGTAAAACAGTCTTGGCGTGATTAAATACCTTCCTTATAAATATATTTTAAGACCAAATTTATGTACCAAACAACAAGGACGGGAGAAAATGTGCATCAATTTTGTACGCCGATCAACATTAAATGATCCAAATTGAATTATTACGAACGACAATATAGCCGGCTTCTTAAGTTGGCGAGCCAGCGGTTCTTGAGATGGGAGGCATCATGTTCTCGCAAGATATTATATGCTAACGGGAGTTTATCAAATGGGTACCCGTTTTTTAATATCAGTATAATACTCAGTTCCTTTCGTGCAATGATAATATATAGATATTCCCGAGTTCCGAGTCCCCGATTCCAGAATATTTATATCCGAGTACTCACTCTAAAATAAACTCTTCAATTGGAGGCGAATCACGTGATTTGTATTTTTTCGCGACACCATTTTATATCAAATTGTGGATTAATTTTGATGTAATAAACAAGCTTTATTAAAGGATACGCAATATTTAGGCGCTCAAATCAAATAATTTCACTTCCCCTGTGATGTTTTGAGGTATACATTAAACATAGGCGTAGGCGGTGGGAATTTTTACGGGAGAAAATACGTTGAATTTCCGTGGTATCAATTTTAGAAAACTTTTTTGGGAAAACTCTGTAATATAAGCCCACCCCATTTCTTAGAGATGTTTGGTTGGAAATTGAACACCTCTTGTCCTAATAGAAGCTTATGTTACTATTAAGCGAAATATGGTACATGACCTGATTATTTGCCAGTCGAAAATAGTGTATTCAACTGAACAATAGTCGCCACTAGTTAACTATATTTGCCTAGTCGAATGTGTCTTTAGACATATTTCCATCTCAGCCAATCAAATTTGAGCTTTGGGAATTCTCTTTTGCAAATGGCGACTGGTCTTTTTACGACAAAAATTAGTTAAATGCAAGAACGGTATAAAATACAAAGTTAATGCTTGCTTTACACATGTGTCAAAATGTTCACTCTTCCACTCGTTTTTAAGACCTCAAATTGCTACATGTGTATGGATGACCTCGATTTTAGGTGAGGTCATCCATGGATGAATTCAAATCCTGGAAGTTTGCATTGCTTATTATGAAAGGATGACCTCAGTTCAGTTTGGATGACCTTATTAAATGTGAGATCATTGCCATGGATGACTTCAAATTTTCAAACATTTTGACCCCTGCACATGTGGCTTTTAGATCACCTAATCCATTCTAGAGGCGATCAGTAATGCCATAGATGTTCCGTTTGTGGTATAGGCCATGATTTTTGTAAGGGTTGGGTTTTTGTGTGGCAATTATTACCAGTTTGAAAAAAATCTTATGCTAATGCCCAATCACCTGGACGATATATCGTGATACTGCAGTATTTTTCCAGGTATCGTTAGCGTCTACCAAAATCCAATATCGCTCAGCTCTACTACACATAGATATGCACATACACATATACATATACAATACATATACGGATGTATATGTATTATATCATATATACACATATGCACACACACATACATATATATCAGGGCTTCAAAAATGTCCATATTGTCTGGACATGTCCGACAGTCCGAGAATTGTCTTCGATGACCGGTAAATGTGATGTCCAGTTGAACAGCAATGTATGTATTTTGTTAAATCATTGTGAATAAAAAACCCAGCAAATGTATCTAATAGAAGTCGCATCCCAATTTCAGCAGTTTGTGTAAATAAAAAAAAATTTGTGGGTTAAATAACGCATAAATGTTAAATGAAACGAGATTTGAAACAAAATTTTGCAATAACTTCGCGGAAATACCATCCAAATTATGTCACTTCATTGTATGATACAACTATCAACGGAAAAAAGTTATTTTAATGGGTACCAAATATGTGGATCGGATTGAATGTATAATACTCGGTTATTATCACGAAATGATTATATATATATATATATATATATATTATATATATATACATTCCGAGTTCCCGAGTCCAGTATTTTAGGTCCGTAAAATGCAGACGATTCTACTGAGTATTAATCAGCTTCTGCAATAGGATGAGCTTACGCCGTCACTCTCGTAGCTACTCGAAGCTCCCTTCCTATATATAATATATGTGGATTGAGCAAGCCTCTACCCGGGTACTAATCTTAGCATCATTGCGCTACTCGAGTAACAACCTAAACTTGTCATACAAAGGGAGAGAATAAGCGGTAGCTGATAAATCTCAGGATTTCTATTTTATCTCGACGACATTTTATGTCAAAATTTGGATTAATTTTGATGAAATAAACAATGTTTATTAAAGTATGCGCAGTATTTAGATGGTCGCAATTAATAACTTCACTCCCACGATGATGGATATAAGGTATACATTAGGCATGCACGATTTTTGCTTTGAAACATGGCGATCGATTTTATAAAAAAAATTGTGAATTTCGATTAATTCGTAGGTCCAAATTCCCAACAGTATAAACCGTGTTGTGTCAGGTCACGAAAACTGGGACATAGAATTTCTAGAAAAGGTTGAAATAAATGATACAAAAATAGCACGATATTAGAACACAATTTCATGCGACAAAGTCTTACCATCCTACGTCTATGCTTAATGTATACCATATATCAATCATCGCGGGAGTGAAATTATTAATTGGCACCACCTAAATATTGCGTATAGTTTGCAATAGTTGTTATAATTTTCTTTATCATTTAACTTAACATATAAATGTACGGGCAACCTGAAAATGCATGAAATGTCATCATACGTTGTCCTGCGGGCAAATTAATCTTCATTTATTTCTAACCCTGCCCATTTAGTTTGCATAACCCATTTTTGTTTTTGGTTGAAATAAGTTTTTATATATTTTAATGTGCTTTAAATAAGGGTGACAAATAAAAAATAAGTCTATGTTGTGTAGTTACATTAATTTGTCAAATAGACAACGACGATCTTGATTGGTTATCTCGACCACGATAAACCAATCAGAATCCAGTTTAGTAAATGCATTTGTTACTTGGACTTTCAAATAATCCCAAAATTGACAGTTGGGAACCGGTCTGCAGGAGCGAATTTACATTAGAGTATCATATTAGCCGACAACACAACGGCGTTAACAGACTCAATCAGATAAACGTATCTGAAATTAAACAAACTATCCTCATTTAGATCGCTTTCAAAGCCGTAAAGTTAATTGTATAATAAAAATATTATATAGGGAGCCATGCAAAATATTCTAGTTCCGTCGCTTAGTTGTCATAGTTTTAGAGCCAATGGGATAAATTGTGTGCTGAATGCATCATAAATTCCACCATTTTTCATGCTCAGGCAGTGAGTCCTAGGTAATTAGCAATTGTCAGACCCCCCCCCCCCCCCCCCCCCCCCCTCTCTCTCTAGTACGTTAATTCAACATTTACACCAACTACTCGATAGAGTTGACTAAGACTTGCGAGCCTGTGTGATTTGGAGTCGGGACCTTTTAAATTACTATTTATTAGCGATATCATGATGGGTACTGATTTGGGAACGTATTGTAGATCTGGCGACATGATGGGTACCCATTTTAGAATGTATTGTAGATCTGGAGTACCCGTTTTAGAACTGTGTTTTGATATAGGAATCGCTGTTATAATACCAGGAAGTAATTGGAATTGTCCTCTATTTCCGGGGAGAATGGAAAATGGGTTATGCAAATTGTCAGTTGCACAACCGCTGCGCGAATGAAACGGTTGTTCGCGCAATTTGTGCAGGTCTGGTATGGTATTCATTACTGTAGTGTTTGAATGCACAGTTTACAACAGCCATGGTGGTGCCTGTGATCATTTTCACCCTTATAACCCTGTTCTCATAAGTTGGGTAACAAATTTGGAAGGCAAGCAAGTGTGTATTCTGAGGATCAATGCTAGCTCAATTTATTGCTGTCCTAGGACTATCCTAGAAGATTAATAGAACAAACACCTGTTATTGTATTTGAGGGGAAGACGATTTAATGCAGGGTGCTAAAGGTTGATCTAATACTTTTCTATTATCATATTTTTTATACTTCATTTATATGATTGTTGGGTAATGATTTGTTTACAGATGTTTGTGTCAGTGTTATTCCAAAGTTTAATGGCTTGTGTGGTGGGTTTTTGCATGGACCTTTCTGTACGACAGTAGACTGTGTGTAATTTTCTACTTGATCTGGTGTGGTGCGAGTGCATTTCTGTGTTATTTTAAAAAAGTTGTGATAGTGGGGTAGACAAATTTTTGTTGTGAAAGTCTCGAAGAATGGAGAATAGTTGAATTTTTCCAATATCTTCGAGCTTTAAGAGCTGTTCAGTTTTGAACATATTTTGGCCCTCAGCTGTTTGTGAAAAAAGTTTGATGGCGTTCTTTTGTAGTGCTTTCAGTTATGTGGGTTTAGATTGATATGTATTAGTCTATATGGTGTTACAGTATGTGATATGCGGGAGTATTAGTGTGCTATAAAGTGTTTTTAAAAGGTTGTGTAGTAAGTAGGCTTTGAGTGTTCTTTGCAACCGTAGTTGTTACAGTATCTGTACATGGTTTGCACGGGTCATGGAAATCCTGGAACGTGAATGGAATTTGAAAATCTAAATTCCAGGCCTGGAAAAGTCATGGAAATTTGTCATTTTGATAAAAGTCATGGAAAAGTCATGGAAAATGATAATCTCCCTAAATAAAAATAAAATCTGATGGCATACAAATGTAAAATGGGGAAATAAAGCTCGGAAATACACATTTCCATTTCTTTATCGCGGCAATCACGTGATTTCATTCATTATCAATGTCATATGTCCGACTAACATAAACTGACCCAAAACAATGTAAGAAATAAAATGAGGTTAGATCGCTTCTTATGTTGGAAGACCAAATTAAACTCTTGTGATTGGAGGCATTCCGCTGAACTATATCTGGACTGGAGGGAGGCCCCCCCAAATAAAAACGGGTTTTGCTATGGCGCGAATGCGAATATCCCAAATTAATAATAAATATGTACAGAAGATAATGTTTTTAAAATAATTTGAGCAATAAATTCACTATTTCCTACTCAGCATATGCATTCAGCAGTATAATTATTTGCGAGATTTGTGTTCCTTTGGCCGATTTCGTCCTGGCCAAATTGGTTACATTATGATAATTAGATGACAATGATATCTCGCTCTCGGAAGCGTATGGAGATTCCCATGTATATTGAATGTATTTCTCGCTCAAAGATGTTTTATGCGTTCTATTACGGTTAAAGTATGAAATAAACTTGTTAATACTAATAAAAAATAACCAGATATTTGGCCGATAAGCGATTATTATTATTATTTTGAATCTAGCGGTAAAGTTACCAATTTGCAAATCAAGTGAAGACTATTTTCTAAAAAATGTCAACAATAGTCTTCTGTTGATCTGCAAATGGACATCTCTCAAGACCACTACAGAAGCCGTCTTTGGCTGATATGAGTGTTAAAGGGTTAATAGGCAATTTCTTTGGTCAAAATCTTAGATCTTTTAAAAAATTTACTAGAAATGGGCATATTGCTTCTTACCATTTTGACCGATTTCAAGCAAGTTAGGCTGAAAGGATACTACATGTATGATCATAGGCTCTAGAACTTCCATTCTGACATAATTTTTATTCGTCACTCTTTTATGTGAAAACCTCAGATTTTACTAAAAATGTACTGGAAATTCTCACATGTTGACCATTTGATAAAGTGAATTCCATATGATTCACTAAATGCTGTTGAACATTTTGAAACAAATTTGACTGTTTTTTTACCTAGCTATTGATTCTTGGAGGTCGTGGAATTTCTTAATTTTAGTCATGGAAAAGTCATGGAATTTCAGATACTGAAAGGTGTACAACCCCTGTCTATATGTTTCACCCAAGTAAGGTATTTATCCAAATATACACCTAAGAATTTGACAAATTGGGCCTCATGTATTTCTTGATTGTTTATCAGAATTTTTGGGAGTTTGCTACTTTTTGTCTTCTTCATATTCGTAAATAGGATATAATTTGTTTTACTAACATTTACAGATAATTTATTTGCATTAAACCATTCTATTACCTTTTCCATTTCTTCATTTGCATTTTTGTAAAAGGTATCTATATTGGTATTGCTGCAGAATCCATACCACAGGATTGGCTATTCCGTACCACAAAATTGGTTAATCCGTACCCAGTATTAGTTATTCCGTAACATATGGATTGACTATTCTGTACCTAAGTGTTTTAATGGTTAATATACTGTTTCACATTTTATTTTAGGAGTATATAAATGGTGTATAATTCCTGCAATAAATTACCAGTAAAAGAGTATGTCCACGGTCATACGACACACATAATTTATTTCTTAAATATACAATTAGCTGCATCATTATTAAGTTCTTTTTTAGTCATGCGCCACAAATTCAGATACTGTACAGACACCCCCTGATTTTGCACCTGTAGTATCAATGCTGTTTGTGTACCAGGGTTAATACTGGTCATGGAAATCCTGGAAAGTCATAGAATTTGAAAATCTAAATTCCAGCCCTGGAAAGTCATGGAAAATCAACACTTTTTACCATAGGTCATGGAAAGTCATGGGAAATGGTAATCATGCAAAATAAAAGAAATCTGTTGTCATAAATTTGCATCCTCACCTCTGCAATAAACATTACAGCAAAAGATGGTCAAAACAGGACATTGACTTGGTTGTTACAAGATGCAATATTCAGGCATTTTGCAGAATAATTTGGATTGTAATTTATCTATCTACGTCATAAACACAAATCTCCTAGATATCAATTCCTGCAGGTCATGGAATATGTTAATTTTGGTCATGGAAAAGTCATGGAATTTCAAACACAGAAAGGTGTACAAACCCTGAGGTACGGATCAGCAATTCACTTAAAGACACAATTAATGCAATTACTATATATAGGTACGGATTAACCAAACTCTTAGGTATGGATCAGCCATTCGATTTTGTGCACAATTACTATGGGTACAGATTAACCAAGATCTTTTGGTACAGATCAGCCAATCGGTAGGGTACAGATTGACTTAACTTATGGTACGGATTAACCAAATTTACGGTATGGATTGACTGGTATGGAATGATTAGGATACAGAATGACTGGTTTTCGATGGAGCAACCACTTATCGAAACCATGAAAATCATGCCAGAACCTAGTCAAAACTTTAACACATCGCCCCTGGGTCTGGTCGCTCTGGGTGTTTTCGCACTGGGTCAGTTTTCAGACAAAGACATGGCAGAGGACTAATCAAAAGAACCTTTACTAACATAGACCCATCTACTTTCACCGTCTTGTACAAGTCTCTAGTGAGACCTACTCTCGAATACTGCAACTCAGCATGGTCACCAAGACTGAAAAAGCAATCACAGCTATTAGAAAGAGTCCAACGCCGAGCAACAAAATTCGTCCCGCAAATCAGAGAGTATAGCTACACGGAAAGACTTGAAGCCCTAAATCTAATGTCACTGAAATGTAGATGGTTTCGAGGAGATCTAATTGAAACATTCAAGCTCATCAGACAATATTAATACTTTCATTGAAATTCTTAATGTAGCTACCGGGTTCGTACTGGTCATGGAAAGCCACATCGTCCTATTGCACGATCCTCGCCCTCCCACTAAGTTCCTGTATCGAGTACCATGCTTGCACGCCTTTGATGTTTGTGCTAAGTTCACGAAGCTTTATACATATTAATGAACTGGGGTCAGTCAACTTGCGCCAATGAGATTGCTCGATAAGAAATCAGAAAGTAGACAAATTTAATTAATTTATGCATGTGTGTAAACCAAACTAGCGGTTTTTGTTACTGAAAACCAATCTACACATTTTCTGTACCACAGAATCGTCAGATAACTTGTTTAGAGCAAAACTATTGCAAACTTTTGCAAATATCTCTTTCCAGTGCAACAGCGTCGCAATCACTGTTGGTTTTGTGATTGTAAATTAGGTCACCAGACGAAGCCTCGCCTATCGCATGAAGTAGGCAGAAATCTGATTGGCTACCTCCAACCCAGTAGCGTAATGTTACTTCACATAGCGAGAAATCACAGGTCTGCAAGTACGGCCTCGAACAGTGTAGCTATGTGAGTGAGTGTATGTTAGTACGATGGAAAAGCCATGGAATTTGAAAATTTAAATTCCAGTCCTGGAAAGTCATAGAAAATCAGTGTTGTTATTACACCACAAAAACATCCATTACCGTTCAATCACTACTTGCTAAATCAAATATCTGCATTTAGCTATCAGAATAAAGTTTTTATTCTTGCCTATACACTCCCTAATGCCTATACCATCACCATGTAGACCCTCCACCAGGCTTCTGGTAGAGGGACCCCCTGCATTAGCCTTACAATAGACTGGCACCAGTCTATACTCACTCCTTGGTGACGCTTGTCACTAAGCACGCTCGCGCATGCGCAGTAGGTCCCACTTGTGAAAACTGAATCACTTTTCAAATATTCTGCTAGCTATACAGTACTGTCAGCTATCAAATCGATATAAAAGTTTTAGCTTGCTAACTAGAAATTTTCCAGTTATCACGAGTTGACTCGGGAATGCCTACCATGAAGTCTATTGTTCCTAAGTTATGTTTAACTTATATATCATGGTGTTTTAGAGGTGTTTGTAACTCTAACGTTTGGAGTTACCAGTTTTCGTGTCACTACTCCCGTTTTCGAGGTTAGAGTAACCAGGCCTATTATATACCATCAAGAGTAGTAATAATAATAGCCAGTACCACTCCTAGTAACGTAGGTCCTAGTGCTCTCAAACATATATCAGAATCTTTACTGATTCTTTCTTCAAACACTTTATTTAAATAGGCCAAGGCGTAGCGTCTGGGATATCTCAGTTTGCGTAAAGCTAGTTGCTTTATTTCGCATCATTTCTTATTTTTTATAGGAAGTGTCAGTATCTTCTGAGAAAATAAAGTGTGCGTCGAATAAGTGTGATCGGGTTCACGCTAAGGATTATACGGGGCATGTTTGCCTGAGGTGTACCACCTGCACCCCTTTAAAAATGTGTGGAGTGTGCAAGGGTTGGCCATTGGTCGTATCTAAAGCGTTTTTTAAGGATTTCGTGGTTAAGCCTGCATTGCCCTCAGGTCGCTCTCCCTCCGTTGTTGAAGGTCCTAAAGCAGTAGCATCTGCTTCCACCTCTATTAATACGTCGGTTTCAACAAAGGAGGGGGGCAGCTCCTCTATCACAGATCCGGTTATGGCATTATTCGCCAGATTTGAATCCTTCGCAAATGTATTGACGAAATCTTTAGACGAGCGTATTACATCTGCTATTAAGGCCGCTAAAGAGGAGTCATCAGACTCCGAATTTAGCCCTCAGTCGCGATCTCGTAAATGGGGAAAACCGGTTTCCTTAACATCAAGACAACAAATCAAGTCTCCCAAAGGAAAGTCCGGCGAGACAAGAAAGAAACCTGGTAAGGCATCCTCCGGTAGGAGCCAGGTCAAAGACCATGTTAGACTTGAGGACCAGCTTAAGTCTCAAGCGGTAGTATTGGGGGCGGAAGCTTCCGATGTGTCACCTCAAGCTAAGGTCCGGTTCACAGTGATACCAATTGCAAGGAAGGTGGTAAGATCGCCGATCGCCTCTAAGGAAGCACCCGTCTATGCTCCTGGCTTGTCCGGGCAAGCGGGTTTGCTGTCCGGAATGTCTTCTGGTTTTACCGGGCATCCGGAAATGAGCACCGTGATTGTTTCTGGCTTGGCTGAACATCCGGTGACTCATGAGAATATGGCTTATGCGTCAACATCCGTTTCCGGTTCTTCAGTATCCGGCTATAGAGTTTCCGGTTCCGGGAGGAACAATGTAGTTCCGGGTCTGTTAGACCCGGCGGTGCATCATATGGCGTCTTCCGTTTCCGGTTCGTTGACTTCCGCTTCCGGTAGTAGTGCTGCTACTTCCGGTAGGAAGAATGTGCATCCGGGTCTGTTGGACCCGTCTATGCACCGTTCAGTGTCCGGATTGTCAGGCTCTTCTTCCGGTAGTAGTGTGACTACTTCCGGTGGGAATTATGCTTATCCGAGTCAGTTGGATCCGTTGTTGCATACATCCTCCTTTTCCGGCCCAGTTTTGGTTAGTTCCGGTTCCGGCGGTGGTGTAGACACTTCCGGTTCAACTTATGCATGTCCGGGTCGGTTTGACCCGTCCTTGCAAGCGACTTCCGGTTCCGTTTCGGGGTTTCCTATTTCCGCTTCTGGTGACAGTTTTTCTACTTCCGGATTAGGAGATATGAAGCGTTCTATTTCCGGTCTCGGTGTTTCAGTTCCGACGGGAACTTCTGTTTATGCATCAAGTTATGAGCTGCCGAATAACTCAGATTCCCAGTCCAGTAATAGGTCTGTTAATTCCGATTCTAGTTATTTTCGCGCCGGTCCTCCCGTTTTTGATAGACATTATTCATCTCCTTCCTTGTTCTCTCAAGCAGGTTCTCAGAAGAGTAGTAGTCATCCGTCCTCTTCGTCTGTATCTGGCTTGTCTGCTAGGGATTTTTCGTCTTCTCATGTTTCTAATTCGTCTTCTCTTTTTCATCCATCATCTATATCTCCGCCTCCAGGTTTTCTTCATATTCCGGCTTCCCTTCAGCAGAATTATTCTGCGACGTCTCACATACCTTCTTCTTCTGATCGATCTGTTCCTACTTTGCCTTCTTATTCTTCATCTTCTCCGGAGTTTGATCATTCGGATCCTATTGTTTCGGTCGTTCTGTCTCCAGAATTAGAGTTCCAGATAGTTGATTCGGGTTTAGATTTTTCCTTGTTTTCAGTAAGCCGCGATTCCTCTCTTCACCGATCTGTTATTTCAGCTAGATTTTCAATTTTGTCCAGATTTTCAGCTAGTGAGTTGGATCCTTATTTTTTCAGTTCTAGTCAGCCTGAGGCCCGTGTTGCTAGTGCTTATCAGTCTCCATTGACGTTGGACACTCTCTCGGACGCTCCTTCTAGAGATTTAGCTTCTCCTTCCTCTCTGAGGATCGTGGATGCTTCTGTTTCGCTAGATTCAGACATCTGTCCTCCTCCTTCTTCTTCTTCTTCCTCTTCTCCGTCTCACTTTTCTGTCAAGGCTACTCAGAGATCAGTCAGGGCCAGGGATCTGAAGAGGTTCTATCACGAGAGGGCCTCGCCAGATGACTGGTCTAGGGCTCATCAATGGATAGCTTCGTCTCTATCTCTTCCTCTTCAGGATGAATTTTCGCTTGATCCTCCGTCGTTTGGTTCTGCGCTGTCATCTTCAGTCTCTTCAGCTAATGTTCCTTCTGTTCTTCCGGTAGATAACTTGGTAGTAGACATGTTAGATTTTTACATTAACGATGTCCAACTGAAAGATTTTTCTCTTACTCCCAAGGTAGATGCTCCAGTTCAGATTCCGAAAGAGGATTACATTAGATTGGCTTCTACTCAATCTCTTAATGGTCCGACATGGGATGTTCTTTCATCGCATCTGAAGGAAGCGGCTAAGGTAGAATCTTCATCAGACCTTTTTAGATGGGAGTCTGTCTGTCGGGCTCAGTTGAAGTCAGCAAACTTTTTGGCCCTTCTTTCAGAGGCTATGCTCAAAACTCACGAGAAAGGGGGTCAGGTTCCTCCGGAGATATTTCGTTCGTTAGTTGACCTGTCAAGAGGTTCGTTGAATTCAGTTTGCCGTTCACTAGGTTTCATCACCTCTAAGAGAAGGTCAAGGAAGCTTGCTGAGGTGAATATTTCTGATTCCCTCAGGAGTAACCTGATATCTGCTCCGCCTTTCGGATCAGATATTTTCGGTCAGGATTCTACATCGATCCTTAGGGCGGAGTCTGATCGTCTCAGATCAGATAAGGATCTGCGGGATCAGATTTCGGTTTTGAGGCCGTCAGTTAAAAGGGACTCTTCTGCGGTGAAGAGTCCCTCCTCCTCTCCCAGGAGGAAGAGTCTTAGGCCGGATGAATATGGGGCTTATCCGTCAAGGGTGTTTACGAACTCTAATCGGTCCTCCCCTTCCCATTCCAGATCTGCGGAGGAGGATCGTTTTAAATCCATTTCATCTCATAGACCTAGAGCCCAGGTTCGTCAAGCCCCTCCTCAGGCGAGAAGGGGTCAATTTTTCTCTCGAGGTTACAGGTCTAGTTCTAGAGGACGCTCCTCTAGAGGTTTTCAACCTAGACGGGTTTGAAGGGGTGGCCTCAGCCCGGGCAGGCCTTTCCCAATCTCATTTACCAGTCCTTCCTCCTCTTCTACAACTTTTGGATCTATCGGTGCAATCCCTTCTTCCCAGCGTGCCAGTAGGAGGGCGCTTGTCTCTGTTCTGGGAGACATGGAAAGCCCTTGCCCAGGACTCCTGGCTGTTAGATCTAATCCGCTGGGGTTATGCTCCGTCTTGGATAGAATTGCCTCCTCCTCTGTCTTACCAGCCCAAATGGACTCCAGTTCCATCCAATCTGGAGAAGTTGGTAGCCTTGGAAGACGAAGTGGAGTCAATGTGGTTGAAGAAGGCTATAGAAGAGGTTCCATGTTGGAGAGTAGACCCGGGATTCTACTCAACTCTATTTCTAGTCCCCAAGAAATCAGGTGGATGGCGTCCAATCATCAATCTGAAGAGATTAAATCTGCATATATCCACCCCAAAATTCAAGATGGAGACGGTATCTCAGATTATCGCCGGTCTGAGTCCAGGCATGTGGACAGCGTCCATAGATATCAAGGACGCCTATTTTCACATTCTCATACACCCTCCATTCAGAAAATTCATGAGATTCGCGTTCAAGGGGAGGGTATGGCAATTCAGAGTCATGCCGTTCGGCTTGACCACGGCCCCTTTCTTCTTCACCCGCCTAGTGTCAGCAGTGGCAGGTTTTCTGCACAGTCGTTCTATTCCCCTTCACGTTTACATAGACGACTGGTTGCTAAAAGCAGAATCTGCCTCAATTCTGGCAAGCATCATTCCAGAGGTCTGCAGTCTGGCTTCCAGTCTAGGATGGGTTTTAAATCTAGAAAAATCATCTTTGGTCCCGTCTCAGGTTTTCACCCACCTAGGTGTGGCTTTCGACCTTGGTCAAGGCTTAGTCTTCCCTTCAGAGGTAAGAGTAGAAGCAATCCTAGTAGCCATGGAAATTCTGGCTTCCTCTGCCGTGGTCAGAGCAATATTCTTTCTCCGGGTGATAGGCTTGATGGTCAGCGTCGAGAACATCATTCCGTGGGCGGCGCTGATGAGGAGACCTTTCCAAATGTATCTAATGTCCCTGTGGAAACAGTCGACCCATTCAGTGTACCATCAGATCCCGGTCAGAGATCATTTGAGGCCCCATCTAGATTTTTGGAAGGATCGCTCTCTGCTGATGATGGGTGTTCCTCTGGTCAAGTCTTCTCCTCAGGCGGTCATTTTTACAGACGCTTCCCAGGAGGGATGGGGAGCGGTCTGGGGTTCCCTTTCGGTCTCAGGCCTGTGGTCCCGAGAGGAGTTGTCAGCCCACATCAACATTCTGGAATTGTGGGCTGTCAAGAAGACTCTCCTTGCCTGGTCGGATCAAGTGCAGGGCCTCAAGATCTCGATTCGATCAGACAATTCCACAGTAGTCTCGTATATCAACAAGCAGGGAGGCACGAAGTCGTCTCGCCTGTGTTTGGAGGTGTGGAATCTCCTCATGTGGTGTCGTATGAAGCAGATTTTCCTGGTGTCCTCCCATGTACCAGGATGTCTGAATTTTCTGGCGGATCAGTTGTCTCGCCCTTCCAAATTCGCCCACACAGAGTGGCAGTTAAAGAGGTCGGTTGTCAAAGCGATCTTCAACCTCCTGGATCGTCCCCATGTAGACCTGTTCGCGACCTCTCTGAATGCCCAGATCTCCTCTTTCATGTCTCCTTTTCCGGACGATCAGGCGTTGGCGGTGGACGCCCTGGCTCAGTCCTGGAAAGGAATCTTCGCGTATGCGTTCCCTCCGACTATCCTGCTTCCCCTGGTTCTGAAGAAAGTCAAGGATCAGGTATGCGAGATTTTGTTGATAGCTCCATTTTGGCCAAAAAGGATCTGGTTCGTAGACCTTCTCGATCTTCTAGTAGACTTCCCACGTCTGCTGCCAGTGTCCCCAGATCTGTTATCCCAAGTAAGGGGAAGGTGCCTTCATCCAAACCCAGGAATCTTCAGTCTGTGTGTTTGGAGAATATCGAGTGCTCGGTCACTGAGAATAAGTTTTCTGCAAGGTCTCAGGAAATTATTAATTCGGCCAGGAGGGAGTCGACCCGAAGAGTTTACAAGGGTCGACTTAAGATATTCGGAGAATGGTGCTCAAATCATGATCTCGTGCCCGATTCTGTTTCTATATCCCAAGTGTTAGACTTTTTATCTTATCTGTTCGATTCCCTTCATCTGACTGCTAACACGGTTAGAGGATATAGATTTTCCTTAGCATCTTCTCTTCCTTGTTTGTTAAATGCAGATGTTAAAGATACTAAGGTGCTGAATGGGTTCATCAGAGGTTTAGGTAATATTCGGCCTCCTATTGCTAAACCATTACCTTCCTGGAACTTGGCGCTGATTCTTCAGGTTTTGGCAGGGCATCATTTTGAACCTATCGCCTCGATTAGCTTAAAGCTTTTAACTTTTAAGGCGGTTTTTCTAGTAGCGGCTGCTTCTGCTAGAAGACGATCTGAGATCCATGCATTTTCCGCTGAAAAGGATAGATTTATTGAAGCTGGGGACGGTTTGGTATTATATCCTAGAAGGGATTTTTTGTCAAAAACGCAATCAAACCGTTATCCAGCTAAACCGATTATTTTAAATTCTTTATCTTCATTTTCTCCGTCTGACAGATTTTGGTGTCAAGTCAGAGCTCTTAAGGCTTATAAGCGTCGTACCGATTTTAAAAGATCCGATCCGTCTCATTTATGGGTTCCCTACGCGGAAGGGGTAGCCAGACCGGTCTCTAAAGCTTCCATCGCTAGATGGATTTGTGATACCATTCAACTATGCTACGAGATTGCGTCTCCTGAGCAAGTCAATCTCTCTCACATTAAGGCTCATGATGTTAGAGGGATGGCTACCTCTTTTGCTTTGTTTGCTGGCTCTTCTGTAGACGAAGTTATGCAAGTTGCAGGATGGAAATCTGAGTCTACTTTTACCTCTTTTTATTTGAAAGACCAGAGCGCAGCGGCATCCTTCTTTAGGAACATTACTATTTTAACCAAGAAGGCTGAAGACCATTTACCAAGCACATCCCACCATTTTCGTTAGGACTGTGCGTCTGCGGAGAATGGTGAGAGTTATTCCTTGGTTGTTGGTTTAAATCTTTATGTTTAAAGTTTTATTTGGTTGTTAATCACTGTGTGATTGATTAGGATGCACCATTATGTTATGTTATTAACATTTGTTTATGTTTGGTTTGATTTTTATCCTTGCTTATGGATTCTCAAATCACCTCCCACCAAAGTTTCATAGTGGGGCACTGACCAAATCTACGGGTTTAGCAAGTAGTGATTGAACGGTAATGGATGTTTTTGTGGTGTAATAACAACCCCCAACAGACCCCCCTTTAGTGGGTTGGTCTGTAGTTTTATTAACCACTATAAAAACATACTTACCGTTCAATCACTACGACCCGGCCTCAGCCACCCCGCTGGGTATTGATTTGAGAATCTAGGCTGGATGTACAGCACTTAAATTTAGAAAAGTGATTCAGTTTTCACAAGTGGGACCTACTGCGCATGCGCGAGCGTGCTTAGTGACAAGCGTCACCAAGGAGTGAGTATAGACTGGTGCCAGTCTATTGTAAGGCTAATGCAGGGGGTCCCTCTACCAGAAGCCTGGTGGAGGGTCTACATGGTGATGGTATAGGCATTAGGGAGTGTATAGGCAAGAATAAAAACTTTATTCTGATAGCTAAATGCAGATATTTGATTTAGCAAGTAGTGATTGAACGGTAAGTATGTTTTTATAGTGGTTAATAAAACTACAGACCAACCCACTAAAGGGGGGTCTGTTGGGGGTTTTTATCATAGGTCATGGAAAATGGTAATCATGTAAAATAAAAAGTTGGCAGAAATCACCACTAAAAAAAAAATTACAGCAACATCTTATCAAAACAAGGCTGTGGTTTGATTCTTGCAAGAGGCAATATTCTGACATTTTGCAGAATAACTCGGATCTTATTTTTGGAGCTACGTCATAAACACAAATCTAGATATTAATTCTTGGAGGTTATGGAATTTATTAATTTTGGTCATATATATCCGAGTACTTGCTCTAAATAAATTTGTTTTGTGATTGGCGGCACAGGAGACATAAATACAGACCTGTCTACCATTACGGATTGTAAATTACGGCATTAAGAATTATGGAAACTTTTTAAAACAAGCTTCCTCGATCACCGCTATGCAGTAGACAGCGCTGACATGGCAAAACAAGACTCACCTTGAACCTGTCGCACATGTCGATAGCTAACAATGGGCGTTATTCATCGCATTGAATAATAATACCTGAAACATGAAATCTCCTCAGTCTCGCAAAGTCCTGTAACTGCAGCAAGACTTTCTACATTAGTTGGGAAGTTTAGATTGGGTCCCGGTTACCGCTAGACTGACATCACTAAAATGCGTAGATAACCGTACCTACATCCGAGTTATTACTACATTACAACCTACCTCCTTGCATTACTATTGCTCATTCCTTCTCTGAAGTGAAGCGTAGTAGGATGAATTTTTCACAGCCAATGTTTGCTGGGTATTGTGGTTACAGAGTGACTGAAGGCTTCTTCAGGAATCTCCATACTCTCTCTAATGATGAGATCCATAATAATTCGCTTGAATGCTATATCTCGGAATTAGGCAAGAAGACGGTTAATCCAATACCCAGCGCCACTGTCCTTTTCCTACTGTTGAAGGAAGAGGCGTATAAAATTTATAGCCAATTTAAAAGTTATTTTATGACTAAATCTCTGTGGATTAATAGAAAGGCAAATAAGGATCATCTAGATGTCGGACAAACGCAAGAAACCTCCCAAGATAAGTGGTTGTAGGTCCTGGTGCTTTAATAATGATTTGTAAGATCATTTCTATTTTCGTGGTAGACGCGTTACCAGTTTTGGTTGCTTGCGCCCAGAGTGTATAGACTATGTGTTGTCTATTTTTGCTTCTTCTTTTACAGTAGCTTGTATGAGCTACTGAATTGACATGCTTGTAGCGTTTGAGCATGAATCTACGATATCTCGATAACATACTCTCTCAAAGAAACCCAAAATATTTAAAAAAAATTAGAGATGGGTAGGGTCTCTATTTATAAATCTTGGGATTAACGCTGGCTAATCCTGAGTCATATTCGGAGTTTTACTCTATCAGATCTTTCTGTTTTTACGATTCAGATTTGGGAAAATCTCTGAAGAAGTTCAAGAAGAAGGTTAAAGAAAAGAATGTGAATCATTCTATCAGATGTTCTAATAGCAGCTGCCATAGATTTATAAAGACAGAACACTCTGGACATGTGTGTTCCAAATGCACTTTGTGTACTTTTGATTCGACCTGTCTGATATGCGGGTCATGGTCGCAAGCCACGAGAATGTCAACATTTCATTGGAATCCTTCTCCTTTAAGGTCGGCGGTTAAAATAAAGGCCAAACCAGAGGCCACGGCGGATTCTGCCATCCTTGAGAAAATTGTTTTGTCAATGGAATATCTCCAGAAACAAGTTAGCAATATCGACTCATCTATTGACAGCAGGATTAATAAAATTATCCTGGACCAGTCAGTTTCCAATGCCTCATCTCTTGACATAGTTGATTGTGAAGCATTAGAACAGGCTGTTCCAAGGAAGCGCCTATTCTCTAAGTCTAACAAACTACAGCTCACTGATTTGCATTGTTTCAGGGGTACCACAGAATGGAAAGGACAAAAGTACGAAGACTCAGGTTTCACCTCGTTCGGAAGCCAGTCATATCACTCCGGGATTCTTCTTCATCTTCAGTCAACATTCCGCAGCCTGCGACCATGTTAGGTCTCGGGGCCCGAGCGGGTTATAAGTCGGTCCGGTTTGTCATCTCCTATCACTACTACTTCTTCACTGGCTGGGTCGAAGGATTTCCCGACCAGTGTGGTCCAGGTGATTGCACAACCGGTGCCTTCTACAAAGCCAGTTGCATCTTCTTATATTGTATCTGCTGTTACTCAGGTTAGACTTCCGGCCCCGGGCCCAGGTTTTTTCCCGGCCCCGAGTCTGGACGTTGACCGGCTTAGGTTACGAATTTCATTCTTGGGTCCAGACCCAGTTTCTGTCCGGGTCCTCTCCTCTCTGGTCAATCTCCCGGCTTTCCAGCCCGAGTCGGGACCGGTCATTTCGGCGTGTCAGAATTACATTTGAATTTTTCTCCCGGTTTTCCCGCCCCGGCCTCGGCCCAAGTCGGGAATGGTCATTCTGGTGTGTCAAAATCAAATTAAAAAGTTTTCAAATTTTGCTCACTCCTCATGTGACTTTTCACAAGTTTCCCCAGTCCCGGGGCCTAGTTGGGCTCCGGAGCCGGGTTCAGTGCTGAATTCTCAGGCATCCTCTATTTACATGTCAAAGGATTTTTCTGAACGGTCGGCGGGACCTCTGGGATACTATTAGTAATCCCATAGAGGGTCTGGGGCCGCATCTGGGGTTAGTAGATCCGTACCCGGACCCCCTAGGAGACTGGGTCCATCTAGATCTCTTCTTTCTCCCGATAGTTTACTGTCTGATTCTCAGTATTCTTCTTACGATGCTAATTCTGATGCTGTTAAGCATATCTCGGTCATTAGTAAATCTTTATCGGATAATTCTAGATCAGATTTCACTAATCTTTCATCTAGTGATCATTTCTCATTACCTCATTCAAAATCCTTTATAGGTAATTCTTCTAGTTTTCAGAATCCTTCATACTCTTTAGATCCTATGTCCCAGGATAATCCTTCCCAGGACTCAGTGAGTTGTTATCTTAATGAGTCCTTAGTGAATGAAATTACTTCTATTGGCTTGTCAAGTAAAGATTTTTCCTTATCAAAAGACAGTTCAGGAAATTCTATCATCACTGCTTTTAGAAGCGCTATTGTTGTTATTACACCACAAAAACATCCATTACCGTTCAATCACTACTTGCTAAATCAAATATCTGCATTTAGCTATCAGAATAAAATTCTTATGCTCGCTTACATACTCCCTAATGCCAAAACCATCACCATGTAGACCCTCAACCAGGCTTCTGGAAGAGGGACCCCCTGCATTAGCCTTACAATAGACTGGCACCAGTTTGTACTCACTCATTGGTGACGCTTGTCACTAAGCACGCTCGCGCATGCGCAGTAGGTCCCAAATGTGAAAACTGATTCACTTTTCAAATATTCTGCTAGCAGAACAGTTTGCCTGCTATCATATGGATAAAAGTTTATAGCTTTGCACTGAAAAGTTCAGCTACATTTAATTCTCTGACTCAAGAAAACATGCCTACCATGAAATCTATCTTGCCTATGTTATGTTTAACTTTCTGTCATGGTGTTTTAGAGGGGTTTTGTAACTCTAGTTTTGTGTTACCAGTTTTCGTGTCAGTACTCCCGTTTTCGAGGTTTGAGAAACCGTGCCTATTATATACCATCAAATTACCATGTACCACTCTTATTACGTAGATCCTTTATAGTGCTTTCAAACATTTTATTCAAGAATCACTGTGATTCCAGTCTTCAGTCAGAATTATTAAGTTCGTGTTTGCCGTCTCAACATCAGAGGGGGGTTCCTCTTCTAATACAAATTTGGATTCTGTTATGGCGTTTTTTCGCTGGTTTCCAATTCTTGGCAAGTGTGCTATCCATGTCGCTAGATGAACGAATATCTTCAGCGATCTAAGCTGCCTAAGAGGAGTCGTCAAACTCCGAGCATAGCTCCCATTTTGCGTCGTTCTCGTAAGTGGGGCAAACCGATTTCACGCACTTCCAGACAAGAGTTGAAATCTCTGAAGTAAAAGTCTGGTGATTCAAAGAATAAGTCTGGTTATTCATCCTTAGGTAGGAGCCAGACAAAAGACCATATACGTCTTAAGGGTCTGCATAACCCTCATGCGATGGCATCGGTGGCGGAAGCTTCCGATCCTTCATCTCATGCATAAGTTCATCTTTCCCGTAATTCTTATTGCCAGAAATGTTTTAAGATCTTCCATCTCCTCTGCTCCCGTCTCTGCTCCTGGCTTGTCCGGGCAAGCGGGTTTGCATTGCGGTTTGTCTTCTGGTTTTACCGGGCATCCGGATATGAGCACTGTGATTGTCTGGCTTGGCTGAACATCCGGTGTCTCATGATTTTCTGGCTTTTCCATCCACTTCCGTTTTTTCCGTTTCCGGCAGTAGTGTTGCTGTTTCTGGTAGGAAGAATGCATATCCGGGTCTGTTGGACCTGGCCTGTTGGACCTGGCATTGCATCATTCATCTATATCGGTTTCCGGTTTTTTCAGCTTCCTCTTCCGGTAATTCTGTACATCCGGGTTGAAGGATCTTGATCAGTTTCCGGTTGTCTACTTCCGGTTTACACATTTCCGTTTCCTATTTTTCCACATCCGGATTTCGTTCAGCCGGGGATGGGGTCATTTCCGGTTTTCATGGATCTTTCTGGTGTTCTAGGATTATCTTCCGGGTCTGTCTTCCTGTTTTGGATTTCAGGTGATAGAGAACTTCCTGGGGTTCCAGTTTTGTTCTTCAAGTCCGGTTTACATGTTCGCTTTCCTAGAATCTTGTCATCTTCTTGCCTAAGATTTAGTCTTATTTCCGTATTTGTTTAATATTGGAAATGTTTAATGGCTGAAAATATTCATACCGAGCTCATTGCCAGTCTTGTAGTCTCTCTTGGAATTGTAGTCTATTCAGACATTTATTCGTTTATCAGTGACAATTTTCAACGTAATTAAAGACTTCTGACTGGTTGCTGTATGGGTTTTTTGTTGCAGATTATTTTATATGCGCATATCATCAGCCGATAAGTCAGTCTGTATTCTACGTATTATCTCGAGATACGATTTTTACTTTCATCCAACTTTAGATGGCCAGTTGTCTTCGGGCCATTCAACCTTTTTTCGCGCTCCTTTTACCTCTTATGTCGGCAGGTTGACATATTTATTTTAACCAAAAGGAGTGAATTTGTGGAGGGAAAAACCCTGATTCTTGCATAAATCGTAGTCTAATTTTGTCAGTCGCTGAAAAGAATTAGATTCAGTAAAGGTTTCATGGGGATCAGTATGACTACAAGATTAATGTCTACAAGAACAATAGTCGCTTAGAAAATATAATCAAGCGGATAAGGGGGCAGGAGGAAGGAATATAAGCCAAATTCCTCTTCTTCTGCGTTGACATAGTTTCGGTGATTTCGCTTTGTTTTAATTTTTTTTTCCCAGATTTTTGGTTGTTTTCCCTTTTCTAGCGTAATTTTTTGGTCTATTTTGACTGAGTTGCTGCAGGCCTCCGGACGGTGGTTTCGGTGGGTGGGGACTCGGGAATTGCTGGGTATTTTGGGGGCATTTTGGCTGAGGGTTGTTGGTGAAGAGAATTCCAGTTGAGTCGGCCCAATTGCCAACCCGGCCTACTTAAATTAGTCAGCTCGGCCTGGTATAAAAAGTCATGTCGGCCTGATTTAATAAAAGTCAGATAGGCTTAGGAATGCATTCACCTGGCTTCTTTCTTCTTCTTTTCGATCGCTGGTATCACACTTGGAGAGCCGTTCTCAAGATGAAATCTTTTTCACCTGGCTGAAAGCATGGAATAATTGGGAATCTCATATTTCTATATCCTTGATTTCGGAACTTTTCTTCAAAAATTGATGATATGGAAATATGAGATCCCTCTTATACCAGTTGTATTATACCAGCATTAGTCGTCTGTTGGTGGAACTAATAATATTTACTGGTGTTTACGTCTCTTTATTAAAAGACAGTCGGAATTATTAGTGTCTATTATTTTCACTAACGCGCAACTATTATACATAGACATAGACAATCTTTATCCTAAAAGCACTATCTTTTTAAGACGATGGCGATCTTAACATATTACCAAGATTTCCGTGTGTGTCATGGTATACAGATTATCGTGTGTAGTAGCTACCATAGAAGTCTAGGTAGGCCTGCTACACTCGATGATCTTTGTCCTATTTAAGCGTTCTGGTTAGCCCAATAATATTGCTATAGCTATGTTCATATGTACAGTTAAATGCGCAGTGTCGGTTCGTCCTAATATTGCACCTATAGGTATATACATGTGTGCGCATATGTGCATATGTGCATTCGTATGTGGCTATGGGTGATACTGTAGGGTCAGCTCGACCCAAGGGTATAGTCGCACATGATAGGCATAAACATAGGACGAGTTGACCTGGGCCGAGTTGGAACTAGGCCGAGTTGGGGGTGGGCCGGGGTGTATTTGGGCCGAGTTGACTGGATACCGGTGAAGCCACTGGCAACTTTTGGTCGGATTGTTCCGGGACTGTTCGGTGGGTCTTGGGTTTTTGCTCGTTGAAGTTGTTGTCTGGGGGCTGGTGGCGGGCCGGTTGGAGTGGGGTGTGGGTTGCGCTTGAGGGGGGAAAGAACAGTCGAGAATCTTTGGATTTAAGCAGCCACCAACAATTTGCGGTCAAAATGTTTTCAAAATATTTTGCAGGTCCAGAGATATTACAGTTGTAATATGTCGTCTGCAAAATTCAGTATCCAGACAGTTAATATCAAGTATCAGTGTTCAATCTTTCCTTTTATTGGGATTTCTAACACAAAGTCATTTGTTATTACAAAGATGAAATTATTGATTCTAAGACTATAAATATAAGAATCAATAAATATATAAAATATCTTTTAAGTTTTCTGCCTCTTGGCATAAATATCGAATGGTTTAGGATATCTAATTGATCAGTATACCTAAGCCAAGTCTTGAAGCTGGCTTGTTTTCCTATGTCGTTGATTTAAATATGGGACACAGTTTTGCAATCATTATAGGATCCTGTGTCACATTCAGGCTGATGATTTACCAGTGATTGCAGTCTAATACTTCAGTGTAGAAGAAGTGAGTGCAATCTTGGGAGTTAGTCGACCTTAGGTCTATATAAAACCCTGTGACTTGAAGAATGAGTCTAGGTTGTTTTTGAATGTGTTTTATGTTGGAGCATTAATTGCTTCTGTTGGTTAAGAATTCCATACATTAACACTATTTGTAAAGATATACTTGCGTTGATCAAGTATTATTTGACAAGCTGACAAGATGATCTGTCAAGCCCGAGCGTCTAGGCATTCGTTGATGTATTCAATAACAATTTTTTATTAAATCTCCTCCATTATTATACAATTTTTAAATTAGATAGTCAAATGTTTGCCATAGTTCTCTTAACAGGACATTGTCATGCGTTCTATTCGTAGAATTGTGATGATGTCATCACAAGTAAGTTTCCCTTAATTCATCTTTTTGAGTGGTGGTTTGGGAAACCGTAATTTCTTTTCTTCATTCTATCGTGCTAAATTCTGTCACGATTTGAGGTTTTCGTATTCCAGTCGGGATTATTGCAGATCTCAGGTACAGGATTTGGCTATATCTTGACTAAGCACTCCCATAGGCTTACTATGGGTTTTTGGTTTGCCACGATATCTGGTTAAATCTCTATAAATAAAATTATCTATAATTTTTGCACAGTCTTTAATAAACGTGAGTTACCTCTTTAGTGAGGGCTAAGCATAGGGATATAGCCCAGGATTTTGGTTGGAGCATCATGGCATATGTAATCTATGTGTTTTCTATGAGCAGTCCTCTTTAGCATATAGTAAGTTTGCCACATCTTTAAGGGCAGCCCTTATCAAAAGGGCCGGATATTCTTGGATCTAGAACCCTTCTCTGCAGTCTCCTCCCAAATGGTCTTCTGTTCCTTCTAATCAGAAGCTATTAGCTTTAGAGGGGTTGTTGTCTTCTATGATTGTCAAGGAGTCTATAGAAGAGGCTCTTCTTTGGAGAGTAAATCCAGGCTTCTGTTCATTGGTTGGATTGTCTGATAGGCATCTAAATCTCGATTCGTTCAGGCATTGCCATGGGGTTTTCTTTCATTTTTAGAAGGAGATTCGAGGTTTTCTTGGGATGTCACTAGATCAAATCTGTTTGCAACATGTCTGATTGCCCAGATTTTATCTTTCATGTCTCCCTTTTCGGACAGTCAGGTTAAGGGTCTCTAGTTCTCGATTCGATTGGATAATTCGACAGTAGTCTCTTATATCAACAGGCAGGGGGGCACAAAGTCGTCTCTCCTGTACTTGGAAGTGTGGAACCTCCTCATGTGGTGTCGCATGAATCAAATTTTCCTAGTGTCCACTCATGTCCCAGGCTGTCTGAGTTTTCTTGCGGACCAATTGTCTCGGGTGTGGGCTGTGGACACCCTGTCTCAGTCCTGGTCAGGAATCTTCGCTTATGCGTTCCCTCCCACAATCCTGATTTCTTTTGGTTCTGAAGAAAGTCAGGGACCAGATCTGCGAGATCTTGTTAATAGCTTCCTTTTGGCCAATAAGGATCTGGTTTGTAGGCCTTCTCGATCTTCTAGTACTTACCATCATCCAAACCCAGGAATCTTAAGTCTGTGCGTTTGGAGTATATCGAGTGCTCGATCCTTGAGAATAGTTTCTACAAGATCTCAGGAGGGAGTCGACTCGAAGAGTTTACAAGGGTCGGCTTAAGATTTTTGGAGAATGGTGTTCAGATCAAGGTCTCGTGCCTGATTCTGTTTCTATTTCCCAGGTGTTAGACTTTATCTTATCTGTTCGACTCTTTACATCTGTCTGCTAACACTGTAAGAGGATATAGATTTTCTTTTGCATCTACTCTTCCTTGTTTGTTGGTATAGATTTTCTTTTGCATCTTCTCTGCCTTGTTTGTTGAACGTTGAAGTTGAAGATACTAAGGTTCTTTATCTTTTGATCAGAGGTTTAGGTAATATTTGTCCTCCAGGTGTTAAACCTTTGCCTTCCTGGAACTTGGCTCTGGTTCTTCAGGTTTTTGGGCAGGTCATCATTTCGAACCTATCTCTACGATTAGCTTGAATCTTTTAACTTTTAAGACCGTTTTTCTAATTGCATCTGCTTCTGCTAGAAGACGATCCGAAATCCATGTTTTCTCTGCTGAAAAGGATAGGTTTATCGAATCTGGGGACGGTCTGGTCTTATATCCTTGAAGGGATTTTTATCAAAGACTCAATCAATCCGTTATCCAGCTAAGCCAATTATTTTACAATCTTTAACCTCCTTTTCTCCGGCTGACAGATTTTGGTGTCCTGTCAGAGCTCTAAAAGTTTATAAGCGTCGTTCTGATTTTTAGAGATCCGATCTGTCCCTTTTCTGGGTTCCGTATGGGGAGGGGGTAGCCAGTCCAGTCTCTAGGGCATCTATTCCCAGATGGATTTGTGAGACCATTCACATTAAAGCTCATGTCATTAGAGGGATGGCTACCTCTTTTTCCCTTTTTGCTGGCTCTTCTGTAGACGAAGTTATGCAAGTTGCAGGATGGAAATCCGAGTCTACTTTTACTACTTTTTATTTAAAAAGACCAGAGCACAGCGTCTTCCTTTTTTAGGAACTTCATGATTTTAACTAAAAAGGCTGAAGACCATTTACCAAGCACATCCCACCATTTTCGTTTGGACCATGCGTCTGCATGTAATGGTGTGAGTTGTTCTTTGGTTTTTATTTATTTCTTTAAGTTTAAAGAAATCCTTGTTTGATAATCACTGTGTGATTGATTAAGATGCACCATTATGTTATGTTATTAACAGTTGGTTATGTTTTGTTTGATTTTTATCCTTGCTTATGGATTCTCAAGTCTCCTCCCACAAAAGTTTCGTAGTGGGACACTGACCAATTCTCCTTCGATCAATACTCACCATTCTGTTACTTCTGATATACAGCTGGCCCTGACAGCGGCTCTAGGATTATAGACTTAGAAAGCTTTACCGACTCCTGGGAACCGGGTACCCGGCTCCCCACTGCCGAGTACCCGTTTACCATAGAGCACATTCTTGTTTGCATAGCAACAAGTGCAATACATGCTTTTCGCATTAAGGATTTTAGTGTTTTTTTAAAAGAATCTAAGTCTTTAATCAGTGATAGTTTGTGTGTTCTGAAAGGATAACTAAGGACTATGGAGAATACCGCCCAAGATAACCAGGTTGTATTGTTCTTTATATCCATAGTTAAAAGACTTAGGTCTCTAAATTTCGTTGTGTCGCATGTTCCAATTTCTAACCCCATAGAATCTGGGACGTGTGCTAGCAACGATATATGCCAGACGATCGCCTTCTTTAAACCCCAACAGGCGATCGGCAGATATGAAAATAGGTGTTTGCTACGGTATTTCTAACACGAATATCGGCTGACGTCGTTCTCCGTAGAATCCGAGCGGGTGACGTCACACCCGGTCGCTCGGATGTTTATGTGAAGAAAAATTTTTTCATTAATTCGCGCATCTTGTTCTGGGTGCTGCGTACTAAAAAATGGTACCGGAAACTTTAGAATGATCAAGTTTACGTGCGATCACGATCGGTTTGCAATGATCGGTGGTTTCAAAATTCTTGAGTAGATGCGTGGTCTGCGGTTTTACCGTGTGAGACAGCAGTTGTTATACATTTTGTTGTTTTCTTCACATATCGTGCTGCGTTCGTTAGGAGTATAATTTATATTGATTAGTAAATATACCCTGAATGCTATGCGATATGATTCCTGGAGCCGTTACACATCCTGTAGGATCTATTATGGGTGTGTTGTGCCCGCCGCGTTCTTGTCGTCATAATCAATGCGATCGTTGTTGTAACGTGGCGGGGTGGGGTGCGGGAGGTTACGGTTAATTTATGAGTCAAAATATTTGAAAATTAATTGTCTGCCTTCCATCCGTGTCTCGTTCCGCTTGTTTATTGTAGGTTTGTGCTTATTTTATAGGCCAAGCCAGCCCCGCCATCATGTGACGACTGCCATAAGTTTGTCCGTGTAATGTTCAAGGACCATGTCTGTTTTAGGTGTGCCCTGTGTAATATAGATCATAGGTGTAATGTTTGTGCAGTGTGGTCCGTCGAAACGATGGTTAAGTTCCTTGCCCAGAAGGACTTGGCTGGGTCTGACGCGGGGTCAGGCGGTCCGAGAGGAAATCGTGGAGCGCCCGGTTCGGCCGGTGGGGGTGCTCCACGTCCCCAGCTGGAGGTGGCGGAGATGGCACCGCCGGCGTGGTTTGGTCCGGCTATGCAGGGTTTTCTGCATAGCGTTCTGCCCACGCTGGTGTCGTCCCTGCTACCAAAGGTTGGGGGGCAGTTTCTCCCCATGCCTGGTACGGATCCTGTCTTCGGACAGCATTCTGGACTGGTTACCGAGGGGGCCGTCTCGTACGGCCCCCTGGC
Source organism: Chaetoderma sp. LZ-2023a (assembly GCA_034401795.1). Lineage (NCBI taxonomy): Eukaryota > Metazoa > Mollusca > Caudofoveata > Chaetodermatida > Chaetodermatidae > Chaetoderma > Chaetoderma sp. LZ-2023a. The sequence goes on from CM067373.1 coordinate 63,179,955, forward strand.
GTGTCCGTCTGGCTTCGGCCAGACGGGTTCTGTCTCTCTGCGGCCACCTCCGGGTGGTCCAGTAGCGGTGGCCGGTCCGTCAGGTGTGGGAGCCGTCCGCCAGGACGGCTCCACGGTTTATTCGTCTAGTGACGGCTCTTCGGAGTCTGAAGACGATGAGGCCGAGGAGGAGAGGTTGCTGCGGCCCGTGAAGCCGCAGGTGGAGAATATGGAGGTTGATTCCATCCTGGACGGAACCGGCCTCCATTTGTCTGGTTTGGCGCAAGCCAGGTCAGCGGCTCCGCCTGCGGCTGAGGCCAATCCGTTACCGTGCACTGGTTCCGCGCGGCTTGGTTTGTCACCAGCCGTCAGGGGAACCGGTGTGCCGGGCCAGGCGTGGTACTCACCTATCTCGCCTGGTCCGGCAGCCGGACATGGGGTGCCGTTGGCGCCCGTGGCCGGCTATGGTTCCGCGACGGTTACGGGTCCGTACGGTTTTCCGTGCGGACCTACCCCATGGACCGGAGTGTTTCATGGGGTGGCGGCGGAACCATGTGGTAGCGGAGTGCCTGGCGTGTCAGCCGTGGCTCCTGGCCGGGAGGCCATGGCTGGCAGACCCGTAAACATGTCAACGGGTGACGTGTTTGCGGGGGTATCTTCTTCGGAGTTAGACTGGTCTGATGCTCTGGCGTGGCTAGCCAGAGTTGACCCGTCTGTGGTTTTGGCCACGGCCGCTGAAGATGCGCCCCGTCCGTCGGTTGCGTCGATTAGGACGGGGATTTTGCCCGCGGCCCGGATCCAGTCTGGGACTGGATCCACGGTTCATTGATTTGTTGGATGCTATTTATAGTAAACAACTAATGACCAAGGGTCAGCTCCCTGCGGCCTCCAGGGAGGTGCGGGCAAGGTGCCGTATTCCGCGGGGTGAATACGACAGGTATGGTGTAGTCCCGTCGGTCACGGAGGATGACCGATGGGTACTGGGCGTCCAGAGTGCCGGGTCGGGTGGTCCCGGTCCGGCACTAGTGGATAAGGCCCAGGTACACCAGGAAGAAGTCCTGGCCCTATGCGATGAGGGTGTGAGGGCAGCCATGAGCGCTGTCAATCACTCCTATCGTCTACTTCAGTCGGTGTGGGCTGAAGCGGGGGCAGGCCACCCTGTGCCACCTGTGGCGCTATCGTGCGTTAATGACGGCTTGGTGCTGTCAATGGACGCATTGGCAAGGGTGCAAGCGCGTGTGACGAAGTCCAGGAGGCAAATGGTCATTGACCATATGCGTCCGGCTACGGCAGTCAGGGAGCGTCTTCTTGGGACGCCCCTGACAGGGCCTAGCATCTTTGGTGGCCAAGCGCGGGCCATCTTAGAGGACACCGCCAGTATTGCGCAGAATCGGTTAGCGGTAAATCTCCAGCTAGAGCTGGTGCGGCAAGCGCACGCACTAGGGGCTGTGGGCAAGCCGCTAACCGGACAGCCTTTAAAGAAACAGAAAAAGCATAAGGGCAAGGCGAAAGCCAGGCCTATTGCGACGTCTGTTTCGGCTGGGTTCTCGGAGCCGCCGCCGGCGAAGAAACCCAGGAAGGCTGTAGAGGCGCCTACCCTCCCCAATGTTGCTCCTGACCGCCCTAGAGGTGGTAAGGGCAAGGGGAAGGGTAAGGGTAAGGCCTCAAAGGGCGGACAGAAGGGGCCGAAGCGTACCTGAGGGTACGCAAGCTCCCTTCATATCCGCCTGGACCGCACCTGTGCGACAGGAACAGCGGTGCCAGTTATACCCGTCGTACCTAGAACGAAATGGTTCTCACTCTCTCTCGTTAAGAAAGGGGGGGGGGGGGGCGGACTGCGAGCCGGACAACCCCGTTAGACGTCGAGGCGTCTATGGTGGGTGGAAGGCTCATGCGTTTCGTCGAGGTTTGGCGAGGTGTGACGTCAGACAGTCTGGTCCTGGGATGGTTATCCCAGGGTTACATGCCGGAGTGGTGGGACTTTCCGCCACAAAATCTGTCTTTGGCACCAGTCTGGACACCCGTACCAAGGGAGCCAGACAAGTTAGAAGCCGTTCAAAAGGAAGTGTCGGGTTTGCTTCTGAAGGGAGCAATAAAACCAGCAAACCGGAACACTCCAGGCTTCTATTCAAACATGTTCCTTGTCCCCAAGAGCACGGGGGGATGGAGACCCATACTCAATCTCAGGCCATTAAATTGGTTTATCCATACGCCTCGGTTCCAGATGGAAACACCGAGGTCGGTAATGGCGGGATTGAGGAAAGGAATGTGGTGTGTATCGATCGATCTGAAAGATGCATATTTCCACATTCCGATCAATCGGAGTTGGCACAGGTTTCTGAGATTTGCGTTTCAGAATCAAGTATGGGAGTTTACAGTTCTCCCGTTTGGCCTGTCGACAGCTCCGAGGGTTTTCACAAGAGTGGTCCTTGCGGTGACAGCGTTTCTCAGAAAAGAGAACGTGGCGCTACACACCTACATAGACGACTGGCTGCTCAAGGCAGACTCGGCAGCCAGGTTGAACGTGGATACTGCTCTGACTCTGAAGTTACTTTCAGATCTAGGCTGGATAGTCAACAAGGAGAAATCCGAGTTGACACCCACTCAACATTTCGTTTATTTGGGGATGCGATTCGACCTCGAGGAAGGCAGGGTTTACCCGTCAGAGCCCAGAGTGGTGTCTCTGTTAGCCATCCTCGGGAGTTTTCGAGGGGGAAACCACATTCAGGCAAGGCGGTTCCTTAAGATGCTGGGCATGATGGTCTCCATGGAGCAGGTTATCCCGTACGCTGCTCTAATGCGAAGACCTATCCAGTTGTATCTGATGTCTCTGTGGAAACAGAGAACAGAACCCCTGTCAAAACTGGTGCCAGTTTTGGAGCCGATAATATCGCATCTTCTATGGTGGAAACAGCGTCAGAATCTCCTAATAGGGGTTTCGCTGCACCTACCCCACCCCCAGCTGTCCGTTTACACGGATGCATCGCTGGAAGGGTGGGGTGCCTGCCTGGGAGAACACCAGGTCTCGGGCACATGGACTCTCCCGGAGAGTCAGCTGCATATCAATCTGTTGGAAATGATGGCAGTGGAACTGGCGTTGGAAGAGTTCCTTCCGATGATCAGGGGCAAGGTGATATTGATACGGTCGGACAATTCGACAGTAGTATCATATATAAATCGCCAAGGAGGGACCAGGTCGCCCACCCTGTGCATCAGGGTGTGGCACTTGATTCAATGGTGCAGGAATTACTCGGTTGTTTTGAAAGCAGCTCATATTCCTGGCCGATTGAACATTCTGGCGGATGCTTTGTCTCGCAGACAGAGAATCCTGCCAACAGAATGGTCCCTCAACCCTCCAGTTCTACGACGGATCTTCGAGCATTGGGGCAAACCCAACGTGGACTTGTTCGCCACAAAGGAAAATGCTCAAATCATGACATATGTCTCGCCGATTCCAGATCCAAATGCTGTCGATACAGACCCTCTGGCGATAAGCTGGAGAGGGATGCACGCTTACGCGTATCCACCCACCATTCTTCTACCGAAGGTATTGGTGAAGGTCAGGGAGGAACCGTGTCTGGTCCTGCTAATAGCGCCGTATTGGCCGAGCAGGGCGTGGTTCACGGATCTTCTAGATCTGCTGGTGGAAAATCCTGTGCAGTTCCCCGAGATTCTGAACATAATCTCCCAGGCCAAGGGACGCTTCCTACACGAGCGTCCCGAAATGTTCAAATTGACTGCGTGGATGTTGTCAAACAACGTTCCACGTCGGAAGGCTTTTCTCGACAGGCTGCTGATTTCATCGCGGCTGCGAGAAGGAGGTCAACCTTCAAGTCATATAACAACAAGGTTAACAGATTTGCAGACTGGTGTGAAGAAAAGGGTATTGATACCTTTCAATCCACTATTCAGCAAATAGCAGACTTTCTCTGTGAGCTGTTCTTTACAGGACTAGCTCCCGTCACAATTGCTGGATACAAGTCAGCTTTGGCATCAGTTATCCCTTGTCTAGCCAACAGGGATAGTCCAGACGTGGCCCAGTTAAACGTGATGTTGAAGGGAATGAGCAATCTCCGCCCGAGACAACCGGTAGTCATTCCAGCCTGGAGTCTATCTTTAGTGCTTAATGTACTGGCCAAGCACCCATTCGAACCGTTGCGTTCGGCTAGTCTAAAGCATTTGACTCTAAAGGCGGTCTTTCTATTGGCAGCTTCCTCAGCTAGAAGGCGCAGTGAGATCCATGCGCTTTCGGCAGAGAGGAACCGATTTATTGTTTCTGGAGAAGGTCTGCGTCTTCTGCCAAGAGCAGAATTTATGTCAAAGAACCAATCTTTGAGATATCCCGGCAAACCGATCATTATACCGAAGTTAACCAGGTTTGATCGTGATGCCAGTGTCTGGTGCCCGGTCCGTGCTTTGACTAAGTACAAGAAACGGACTGACTCGTTACGGTCGAACGATAGACATCTGTGGATCTGCCATAAAAAGCCTTATGGCGCCGCATCCATGGATACTATCTCTCGTTGGGTGGTCGAATGCATTCAGACTACTCATGAGATGGCGACTGGGCACCAGGTGCAGGGCGTAAGGGCACACGATGTTAGAGGAATAGCCGCCTCGACCGCCCTTTACAATGGTGTTCCGTTAGAGGACATCATGGCCGTTGCACAATGGCACTGTGAGTCCTCATTTACGGATTACTATATGAGGGATGTGTCAGACTCAGCCAATCCACTCGCTTTAGCTGTTTTGAAACGATAGTTAGTGACCACACTGCTTTTCCCCTTTTTTCACTTTGGTAAGAAAAGAACCTAAAGCAGGCATGGTCAAGCGAGAGGATGTCAACCAGATTGTGTCACTGATGGCCGAACCGGTGTATGGTTGTAGGCGGTACGTCTGAAGTCCTGTTATCATAAGGTAATTCAACAAGTGAGAGTTTTTTGTATTATGTATATGTATCATGTTCATTCATCTTATATATTCATCCTCATTCCCAGGCTAATACAAGCGATATGCAGGGAGTAGTTAACCCTCTTGGCATATTGGTGTTTCAGGCGAGATACATGTTCGTTAGTTCTCTCCCTTTTCTTAGGAGGAAAAAGGGGGGGTTGCTGTGACGCGAATGTGATTCGGTTCCGTGAACTTGACGGTCCTTTTAGGTCTCCGTTAGTCAAGTTTGAAGTCTAAAATCTTTCTCCAAGGGGCAAAATTAGCATGTATGGCTTGCCCCTTCCCACCAGGTTACTGATCAAATCTGGTGTATATCAGAAGTAACAGAATGGTGAGTATTGATCGAAGGAGAATGCAGGAAATGTCAATTTCCCTTTCTCCGAGATCTAACAATACTCACCATTCTGTTACGGACCCAGCCTCCCAGCCCCACGGAGGCAAGCCATAGTTTTCACTTGTTTGGTGGCTATGCAAACAATATGAGCTCTATGGTAAACGGGTACTCGGCAGTGGGGAGCCGGGTACCCGGTTCCCAGGAGTCGGTAAAGCTTTCTAAGTCTATAATCCTAGAGCCGCTGTCAGGGCCAGCTGTATATCAGAAGTAACAGAATGGTGAGTATTGTTAGATCTCGGAGAAAGGGAAATTGACATTTCCTGCAATCTACGGGTTTAGCAAGTAGTGATTGAATGGTAATGGATGTTTTTGTGGTGTAATAATAACCCCCAACAGACCCCCCTTTAGTGGGTTGGTCTGTAGTTTTATTAACCACTATAAAAACATACTTACCGTTCAATCACTGCGACCCGGCCTCAGCCACCCTGCTGGGTATTGATTTGAGAATCTATTCTGGATATATGGCACTTAAATTTAGAAAAGTGAATCAGTTTTCACATTTGGGACCTACTGCGCATGCATGCTTAGTGACAGGCGTCACCAAGGAGTGTGTACAGACTGGTGCCAGTCTATTGTAAGGCTAATGCAGGGGGTCCCTCTACCAGAAGCCTGGTTGAGGGTCTACATGGTGATGGTATTGGCATTAGGGAGTATGTACGCGAGCATAAAAATTTTATTCTGATAGCTAAATGCAGATATTTGATTTAGCAAGTAGTGATTGAACGGTAAGTATGTTTTTATAGTGGTTAATAAAACTACAGACCAACCCACTAAAGGGGGGTCTGTTGGGGTTTTTTCCTCTGCGTTGTCACAGTCATGGTTTAGGTGAGTCTTTTTGCTTAGATTTTATATCACCTCTGTTTTTCAGCATTTTGTTTCGTGATTCATCCCGTAGTGTTTAATCATAATCAAGTATTAGTCTCTCTCTCTCTCTCTCTCTCTCTCTCTCTCTCTCTCTCTCTCTCTCTCTCTCTCTCTCTCTCTCTCTCTTTCTTCTTTTTTCCCTCCTCTGGGGTTTCCCCGTAGTTCATCTATCAATCCTCTCCAGGGATCTTCTGGTCCTGTTCTTTCCTGTTCATCTTCCATTCTTCTTAATTCCTCTCTTCCTCTTCTTCCTCTTCTTTCTCATCTTTTTTCTTCTCCATCTCCTAATCCTTCTTCTTATTCTTCTATTCCCTAGTCAGTCAGGGCTGAGGAGATTTTGTCCAGTCAGGGTCTCATCGGATGACTGGTCCCTGGCTCACTGGTGGATTGCTTAGACTCTTTCTCTTCCTCTTAAGGACAAGTTTTTCTATAGCCTTTCCTTCTTTTGTGTCGGCTCTTTCCTCTTCTAATTCTTCTTTCTTGTCTCCTCTGGTCCTTTCATTTGACAATTTGGTCATTATCATGTTAGTTTTCTTTGTGAATTGTGTTAATTCTAAGGAATTTATACATACATGAGAGCGTTCAGCCTAGGGTAGGTTTTCCTACCCTGTCATTAAATCTTAGTAAAATGATCTCTATTCACTCTGAAACATTCAAATCTGCATTAATTTCAATTTAACAAGGGGGTATGTCATGATTAAATCTCATGATTCTTACTCCCAAGTCAAGCTGGAGTCCATCTCCCAGATCATTTCCCGTCTAGATCAGGGTATGTGGTCGTTTCCATCGACCAAAATGACGCCTTCTTTCATGTTTTCATTTTCCCTTCCTTCAGAAAATTCCTGAGTTTTGCTTACTAAGATCGAGTTTGGCAGTTTCGCGCCATTCCTTTTGGCCTGACCACCGATCCTTTTCTTTTTCTCGCCTAGTCTCAGCCGTGGCAGAAATTTTCACCGTCGTTCTATCTATCTCCACGTTTATATAGACGATTGGTTAGTAAAGTAACTCTTCTTCAATTCTCTCAGGAATTTGTCCAGAGGGTTGCAGTCTGGCATGCAACCTAGGGTGGATTTTAAATCTACAGAAATCAAGCCTAGGTCCCTCTCAAATCTTCACGCCTCTAGGCGTTTCTTTCGATCTGGCCCAGGGTCTAGTCTTCCCCTCAGATCTAAGAATAGAGGCTTTATCAGTGGCAATGGAAATCCTGTCTTCTTCCATGGTCTGAGCAAGATTTCTGCTAAGAGTGATGGGTTTGATGGTCAGCATAGAGAATGTTATTCCATGGGCGACGCTGATGAGAAGACCCTTCCAAATGTATTTAATGTCCCTTTGGAAGCAGTCGGTTCACTCTATTTACCATCAGATTCCCATCAGAGAACACTTGATTCCTCTTCTAGATTTTTGGAAAGACCGTTCTCTGCTTCTGATGGGTGTTCCACTAGTAAAGTCCTCCCGTCAGGCGATTATCTTCACAGACGCTTCTCAGGAGGGATGGGGAGCGGTCTGGGACTCCCTGTCGGTTTCCGGTCTTTGGTCCCTGGAGGCGTCGACAGCTCATATCAACATTCTGGAATTGTGTGCTGTCAAGAAGGCTCTCCTTTCATGATCAGATCTTGTGATAGGTCTCAAAGTCTCGATTCGGTCGGACAATTTGACAGTGGTCTCTTATATCAACAGGCAAGGGGGTACAAGGTCATCCCTCCTTTGTCTAGAAGTGTGGAACCTTCTCTTATGGTGTCACAAGAATCAGATTCTTCTAGTGTCTTCTCATGTCCCAGGCAGTCTGAATTTTCTTGCGGACCAACTGTCACGTCCCAGCAAATTCGCCCACACATAGTGGCAGTTAAAGAGGTCGGTTGTCAAAGCTATTTTCAGTCTTATGGATCGTCCTCTGGTAGATCTGTTTGCGATATCTCTGAATGCTCAGATCTCCTCTTACATGTCTCTTTTTCCCGACAGTCAAGCCCTGGCGGTGGATGCCCTGTCTCAGTCCTGGACAGGAATGTTCGTCTATGTGTTCCCTCCAACGCTTTTGATTCTGTTAGTGTCAGAGCTCTAGATAAGCAGGGTTTTTGTTTTTTCACCCAATAAAAATTGCCAATCACCCAATTAATTTTTAACATCATGAGTACTGAAATAGAAAATCACCCAATTAATTTCAGTTCTCTTGCTAATAATGTATAATAACCCAATTAAATTCCAAAGAAACCCAATTTACAGAATTTCTAAGAGTGAATCACCCAATTATTGAAAAGCTTATCTAGAACTCTGGTTAGTGTTGAAGAATGTAAAAGAACAAATCTGCGAGATTCTTTTATAGCTCCTTTTAGGCCAAAGAGGATTTGGTTTGTAGACCTTCTAGATCTCCTGGTAGACTTCCCTCGTCTTCTTCCATTCTCCCAGGATCTTCTGTCTCAAGTAAGAGGTCTTTGTTTTCATCAAAACCCAGAAATCTTCAGTCTGTGTGTTTGGAGAATATCGAGACTAAAGTCTACGAGAATAAAGTTTCTTCAAGATCTCCAGTAATTAATGATTCTTCCAGAACAGAGTCGAACCGCAGAGTTTACAAGTGTCGACTTAAAATTTTTGGAGAATGGTGTTCAGACCAAGGTCTCGTGGCCGATTCTGTTTATATTCCCCAAGTATTAGACTATTTAACATATCTCCTTGATTCCTTACATTTATCAGCTAATTCGGTTAGTGGATATAGATTTTCTCTGGCATCTCTTCTTCCTTGCCTTCTGTATGCCGATGTCAAGGACACTAAGACCGTTAATAGTTTTTATTAGAGGTCTAGGCAATATTCGTCTTCCGATAGCTAAGCCTTTACCTTCATGGAACTTGGCTTTGGTTCTTCAAGTGCTGGCAGGCTGTCATTTTGAACCTCTTTCCTCTATTAGTATTAACGGCCTCTGCTAGAAGGCATTCAGAATTCATGCTTTTTCTGCTGAAAGGAGAGATTTATAGTTTCAGGAACCGTTTTAGTTTTAATCCCAGAGGGGATTTTTTATCTAAAACTCAGTCTAACCGGTTTCCTGCTAGTCCGATCATTTAAAAATCATTATCGTCTTTTTCGCCTTCCGATAAACTCTGGTGTCCTGTTAGGGTATTAAGAATGTACAAACAGCGAACTGATTTTGAAAGATTTGATCCGTCCGTTTTATGGTTTTCTTATGCGGAAGAGTTAACTAAGCCGGTCTCAAAGTTTACGATATCCTGATGGATTTGGGAGATGATTAAGCTTTGTTACGAGATTGCTTCTCCGGAACAAATTAATCTCTCCCATATTAAAGCTCACGATGTTAGAGGAATGGCTTCCTCTTTTGCACTTTTTGCCGGTTTGTATTTAGATGAAGTCGTACAGGTTGCAGGATGAAAATCTGAATCCTCTTTTACAACCTTTTATCTGAAAGATCAGAGTGCAGCAGCCTCCTTCTTTCATAATATTACGATTTTAACCAAAATAGCTGAAGACCATTTACCAAGCACATCTCGACATTTTCGTTAATACTGGGCATCTGTAAGAAATGGTGAGAGTTTATTTTGGTTTTTATTTATCTCTTTAAGTTCAAGTTTTTCCTTATTTGATAATCACGGTGTGATTGATTTAAATGCTCTATTATGTTACGTTATTAACATTTGGATAAGATTGGTTTGATTTTTATCCTTGTTTGTTGATTCTCAAATCGCCTCCCACCTAATGTTTTAAGTGGGGCACTGACCAAATCTACCGGTTTAGCAAGTAGTGATTGAACGGTAAGGGATGTTTTTGTGGTGTAATAACAACTCCCCACAGACCCCCCCCCCCCCCCTGCGGGTTGGTCTGTTGTCTTATTAACCACTATAAAAACATACTTACCGTTCAATCACTACGACCCGGCCTCAGCCACCCCGCGTGGAATTGATTTGAGAATTTGGCTATAATATTTGGCACTTAAATTCGGAAAAGTGAATCTGTTTCCTATTTGGGCTCCAGTGCGCATGCGCAAGCGCGCTTAGTGACAGGCGTCACTATGGGGTGAGTACCGACTGGTGCCAGTCTATATCAGTTAATATACTGGAGATGGACCTAACCAGTAGCCTGGTTGAGGGTCCATATTTATAGGAATAGGCATGGGGAGGAGTGTATGCAAGCATAAAAATCTTATTCTGGTAGCTAAATGCAGATAATTGATTTAGCAAGTAGTGATTGAACGGTAAGTGTTTTTATAGTGGTTAATAAAACAACAGACCAACCCGCAAGGGGGGTCTGGGGGGTTATGGTAGGTATGTTTACCATGTGTGCACGAAGGCAAGCAAGAATTATGGCAGCGTAGGTCATATAGTGGGAGTTAGAATGCGCTGACGAGTACAGAGGCATATATTGATATATATGTTTATACACATTCATATATACTTGCACACACTTATATATATTTACACATATCTATGTATATTTATACATATTTATGCATATTTACATATATTTATGTATATTTATATATATTTATGTATATTTATATATTAACAATGATTTATGAGTTATGGTAGGTATATTTACCATGTACGGATGAGAGCGATCAATAATTATGGCAGTGTGGGTAAATTAAAAGATGAACGGAGGTTAATTTTTCAACAAATTTGGTGGGAGATGGTGCTGTCGTAGACAGCAACATCTTCCACCAAAATTATTGAAAAATGTACACCAGTTTCTTAGATATTGACCCAGTAAAAGATAGAATATTGACATCAGAGTGCTAAGGGTTAAGGCAGCAAGAATTTGTAACAGAAAATGGTGTCATTGACGATCATTTCTTAAACGTTTTAGAGAATGGATTTCAATGTTCTCTAAAAATACCTAATAGAAGTCACTCATAAAACCAATATGAAAAGTCTCATCAAAACCGATATGGTTGTAAACCAAACCGCCCAGCCATATGTTTATGTAGAGCTATGGTCAGCTGATGTCGCTGTCTACAAGTTATCTTTGTCTGCCCTGGAATATATGCAGTTTATTTGTTCCAATATTCACACGTTCTTAATTTGGGCAAAACATAATTCACATTTTCAATGCCCCTCTTTAAATGACAGCTTTTGTTTACAAACAGTCTTTCCAATGTTTACTAACAAATTCTAAATGTGGAACACCAATGACGTCGCAATCGAACTTTGCCCCCAAAACGTTATAAACACAGAATGCTGCTTCGATTTGTACTAACCCTGCCATACCAAGGTGATGACCCAGCTACAAGAGCCAATAGTGCCTCAATGATGGTAAAACAAACATTTCCTCAACGTACTCAACATGTTACTTACATCAATTAATCTAATAAGTTGGTAAAGAGTTTTCAAGGAAATTATAATTTTATTGGGCAAGAGATTATCTTTGTAAATTTACCACTGAAATTTACAAAAATAAAATAAAAATAGCATTGTGTTAATCTGCAAATGGGCATTCCTCCAGGCTATCACAGAGACCGTTTTGTCAGTCTTGAGACAAACTTTCATTATTAGAGTGCTTGCAATGTAGCAAATAAAGAGGATAATTGCAGCTGTATCATTATTGTGAACTACTACACGTTTAGCTCCGACCCCACTTATGCTATAAATTACAAGGGGAATTATTTGTTGATCTTTTCATCTTTTCGCTGCAGGTCTGATATAGACTGTACCCTCTATACCACAATTGTCTTTTCTTGCTCGTAGAATCCTCCAATGAGATATAGATGATGGAAATGAGGTCCTTAGGACGTTGAATCAAGAAGCGTAACATTAATAATCAGACGGTGTTTCTCATGGAATCTACATTTTTTGTGGTCCCAGGGACTCCACATCATCAAATCTGGGGTTCCCAGTAGAAATCTGGGTTTACCAAACTGATATCTTTTGTTTCCACATAGTATTTAACATCCATGCTAAAAGAAGAGGGTATCACGGACTCAGAACTATGAATTATGGTGGTTTCATGTTAAATTTTGTAATTAGTTTTGTGCAAAAACCTATAAAACTACTTAGTGTTACACAATTATACAAGCCTTTCAGTGGTCCCATGGGACCAATTGCATATACCTTTTTGGGGGGGGGGGCCCAAGCTGCATCTTTGGGCAAATACCCTCAAAAGGACCATTATGATAATCTCTGTAATCATCTCTGTTGTCATCAGCAGTGATAAAGAAGGAATACTAATAATAGTCTAATAATCAGCAATTGTTTGTTTCATTTTTGTGCCGTTTTCTGTTAAACTATGATCTGTACTGTAGAAGTAATGAAAAACAATAAATTAGTCCATGTATGGCTTTGATTGACCAAATATAATAGTCCATCTATAGGCAGGCAGCATGGTCTATGAATATTGTTTGTCTTCAAAGTGACAGCCATTAATAAGTCAACACCATTCAATTTCCTGCTCATTATCAGCTTAAAGCCATAAATCCTTCAAATCAGACCTGATTAGCCCAGGGAATGTCTTCATAGGCCAATAGTCCACTGCACTAAATATAGGAAGAGACATTTATAAATGAAATAGTATGCTGCATATTGTTGGATGCACAATGCCTATCTATTATAGCCATTAGTCACATGTCAAGTTAACCATTTAATGCTCAAATTTATTAAGGGAAATTTACCTATGGAATAACTGGCTCAGTTATCGAGCCTGTCATTCCAGTGGTCATTTTCAAAAATAGTCTTGTTGGTCTGCAAATGGATATTTCTCAAGACCATTGCAGGTCAGCTGTTTTTAGCCGGCTTGAGTGGTAAACATAGCAACGTCTATTCTTCAGTTGCTTTTAGTATCACAACTCGTTTTCATATTGCTTTATGCTTGAAGGTGTTGTTGTGACATCAACACATTTCAGTCTATTGGCTAACAACACCGTACAGCCCCATGACTAACGACAGCTTTCTGTTATAATGTTGACAAAATTTACACCATCATGCGTTCAAACAGAGCTTTTTATCCCCACATTTTTAGCTCACATGGCTTATGCCGTGGCGTCTGTCAGTCGTCCGTCTGTTAACTTTTTCTTTCACAAACAACTTCTCATGAACCACTTGGCCGATTTCAATTATTTTGGGCAGGAAGCATCCTTAGGGCGTAGGGATCCAAGTTCATTCAAACGAAACCGACCGACCAATTTGGTCATCACGTTTTGTTCGGTTGTGCCAGTGGCCAATAATTCCAGGTGATCGATACAGGTCCCTCAGAGTCATGGTGTGGTTAACCATTGATGGTTTTTCACCATGTATTTGACATATTTTTAGGACCCTCACCTTCAGTATGAAAGCCCTATAGGTATCACTGCATCTGTCTGTCTATCCATCCACAATATCGTGTAAACGGCATATCATTCAGAAGCAAATAAGATATTTTAATGAAACTTGGTCTTTTCCTCACATGATATGCAGATGCGCATTTTGAAGAATTCATCTTTATAGACCCAAGATTTTGGTTGAAAATGGGCTTTTTAATGCAAAATTTCAAGATTTTTGTCAATGCTTGAGATTGTAAATAGTATATTACACAGAATCGCTTAAAATATTTTTATTAAACTCGTTACATGTATAAATCTCACTTGAAGCCTAGATGTTCCTTTTGAAGGTGTCCTATTCGTAAGTGAAATACAGGCATGTCAAAATTGCGTAACCCATTTTTTAGTGTGCGCAGAGGTTATGCAAAAATTCCTGACATAACCTATTTTTGTATTTTGTACATAAATATGTTGAGACAGTTACGCAAAACGAGATGGGTTGCCTAAAATAAATTTGCAGAACTCCAAAATGGGTTATGCACATTTTCAATTCTGACAGGCCTATAGGGGGGTCAAAATTGACTTTGTAATACAAAATCTCAAGATTTTTGTAAATTTCTTTGTAAACTGCGTAAATCACATAAAACTGCTTTAGGTAATCAAAAATATATTTGTAATACATTTGTATTTAAATGAAACATAATTTCCCTACTCATGGTAAAATAGAACCCTGTTGACACGCATCCAACTTTAATATAATTGATGATTATTAATAATCAGTCATAATTAGTTGGCTGCTTTTCATTTGAGCTGAATAAAGCTTTCGTCCCAGGTATCATATCTGTCACGTGGCATTGATGCACCAGCTTGAATGGATGAGGATAAGTGCACCTGGAATTGATTGACTGCTTAGATCTCTTGCTGTGAAAATTGTCAGGTAGAATGTTTTACCATTGCAATGCTACAGACCAGAGACAACAAAGTTCTTAATTACAATGTTGGAAATATTCTGTTGAATATTTTAAAATAAATTTTGCTGAAAGCCAATGCTGTCATTTGCCGGTGACAACTATTAGTCAAATTGTTTTGAAAAATATTCGACATCTTTCCTTTATGTTTGACTTGAAATGGAGATAATGTGATTTCTTCAATAGAATGGATAAACTGGGTATTGTCTGCTTTGTGTATCTGTGCATTCAGGCGGCTTGGGACCTAGTCAAGTGATGACTTTACATTTTTGCTTCTTAATATAGAGTAAAACCATTTCCATTATAGGGCATTTGACGTCAAGCTATTTAAATATATGAAATCTGCTGAATAATTTGAAAAGTCTGACTGAAAGTTGTTAGACAGCAACAACTTTTAATTAGAATTTAAAAAAAAAATTCAATAGTGACTTTGTTTAGTCATAGTATTATGTACAGTTTTATTGACTAGAATCAACTGGGTTATAAAGCCGCCTAATCACATGTGAAATTTTAGCTTATTATGGTTCTTTGAGCTTCAGTGATCAGGTAAGCATTTGCTTCTAAATCTGCTGCTTTGTCTGTCAAGTCTCCGCAGCTCATAATGAATCAGAAATAGATTGACAATGTGATTTAACCCTTGCATTAGTTCAAAAATTTTCAGTTTTCTGATAGGAAATGTCCATTTGCAGACCAAGAGAAGATTTATTTTTGAAAATTTATCACTACAGTGACTGGCTTGGTTATCGAGCCAGTCATTCCAGTGACAAATTTTCAAAAATAGTCTTCTCTTGTTCTATAAATAGACATTTCTCAAGCCCACTGCAGAGGCTGTTTTTGGCTGATATGAGTGTTAAAGAGTTAAGTACTGATGTACTGTTATCAGCACTGAGCTCAGAATTCCTAATCAAAGTAATTACTTTCAATTCCTTTGGTTTGCATCAATATACAGTTCCCTTTAATAGTTAGATACATGTTCATGGTAAATAATTCCAATTATTTTAAACAGATATTAATTACTATTTCTATTGTCTGGCAGAAATTAATTTCAATTAAATTGTTCTCAAAATATTTAGTAATCTACTTTGAACCAGGTGTCCAGGACTCCAGAGAATGTAAAACGATGTGGTCTAGGATTCTAGGATTCGGTGGGTACAATTAAAATAATAATTTTAGCTGATTTATTTTTTTCTGAAATAATAAAATAATATGTAATTTAAATATATATATCACATCCAGTCATATTTTAACTACTTAATGGTCATGATTAGTCAAGAGATTTGAAAATTTTGTTTAGTGAATACCTGTAGTATAGGATAAAGACCTATTTTTGTAAATTTACCACTGGAATGGCTGGCTTGGTTATCGAGCCAGTTATTTCAGTGAGAAATTTGCCAAATTGTGCTTCGCTTTCCCCATATATGGACATTTCTCAAGCCCATTGCAAAGGCCTGTTTTAGCCAGCTTGTCCAGTAAAGTGTTAATACTGCAACCTTTTGTTAAAATCTGTTTGATATGAGTAGGTCACCTATGTGTGTTCTGAAAGTGTTCTGATTATAAATATTCATGCAAGCTTGTCATGTCCAGCTATTATGATCAGATGTTGTTATTGCACCACAAAAACATCTGGACCATTCAATCACTACCGGTACTTGCTAAATCAAATACTCTGCATTTAGCCACCAGAATAAGATTTTTATGCTCGCTTACATACCCCCTTATGTCTATACCATCACCATGCATACCCGTAACCAGGCTACTGGTATGGTATACCCCCAGAATAAGCCCTGATAGAGACTGGCACCAGTCTGTACTCACTTCTTGGTGATGACTGTCACTAAGCATGCCCGTGCATGCGCAATAGATCCCAAATAGGAAACAGATTCACTTTTCAAATATTTTGCAAGCAGAACAGTTGACCAGCTATCCAGATTAAGTTTTTATAGCTTTGCGCTGAAGTTCGGCTACATATTTAAGAGTTACTGATACAGGAATCATGCCTACAATGAAATCTATTCTCCCTAAGTTATGTTTAATATATACTTAGTGGTGTTTTTTAGGTTTTTAACTCTGGTTTATGAGTTACCGGTTTTCGTGTCAGTACACCCGTATGCCTAATGTACTATCATCATTAAACCATGCTTTAAAAAGCCTTATTACTCACTTATTTTATACTGGTTTAGTGCCTACATAAAAATATTCTTACGAAACTTTGTGAAATCCTTTGGTCTTTCAGTGAGATTTCAAATCCGGTTTTTTCCCGCCTTTTGTATAGAGGCTTTGTGTTCTTTAGCTGATTCTCCTATCTAGAAAAATCTTATTAGTTTTTCTTGGAGCTGTTGCTTCATTCTCTTGTTTATTTTAATTTTAGGAGTCAGTATTATCATCTGAGAGAGTGAAGTATATGTCCACCAAGTGCGATTGTCAGCATGCTAAAGATTTGGGGGGGGGGGGCACACGTCTGTCTAAAGTGTACCTCTGGTACTCTGCTCAAAATCTGTGGCATATGCAAGGGCTGGCCTTTGGTTATTTCGAAAGCATTTTTCAAAGATTTTATGACCAAGCCCGTTTTGCCTTCCGATCTCTCCCCCTCTGTTGCTGATAAATCTAAGTCAGTCTCATTTGCGAGTTCCACTGTTTCGTCTGCGCCAGTAACGGAGGTGGAATCTTCCTCCTCGAATTCCGATGCCGTGATGGCACTCTTTGCTCGGTTCGAGTCCTTTGCGAATGTTCTTACAAAATCAGTAGATGAGCGGATTTCCTCTGCCATTCGTGCATCTAAAGATGATTCGTCTGAATCAGACGACAGTCGTAAGTCTTGCAGGCGTACTCGCAAATGCGGGAAACCCACGTCCCTCACGACTAGGCAGGAATTACGTTCACCGAAGTCTAAGTCTAAAGAGTAAGAAAAAGCCTGTAAAGATGACTTCCGGTAAGTCTCAGACTAAAGACCATATAAGCCTTGAGGGGGGCCATTACCCTCATGCAGTGGCATCGGTGACGGAAGTTACCGATAATTCATCCCATGCAAAGGTTCATTTTTCTGTCATACCTATTGCCAGTAATGTTAAGAGATCTCCGATCTCTATGTCCGCTGTTAGATCCTGCTAAGCATTTGACTTCTGTTTCCGGTTCCGGTTTTGCTGTATCCGCTTTCGGTAGTAGTGCTTCCGCTTCCGGCTTGAGCGGTGCTTTTCTGGGTCAGTTATATCCGTCTAAGCATCCTACTTCCGTTTCTGGTTTATCAGTTTCTGCTGGTTCTCCTTCCGGGAGTTATTTTCGCGCATCTGCGTATGAGTTGCCTGATCATTAAGATTCTTCTTCTAATAGGTTACTTTTTTCGGATGTGCCCTTGGTTTCTCAGGAATTGATTTTGGACAATAATAATAATTTTGTTAGATCTGACTCAAATTATTTTCATGCTCTTCCCTATCAGGTTTTAGCTAGTCAGGATTTTGATCACTCTTCGTCTCTTTCTCAGTCTGTTTCCGTGGTCTCTTCTGATTTTGTCCACCCTCCTTCCTTTCGTGATGTGTTATCTCATGCTCCCTCCTCTGTTTCTGGGCCTTCTACTCGTTCTTCTTCAGTAGTTAAGGGAGATAGTTTTCTTCCTTCTTCCTCTTCTTCAGTGTCTGCTCTGTGTGCTTGAGATTTTTCTTCTAGTCATGTTTCCATATCTTCCTCTCTTTTTCAGTCTTTAGCTATCCCTCCTTCTCCAGGTTTTTCTCACCTTCCTTCTTCTCTTCATCCTAATCTTGTTTCTTCGGACCATGTTTTCTCTTCCTCTTCCTCCTCTCTTCCTTCTAATTCTTCTCTTCTTTCTCTTCCTCTTCTTCATCTTTTGACCATCTAGATCCTATTGTGTCTGTCTTTCTTTCTCCGGAACTAGAATTTCAAATTGTTGACTCCGGTTTAGACTTCTCTTTGTTTTCTGTAATCCGTGATTCCTCGATCAATCGCTCTTTTGTTTCAGCTAGATTCTCTATTCTATCCAGATGTTCTGCGAGTGGTTTAGGTCCATATTCTTTATCCTCTAGTCAGAGAAATGATGTTAATTCATTCCTTCTGATCAGGTTTCCTCGGTTTCGGATCCCTTGTCTGTGTCTACTCCTCTTAATTCTGGAGGTTTATGTTCTCCTTCCTCTTCGAGGAATTTTGATTTCTTTAGCTTCTTTGGATTCTAAGCTTTACCCTCCTTCTTCTCCCTTACATTCTTCTGCTAATCTTATTCCTAGATCGGTCAGGGCCAGGGATCTGAGGATGTTTTACCCGATCAGGGCGTCTTCGGATGATTGGTCCTCAACCCATCAATGGATAGCTTCTTGTCTGTCTCTCCCTCTTCAGGATGAGTTTTCGATTGACCTGCTTTCTTTTGAGTCCGCTCTTTCCTCTTCTGATCCTTCTTCTTGTTCTCCTCGTTTTCTTCCAATCGATAACTTGGTAATAGATATGTTAGACTTTTACGTGAATGAGGTTCATTCGAAGGAATTTTCTCTGACTCCTAAGATAGATTCTCCAGTTCAGGTTCCCAAGGAGGATTTTCTTAGAGTGGCCTCTGCTCAGTCTCTTAATGGTCCCGCTTGGGAGGATCTTTCATCAAATTTGAAGGATTCCGCCAAGTTTGAGTCTTCTTCGGACCTTTTTAGATGGGAATCTGTATGTAGGGCACAGATTATATACACTAATTTTCCAGCTCTTCTTTTGGAAGCTGTCCTTAAGACTCAGGAGAGAAGTGATCAGGTCCCTCCTGAGGTTTTTCGTACTCTGGCCGATGTCTCTAGAGGCTCTCTGAACTCGGTTTGTAGGTCGTTAGGCTTCATTAGAGAAGAACTAGAAAGCTGTCCGAGATTAATATTTCGAATAGTCTTAGGAGTAATCTTATATCGGCTCCTCCCTTTGGCCGGGATGTGTTTGGTCAAGCTTCTTCCAATATTCTTCAGGCTGAATCTGACCGTCTTAGATCCGCCAGAGATTTTCGAGATCAGATTTCTGTTTTGAAGCCTTCCGCGAAGAGAGACTCTTCCTCTGTTAAGAGTCCTAATTCCTCCCCCAAGAGGAAGACTCTCAGGCCTGATGAGTTTGGTGCTTATCCTTCTAGGATAATTACTAACTCTAACCTTTCTTTTGGTTACCAAGCCCGATCCGCAGAGGAGGATCGATTTCCGGCAGGCCCCTCCTCAGACGAGAAGGGGCCAGTCCTATTCCCGTGGACCTAGATCTAGTTCTAGAGGTCGTTCCTTTAGAGGTTACCAGAGTAAAAGAGTTTGCAGGGATGGCTTTTACCCGGGTAGGCCTATCCCTTCCTCTTTTCCCAGTTTTATCGCATTCTCTTCCCATGCCTTTGGATCCGTCGGTGCAATCCCTTTTTCCCAGCGTGCCAGGAGGAGGGCACCTGTCTCTGTTTTGGGAGACTTGGCAGGCCCCTGGCTCATAGATCAACTCCGCTGGGATTACGCACCTTCCTGGATCTCTCATTCTCCTCTGTCCTTCTTTCCAAAGTGGACTCCGGTTCCTTCCAACCCAGTGAAGCTGCGGGCTTTAGAGGACGAGTTGGAGTCGATGATTTTAAAGAAGGCCATAGAAGAGGTTCCCCTATGGAGAGTAGACCCGGGCTACTACTCAACTCTTTTCCTTGTTCCCAAGAAGACGGGTGGATTGCATCCGATGATCAATCTGAAAAGGTTAAACCTTCTAATCTTAACTCCAAAATTCAAGATGGAAACCATCTCTCAGATTGTTGCCAGTCTGAATCCAGGCATGTGGACCTCTTCCATAGACCTAAAAGACGCATACTTCCTTATTCTCATCCACCCTTCGTTCCGAAAATTCATGGGATTTGCTTCCAAAGGTCGGGTATTGCAATTTCGAGCCATGCCCTTCGGCCTGACCATGGCCCCTTTCTTCTTCACTCGTCTAGTGTCAGTCGTGGCAGGAATCTTACGCCGTCATTCTATTCACCTTCACGTTTATATAGACGATTGGTTAGTAAAAGCAGTCTCAATTCTATCAGGAATCATTCCAGAGGGCTGCAGTCGGGCATGCAGCCTAGGTTGGATTTTAAATCTAGAAAAGTCAAGCTTAGTTCCCTCTCAGCTTTTCACTCGGCTAGGAGTTTCATTCGATCTGGCTCTGGGTCGAGTTTTCCCTTCAGACCTAAGAGTAGAAGCCATCCTAGTAGCGATGGAAATTCTGTGTTCCTCTTCCATGGTCAGAGCCAATTTCTTTCTCAGGTTAATAGGCTTGATGGTCAGCGTCGAGAGTATCATTCCTTGGGCGGTGCTGATGAGGAGACCTTTCCAAATGTACCTAATATCCCTTTGGAAACAGTTGGTTCACTCCATTTACCATCAAATTCCAATCAGCGAACACCTAATTCCACATCTAGATTTTTGGAAGGATCTTTCTCTGCCTCTGTTGGGTTTCCCTCTGGTCAAGTCCTCTCCTCAGGCGATTATCTTCACAGATGCTTCCCAAGAGGGATGGGGAGCTGTCTGGGATTCCCTGTCTGTTTCTGGCCTTTGGTCCCTGGAGGAGTCGTCAGCCCACATCAACATTCTGGAGTTGTGGGCTGTCAAGAAGGCTCTCCTCTCATGGTCGGATCGAGTGAAAGGCCTCAAAGTCTCGATTTGATCGGACAATTCAACAGTGGTCTCTTATATCAACAGACAGGGGTGTACGAGGTCATCCCTCCTTTGTCTGGAAGTGTGGAACCTCCTCTTGTGGTGCCGCAAGAATGAAATTTTTCTAGTGTCCTCTCACGTCCCAGGCACTCTGATTTTTTTGCGGCCCAACTGTCTCGACCCAACAAGTTTGCACACACAGAGTGGCAGTTAAAGAGGTCAGTTGCCAAAGCGATCTTCAAGCTTATGGATCGTCCCTACGGAGATCTTTTTGCGACCTGTCTGAATGCCCAGATCTCCTCTTTCATGTCTCCTTTTCCGGACAATCAGGCGTTGGCTGTGGATGCCTTGTCTCGGTCCTGGACAGGAATGTTCGCTTATGCGTTTCCTCCAACAATCCTGATCCCTTTGGTCTTGAGGAAGGTCAGGGACCAGATCTGCGAAGTTCTTCTGATAGCTCCCTTTTGGCCAAAGCGGATCTGGTTTGTAGATCTCCTCGATCTTCTGGTAGACTTTCCTCACCTTCTTCCAGTCTCCCCAGACCTTCTGTCTGAAGTAAGGGGTACGTGTCTTCATCCAAACCCAGGGATTTTCAGTGTGAGTGTTTGGAGAATATCGAGTGTTCCATCCCTGAGATTAAGTTTTCTGCAAGATCTCAGGAAATTATTGATTCTGCCAGGAGGGAGTCAACCCGCAGCGTTTACAAGGGTCGACTTAAAAATTTTTGGAGAATGGTGTGCAAACCATGGTTTATTGCCCGATTCTGTTTCTGTTTCCCAAGTGTTAGATTTTTTTCTTATCTCTGACCTTACAGTTGTCTGCTAACAATGTCAGAGGTTATAAATTTTCTTTGGCATCTTCGCTTCCTTGCCTGTTGAATGCTGATATTAAAGATACAAAGATTCTTAATGATTTCATTAGAGGTTTAGGCAATATTCATCCTCCAATAGCTAAACCTTTGCCTTCCTGGAATCTTGCTCTGGTTCTTCAGGTTTTCGCAGGCCATCATTTTGAACCTATCTCTTCTATTAGCTTGAAACTTTTAACTTTTAAGACCATTTTCCTGGTTGCATCTGCTTCTGCTAGAAGACGATCCGAAATTCATGGTTTTTCCGCTGAGAAAGACAGGTTTATCGAATCTGGGGACGGTTTAGTCTTAATCCTAGAAGGGATTTTTTTATCGAAAACACAATCTAACTGTTACCCAGCTAAGCCGATTATTTAAAAATCTTTAACTTCCTTTTCGACATCTGACAGATTTTGGTGTCCTGTCAGAGCTTTAAAAGTTTACAAGCCTCGTACTGATTTTAAGAGATCCAATCCATCCCATTTCTGGGTTCCGTATGCGGAGGAGGTAGCCAGACCAATCTCTAAGGCCACTATTGCCAGATGAGACCCTCTGTCTTTGTTATGAGATTGCTTCTCCTGATCAAATTAATCTTTCTCATATTAAAGCTCATGATGTTAGAGGGATGGCTACCTCTTTCACTCTTTACGCTGGCTCATCTTTAGATGAAGTAATGCAAGTCACAGGATGGAAATCTGAGTACTTTTACTTCGTTTTATTTAAAAGATCAGAGTGCAGCGGCATTCTTTTTTAGAAATATCATGATTTTAACTTAAAAGGCGGAAGACCATTTACCAAGCACATCACACCATTTTCGTTAAGACTGTGCGTCTGTGAGAAATGGTGAGAGTCTTTCTTTGGTTTTTATTTATTTCTTTAAGTTTAAAGTTTTCCTTGTTTGATAATCACTGTGTGATTGATTAAGATGTACCATTATGTTATGTTATTAACATTTGGTTATGTCTTGTTTGATTTGTATCCTTCCTTACGGATTCTCAAATATCCACCCACCAAGGGTTTACAGTAGGGCACTGACCAAATCTACGGGTTTAGCAAATAGTGATTGAACGGGCAAGATGTTTTTGTGGTGTAATAACAACCCCCAACAGACCCCCCTTTAGTGGGTTGGTCTATAGTTTTATTAACCACTATAAAAACATACTTACTCTTCAATCACTATGACCCGGCCTCAGTCACCCCGCAGGGGAATGATTTGAGAATCTAGTCAGGATATATGGCACTTAAATTTAGAAAAGTGAATGTCCTATTTGGGATCTATTGTGCATGCGATGGCATGCTTAGTGACAGGCATCACCAATGAGTGAGTACAGACTGGTGCCAGGCTATACTGAGGCTTATGCTGGGGGTTCCCCTACCAGTAGTCTGGTTACGGGTATGCATGATGATGATATAGGCATAAGGGAGTATGTAAGCGAGCATAAAAATCCTATTCTGGTGGCTAAATGCAGAGTATTTGCTTTAGCAAGTAGTGATTGAATGGTAAGTATGTTTTTATAGTGGTTAATAAAACTACAGACCAACCCACTAAAGGGGAGGACTGTTGGGGGTTATCGTATCTGTAAGCATTAACCAGAGGCTTGACATTTTTTCCCCTTTGATGGTCAAGATTTTTCAAGAGAATCAAAATTCTTGCTCAGTGTATGTCCATTTGCTGGTCGATTATATAAGAGTATTTTTATTTTATTTACCACTGGAATGACTGGCTCGATTATCGAGCCAGTCATTCCAGTGGTAAATTAAAAAAATGGTCTTATATAATTGGCCAGCAAATTGGTATTCCTCAAGATGACTGCAGAGACCATGTTTAGCTGACTTGACCATTAAAGGGTTAATGGAACCATTCATTCAAATTAAACTGTCCATTCATCACTCTCCTATTTACTCATCCTGTTCATTCAGAGATGGCCAGATTTATGATTTCACATCCTATTTTGTGTTAAAGTTTGAGCCAAATCAGACCAATTGTTTCCGAGATATATTCATACATTTCACAGATCCAGATTTTGGTCAGATCTGGAACCCTGTTATCCGGATTATGAGCCTTCTGGAAATCCTCATAAATGCCGTTAAGTTCCTTTGTTGTGTTAAAATTTGAGGCAAAGTGTACGCATAGGTTTTAGATAAATCTCCTGACACGCGCATGCACGCACATGGACAGACAGACACACAGATAGACAAACAGACCCTAATGCTATACCTTTGTCCCATTACAGGGCGAGGTACTAATACTCTTCCTGTATTCTGCATACTAATGCTTGCATTTTATACACTCATTATGCAAATATAGTAATAGATCACGCTTGTGTACAAATACTTATCCAGTTCAACACTTACGGTTCATTTATAATGGCAGATTTTTTTGGATACATTGTGCGATATTCTGTTATTTTAAAATATAATTTGCATAGAAGCTGTTGCTAACCAAGTTACTAATGGCTTCCAGTCAAATTAGTTGCAAAATATTTTGCGTGTTTCATATATAGTTCACATAAAACCCAGATGAATATGCACATTCTGGATGATAAATACTATCATATCATATTGCTCACGCAGCGTGTGGGTCATTCTATATTCTTTGGTCAGTAGTCAGTAATAACTGACCACTCAACTGGTAATGGCCAGTTTATTCTACCATAGTGACTGACCCCGTGACAATTATTCTAGGTGGAAGTTGGTGCATTTTTTATCAATGTCAGTAGTTTTTATCTTTTGTCAAAATTGTTTTTGTAAGCCATTTATCTCCATTGGCCACTGGTAGCATATGCAGTGAACACCGTTTATTATACTAACCAGACTGTGCATGTACTGTTTCTGGCAGTAATTTCCTGAACAAGATCACTTTCAATTTGTAGAACACCCTTTGACATACAACTTTATGTATTACAGTATGTCTCAGAAATAACTTAATATGTCTCCAAGCAAAAGCAGAAAAATGTTAATTAGTAAGAATTGTTTTGTTGAATATTTTGAACATAATTGGATTGGCAGAAATTCTTACACTTATCTCCAAACGAAAAAAGGTATGGAAATTACCGTTTTTATTCGAGGAAAAGACTTGTATTGGACGCTGGCAAAATTTGGCCCAATCCATCCCCCAAAATCCTTATACTCATAGAAAGGACACATAGAGAAATTGAAATCCATTCTCTAAAATGGTTAAAACTCGTGTAGAACCTACCACAGAAATTGAATGCAATTCCCATACACATGCTTACCACCGTACCACTATGTTTAATGTACGCCTAAAAGATATCATCGTGGAAGTAAAATTATTAATGGGACCTCCTAAATATCGCGTATCTTCAATAAAGATTGTTTATTACATCAAAATCAATTAACTTTTGACATAAATTGTTGCCGAGAAAATATAGAAATCATGTGACATTAAGAATTCAGTAAGATCACCAGGTGTGTTTACTAGATTTCTTCTAATATCTGCCATTCTTTATTTTCATTGCCTTACAAGTATGGGAGAATTTATTCATTTCAGGACAGAGAAATAATATTTCTCTTCAGAAAATTTTTTAATGGACAGGGATGTGCCCAGGATTGGCTGCACCAGGCCACACGCCCACCACTCATCAGTGTCCGCCCGGCACTCTGGACAGATTCTCCTCTTTTAACCCCTCAAAATGCAGGAAATAGCTTCTCAGAGTATCTAGTTTTCAAAAGGACCCCCCCCCCACCCCACACCCCCCACCCCTCCATAGGGTCTGGGATCGCCTGGCACTCATTTTTTTCCGGGCACATCCCTGATGGAACAGTGTTATCTCTCATATTGCGCATTAATTTTGTAATGCCGATCAACATTAAATGATCCAAAATGGAATCAAGAATTAGAATGAGATAAAGCGCTCCTTATGTTGGCGAGCTGCTGGCTCTTTTGCGACTGGCGGCGCTGCGTTCTCGCGAGATCTTATATGCTAACAGTTGTTTATCAAATGGGTACGGATCAGACCTAAAGTACAATACTTAGTTGCTATCACGCAATGATAATATATACTATTCAGAGTTCCGAGTCCAGAATATTTTATCCGAGAACTCGCTCTAATTAAAAACAATCTTTTGCAATTGGAGGCGAATCACATGATTTATGTCTTTTCTGGATGCCATTTTATGTCAAATTCAGGATTAATTTGGATGTAATAAATGATCTTTATTAATGGATACGCAATATTTAAGCACCAATTTAATAATTTCACTTCTGCGATGATGTTTTGAGGTATACATTAAACATAGTCGTAAGGTGCCAAGAATTTGTACCATGCAAAAATTAGTTCAATTTTCATGGTATAACCCCTTTCCTAGAACATGTAATATGACAAAGAAACTGCGTCCTTTCCTCGAATCAAAATGGTAAATTTGTGTTCAGCATCAACCCATCTGTCTGAATCAGGCTTTCTGGTGATATTGTTATATTAGTGCCTTTAAAATTCAGATTGCAATCTTTATCAGGAAATCAACAAGTTAGAAATCATTCCTTTATTGAGTTATATATTTTCAATAATATCAAGATATATATATATATATATATATATATATATATATATATATATATATATATATATATATATATATATATATATATATAAATATATGTGCATTTCCAATGCCTACAATTGTCTAATTGTTTTGCAATTTTGTGTTCTTAAAGTAAGTTTGCGGAACACTGCCGTTATATCTGTAAACAGTCCGTCATTCAGTCTCTGTCTGCCAGGTAATCATTTTGACATCAGTTTCTTGATGATTACTCAACTGACATTCAACTCTACCTCACTTGTAATGCTGTTTGTCCTTCGATCAATACTAGGAATCTAGATTTAGAAAGCTTTACCAGCTCCTGGAACCGTGTACCTGGTTCCCAACAACCGAGTACCCGTCTGCCAGAGAGACTCATTCTTGTTTGCATAGCAACAAGAGCAATACATGCTTTTTTGCATATAGAAAGATCTTAGTTTTCTCAGTTTGCTTTGTGCCTAATTAAGCTAGTTTCACGCCTGGAATTATTGGATTTACCATGGAAGTAGCCACTGAAACCCAGGTCATATTCTTTCATGTTATTTTCTAGCATATATGGAGACTTAAGGCTCTGAAATTTTGTCTGTGTTGCATGTCCCAATTTCTGACCCTGAATCTGGGACATGTGGTTACAACGAAATATGCCAGATAAGATCGCCTTCCTTTAACCCTATGGCGATCGGGCAGTAATATGAAACTAGATGTTGGCTATACAGTTTTTTAACATTAAAATCGGCTTACGTCGTTCAACTGTATTATCCGAGCGGGTGATGTCACACCCGTGTTATCTCTCGGATTTCTGTGATGAAGGAAATGTTTCATTAATTCGCGCATCTTATTCTTGGTGTTGCATGTGTTTTTGTACCAGAAACTTTAGAATTATGTCAAGTTTTGCGTGTTAATCACAATCTGTTTGCGTTGATCGATGATTTCAAAATTCTTGATTAAAGATGTGTGTTCTGCGGTTTGACCGTGTTCTACAGCAGTTTGTTTTATCCATTTTGTTGTTTCCTTCACGTATCGCTTTGGCCTTCGTTTGAGAAGTATAATTTTGAAATTAATTCTTAAATATACCGCGAATGCAATCGATATGGTTCCTGGCTCCATGTGATGCATCCTTCAGGATCAATTTATGGGTGTATTAGGGGCCCGCTATCATTCTTGTCGCCAGCTTACGCGATCTTGGTTGTAACGTTGCGGGTGTGGGGTGCCGGAGAGTTAACATTTAATTTATGGTCAAAATATTTGGAAATTATTTGTCTGCCTTCCATTCCTGTTCTGTTCCGCCTGCTTATTTTAGGTTTTGTGCTTATTTTTTAGGCCAAGCCTACCCCGCCATCTTGCTCTGAGTGCCACACATTTGTTAAGATTGTCTATAAGGACAATGTCTGTTTTAGATTCTCCAAGTGTAATGTTGACAATAGATGTAATGTTGGTGCAGTGTGGCCAGTTGAGTTTCTAGTTAAGTTCCTTGTCCAGAAGGACTTGGATGGATCTGACGCGGGGTCAGGCGGTGCGAAAAGAAATCGGGGAGCGTCCGTTTCGGCCTCTGTGGGCGCTCCTCGTCTGCAGTCAGAGGCTTCGGAGATGGCACCTCCGGCGAGGTTTGGGCACACTATGCAAGGCTTCTTGCTTAGCGTCCTACCTACACTGGTGTCGTCTCTGATACCGAAGACTGTATGGCAATCTCCATGACCGGTACGAACCCTGTCCTTGGACAGGGTTCTGGACTGGTTACCGAGGGGGGCCATCTCGTATGGCTCCCTGGCTGTCGCCTGCCGGGTACTGCTTCTCTGCGGCCACCTCCGGGTGGTCCAGTAGCGGTAGTCGGGCATGGGAGCCAATCGCCAGGACAGCTCCAGTGTTTCCTCATCCGGTGACGACTCTTCGGGGTCTGAGGATGACGAGGCCAAAGCGGAGAGATTGTTGCAGCCTGAGATACTGCGGGTGGAGTGCATGGAAGTCGATTCCGTCCTGGACGGAGCCACCCTCCATCTGTCTGGCTTGGCGCAAGCCATGGCAGCCGCTCCACCCGTGGTTGAGGCCACACCGGTACCGGGCACCCGTCCAGTGCTGGTTGGTTTGCCACCAACTGACACGGTGACAGATGTTCCTGGCCAGGCTTGGTAAATGCCTATCTCGCCTGGTCCAGCGGTCACACGGGGTGCCATTGGTGCCCGTGTATGGCCATGGTTCCATAACTGCTATGGGTCCGTACGGTTTTCCGTGCGGGCCTACTCCATGGAACAGTATGTCTCATGGGGTGGCGGCGGAACCGTG
Organism: Chaetoderma sp. LZ-2023a; assembly: GCA_034401795.1. Classification (NCBI taxonomy): domain Eukaryota; kingdom Metazoa; phylum Mollusca; class Caudofoveata; order Chaetodermatida; family Chaetodermatidae; genus Chaetoderma; species Chaetoderma sp. LZ-2023a. Next base: position 63,208,622 of record CM067373.1, read on the forward strand.
CGGTACTGGTGTTGCTGGCTTGCCAGCAGTGGCTCCTAGCCAGGAGGCTGCTGCTGGTGGACCCGTGAATACATCAACGGGTGATGTATTCACGGGGTGTCTTCTTCGGAGAGGGACTGGTCTGAGGCTCTGGCTTGGCTAGCCAGAGTGGACCCTTCCGTTGTTCTGGCCACAGCCGAAGAAGACATGCCCCGTCCATCGGTTGTGTCGATTCGGACAGGGGTCTTGCCCACGGCTCAAATTCAGTCCATTGGGCTGGATCCACGGTTCAAGGAATTGCTCAATGCTATTTATAGTAAGCAACTCTTGACCAAGAGCTAGCTCCCTGCGGCCTCTATGGAGGTGCGTGCGGGGTGGTGTATTCCCAGAGGGGAGTACGAGCACTATGGTGTGGTACCAATGGTCACTGAGAATGACCGTTGGGTTCTTGGGGTTCAGAGCGCTGGAGCGGGTGGTCCCGCTCAGGCGCTTGTGGACAGATCCCAAGCACACAATGAGGAAGACCTGTCCGTGTGCGATGAGGGAGTGAGGGCAGCAATGAATTTTGTCAATCACTCTTATCGCTTGCTTAAGTCGGTGTGGGCTGAAGCTGGGGCAGGCCGCCCTGTGCCACCTGTGGCGCTGTCTTGCGTAAACGACGGCCTGGTGTTGTTATGGACGCTTTAGCCAGGGTGCAAGCGCGTGTTACAAAGTCCAGGAGGTAGATGGTCCTTGACCATATGCGTCCGGCTATGGCTGTCAGGGAGCGTTTGCTTAGAACGCCCCTGAACGGCCCTAGCATCTTTGGTAGCCAAGCGCGGGCCATCTTAGAGGACACTGCTGATATATTTATTATTCTGGCACATACATTAATACAAGTACAAAAGTAGCCAGGAAAATGAGTAAAACATAGATTTACATTCAGCATATCCAATGTCTTTGACTCGTAGCAATGACATTTGTCAGTCAAATATCAACAGTCTTGGTTGTTCGCAGTTTCACTGGGCGAGTTTATTTGGGACGAGATTGTCACTGGTTACCAGTATCTCGTGATCTCAACACGGAGTAGTTGTAATTTCATGGCAATTTCAAATCATTTGTACGGACGAGTTGGTTGAATTTCAACCATTTTGGGTTATGATTTAACTGAAGACAGTTAATATTTAGCGTTTAATATTAGGATTCGTATAATTTATTGGTTTTATTGTGGAAATTTGCATCGACTATTTCAGGAGTGCTGATATAGGCCTACTTCGTATGTATGGGAAATCCATTGGCTATTGAATCGTACTACTGGAGCCTCACTCTATTTTGTCCATCGTAATAATACCGGTATTAAGGGTATACCGGTATGGAAATTGATACCGTAACCGGTATTCACTTTTCCAATACTGTGAAGCCCTACTTCCTGGACCACAGTTGGGTGACAGGAACAGTGGTGCCAGTTAGACTAGTCAAGCCAAGACCAAAATGGTTCTCTCTCGTTAAGATGGGGGGTGGGTTCGGAAGCGGATCACAAGCTAGACACCCGCATTAGGCGTCAATGCGCATATAGTGGGTGGAAGTCTCATGCGTTTCATCGCAGCTTGGCGAGGTGTTACATCAGACAGTCTGGTCCTGGGATGGATATCCCAGGGTTACATGCCAGAGTGGTGGGATTTTCCACCACAAAATCTGTCTGGCACCTGTCTGGACTCCCGTACCAAGGGAGCCAGACAAGTTAGAAGCCATTCAAAACGAAGTGTCAGGTTTGCTTCTGAAGGGAGCAATAAAACCAGCAAACCAGAGCACTCCAGGCTTCTATTCAAACATGTTCTTGTCCCCAAGAGCACAGGGGGGGGGGCGTTGGAGACCCGTACTCAATCTCAGGCCATTGAAATCGTTTATCCATATGCCTCGGTTTCAGATGGAAACTCCGAGATCGGTAATGGCAGGATTGAGGAAAGGAATGTGGTGTGTGTCAATCGATCAGAAAGATGCATATTTCCACATTCCAATGAACAGGGATTGTCACAGGTTTGTGAGATTTGCGTTTCAGAATCCGGTATGGGAGTTTGTAGTCCTCCCATTCGGCCTGTCGACAGCCCCAAGGGTTTTCACCAGAGTGGTCCTCGCGGTGACAGTGTTTCTCAGAAGAGAGAACGTGGCGCTTCACACCTACATAGACAATTGGCTTATCAAGGCGGACACGCCAGCCAAGTTAAGAGTGGATACTGCTCTGACTCTGAAATTGCTTTCAGACCTAGGCAAACCAAATGTGGACTTGTTCGCCACAAAGGAAAATGCTCAAATCATGACTTATGTCTCGCCGATTCCAGATCCAAATGCTGTCGATACAGACGCTCTGGCGATAAGCTGGAGAGGGATGCACGCTTACGCGTATCCGCCCACCATTCTTCTGCCGAAGATTTTGGTGAAGATCAGGGAGAAGCCGTGCCTGGTCCTGCTAATAGTGTCATTTTGGCCCGGCAGGGCGTGGGTCACGAATCTTCTGGATCTGCTGGTGAACAATCCAGTGCAGCTGCCTGAGATTCCGAACATAATCTCCCAGGCCAAGGGCCGCTTCCTACACGAGCGGTCCGAGATGTTCAAATTGACTGCGTGGATGTTACCAAACAACGTTCCACGTCGGAAGGCTTTTCTCAACAGGCTGCGAGTTTCATCGCAGCTGCGAGGAGGTCAACCTTCAAGTCATATAGCCACAAAGTTAACAAATTTGCAGAGTGGTGTGAAGGAAATGGTATCGATACCTTTCAATTAACTATTCAGCGAATACACCGTAGCAGACTTTCTCTGTGAGCTGTTCTTTACAGGACTGGCTCCTGTCACAATTGCTGGATACAAGTCAGCTTTGGCATCAGTTATCCCTTGTCTAGCCAACAGGGATAGTCCAGAGGTGGCCCAGTTGAATGTGATGGTGAAGGGAATGAGCAATCTCCGACCGAGACAACTGATAGTCATTCCAGCCAGGAGGCTGTCTTTGGTGCTTAATGTACTGGCCAAGCACCCTTTCGAACCTTTGGGTTCAGCTAGTCTAACGCATCTAACTCTAAAGGTGGTTTTTCTATTGGCAGCTTCCTCAGCAAGAAGGCGCAGTGAGATCCATGCGCTTTCAGCAGAGAGGGACCGATTTATTGTCTCCGGAGAGGAGGTCAACCTTCAAGTCATATAGCCACAAGGTTAACAAATTTGCTGAGTGGTGTGAAGGAAAGGGTTTCGATACCTTTCAATTAACTATTCAGCAAATACACCGTAGCAGACTTTCTCTATGAGCTGTTCTTTACAGGACTGGCTCCTGTCACAATTGCTGGATATAAGTCAGCTTTGGCATCAGTTATCCCTTGTCTAGCCAACAGGGATAGTCCAGAGGTGGCCCAGTTGAATGTGATGGTGAAGGGAATGAGCAATCTCCGACCGAGACAACTGATAGTCATTCCAGCCAGGAGGCTGTCTTTGGTGCTTAATGTACTGGCCAAGCACCCTTTCGAACCTTTGGGTTCGGCTAGTCTAACGCATCTGGTTTTTCTATTGGCAGCTTCCTCAGCAAGAAGGCGCAGTGAGATCCATGCGCTTTCAGCAGAGAGGGACCGATTTATTGTCTCCGGAGAGGGTCTGCGATTGCTGCCAAGAGCAGAGTTTATGTCAAAGAATCAATCTGAAATATCCCAGCAAACCGATCATTATACCAAAGCTAACAAGGTTTGATCGTGATGCCAGTGTCTGGTGTCCAGTCCATGCTTTGACCAAGTACAAGAAACGGATGGACTCTCTACGGTCAAATGATAGACATCTGTGCATCTGCCATAACAAACCATATGGCGCCGCATTCATGGATTCTATCTCTCATTGGGTAGTCGAATGCATTCAGACTACCCACAAGATTGCGACTGGGCACCAGGTGCAATGTGCTAGGGCGCACGATGTTAGAGGAATAGCTACCGCGACTGCCATATTCAATGATATCCCGGTAGAGGACATCATGGCCGTTGCACAATGGCACTGTGAGCCCTCTTTCACGGATTACTATATGACTCAGCCACTTCACTCACTTTAGCTGTTTTGAAACGATAGTTTATGGCCACACTGCCATCCTCCTTTTGGTACTTTGAAAAGCAAAGGTAGTAAGAACAGACATGGTCAGGCGAGAGGAATTCAACCGTATGAGACACATCTGGTCAAAAGTGTGTTCGTTGATGGCTTCACGTCTGCAATCCATAATTCATGAGGTAATTTTTGACAGTTTTTTGTATTATGTTTATATATCATGATCATTCATCTTATATATTCATGCTCATTCCCAGGCTTATATGTGCTAAGAGCAGTTAACCCGCTTTGCATATTTGTGTTTTCAGGCCAGATGCATGTTCGTGAGTTCTCTCCCTTTTTTAGTAGAAAAGGGTGGGAGAGGTGATGCGAATGTGATTCGGTCCCAAACTTGTCGGTCCTTTTTAGGTCTCTGTATGTCAAGTTTAAGTCTAAGTTCTTTCTCTAGGGCAAAAGAGGCTATGTATGGCTTGCCCCTTCCCACCAGGTTACCGTCTACATCTGGTGTTATCAATGAGTAATATAATGGTAAGTATTGATCGAAGGAGAATGAAGGAAATTTCAATTTCCCTTTCTCCGAGATCTCACAATAGTTAGCATTATATTAAGGACCCTGCCTCCCAGCCCCACAGAGGCAAACCATAGGTATTCTCTTATTTGGTAGCTATGCAAACAATATGAGTCTCTCTGGCATACGGGTACCCGGTTGTTGGGAACCGGGTACCCGGTTCCACGAGCCGGTAAAATTTTAAATCAAGATTCCTAGAGCCAGGTAGCAAGCTAGCTGTATTATCAATGAGTAATATAATGGTAAGTATTGTTAAATCTTGGAGAAAGGGAAATTGAAGTTTCCTTCATTTTATCAAAGTTTATCGATGTTATCAATATTCCCTATTAAAAATAGCAGCCATATGAGTACATAACACATGTTTCCAGATGGATGTAATCCACTGTCATTTATCGGATTGATGTTAAATTTTATCTTAGCGAAACATCTTGCTACCCGCTATTTCGATTTGGCCATTAAATACTTAAATTATGATATTGGCGATCTTAGAATGTTGGCATTCATTTTGAAAATGAAAATGGCTTTCAGTAACGCAGGATAAACACCTTCCTTATATAATATTGTAGTGAATTGAGAGATATAAGTGTGTATGTGTGAACTCTACACCCACCTTGCAAGGGTTCTTCGAACCGAATGTACATTGGAAATTGCCTGCTTAATGTGTTCATATTATCATGTTATAGTCAAGGCAAAGGGAGAGGCAACTATGTGTGAAGTTTGTAAATGGTAAAAGAAACGCGTTGCTGACGAAGCAGATAAATGTTTTGAATACATACTGGATATAACAAAATCAAGTAAAAATAGTTCCATTGTCAAGGAAACAATAAATAGAGCGACAGTATGACTCGCTTGCAGGAGGACAAATAAGATATATGGTTATCTTCTCTTGTATGAAGGGACTCAAAGATGCCTCAATCCCTTGATTAAAATGAAAAACATTTGCTAAACAAGACAATCTCCAGCGAAGTAACCGCTATAAGCAAACATAGCGAAATGCCATAGCACCATAACTGGCAACTCTGAAAGCCACATTGAAGCAAGTTCAACGTACCATTATGTAACCATATTGGGTTAGGGTTTGCTTTGTTAACGGGTCCTCTATGTACAGAGGATTTCCTGGCAATGTCAGCTCATTGCACTGAGGTCTAATCGCCCAGGCCCATACCTGTTGGGAGATGATAAACAATCTCCAGTGTATGAAAACCTTGGTGATACCATCCCACGTATCCTCGGACTTCACCTAGTTTGAGGTGCTTATGGATCCTGGGCCCATGTCTACCATGACAATACATAAGGCCTGTGGTTAGTCTTTTCCACCCGCTCATTTTTCCTTGTGCTGTAAACCTCAATGATCTGCTCGGATGGGATGGTAAAACCTCTTAGGGGCTTGATGAATAATCTCTAACACATGTGAAGTGTAGTCTGTGCAACAGACTAGGTGATCAAGTGATTATTCAGCAAGCTATTTCAATAAGCAAATTTAGCATAGTCACCCTGGCTTGTACCTGTTAGCACAATAGCTGGTATGGCAACCTGTAAGGCATTCTGATAGTCCGATTGCATTAGAGTTTTTGGGTATATGTAGGTCAAACAGGAAGGTTAGTCTCATTAGGAACATATCTTCTTCTTCTTCCTTTCGATCGCTGGTATCGCACTTGGAGAGCCGTTCTCAAGATGAAATTAGGAACATATGAGAAACACTGTTTTAGTGGTGAGCCGTATAAGCAGGAAGCCAAAGGATTAGGAGCGCACTAATCTGCTCAATGACCGCAAAGGTAGTAGTCAGCAATTATGCCGGCTGCCCATGATTACTTAAGCTACCACAGATGGCAGGAGGAAAATTGTGTATAGGAGGTCCACTTTGTCGGATTGTCCACTTTAACCAAGGCCCTGGTGCCCTGCCATCGTTAAACAATAGACCAAGGATATTTTAAGGTATGGCAACCATAGTATAGCCTCTCATCATCAGTATTTAACTATTTAACACTTATACCAGACAAAAAGACTTCTGCAGTGGTCTTGAGAAATGTCCATTTGCAGACGAAGAGAAGACTATTTTTAAAAATTTACCACTGGAATGACTGGCTCGATAACTAAGCCAGTCTTTCCAGTGGTAAATTTTCAAACAATAACTAAGCCAGTCATTCCAGTGGTAAATTTTCAAAAATAGTCTTCTTGGTCTACAAATTGACATTTTCTTCGAGAAAATTTACATTTTTCTTGAACAAATTTAAAGCTTAAAGGTCTAAGCAGAAGACCAAGGATATTGTAAGCTATGGCAACCATAGTATAGTCTCTCTTCGTCAGTAATTAATAGAGGCATGGTAGTTACAAATGTATTGTAGTTGCATTATATGGAACATAAAACAAAGCAAACAGACCTAATCGAAACTGTAGAACTTGTCTTCATCAAGGCGTCAATGAACACCTGGGCCGAGATGCCCTACGTTACAGTCGACTCATCCATATAAAGCTTTGCCAACTTTCAGATTTGTGATGGTAAGGACAGTGGCTCATGAGCTGCTACCACAGATTGGCAAATCTAGAAGTGAGCCCATGAACATGACAACCACGATAGAGATCACAAGAATGACTGAGTGAGTGATGTGAGCCCTGTCATGAAGGTGGCTGTGGAGATGGAACCAACGCCGATGCGATACCCAGAGGCAGCGCTTGTGGGGAGAGTAGAGAATTCAGGGCCTGTCCTGTGAAAAACTCTGCTCCTCATGCTGGAGATGTCATTCATAGACAGGAACCTAGCAATGTTGTTACTAGCTTATGGCTCCTAAGCCGGCACCACCCAATGCGGCCCTGTTGGCCAGGGCTCCAGTGACAACTCATAAACGACGGAACTGAAGGCCACAGCAGGAGCGACATCCGAGCGGCGAGTATCTTCAGTATGTTGCAGATAAGCTGTAGGCGCATGTTAAGTCTAATAAGACTGGTTTAATTGTTCAGGAGCATGCTGTCGTAAAAGGCTGCATGAACTTCTAACTGTTCAAACGGTGGACCGCAGGAAAGGTGATGGGAAAATTGCTGTGATTATAGATTTAGCCATTTAAGACTCAACTTCAAAGCTCAGGTAATTTGCCTGTAATTTTATAATATAACTTTAAAAAGTAGTTTCCCACCAAGCAGCACAGGTTTATTAATCTCTCTTCCCGCTTTGATACTCATATTGTAATTTGGTACTAATTGAGAATGATCACAAATATAGCTATATTTCTTGACCATCTACAGCATGCATGTAATCTGCTGAGATTAGTATGTGGATCTGGATTCATTATGTGGAGCTGATGGATCCAGTAGGAATCAGTTACTTTGCAGATTAGAGAATCAGAATCATGAATTGTCATGAAAGTTGTCATTGTTAAATTAAGATGACATGAATCCTGACCTGGTGGTGGTGCTGAGCGTGCGTGCGTGAGTGAGTGAGTGAGTGAGTGAGGAAGGGAGGGAGGAATGGAGAGAGAGTGAGTGAGTGATGAGGAAGCAAGTGTGTGTGTGCGTGTATGCATGCTTGCATGTGTAATATGGTTATCGTGAGGTCGTATTTCAACTATATTTCACAAGCTCATCTATTGTTAGTATATTGTGAGCAGACAACCGAACTGAGACTAGTTACACGAAAAAAATTGTAATAATTTATACAGAATGAAATCATATGTTAAGATTTATTTCGTTTCATTACATTGATGTAGACAATTTAATCCTCTAAAAGTCTACTTTTTTTCACATGTTAAGATGAGTATTTTTTTTAATTTATGAGCTGATTCACTGGCTCGATAGCTGAGTTAGTCATTCCAATGGTAAATTAAAAAAAATTCTCTGACAATGGATATTCACTGACGAAAAATTTTAAATTTTCTTCACCAATCTCTGGCATTAAAATACATGTGTGTGCGTGTCATCTCAATGCTGTGATGTTGCAATCTCTGATAGGCGCAATAAAAACCAGAGATTAACATTCCTATCAGAGGTGACCTCAATCATAAGGATTAGTGCATGACACACTTATCAAACAATTCCACGTTATCAATTCCACATAGTTTTTCCTCATCCTTTTGATGTGGCTGAGTATTGTTAGAATATCGACTGTTGGTATTGAGGACAGAATTGATATTGATGACTCATCGCTGGGAATGTCTGCATGCATCCTCATGGTGTGGTGACAGAGAGGACTACAGCAGCCGCGGCAGCAGCAGCAGCAGCAGAGGAGACAGCGGCTTTATGAATGGTTCCTGTGCTAGTATTAATGAGATGATGCACTGTCTAGCTAGCACTGTTAAGCATTGGAAGCAAACTGGAGTTTATTGACCAGTTTTGGCCTAGCTCTAGATAGCAGTCTGTTATAGGAGAGGGCCTAGGTTTCTGGAGGTCCATTATTGTGACTACAGCTATGAAAGCAGGGACGTTGAGAGCAGAGTGACAAGAGAACTTTACTAACTACACTATAGTGGCATTTCATTGTCACATTCTACCCTGGATTAGTGCCAGTCTCGAGGAGATGTCTTTGTGTGATATAATGTAAGTGACACATTTCTTTGCTGATATTATGTAATATTCCATCACATGTTCATAGATGGTTTGTATATGTTTTTAAATGTAGAAATGTTTCATTATTAACTTCATTTATTGATTAGGATGCTGTGACATAATGGCAATTTCTCTAGAATTTGTAGAGATGGCGAGTACAATATTGATTATTTAATCTTAAGAATTTGTGTTTGTTCAGCTTTAGCGCTGAGCATCTTCAGATTTTAGTCAACTCTGCCAAAGCAAGTTAAATTTGTATTTTAAATACAGTAATGTTTTGTGTTGACAGTTGAGACTATACCAAATTGAATTTTTAATTTCTTTCATAAATTAGATGCATGCAAGAGAAAGAGACTATATGCAGTATTTTGCTGTAAAACTGTTTCATACATGGTTTCTTCATTCTTGGCTGCTACTAAATTGTGAAGGGTTTAGTAAATGTTGCCCCATTGTCTAATTATATGTCTGAATATTTGGAAAACTGAGGATTTGTTTTAAAAACGTGTTATGATATTGGCACATTGTATAGGAAATAGCATTATCATCAGATGGGATGAGTAATACCGTTTATATGACAATTTACATCCGCTAATGTGCAATGACGGTTATTAAATCATAGTTGACAGTACTCCACACTGCTTGGGTATGTTTATCATAGCTCAAGTTTTACTATAGGGATCATGACCAAAATTTGGCCTGCATGCTGCCTTTGGGGGCTGGAGGACCATATTAACTTTGGTTTAAAAATTTCAAAAGTCACCGTCACAGTGACCCAATTATGTAAATTGCCTTGCGTTTCAAGGTGAAGGGATGTTTGGTATATCAAGTCCACTGTAAATATTGCTGTCAGTAAGCCATGTTTGGTCTATCAAGCCCACTAAATGTTGCTGTCAGGGGCCTATCTTTGGTCTATCAAGCCCACTGTAAATGTTGCTGTCAGAGAGCCATCTTTGGTCTATCAAGCCCACCAAATGTTGCTATCAGGGAGACATTTTTGATCTATCAAGCCCACTATAAATGTTGCTGTCAGGGAGCCATGTTTGGTCTATCGAGCCCACTATATGCTGCCATCAGGGAGCCATCTCTGGTCCATCAAGCCCACTGTAAATTTTTCTGTCAGGGACCCATCTTTGGTCTATCAAGCCCACTAAATGTTGCTGTCAGGGAGCCATCTTTGGTCTATCAAGCCCACTAAATGCTGCTGTCAGGGAGCCATCTTTGGTCTATCAAGCCCACTAAATGTTGCTGTCAGGGAGCCATCTTTGGTCTATCAAGCCCACTGTAAATGTTTCTGTCAGGGAGCCATCTTTGGTCTATCAATCCCACTAAATGTTGTTGTCAGGGAGCCATCTTTTGTCTATCAAGCCCACTGTAAATGTTTCTGGCAGGGAGCCACCTTTGTTCTATCAAGCCCACTGTAACTGTTGCTGTCAGAGATTCAAAATTAATTACAGCTATGAAAAGAATTTTAAGATCAATGCATGTAATATGTTTGAAAATGTTCAAAATCTAAGTTCAGTACTTTTCTGAAAATAACTGATTTCTTACATGATGTTGACAATATGATTACATGTGGTCCACACATATGCTAAGTGTTTCAGACTTACTGAACATATAATAGATAGATTCATTTCTACTTATGCCACACCCATTGTCAGCTAAGCTCCACCTACTTTGTGCGCATTTTCGATTTTAAAACTTTGAAACATGAATTCTCAGAATCTCAATTTCAAGGTAAGCTGTTGAATATTTTGAAACTAATTTGACTGGGAGCTTTTACTGCCTATGGCAGAAAGTTTACTAAATTGTAAATTCACCACCAAAGACTTACAGTTCAGTCTGTTGTTGTCGGAGTGTTATCACTTTGTCATTGATTGTCAAGTCAGTTAGTAAGTGACGTATTTTGAATATGACATCATATACTTGAGTGACAGATCAGATCCCTCTATTCCTTTAACTGTCTGCCTGTTGAATTTCTGCAGACTACATTGAGGGCTCAACTCTGGATATGTTTAATATTTTGAAAACAATTTGACTCAAAGTTGTTGGTGACTAAGCCACCAACAACTTTCAGTCATGTTGTTTTCAAAATATTTAGCAGGTCCAGAGTTGGTGTCCATTGAAATTATTGTCTCGTGACATGACGCAGTGAGACAGTTAAAAATCACTGCTTTTATATTTATTCATCTGTGAAGTTGATTAACCCTTAGCACACTGATGTCAATTTTTTACGACAGCACCATCTTCCACCAAATTTGTCGAAAAATAAACACCAGTTCATTTTTTACTTTAATTTGAAAATTTTAAATTTTGAAATCCGAGTCATAAGGGTTAACTTCAGGGAACCACTGAAAAACTGTTTATGAATATAATCCTGCATGACACAATAATGGCTTAATATATATTTGCTGCTTGTGTGCATTTTATGTTTTCATCTTTTATTAACATTATCATTAATAGCCATGAACTTTAGAAAGTTGGCACTAAAATATTTTATGACCTGGTAAGGATAAATTTGACTATAACTATAAAGTGTATGTTATTCACCACCTTTTGTAGCCTGGATGATTATAAGATTTGCTTCTATTCCTCTGTGTGTGCGTGCGTGTGCACGGGTGTGACCGTGTGACTTCCCATGTATGCATCCATGCAGATCCTGTTAATGGAGACTCAAGAGTATGTTAATCGCTAAAAATTGTGAATAATTCAACAGCATAAAATGTTTCAATCCCAACCTTTTAATTACTTTTTAATGAGATCGGTCACAAAAATTGTCATTTTGCTCAGTGAATGTATGTCCATTTGCAGGTCAAGGGAAGAATATTTGTGAAAATGCATCACTGGAATGCCTGGCTTGATTCTCGAGCCAGTCATTCCAGTGATACATTTTCAAAATGTCTTCTTGGCCTACAGATTGACCTTTCTAAACACCATTGCGGCTTTCAACATTGGTATGCATTTGCTGTTATGTCTTGGTAATTTGTACCCAGGCTGATTAATCGAGTAATTGTGATTATTCTTAAATAATCGATCGTGATCACGCCAAGCAATAATCATGCAAGCCTACGCTAAAGCTTCCCGCTTCAAATTACTATAAAGATATGCAGCAGTATATTGCTTCCATCATAAATATAATATGATAAATTGATGAAAGAGTTACTTACTATAGGTGCAATTATCAACTTTACTTTCCAAGATTACATCACGTAATCCTTTGATGGTTATGTCGATCGAAACCATCCTGTTGAGAAATTACCATTTGCTGCAGGTGACAAGAAAACTCATTTTGAAAATTTACCACTGGAATGACTGGTTCAGTAATAGTTATCGAACCAGGGACTCATTCCAGTTAAAACATTTCAGAAATAGCCCACTTAATCGGCAAATGGAGCTTTTCTAAGCAAAATCTTTGATTTTCTGGACCAATCTTGACCATTAACCCGTTCCACTCGGATATCAATTTCCTATCTAAGTAGCAAAGAAACTGTTGTACGTTTTTTGACAATTTGCTGGATGATGTTGCTGTCACATCTTCCACCAAATTTGTTGAAAAATGAACACCAGTTCATCTTTTAATTTCACTTGAATATTGGAAGTTCTGACGTCAGAGTGGTAATGGTTAAAGGGACAATATATATGTAATTTGTATATGCAGCAGCTCAACAGTAGCGTAGTCATCAATGAACTAGATGCAATCATTATTGGTTACATAGTGTACATATCCCTTTAACCCTCAAATTTGTTCAAGAAAATTAAAATTTTCTCATAGACAATGTCCATTTGCAGAGCAAGAGATTATTTTTGAAATTTTACCACTGGAATGACAGGCTCAGTTATCAAGCCAGTCATTCCAGTGGTAAACTTTAAAAAAATAGTCTTCTCTTGGTCTACATACAGACATTTCTGAAGACCATTGCAGAAGCCATTTTTGGTCAGCCTGCGTGTTGAAGGGTTAATTGAATGAACTACCTACCACGCCAGTATTAATCATCATATTGCGCAGTGTTACTGCTATATTGTTAGACAACTTGCCAATATTAACACATTTCACCCTGAATTCCTATAAACACATTTCCATTCAAAGCTGATAAATATGATATGTTTCATTGATTGCTTTGAATACTATTACTTTGACTGAAAGTGATTGCTGCGCATACTAAGGTAACAAATTATAGTTAAATTTCTTATCCCCAATTACAAATAATATTAATTTATTTTAGTTATGACTTGCATTAACTATCTGACTGCTGCCAGCCACAGGGACAATAATCTTGATGGCCGATAACTCTGGGCATGCTGAATATTTTGAAAACATTTTGACTGAAAGTTGTTGGTGGATTAGCCATCAACAACTTTCAGTCAAATTGTTTTCAAAATATTCAGCATATTCAGAGTTAAACCCAATGGAAATGTAGTCTGCAGAAAAGCAGCCGGCAGACAGTTAAATATCTTGTATTCAGTCTGACAATGTTGAGTGTATATTCTCTTACATTAGTGGGTTAATTGTTAGACTGTGTTATTGCGCAATGTGCCTATTATACAAGTATTCAAGGGCCATTCTTCTGTACATATTAGGCAAATACACCTAGAGTATGCTACTATAATGAGCAATTAGTAGAAGTGTGAACACATCTGTGAAGTCTTCTAATTGGAAGCTGGTAATTGTACAGTTAATTTAGCTACACTTATAGCATCCAGACTATGAATACTGTGCCTCAAATACAGCTGTAGCTATTTAATGGTCAAGCTTACCAAAGCCTGCCATTACAGTGGGTCTGAGGAATGTCTATTTGCAGACCAGTGGAAGACTATTTCTGAAATTTATTATTTTACCACTTAATTGACTTCAGTGGTAAATTTTCAAAAACAGTCCTCCCCTGGTCTGCAAATAGACATCAACTGACCAGAAATTTCGATTTAAAGGGTTAATAAAGCATTTAGTTTGGACTTTAAGATCATAAGGCAACTGTTCTAGAGCCGATGGAGAGTCAAACGGACAACTGGTGAAATCGCCTAGCATCACAGCCTGCAAATGCTTCCACCAGACCAATGCTGCAAGTTCTAGAGCTGTGTCATTCAGTCATCCAATTTTCATCCGAATTTCTTATAATAATTAAAATTCATTCATTTGGATTTAATGTTTAATGTGGTCTAGTCACAGAGATACCCAGGGGCCATGTTAGAATCTTCTATAGAGAACTGTATTTGTTAACACTTACCAACACAAGCCAGAAGCCACAAAATGATGTAAAGAATACTCTGTAGAATATTTTACAATTAATTTGACTAGGAGGTTGCTGCCTATGGATATTATAGATCTAATAAGAATAACAGATTCTTGATAAAAAATGTTAATTAAATTATTGAGAAAAATATTAATGACTAGGATTAAACTCGACCTCAGAGCAAATTTTCCTAATTTGAAATACATGTTAATTATATGAGCACTGGTACATTTTATAATTAAATGACATGTGTTCATCCCCTGTAGCATATTGCACCATTGTTTTCATGTTGATGCGTATGTGTGATGACTGCTGGCTGTCAGTGCATGTTGCAATGAACTAATTAAGACCTAATCTTGATTGTCTTGATACTTCACTTGCATATTACCCGCTATCTACAGCATGCATGAAACATTACATGTTATAAACATTTAACCATTTAAACTTTGAATTTTACCATTAAAATTTCAAATTTCTCATAGAAAATGCCCATTTGCAGACCAAGTGAAGACTATGTTTGAAAATTTATCACTGAAATGACTGGCTCTGTTATTGAGCCAGTCATTCCAGTTGTAAATTTTCAAAAATAGTCTTGGTCTGCAAATGGATTTTTTCTCAAGACCACTGCAGAAGCAATTTTTGGCTGATATGAGTGGTAAAGGGTTAACAGGTTTTCAACCATGTAATGACCAAGCAGGCCACAAAAGGCTTCTGAAGTGGTCTTGAGAAATGTTTATTTGCGGACAAAGAGATTTTTTGAGAATATACCATGTAAATTTGTAAAAATAGTCTTCTTGGTCTGCAAATATTACATCGGATTCATTAAAATTAAACTAATTTTCACCAAATTTTACCATTAAGGGGTTAATATCAAAAGTGCCAATTAATTTGATTATCCATTTCCACATCATCAGGAAGCCTTAATCTGTTCACAGTAATTAAGACATTAAGTATATTGCCTGCAGTCCTATAATTGTACTATGGATTGTAAGGCCAGTGGCCATTATTTTATTGATTACTGGTACTGTGAACAAATTAGTGTTCATTATATTGAGTCAGTACTGCTGTTTTGCTCTTTGGTACCATTGTGTCAGCGTAAGCATTTCTGATGTCCATGTCATGTCATCTGTTTTGTTAGCTTCTCTCCCCTGTGTCTTTATCATTAACACTGATATCAACAGCAGCTCCCAGTCAAATTACTTTGAAAATATTTAATAGAATATTGATTAAATGGTAAAGACATACAATATGTACACTTGAATCATAGGGATAACATCAAAGACATCTATTACCAATGGACAATGAGTCACGACAGACGTTGTAAAGGTACTCTGGTGTTCTCCATGAAATAGTGATGAATTCTGCCATCAAATCTGTTTATTTTATAAGTTTTCAGTATATGTTGAATTTATACTTTTGCATTTTCTTGGATATTGATTGCCCACATATACATGTATTAGAATCAATGATCAATTGCTAGTATTGACACACTAGATGCATTTTATTGACGTAATTCTGCATATAAAATTTTAAATGATGCTAATTCTATCTCAAATGTTGTATTGCACCGATAGAATATGGTTTATAGATTCCATATCATTCATATCCTGTCACATTCCCTGATCTGTATCGCAATTATCTGTTTTGTAATATCGAGTAAATGTTGAACAGTGATCGACAGTTCCCCCCCCCCCCCCCCGACACCATTTTGTCTCCTCAAGCTATTGTGTGTGATGTCATGTAAGCTCCAATGCATCACATTCTTTATTATGTAATGCTCATCCCATTGAATATTTTGCCTATGGCAGCAACAACTTCCAATCAAATTGGTTTCAAAATATTCAACAGCTTACCTGTAGGATTGCTTTTATACCACATTGCCAAACTGTAGCTGGAGCCTCTATGACTGAGCGTATATACCAAGGCAGACACACTAGGGTTTTTCTGATTGGTTGAAAAGTAAATCATGACAGCCATCATAGGGTGTAGAAATGTACTGACATTTAACTACTGTGATAAAAAGCTTAGAATTACCTGGATAGTTTATGACCAGGGTGTTAGATCACCTGAATAGCTATCAAGAGATGGGATTAGTTATCCTTTAAAGATCTATCAGCTGATGTCCATCTAAGGTTTGGATAACTTCTCATTGTACAATGTTACAATTAACTGTGACATACAATGTAGGAAACAAAGAAAACCTTACATTCACCAAGAATATGTATGTGACCATCTGATTTTAGCTAATTATGAAACCATGTTGCATTGGAAGGATTATATTGATCTTAGTTATATTTAAGCCTGAAACACATGCTCGTATGATATTTAATATTGTATGTCAAGAATTATATGGCCATCCGTAATTTGAAGACATTGTAATTTAGCTACAATTTACAGCTCATTAATGAGCGTATTGATCTGGGTGTTGGTTAAATTGTTTGTTTCCCGCACAGCTTGGTTGCGAAGTGCATTCCTTCCTCTGGTCATCCGTCATAAGGTGGACAGCTTTGGAGCACATTCATGTCCTGGCATCTGGTCATTATTCCTACACTGGCGGTGTCTGTATCTGCCAGGAGCCACAGGTGCTTTATGTGGGCCCCACAGGTCACTCTCTCCTGTTCTCAGGCAGAAAATGACAGTCTGTTTCCTCTCAATCTGTGGGGAATGGCAGACAACTTCTGCCTAGCTATCATGACATATGTCAGAGTACAGATGTAAATACGGCCAGTTTGTTTTTTCCTGAAGTAGTGTCCTAGGCAGTTGATGCATATTCCAGCTTTCATCTTATTGTTCCAGTGTAGACCTATCTTAGGATAGCCACGGTTTTTCATCAGACCTAGCTTCTTTGCGACCGTGTTGTGGATGTGACATTTTTTATCTAACTCTTCTGTCCACCTGTTCCAGACAGTATTAGTATGAGCACTTGTGGCAGAGCTTAGTTCCCAAGAGCCACCTTTGCTTGTTCTTTTGATATTGACTGGGAGAATAAAATCTGAGTACTTCCAACATCTTAAACAATTTTTCCTCTCCGAGTCTTTCATCAGGGTTACAAGGTTAATAGGGAAAGAAATCAGAAGCACTGCCAATTGTGTTTGTGAAAAGGAAATTCTATATTTCTGTTAACTTTAAGATAAATTTAGATATGCAAATCTGTAACTTATGTTGACCAGTCCGGAGAAAATCTTGCATTGAGGGTACCGATTTGGTTTGGCAAAGTATGATTCTTGTATTAGTTGGGATAATGTGTTTCTTACTCGCATGTATAGCACATTTCCTGACTATATCTATTGGCATGCTCACTCTTTGTGTATTGGGAATAGATAGACCAACCATGGCTATGAATTTTTCATGCATATGTGTGCCCATTGCCAGATGACTAATAGATAGCTTTGGCCACTGTCCAGTCAGTACTTAAACTGTACATTCATAATTTATGGCAGCTAAATGTAGGTTGAGTAGGAATATAGAAGATGGCTATTTATCTGGTCAGTAATCACAGCTTGGGAAAATATTATCTTTGACAGTTAATGGACCTTTCCAACTTTATCCATCGATCGTATGACGCCATCACCAACTAAGTGACTTGTAATGTCATGTATGCTGGTGTCATAATCATGATGTCATGAATGATTCGATTAACCCCATCTTTAATGGTTAATAGTCTGACACGTTGTACAACGTATGTTTCTGCTATTTAAGAGACATGCTGTTGAATATTTCGACAGCTTACCTGTATAGTTTTCTGGAAATTGATAGTCAGGGAGTTAAGAGATCGATCGATCCCAGCGCAAGCGAGGTGTGGGTGGAGCTAGATTGAGATGGGTGGGGCTTAGCTAAAAGTGGAAAGGTCCATTACCATCGCTCAGTAAGGAGAAGAAGATAATATTGCATTCAATTTTCGACTAGTGTTTGTGTCTGCGTGAGCGTACCTGTGTACGTCCTTGTGCACATGCATGTGTGTCTGCATGCGTCTCAAGTGCATGCGTGGGTATGTCTTACAGCAGTTGCATCTCAGATTTTCGCACAAGAAATGCTGATGCTAGGATTTCCAGACTTTATTCGTTAGCCGAATTTAAAACCAGGGATCAGATCAAGTTCTGGATCTATAAATAACTTTAAAAAACTATCGATCCAATCCTCCTCAAATTCTACCATAAGATGACTAATTGTATTATAGTAGGATTTCCAAACTACTGTCGTAATCCAGATTTATCAGCCTGTATCCGGATCTAATTTAGGATGTATTATAGTAGGATGTCCAAACTACTGTCGTAATCCAGATTTATCAGCCTGTATCCGGATCTAATTCTGGATCTATGGATATCTCACACACTAACAATCAGATTTGAGTTAAATGTTAGCACAAGAAAGCTTGGCACCATACATTAAGATTTCCAATCTTGGTTTGTGATCCAAATTTAAAAACCATGATTTGGATTCGAATAGTATTCAGGATTTAAGAATTTTGTGTTATAGATTATCAGGCGATTACCTCTGCTACCGGTACTTAGTTTCTTCCCTTCGTATTTTCCAATAAATATAACATTTCTACCTGAAGGTTTCAAGTGATAATTTATGCCATTTAGTTAAATTAGGCCAAGTTTGTATGAATTCCAAATGAAGATGCTTAGTTTAGATGAACTTAAAGCTCTCCATTTATTAACTGTATTTAATATTGATACATATGGAGATTGTACTTGTGAAAATGTGCAAGTATGTACATGCATCCACATAATGGTCAGTTGATATGATTGACAGTGGTCAATCAATGCATGACTATTGTAAGGACTTGTTCTAGAAATATTACACTCACAAACGCAATGGTCAGCATGTTTGAAGGATGAAATAGAATAAGCTCTCTAATTAAGAAAAAATTTTAGTAACAGATTAATGTTGCGTTCTTAACTAGCCACTGATCATCAGCTTGCAGAATGTGTAATGTCCAGAACATTCTCCTGATAATTCCAATGTCCACATCAAGCGTGTGTGTGTACTGCATGCATTGAGGCATGGATGATCATTGATTTTCCTTGGACTCATGAATAATAAACTTAGAGCACTGACAAACGTGCCTCGCCACTGCAGGAAAGGTTCTTCATAATACAATGTAAACAATTAAGGCTGCATGCGCACTAATAATTTTCCGCAAAAGGATTTCTTTAATCAATTAAATTATTGGATATATAAATTCTAGTCGTTGACAAACCTTGAAGGATTAACCTTTTGACCCCTGAATTCTCATGGTTTCATTTTCAAGAAAAACATACAGTTAAGGTGTTGAATATTTTGAAGCCAATTTGACAGGAACCTGTTGCGAACCCTAACCGTAAGTAGCAACAGTTTCCTATTAAATTAGCTTCAAAATATTCAACATAATAATTCTTGCATTGTAGGTACTTTGTCATGTTTGGAGTTTCATGTTCATGTGTTGACTGTTTCCATGCTTATAGATTCACCATTGTACATTGACATTACACGCAGCATAGTTTAATCTGTTCATCCATACAGGTGAGATATTGCAATATATTTGCACATTAAAAGAATGTTCAGTTGAAAATTTGGAAACTAATTTGATTGGAACTCAAATTAGATTCAGTACAATACAGCACAGACATAACTTGGGAAAAAAACATACTTTTGAATAGTTAGGTTTTCATTTGATTGGAAGCCACTTAGGCAGCAGTGGATTCCTATCAAATTAAGTCGAAATGTTCAACAGTACATTTTCTGACATTGTGTTCAAACTAGTACTAACTAACATGTTTGTCTTTTTGTTTTGGAACATTTTAACCTATTTATGATCTGTACTGTATATTCATTAGATTTATACTTGTTATAATCCTTGTTTTCAAATTGATTCGACAATTGAATTTCAGGGATAAATGTGTTATTTGTGAACTATTGAATTATCATTGCTTTACTCTGGCATTACTGGACATCCATTTGTAACATGTATCACCTGGTTCAGTAGTTTGCTATTGAAATGTCAAAGGTCACTGCTGGCAATTGGTGCATTACTCAACCGGTTTTACGTGTAGTTTTCATTCTGACTGCTTGCTATGTTCATTTGAGTACAGAAGTGGATAATTGAAATGTCATTAAACACATGATTAACACTTTAATCTTCAAATTTGTTTGAAGAAAAATTAAAATTTTCCAAAAGAAGATGCCCATTTATAGACCAAAAGATTATTTTTGAAAATTTATTATCACTGAAATGACTGGCTTTCTATCCAGCCACTCCAGTAGTATATAGTTTAAAAATAGTCTTCTCTTGGTCCGCAAATGGCCATTTCTCAAGACCACTGCAGAAGCGGATTTTAGCCATCTTGAGTGTTAGTGTTAATGTGTGTATAAGCTATTTAAATCATTTGAGAGTTTGCGCAAAGTTTGAAAATATACAATGTATTATGTATGTAGTCTAAATATATTTGTTAGTTGTATTTCTACAAATTTTAAACACGGTTTGGTTGTGTGCCATTGACTTAATCCATGACCGATTAGTTATGCCAATAATTTACCTAACGTTTTCAGTAATTGTATTCATCAAAGCGATTTGAAGCAATCTAATGAAGCACTTGTCAAGCTTATTACAGGCATCTAGGAATAATCAGTCCCATTACAAAGTTTTTTTCTTTCTGTCTGTTTTCTTGCCATAAATAACTCAATAATAAGTTTAGCTGGAGTCTTAATTCACCTAACATGGGAGATTGCCATTGGGGTCACAAATATGTCTGAACCCTGGTGTGTGTGTGTGTGTGTGTGTGTGTGTGTGTGTGTGTGTGGGGGGGGGGGGGTCGGGGGGGGGTGGGTGGGTGAATGAAAATAGTGCACAGGCAAATTCAGAGTTATCAAATACGTCATTATGATCTTGACTCATGCTTATAAGAGTGCAATCATTTATCAATATGTGTCTGGAAACGAAAAGATTCGGTAAATTAACTTTGCACAACCTAAAATTGGAGTACAAAATTCTAGATTAGTTTTATATTAGATCATCACCATGGATATATACAATACAGCTTAGAAATAGCATAAGATGTTTCCAAAAACAATAAAACTAGATATTTGAGCTGTACTGTACCACAAAATAAATAGTTACAATTTTAATTATTCTACCAAATTAATTTGATCGGAGCTCTGATGTTTATCTACAATAAGGAGGATAAATGAGATTTAATTGCATAGAATTGTTGTGTAGCCAGGTTTAATTAATACTGTTAACAAATGTATGTAAATTTTGTCATATCATATGACTTTTGTGCATATTGCAATGAGATCTCTTATAGTCTAACTCTAGTATTCCTCACTTTAGATTAGTACAGTACAAAATGTTATTGACCATATCAACCTGATAACTGAAATAAATTTCTAATGGTGTTCTGTATTTGGTCTTAAGCGCTCCGACGCCTAGACCATGAGTGTCATGTCTTCAAAGAGCTTGATAATGAACATCATGTCTTCTTATCTGTTATGAAGTTCACTGTTCTTCATCTACTCGCGAGAGTGGGAGCTGTGGTCAAATAATTTCTAGCACATGGTCATAATGGCATGGCATGGCATGGCATGGCATGGCATGTCTACAGTATATTCTCTGGGGTATGAGACCAATAGCTGCATTGATATTGATGCGGCACATGCAGTAAATTACAGGTGATGATGGTTGAGTATCATGTCCATAATTTAATTCCAATCTATCAGTACGGCTATAGAGGAAAGATGTTGCTTATTTTGAAAGTGATTTTGTTGGAACCTGTAGCAACAGCTTTCAATCATCAGTTTATTCGACAGAATGCTTCCTACATCATACAAAAATGTGTTGTTTCTGATCTGTGTGGACTGAGGGTTAAAGGGTCAAGTGAATTAAATATATGACATAATGACCATGTGAGAGGAAATATTTGGCCACAGTCCAAGACAGTGGATAGATATATGTGATAATTACAATCAATATATATTAATGGATACCTTCTAAGAGTGATTCTATGACACCTTTCTGGTTTCAATGGACATGCTAATTACAGTCAAACCTGCTTATTGTGGACACATACTTTTGTGTAACAAATGATGGCAGTTATTTGACTTTATGGTTCTGGATGAGGCAGCATTTGGCCCCACTTAATCTCTGTCTATGTGACTTCGCTAATGTGTTGGCCTGTAGTGATCACTTTTCTATGGCCCATTGTGTTGATTGTGGGTGCCCATTATAGAGGGTATTGCAGCATATTCAGCACTGCATTGACACTTTATCCCTTACACACCAGCAACTACTAATTCTGTGATACAAGGAATATTCTTGTCTTGAAATTGAGTCAATGGCATGTGAATGGTTAAAGGATTGAATGTGGTAGACATGTTACCCCACTCAATGTCCCTGTGAGCTAGGGAGGGCGTGCATTCGCTTTCAAGCTTGCATTTTCAATACAAATCCATACATCTGAGTCAACAACTGCAGGCAGCATTGTTATAAGTGCTGTTGTTGTTATTGTACTGAGCTGGACAATGCACACTTGGCATTGAATGCATGTGTTAAAGTGCTACTGAGATAACATTAACTGCTAGACGGTTACATTTTCCAAGGAACAATTCTTTACCTGCTGTATATCTTGATGACAATTTGACTTAAAGTTGTTGGGATAAGCCACCAACAAGTTTCAGTCAAATTGTTTTCAAAATGTTCAGCATTTCCACAGTTATAGCAGCCCCTTGAAATTTATTGCTCCATCTCAGTCAGGCAGTTAATGCTTAGATGTTGTATGAAATGTATACAGGACCAGTTCTACTACTACCAACTGGAGACCTGG
Organism: Chaetoderma sp. LZ-2023a; assembly: GCA_034401795.1. Lineage (NCBI taxonomy): Eukaryota > Metazoa > Mollusca > Caudofoveata > Chaetodermatida > Chaetodermatidae > Chaetoderma > Chaetoderma sp. LZ-2023a. Next base: position 63,231,778 of record CM067373.1, read on the forward strand.
GTATTGATGATCAGTGCCTGCTAAGAACTGCTACAATGTTTGGGCAGTTCTAATGCGCTTATATTGTCTAGTAAAAGTCTGCTTTTACCTGATTGTAACAAGAGAGCTGAGTGAAAAGTAGTTTGATAACCCTTCTCACCCTGAATTCATTGATAACTATAGTTTTAAGGAAATTAGATATGAAAGCAGTTAAATAATTCAGTTGAAGCTATTAGCATATCAGTGAGATATTACTTTCACTCCAGCCAGAGTGTATTCCTGTACAACTGGTTAACCATTGATGGGCAAATTCGGTCAAGAAAATCAAAATATTTGCTTATTGGATGACCATTTGCAAGCCATGAGATGACAATTTTTGAAACTTTACCATTGGAATGACTGGCTCGGTTATCAAGCCAGTCATTCCAGTGGTAAGTTTTCAAAAACAGTCCTCTCCTGGCCTGCAAATGGACATTCCTCAAGAGCACCATAGAGATCGGTTTTGGCCCGCTTAACCATTAAAGGGTTAAGTCTTATCTACAAACATCTGTACAGGATAGTGAAATCTGAGAGAGTAAAATGTTCATGTATTCCATAAATAGCTTCTAACAGCCAATTCATTTAATCATTAAGTCATCAAGGATGGTCAAGAAAATTCTGATTTTTTTTGCTGAGTGAATATCCATACAAGAGAAGACTATTATTGAAAACTTGCCACTGGAATAACTTGATCAGTTATTGAGCCGGTTATTCCAGTTTATAAGTTTTCAAAAATAGTCTTCTGGATATAATTTATAACCATTAACCCTTTCACCGACATATCCCTGAAAAAGTAAAATGTTTATGATATTAATCTTACTCTGTTGAATAATTTAAAATTGATTTGACTGTAAGGTGTTGCTGCCTAAGGCAGCAACATCTTACAGTCAAATTAATTTCAAAATATTCAACATTTCTTCTGTATGGTTTCCTTGAAAATTTTAAATATGGAAAATTCATCTGTGGAAGGGATAAGGGGTTAAAACCAGTTCTATGTAAAGTAGATGACAGTTTATTTTCGTTAAAAACTTCTAAAAATTGGTTAAGTATTATGACTGAAAGGTGTTTGTTGCCGTTAGTCAAATTGTTCTGAAAATGTTCAGCAGCTTGTATATGTAGTTCCTTTGCGATAAGATGTCAGGTAATGTGTAATGTGTTAAAAAGGGGTGGAGTCAATGGTGGGATCTATACATTACCACTATGTGCAGGCGGATCTGTAACTCCCTCTGGGCATTATTGAATCAAGAAATCATGCAATCTGTCTGTCTCTCTGCGTAAACTAACAGTCAGGTGGTGCCTCTGGAAGCTAAAAATAACCACTCCTCCAGTGGTATGTATTTTATTCACTTTCTTAGCTTCATTTTCACATCTAGCATATCTTGGAAGCATGGAATTTCTAGATCCGTTTTGTCGAAAATTGTGCCATGGCGATTCTCATTTATTCTCTAAAAGTCAGTGTGTTCAATTTGGGAATGAATATATTCAGCTTGGAGTAGACTTGGTCTTAGAGTACATTGCCAGAACAGTTCTCAGAATCTGATAAAAAGTGATAGGAACTGGATGTTTTTGTTAATGTGCTTAGTGCTTGAGGATACATGATTATACAGTACAATGTCTGTACCTATTACATTTGTGGTCGAGATAATGCTCCCGCCCTCTACTTAGAAATATATTTACAATTCAGCTATTACAAAACTTGATTAATATCTTTAAAACAATTTGACTGAATATTGTTGCTGTCTGAGGCAGCAATAACTTTTGGTCAATTTGTTTTCAAAATTTCACCATTAATCAATGATCTGTATTAAATATCATCTCTACAGAACAGAATGAAATCTGTGAAAATAATAGCTGGAGTAATGCCACTTGTCAGATTTGATATGATTTATTGATGTGAGCTACCTGCTTGTATGGTGACCTGTCCAGATCTGAAAGCAAACAGTGATAATCAGATTATTCCATGGTCGTTCTGAAATATCTGTATGAGGAATATTAGAGGTAGGCCCTGAGATGAAGAAAGAAGAATGAACTGAAGTGAATCCAAAACAAATACATGCTGAAATGGATTTTATCATTATTCAGGCAGGAATTCTTGTTAATTATTTATAATTTCTGAATTTTGAGGTAAGCTCTGTTTCAGAATTTATATGTTTGTTATTTACATAGGTATATACACATGCACGTGCATGCATGCACACATGCATGCATGCTTGCATGTTCCACTCCCTCATTCACAAACTCATTCTTCTTGAAACCATTATAAACCCAGGAAGGTAAAACCAATAAACATGACAGCGTGGTTGTTGTAGTTTAAAGGCTGAGTGATCATTGCACGTGTACATGTTCTCTCTGTACATTTGCACTGTGATAAATGGCCTCTTTACATGTGAGATTTGGTCAATTTGCTGACCACAGTGATTCTCGCATCCATAGAATGCTGCAGATGCTAATTTTAGCTGACATACACAATGCTCTAATATATGGTTGAACCTATTGCTGTCTATAAATAAGCATCTCCGTTGGACACAGAGGGTATGATGTGGTTATGAAATCTACACTAGACTACGAGAGGTGTTGGTGGTTCAGTGTGGTTAGCCCTTTAATGATCAAAGATTTTACTTCTAAGTGAATGTCCATTTGCTGGGCAAGAGAAGACTTGAAAATTGACCTAGAATGACTGGCTCGGTTATAGAGCCAGTCAATCCAATGGTAAATTCCAAAAAAATTGTCTTCTTGACAAGCAAATGACCACTCTTCAAGGCCACTGCAGAAGCTGTCTTGGCCATTAAAGGTTTAAGACAGTTCTGACATCTAGACTGGATGCAGCATAGAAGTCCTTAGCAAATGTAAGTATAGACTCCATTTGACAGCTGACTTTGAGCGACATTGCAGCGCATCAGAACAGTGGAAAATCAGCATTACTGCAAAGAGAATATTGTGGTTCTATAAAGCTAATGTAGTGCTGAAACTATATATCAGCTACTTAGCAACAGCAGAGTTGTGATTCTAGTTACGCAAATTACTAATAAGGGTGCCGTATTACTTCTCAATTTCGGCGACAATGCAGTGTCTGTCAGGGAACAGCAATTCAGCACCATTCGTCCCATGAATGTAGTGGCATTCAGTTAGTTGTGATGCAGCGACATTCAGCCAGCATTTAGGCAGTGTAACGGTTTCAGTGATACAATCAGGGATTCTCATAAGGATCCTTTTGAGGGTTTATACCACCAAAGTGCAACTTGAGACCCCAAAGCCTAGTGACAATGGGTCCCATAGGACTCCTGAAAATCTTTAATGATTGTGCAATACTAAGCAGTTTTATAGGCTTTTGCACAAAATACCTGCAAAATCTATCATGGGACCACCGTAATCCATAGTTGTGAGTTTATACTATTGTACCCGCTAATTTTATTTAGCACGGATGAGAAATACTGCTTGTGAACACCAGATTTCAGTTAGGGACCCTCAGATTTCAGCGGGGGACCCCAGGTTTCAGGATGTGGGGTCCCTGGGACCACCAGAATTTAGATGCCATGAGAAACACTGGATGCAAATTAAGGCTGCCATTCTGATTATTTTAGAATTATAATAAAGCTGCTTCTTTGATCTACATAGAAATGGTAAATACACTTATCTAGTAGGAATATATAACTGATAACAAATACAATTTCAGCAAGACATTTCGACTCAGATTTCAGCAGCATTTAGTCAGTGCCAATGCAGCGGCATCCAGGCAGCAGCAATGTAGCAGCATACAGTAGCATTCAGGCAGTGATGCAGCAGTTTGCAACAGCATCCAGGCAGCAGCAATGTAGCAGCATACAGTAGCATTCAGGCAGTGATGCAGAAGTTTGCAACAGCATCCAGGCAGTAGCAATGTAGCAGCATACAGTAGCATTCAGGCAGTGATGCAGCAGTTTGCAACAGCATCCAGGCAGCAGCAATGTAGCAGCATACAGTAGCATTCAGGCAGTGATGCAGCAGTTTGCAACAGCATCCAGGCAGCAGCAATGTAGCAGCATACAGTAGCATTCAGGCAGTGATGCAGCAGTTTGCAACAGCATCCAGGCAGCAGCAATGTAGCAGCATACAGTAGCATTCAGGCAGTGATGCAGCAGTTTGCAACAGCATCCAGGCAGCAGCAATGTAGCAGCATACAGTAGCATTCAGGCAGTGATGCAGAAGTTTGCAACAGCATCCAGGCAGTAGCAATGTAGCAGCATACAGTAGCATTCAGGCAGTGATGCAGCAGTTTGCAACAGCATCCAGGCAGCAGCAATGTAGCAGCATACAGTAGCATTCAGGCAGTGATGCAGAAGTTTGCAACAGCATCCAGGCAGCAGCAATGTAGCAGCATACAGTAGCATTCAGGCAGTGATGCAGCAGTTTGCAACAGCATCCAGGCAGCAGCAATGTAGCAGCATACAGTAGCATTCAGGCAGTGATGCAGCAGTTTGCAACAGCATCCAGGCAGCAGCAATGTAGCAGCATACAGTAGCATTCAGGCAGTGATGCAGAAGTTTGCAACAGCATCCAGGCAGTAGCAATGTAGCAGCATACAGTAGCATTCAGGCAGTGATGCAGCAGTTTGCAACAGCATCCAGGCAGCAGCAATGTAGCAGCATACAGTAGCATTCAGGCAGTGATGCAGCAGTTTGCAACAGCATCCAGGCAGTAGCAATGTAGCAGCATACAGTAGCATTCAGGCAGTGATGCAGCAGTTTGCAACAGCATCCAGGCAGCAGCAATGTAGCAGCATACAGTAGCATTCAGGCAGTGATGCAGAAGTTTGCAACAGCATCCAGGCAGCAGCAATGTAGCAGCATACAGTAGCATTCAGGCAGTGATGCAGCAGTTTGCAACAGCATCCAGGCAGCAGCAATGTAGCAGCATACAGTAGCATTCAGGCAGTGATGCAGAAGTTTGCAACAGCATCCAGGCAGCAGCAATGTAGCAGCATACAGTAGCATTCAGGCAGTGATGCAGCAGTTTGCAACAGCATCCAGGCAGCAGCAATGTAGCAGCATACAGTAGCATTCAGGCAGTGATGCAGAAGTTTGCAACAGCATCCAGGCAGCAGCAATGTAGCAGCATACAGTAGCATTCAGGCAGTGATGCAGCAGTTTGCAACAGCATCCAGGCAGCAGCAATGGAGCAGCATACAGTAGCATTCAGGCAGTGATGCAGCAGTTTGCAACAGCATCCAGGCAGCAGCAATGTAGCAGCATACAGTAGCATTCAGGCAGTGATGCAGCAGTTTGCAACAGCATCCAGGCAGCAGCAATGTAGCAGCATACAGTAGCATTCAGGCAGTGATGCAGAAGTTTGCAACAGCATCCAGGCAGCAGCAATGTAGCAGCATACAGTAGCATTCAGGCAGTGATGCAGCAGTTTGCAACAGCATCCAGGCAGCAGCAATGTAGCAGCATACAGTAGCATTCAGGCAGTGATGCAGAAGTTTGCAACAGCATCCAGGCAGTAGCAATGTAGCAGCATACAGTAGCATTCAGGCAGTGATGCAGCAGTTTGCAACAGCATCCAGGCAGCAGCAATGTAGCAGCATACAGTAGCATTCAGGCAGTGATGCAGAAGTTTGCAACAGCATCCAGGCAGCAGCAATGTAGCAGCATACAGTAGCATTCAGGCAGTGATGCAGCAGTTTGCAACAGCATCCAGGCAGTAGCAATGTAGCAGCATACAGTAGCATTCAGGCAGTGATGCAGCAGTTTGCAACAGCATCCAGGCAGTAGCAATGTAGCAGCATACAGTAGCATTCAGGCAGTGATGCAGCAGTTTGCAACAGCATCCAGGCAGCAGCAATGTAGCAGCATACAGTAGCATTCAGGCAGTGATGCAGCAGTTTGCAACAGCATCCAGGCAGCAGCAATGCAGTGACATTTAGTCTGCGATGCAGTGGCATTACAGCGGCTGTTCCAATGATACAAGCTGTCACCGTTCTGATTATTTTAGAATTATAACAAAAGCTGTTTCTTTGTCAAAATACTAAATACATTTATCCAGTAGGTATATATAACGGCTTATAATAAAATTTGTCAACAATATATGAAGTCTATGATTGACAGCTACTGTTAAAATAAATAGTCCGATCACTGCATTTTTCCATAGAACTGAAAGAGTGTAACAGAACCTTGTAACTGCTAAAAAATTGCAACAAATCATTAGAACACATATTTCTTTATACAGCTCTGTTGCCATTTAAAGTTTACTGATACTGATCTTTCTGTGTAACAGTTGTGTCAAAGTTTTCAAAGTATCTAACTCTTTGTCCATAGCTGCACTAGCTGGTTAGACATTCTAATTATCAATGCAATGAAAATTGAGTGCTGTTGGTGGGTGGAAAAATGGTATTGATATATACTGTTTTAATTGCGGTGTGTGGTGGTGTTGTTTCCACTGCTGATGTTGGTTAGATCATTTTAGATCATTAGATGGTCACTTAAGACAGGTTGTATTTACTCTCTTTGCATCAGTTGCCACTGTAATTTATCATATTTGTAGTTCATTTATTGCCCCTGAACATCATCAGACAGATGGTAATTTATTATCCATTCTTACGTCTGAAGACATCTAATCATTTCTGTGAAGGGTGTGTGCTGTGCATTAAAAAAATCTAGCAGCAGCAACAACTTTCACTTGTTTGCTGCCTTTAAGACAATGCAATGAACTTTGGTGTTCATTTATAATATGTTGAAGTTGAATATTGTTGCTGACTGAGCAACTGTATTTAGCCGCAGGATTCTTAAAACAGGCATAAGTTATGGAAATTAGATTTGGCAAATGGTATTTAACCCTTTAACTCACATATTAGCTAAAACCGCTTCTGCAGTGGTATTGAGAAATATCCATTTGAAGACCAAGAGAAGGCTATTTTTTAAAATTTATCACTGGAATGACTGGCTCTATAACCGAGCCAGTCATTTTAGTGGTAAATTTTCAAAAACAGTTCTCTTGGTCTGCAAATGGACATTTCGAATGAAAAAATTGAAATTTTCTTGAACAAATTTAAGTGTTAAAGGGTTACTGTGAATAGTGATCTGATAAAATAGCTACTGATTAGAGCTCTGAGGGGATACAGAGAGTGAGAGCTTATTCTCGCATTGTATCAATATAGTGCCAGATTCCTATACATGGATTTAACTTATGATCTTTATTAGCTTCATTGCTCATGGTGTAGTCTTGTGACGTAAGCCGAAAGCTGAGATTGCAAGATTGCATAATTCTGTCAGGAACTGATGTGTTAATGTATGGACTGGATTCCTTGTTTGCGTAGCAACTGATCAAGTTTGGAATGTAGCTATGTACAATGTAGTATCAGTTCCTCTGTAGCTGGTGTATCTATTTTAATGTTTATGACATCATCAGTGTCATCAACACGCATATATAATCATACCCTGTCTGTGTACCTGATCACCTTATGGAAACCAAAATGCATTCACTATTTCAACAACTGGTCGCGTATTAATATATGTTGTTTGCGATATAGAAAATGATTTGTGATACATTTCTTTAACCCTTTAATGGTCAAGCCGGCCCGAACCGCCCTCTTTTATGGTCTTGGGGAATGTACTTTACAGACCAAGAGAAGACAATTTTGAAAATCTACCACTGGCATGGCTGGCTCGATAACCGAGCCAGTCATTCCAGTGATAATATTTCAAAAATTTTATTGCCTTGATCTGTAAATGGACATTCAATTGGCCGATATTAAAATTCACTTGACCAAATTTTACCATTTAAAGGGTTAAGTAAGACAGGTGGTCATATAGCGCTTACAATTTCAGCTAATATTCTTCACATGCCTGATAAATTGTTTCATGACAGTATATATGGCAGTCAATGTAGAGAATTTCTACACCATTGATAGAATACATTGCGTGTACACTGATAATGCAGGGTACTGGGCTGATATGGCTCAGTATTGGATCAGTACCAGCCCAGTAACCTGCATTATCAGAATATGTACTGTTGTGGACAGGTTTAATGACCAAGTCAAGAATATTAGTAATCCAGATTTTGATCCATAATCCAAGACATCAATAATATGTTCCACTCTATGAATGAGATTTGATGATTATTGGCTGCTGAGAAACATTTATGGTACAGATGATGGTAGATACCAGTTATAAGGAAATGTATATCACCCTGCATTGATATATATCTCTTACATTATAAGCTTGCTCATTGCCTCCATATGCCAGCATCCCTGTTTGTGCATTAATTAACCCTTAGCACTCTGAATCCAATATTCTATCGTTTACTGCGTCAATAGCAAAGAAACTGGTGTACATTTTTCAATAATTTTGGTGAACGATGTTGCTGTCTACGACAGCACCATCTTCCACCAAATTTGTTGAAAAATGAACACCAGTTCATATTTTAATTTAATTTAAAAATTTAAAATTTTGACAGAGTGGTAAAGGGTTAAACCGTTAATCCTCAAATTTTCTCAAGAAATGTCAGTTTTCTCATAGAAAATGTCGATTTGCCGACCTAGACAAAGAATTTGTTTTAATTTATCACTGGAATGTCTGTCACGATAACCAGTCATTGAAGTGGTAAGCTTTCGAAAATCGTCTTGATGGTCTGTAAATGGACATTTCTCGAAATGATTGCAGAAGTAGTTTTTGTCCATCTTGGGTATTAAAGGGTTAAATGTTTTCTTTTGCTAAAACATACATAATTTTCATGGTGGTGATCGGCATGTGAGCATAAATGCATTTTACCCTTAACTGTGAAGCTGGCCAGAACTGGCCTGGACAGTGATCCTGAGGAATGTCCATTTGCAGGCCAAGAGAAGAGTATTTTCAAAAATTGCCTGCCTCGATAACCAGTAAATTTTTTAGAATATTCTACTCTTAGCCTGCAAATGGATATTCCTTGATTTTGATTTTCTCGAACAAATTTGACCATTAAAGGGTTAAAGTGTTTTAAAGGTTATTTTACTAAGGACTTGTTATATTTTCCGTTTTCACAGTATACAGAGGCATATGGAAAAGATGTTTGTGCCCTATTGAGTAATTGGTAGATGATTTACAAGCACTGCCCCTTGATGTAGATGGTGAGTAGTCTTCCATTTCATCAGATGTAATTTGTGTTTGTTGGTTTAAGCTCCTCAAATCAAGAAATTGTACAGTATTGTGGAAGCGGTACCTTGCCAGGCAGACATTACTGCTTTAAAGTGAATTCAATTAGTCAGAAATTGAGTGAATTAAATTGAAGATTGCAGTTATGGTTAAGACAAATTGCTATCTATTTAAGAAAGTATATATCCTCAAACTTAGACATACACAGATATTCCAATGTATAATCTAGTGACAGGTAGTGAAGTCCATCCTCTATACATAAAGATCTACTGTCTGCATGTAGTTATATCACCCAGGTACTTATAGGCCTTAACACTTTAATGGTTAAGCCGGCCAAAACCGGCCCCTGAATTACTCTTAAGGAATGTCCATCTGCGGTTAGTGAAAAGAGCATTTTTGAAAATTTACCACTGAAATGGCCGGCTCGGTTATCGAGCCAGTCATTCCAGTGGTAAATTTTCAAAAATACACTTCTCTTTACCTGCTGATGAACATTCCATAAGCAAATAATTTAATTTTCTTGACAAAACTTTACTAGTAAATTGTTAATCATAACCCTTTGGCCCTTGAAATGACTGTGTCTCAATTTCAAAAGAACTATACAGGAATGCTGGTGATTATTTTGAAACTAATGCTCTGGAACTTGTTTCTGTGGTGTCATATTCAGCAACAGGTCCCAGTCAAATTAGTTTCAGAATGTTCAATAAAATATTCCTTACATCATAATTAATTTGTCATTTCTGGTCATGCATACTGGCTTTAGCCCGTCACTTCTCCTGGAGTATAGGCCATCAACAACTGTCCACCAGCATTCCATGTCTTGGGCAATCCTCTTCAGGCTGTTACCATGTGTATCCTCTGTCTGGTGGTGGTCTCAAGGTCACACCTCCAGGTATCCATTGACATCCTCTCCCTTCATCCCAGGGGGGGGGTGGTGTGGGGGGGTGGTTCACCGCAATACTTGTCTGGTTGCGTTAGTGACTGACTTTCTCAATGTGTGGCCAAGCCATCATCATCTTCTCTTCAGAATTTCCTCTAAGATTGGTATTTGGTATGTACTTTGCCAGAGGTCCTTGTTGCTGACAGTTTCTGGCCATTGAATCTGCACCATTCTCCTCAATCACTGATTGACAAATGTCTGGATCTTACTCAATGCTGTCTTGGTTGTTCACCATGTCTCTGCTCCATACAACAATACTGAGTTTTACTGACTAAGTTAGAGTTGAACAAGGTCATTTAAATTAGGTTGTTAGACATATTTTACTGATGAAGTGGGACTTTCCTGTTTAACCATATCAACCACAAATAGCTTACATATTCGTGAATATTTTGAAGCTATGAACTTTACCAGAGGCTGTTCCTGCGTTTGTCAAATCTGTTTCAAATTACAAACAGCTTACAGGTGTCATTGTTTTCAAAAACTTAGTGCCAAATAGCTGGTACGGTACAGCTCATAAATAAATTAAAATGATCCAAAAACCAAATCAGAAATGCTCAGTTGAATTGTTTGAACAGAGTTGGGTTGAAAGACAGGATTCCAACCAAATTATGTTCAAAATATTGAACAGTACATTTTATTTTTTCTTGGAAACATGTAAAGTTATTTCCGAGCTCAAATATGAATTGAGATGAGATCCATTGATGTCACTTCAGTCGCATGCGTATATGTTTAGCTGGGATATCAATTCTCATTAATTCAATAAACACTAATTTCTGTGAAACCTGTCAGCGTTTGTGTAGTTCGGAATGAAATACTCATTTCTTCTGGACACAGACTGACCAATATGATAGTGATGCTTTGTTTCATATGGGGATGATTGACAAACAAACAATAGAGAACCGCGGACAACCGTAGCAGCTGCTTATTGTCAACCCAGTGATACAATCTCGAAGAATATAATAATCTCAGCTGATATTTACTTTCAGTTTTATTGTCATTTATGCATTGATTATACTCATATGTCACTGGCTAGTTTATCATCACACAATCTTCAGATTGCTTTCTTAATATTTTAACCCTTGAATTTGTTCAAGAAAATCTGAATTTCCTCATAGAAAATGTCTATTTGCAAACCAAAAGAATACTATTTTTTGAAAATTTACCACTGGAATGACTGGCTCGGTTATCGAGCCAGTCATTTCAGTGGTAAATTAAAAAAAATAGTCTTCTCTTCGTCTACAAATGGGCATTTCGCAAGACCACTGCAGAAGTAATCTTTGGCCAGTCTGAGTGAAAGTGTTAAGGGTTATAAGTATACTGGAACACGTGGATGGTTCAGGCGTGATGAGGGTTTTATATATATACCCTATATATATATATATATATATCTCTATCTCTCTGTCACACATGTGATGTATTGTATATCATCTTCTGATGGCTCATGTTTATCTGATTGTGATAACAATATATGTTTTATAGTGACCTATTTGAAGAGATACCATTGGTGATTGGGTACGTTATTTTAATTTACATGTATCTTTATTAATATAAATTTATAAATGCTCTACATTCATATATTAGTCTTGTCGATACTTTGACAGCAGTGACTAGCAATCAATTTGTTTTACAGATATTCAGCAAGTTCACTCTTGTGCCTTTTTTAATTCTCTTTTTAAAACTAAAGTTTAATTGATAAATATCTTATGTACTAGTTTATTTATCTTAAACAATTAAGTGGAATACATGATATTTGAGCAACATTGGGAGCTTTGTCGGAAATATCGCCCCTGCGAAAAATTTTCCAGTCTTTTAAACATCAGCTTGGAAATCCTAGGATATCCACGGATTGTCCCATTTGTCAGGAGTGCAAAATTCTGTACCTTGTAACCAGAAAAGCATGGATAATCCCAGACTTTTGAATGTCCATGATTATCATGGCTTTTCTAGTCTTGCATTAACCAGGAAAAGCCTGGACAATCTCGGCTTTCAAAGGTCCAGGATTGTGAGATTTTCCAGGCTTACATGAACCCAGGAAAGGCAGGACAATCCAGACGTTCAAAAGTGGAGTATTGAAAATATTGATTTAGCGGTCCAAGATGTTCTGTGCGTTCCCGGTCAGTTTCCCTTTTGACCAGCTAAATTGGCTGGAAATTTAAAAGTCTGGCAGCAGACATTCAGTGCATTGATCATTAGTATATAGATTTCTGTATTTAGAACTGTGAATCCACTACTTTAAAATGCTGACAAAACTGTTGGATTGAACACTTAGCGCTAGTAACCTTATAACGGAAATAGGTGTATTGGGAGGTACATGTATGTATTTTGAAATTTATTAGTAGCTACCAGTTTTGGTTCAACTTTCTAAGGTTTATAGTAATGCAGTGATCCTAATACCGGGGTATATGTAATATGTTAACAGTCTATATGGCAAGCATATCAAAAGATTACATGTAATCTTATAGTGTTAATGTCTTGCTTGAATTATATTTGTTATCTGTTATTACCTCACCCGCCACCTGTCACAATGCTACTATCATTAACCCTTTAACACTCATATCAGCCAAAAATGGCTTCTGCAGTGGTCATGGAAAATGTCCATTTGCAGACCAAGAGAAGATTGTTTTTGAAAAGTTATCACTGGAATGACTGGCTCGATAACTGAGCCAGTCATTCCAGTGGTAAATTTTCAAAAATGGTCTTCTTTTTGTCTGCAAATGGACATTTTCTATGAGAACACTGACATTTTTTTGAACAAATTCGAGGGCTAAAGGGTTAATTTTAAGCCTGACATCAGAAGGCCATTAAAGAATATTTAACTACTTACGTGTATTGTCATCATATAGGCACATCACAGTACATAATTATGCTCATTCATAAGATGTTCTAGGATATCCCTAAACTTTCTATGCAAAAATCTGATGTTGTCCGGAACTGTCTGGGCTCAACCTATCCCGGACAATCCTGGACATCTGTAAATGAACCTCGGAAATCCTAGATTATCCTAGGACTTTCTATGCAAAAGTGTCCTCGATTGTCCAGACACATTCTAGCCCGGACAATCCCAGATATTTTTGAAAGAAAGTGCGGGGTTGTCCAGGCTAGTCCATTCCAATCTCCGTCCCATCTTTTCTGTGCTTGTCCAAGCTAGAGAACCTAAAAAACCCAGGATATCCCCGGACTTTCTATGCAAATTTGTCCCGGGAAATCCCAGGATATCCCTGGAATTCCTCGTTATTTTTCTCAAAGGTTGCCTGACTCGTTGAGTTGCGCTGAAAGATTACATTGTTCTTGGCAGCATTGACTTTCAGACAGCAGGTTTTTATAAATTTATAAGCTTTCATGAAATGATACAGGGTTTGAGAATGAAAAGGGAGATTGTGGAAGGAAAATGAAATAGCACAGATTGTGTTTACATAACATTGAACTAGATCTATGCATTCTAATCCTATATATAGCCGCTGCTGTTGTTATCAGGATCATAATAGTTTTTTATACTGATCTAATATTGACTAAGTACTCCTATGATTAATCAATTAGTGAACTGCCTGGACTATATTCATCCTTCATGGACACAATGCTTGTCAAACAAATATCAATAGGACAGGCTGATTCTCTGTGATTTGTTAGATATTTACTATTTTACTCAATGCTCTCTATCCTTGTAGTGATAAATTATGGCAGTAATACTTGGATTTAACCCTTTAAAACTCGAGTTTGTTCAAGAAAATTTCAAGTTTCTCATAGAAAATGCCCATTTGGAGACCAAGAGAAAACCGTTTTTGAAATTTTACCACTGGAATGGCTGGCTCGGTTATCGAGGCTGTCATTCCAGTGGTAAAATTTTCAAAAATAGTCTTCTTGGTCTGCAGATGGACATTTCAAGCCGTTTTTGGCTGATCTGAGGGTTAAAGGGTTAAACAGAATTTATTTTATTTCGGGTGTGATCACATTAAGACCCGGCGTATAACTGTGTGTCTCCTACACACATTCATTTACATTTTATAATATATTTATTCAAGTGACGCTATGGCATACACTATTAGTTAATCTATTATAGTATAATCAATGGCATAATTTATATAAATTAACATCAACTATTGAATGGTTATGTGCTATAAAGTGTATATATAAATAGAATAGAGGGATCCATTTATAACTATGCCCGCCTTCCTCTAGAAAGGTCCGCCCATGTTTTATACACCCGTGTAAGTGGGGGTCGTATTATGTGATTGCGCTCGACGTCCATCCGTCTTGCCGTCCATGCGTCCGTCCGCCTGTCCGTCTGATTTCTTGTCCAGAGCAGATCTCGAAGAGTTTTAAACCTACGCTCACAATTTGTTTTTCAGCAGATGTATTAGGGATAGACGAAGTGGGATGATTTCGTTTTTGCCCGAGTTATCTTCCCTGAAAAGCTCAAATTCATCAAAATCTTCTTGTCTGGGCCAGATCTCGAAGAGTTTTTAACCCACACTGACAATTTTTTATTCAGCAGATGTTTTAGGGATAGACAAAGTGTAATTTTTCAAAGACAAACTGACGGAACTGTTCACATTTAGCATTCCTCAAACAAATATGCCTGCTGCCATATGTTGAGTTTCACTAAAACTTGTTATGTGTGTAGGATAATGCAATACTTTGAAGATCAATATTTTTCATTTCTATTCATTAACCATTTGATTGTCAATAAAATTCAAATTTTCTCAAAGAAAATGCCAATTTGCAGGCCAAGAGAAGACTCTTGGAAAATTTATCACTGAAATGACTCACTTTGTGACAAATTAACAAAAAGTCTTCGCATGTCCTCCAAACGGACATTCCTCAAGACAGTTATAGAGACCACTTTTGGATGACTTGGCTATTAAAGGGTTAATATCGAATGCTTAAATGATTGTCTGCAGTGTTAATTTTCTGCAACCCCCAGAAGAGTGTGAATACTGTCATCTTTCTAGTAGAGCTGGGCGGTCTGATGGTAGTACCGTGAAGACCGCGGTATACCGTGAACCGATACCGTGACCGTTGACATTTCCAAATACCGTGAATACCGTCCATAATGTTTACGCAATATTTGCGAAATATATTCATAAAATCTGACTTGACCAAGGGTAAATAGGTGCTAATAGTGCCAAAAATACAGGCATCCCAAACTATTAGCCGAGTTGAGGTGAAAGGGTCGTTGTAAAAACAAACATCAAGACGTCAATTACAAAATAATGACAGGCAGAATTGTATGTCAAACGTACGTCTTGAAAGTCTCACGGTAAAATTGCTTTGTTTAAAACATCTAAACTCATTCTCTGGCCGTCCGCCGGTAGTAATTACACTATAATATATTCCCTATTCCCGTTTCTATTATTTGTAATTTATTACTCCAAGCATTTTATCACCGAACAAACACACTAGAATAACAAAATAACATACAAACTGCGTGCTATTCAAACACAACAGCAATCTCGGAAAGACGTATCTGATTGGTTGTTCATCAAATAGACCGTGGGAAAATACATTACTATGCTGAATTTGTCAATGAAAATTTACTAAGACGTAGTATTTGCTCGCACCGTGTTGAGCACGTGCTAATTTATTAACAACGAGCAGCGTTGAAGTCCTTATTTTTTTATTTCTGGCTTGTTTTATGAAAATTTTTTAAGGATTAAATCTAGTTTAAGTAACGACACCTAAAAATTATAGTGTTTTAGTTTTTGTAATTCATTTTTCAACCGGCTACACATCGGAAGTTCGCGGAAATAGCTTTTTAGACGCATTGTTCACGTGAAGCATGGCGAGTAACGAGTCTGTACATCGGGTACTCAGTAATTATCAGAAGCTTTGGAATCGGCTATATTCAATGTCGTGTTATATGTATGTGTATATGCCTGTTTTCGTGAGTAATAGAATATACGACTCCAACAGAAATAAAAGAGTACAACACTTGCCCCGTTTAAATACTCGCGGATTTTGTCTGGACTCTGTTTAGCAAAGCGCTCGACTGCCAAAATAAAATTTACGGTTTGTTGGGCGCACGCATTAATAGCAAGAACAATCCAGATTGAAAATAGTGCACCCAATGTCTCAAACAGCGGGTTATAGTTAGCGAGTCAACCACACCCTTTGACCGATATTCCCGTGAATGATATTACGTCAATAAAAATAGTGACCTAATAAAATCGTGAAACTAAACAATCGAAATAGCCATGTTTTTCTTCTCTAAATCAGGAAGCCGATTTATTTATTTTACCTATATTTACCATTGATTGGAGATGGAAGTGAAAAGGAAATGGAAAAAATTGTTCTAATTTCGTGGCATGCCTCAAGCTCAGATGACGGTATACCGTGGTACTGCGGTATTTCTTCATGGTACCGATACCATCATGTAAATATCAATAGCGCCCAGCTCTACTTTCTAGCCCTTCATGGTATTAGAAAAACAAATACTGGTATCAATATCAATTTCCATACATACCTTAGTTATCGGTATTTTTTGTGATTATCAAAATAGTGAGTGATGACGTAGTATGATACCATATTCAACATATATCAGGGCTCCGAAACAGTCGCTGAACTGTACAATATTCATAATGATATCCAGAAGTGAGATAAACCCCGCTATTAAACAGTAAATTATAACTGTCCATAATTAAATCCTGTCCCAAAACGGCTTAATTCGTCTCCCAAATCAGCCCTACATACGATTTAAATTTGCCACAAAATTACAACTATTTTTGCGACCTGCGCAGAGGTCACGTTTTTAATAGCACCTGGATGGAGATTGCGAGATAACCAGAAGTGATCATCCCGTCCCAAATAAACTTGTCCAATGTTACTTTGAGAACAGCTAAACCTGTTGAGATTTGACTGGCAAATATTGATGTTATTAGCCAGAAACATTTGGTTATGGATGTAAACCTATGTTTGACTGATTTTCATGGCTATTTGCTTTGATATCTTCCAGAAAAATAAATAGTTGCCAGGAAAACCTGTGCTTTATAGGACGAATTTGCAATGGGACGAAACCGCCGGAAATCATGGAAATAAACAACAATTTCTCAGCACATGTGAACTTAGCCATTATAATTAAGGGCAGGTATTGCGAACATTATTGTTGTGTCACAATACATATCATGATACATAGTGTTCACTTTGAAGGAAACATTCTTTATCACTTATAATTAATTTCTAGTCATCCTTCTCACAAAAGCAAAGCACTTGCCATAGATAACAATAAGTGCATTTGTTCTTTATTATCAAGATCTGATGGTGGAAAGACCAAGAAATGAATGCACTAATTGCTATTCACAACAAATGTTTCACTCCTATGAAGAAGATGACAAGAATCAATATAAATTTAATTTTCACTTCAACATAGATTCAGGGTACCGGTACCTACATGTATTTCATCTAAGCTTTATGAAAAGAGAAACCTTTACTCAAGCATAGACCAAATAGTTACTCAGAATTACTCTAGCAAGTGGCATCACTTTACATCTGCTTCAGGCGATACATATCAGTTTGGGAGGAATGTATCACGATATGTATTGTTAATGGCATTGTATTGCGATACAGTTACATATTGATACCTCCCACCTCTAATTATAACAGTACTAAATAGACAACCATGTGCTGGGAATATGCTCACTCGCATTA
Organism: Chaetoderma sp. LZ-2023a; assembly: GCA_034401795.1. NCBI lineage: Eukaryota > Metazoa > Mollusca > Caudofoveata > Chaetodermatida > Chaetodermatidae > Chaetoderma > Chaetoderma sp. LZ-2023a. The sequence goes on from CM067373.1 coordinate 63,249,481, forward strand.
GAGTAGATCTCACGAGAACACGATTGCTGATCATTGCTCGAGAACCGTAGTTTTCAACTCTTTTATCCATCGAGGTTGAGCAACTCACCAACATAAGAAGGGAATAGAGCTCTCAGGGGTTGAGAATTTTTTCTCAGATCGTCGGCCCCTATTTACTTGAACGGTCTGACAACACAAAACTGTACAATTCCGGCAACTCTAACTAACCAGGTTGTAGCAATCAATGTGATATTATGACGCAAAACATTCTTTTGAAATTGTGATTTTCTTGCAAGCAACGAGTGGAAATTATAAAATATTAGTGCAAGAAACGATATATTTTAGACATTTATGGCCACCCCCTGTCCTATGAGGTGAATTTAAATCAGTTTTATTCTCTTCTGCGGAAAGTGCATTCTTATAAATAGCCAATTTCTTTTAGCAAATTGTTAATTTATCAATTTCTCTGGCTTCCCAACATTGAACAACAATTTAACAGATCTGGATAATTAAGGAAATGTAAATACAGGTAAAATATCATTTCTGCATACAAAGGGCAGTCACTGACCCGTCTGACCACGTTAGACAGGTTTACTATTGACTTTTGCTAATGGAAAGCAGATTACCTGCCTAAACAGAATGTTACGCAACTTTTATGTTATATCTCAATATCTTGGTATCGGCAAAATCACATTGACATGACTAACGATATCGCTATGATACTGGTATTCAATATGATATCAGTATATCGTGAATCCCTACACATCTTTCTGTTTACTAGCTTTCTAGCGTAGTACATTTGACAGACCGACTTATACTATTAAAATTAAAACTTTACTTCAAGGTCTGCTTTAAAGCTTTGATCATGAGTGAAGTTTCTACAACATTGTGACTTGCCGGTGTATGATCTCAGCAGACTGGTTATCATATGGACATCATGGCTACTGCGCCATCTTTGTGGTGGCAAATATAGGACTTTAATAAATACTCACTTATATAGATCTAATATTAACAAATAAAAATCCACTCTGGATCACTTCAATAATAATAACCGTAACCCTCTCAACCTCTGAAGTATCAGAAGCTCAATTTTCAGTCTGTTAACCTGTTTTCAAGTTGAATAATTTAAAACTAATTTTTCAGGAACTTGGTGCTGTTACTAATGCTAATAGCTCCCGGCCAAATTACTGAACTGGATGTTTCTTACATAATAATATTTTTCATATTTGGTCAACCAGGTTCAAAATGTTAAAAGAAAAAGTAATCTTCATATTTATAACACCTTCCATTAAGGTGGTGAAATAAAATACAACGTTAAATGTCAGTTTAATATTTGTCAAATTTTTGGATGACTGCAGATCGTGAAATTATATTGAAGATATATACATTTCAAATTGGCTACCGATAGGTAAAGTTTGTTTGATATAGTATATTAAAAAAGCATTTTTGATTATTCTCTTTTCTTTCGTAATATATGCATTATTATATACATGTTTTTGTAATACTCTGCTTAAGATTTAACAGATTATATACATTTTCAATTTTCAAGTTCTGCAACTTTTTTTTGAAAATGTATTTTCCCCTGGAATTCAGGCACATAGTTATAAATATATAGTTCTGCCAGTAATCATTTTAGCTCTTAACCTTGAAATATCAAAACAAATATACAGAAAAGCTGTTTAATATATTTTGAAAATAGTTCAACTGGAAATATGCAGCTACTTTTGAGATGGTAGGACACCACTGCTTGGATGGATGGATGGAATACTTCTTTCCACAATCGCAACAGAAATACCGTAAATTGGAGCAAGATTCTGTTTCCAGAATATTTGCGTTATTAGCTCACCTGGCCTGAAATTCAATTATATGTGGCAGGAAGCATCCTTAGGGCATAGGGATCCAAGTTTGTTCAAATGAAGCCGATCGGCCAATTAGGCCGGTGGGCATCTTGGATTTTGGCCGATTTTTAGAAACGGTTTTAAAAATCTTCTCCGAAACCGCTTGAGGGATTGAAGGAAACCTCATGAAATATAATCTAGGACAAGAGCTCAATCAAGTTTGTTCAGGGGAACTTAATTGGTCAAATAGTTTGCCGGCCATCTTGGTTGATCTAGTTTTAGCGAAAAGAACTTCTCCAGAACCGCTGAAGGGATCAGGGCAAAATTTGGCAGATATGATTAGGGACTAAGGGCCAGTAAAGTTTGTTCAAGAGAAGTTGATCCATCAAAAAACATGGCCGCTGTGGGCCAATCAAAATATAGCATATTTGGCGGCCATATTGGATTTTTTTATTTGATTTGGAGGCCGAAATTAGTTTTATATAGGCTTTTGGGTATTCTTATCTCAAATTTGCAAATTTAGAAACTGTCGGATAAATGGTTTGGCGGTCATCTTGGATCATTTTCCCGCCAAAAGCTCCCATACTAAAGCAATGGGAAATTTGAAATATCTTCTCGAGAACTACTGGGCCGATTTCAATTATATTTGGCATGAAGCATCCTTAAGGAATAGAGATTCAAGTTTGTTTAAACGAACCCAATCGGCCAATTTGGCCGGTGACCATCTTGGATTTCCGCCAATTTTTAGAAATGTCTTTAAAAATCTTCTCCCAAACCGTTTGAGGGATCGATTCAGAACTCACGAAATATGATCTAGGGTAAGAGCTGAATCAAGTTTGTTCATTGGGAGTTGATTGACCAAATGGTTCAGCGGCCATCTGGGATGACCTAGTTTTCACAAAAACGGCTTCTTCCCCAGAACCGCTGAAGCAATCAGGCCGAAATGTGTGATATATAATTAGCAACTAAGGGCGATTAATGTGTGTTCAAAAGAAGTTGATTCATCAAAAAACATGGCCGCGGTGGACCAATCGAAATATAGTGTGTTTGGCAGCCATTTTGGATTTTTTTATTTGATGGATTTTGAGGCCGAAATTCGTTTTATATAGGTTTTTGGGTATTTTGATCTCAAATTTGCAATTTTCGAAACTTGGATAAATGGTTTGACAGCCATCTTGGATCATTTTCCTGCCAAAAGCAATGGGAAATTTAAAATGTCTTCTCGAGAACTGCTGAATTATATTTGGCAGGAAGCATCCTTATGGCATAGAGATTTAATTTTGTTCAAACGAAGCTGATTGGCCAATTTGGCCTGTGGCCATCTTGGATTTCGGCCAATTTTTAGAAATCTCTTTAAAAATCTTCTTTAAAACCGTTTGAGGGATCAATTCAGACCTCATGTAATATGATACGATTAGGCACTGAGTACCATTAAAGTTTGTTCAAGGGAAGGAGCATCGTCAAAAACATGGCAGAAGTGGACCAATCAAAATGTAGCGTGTTTGGCGGACATATTGGACTTTCAGAAATGTCCACAAGCTCATTTAAAAGACTACTCCTAATCCACCCACCAACAATTTTGACAAAAATGCACAGTGCTCCAGGTGAGCGACACAGGCCCATTGGGCCTCTTGTATATATATATATATATATATATATATATATATATATATATATATATATATATATATATATATATATATTCAATGCCAATTTCATGTTCTTTGCTCCTGGGCTACACTGCAGGGCCACCAGCACCCTGGCTCAGAGAAACAAGATGAAGGACGTATATTCCGACTTCAACCATGACACCACATGAACCTTAACCCTTTAACCCTCGGATATGTGCAGGAAAATTTCAATTTTTCTTATAGTAAATGTCGATTTGCAGATGAAGAGAAGACTATTTTTGAGAATTTACCACTAGAATAACTGGCTCGGTTATCGAGCCAGTCGTTCCAGTCGTAAATTTTCAAAAATAGTCTTCTCCGTCTGCAAATTGACATTTCTCAAGACCACAGCAGAAACCGTTTTTGGCTGATATGAGTGTTACAGGGTTAAACAGTATTGAGCCACTGACCAAGACATTGCAGTAAAATACTTAAACATCACCACACACATCTTAGAATTAAGTAAACCTAGATAAGCATTTAGCTTTCTCGAAAACGGGATGCTTTTGCTAGTGTTGTCATGACGCAAACTGAAGTTTAGTTTGAGTATGGATGCTGATGTGCTGTTTGCGCGCTCCTTTTATACCTTTTGGCTACACCAAATGTACCCGGTTGTACCCATTTGTACCCGATTGGTTGTGTACTTGTACCCATTTGTATGTGTTCTTGTGTCCAGTTGTTGGGGGTAGTTTAGATAACCATTTACATCATTTTATGTTGCAATTTTTCTGTGTTTCTGCATTATAATGCTTTCATGGTAAAGCTTGGTGAAGAAAATCAAAGGTTCTGTTTATTGAATAACACTCCATTTGTGGTTCAAAGAAAAAAACTTGCTTAACAATCTGCCCTCTGAATTTCTTCAGACTACATTTTCCATCGGGATATACTCTGGATATACTGAGTAGTTTGGAGACAATTTGACAGAAAGTTGTTGGTGCTAAGACACCAAAAACGTTCAGTCAAATTGTTTTCAAAATATTCAGCATGTTCCGGGTTATTGCCCATTGAAATGAGCGTCTGGTGACTTGCAGCAGTCAGACAGCTAATTTACGACAGGAATGACTCGATCAGTTATCAATTTTCAAAAACAGTTTTCTCTTAGGCTATATATGGTCGTTTTTCAAAACTACTGTTGCATCCATTTTTGGCTTATCACTAGAATGATTGGCTCGGTTATCAAGCCAGTCATTCCAGTGCTAAATTTAAAAAGATTGTATTCTCTTGGCCTGTGAATGGAGATTCCACAAGACCATAATAGCTTTGGCCAGTATGACCATTAAGGGGTTAAAATATAAGTATGTTTAATGTTCTTGCCTTTTGTTGGTTCTGTTAGACAAGGGTTAATAATTTGATGCATTCAGGACAGTTATGTCATTTGTGATGTAATACCAGCAACATGAAAGCTATTAACAGTAACACCCTTTAAGAGCGTTTTCCATGCACGCGTGATGCGTATGTGTGATGCGTGACGCGTATGCGTATGGGTGATGCGTATGCATATGCGTATTGTACTTTTCCATGCACGCGTATACGGTTTGCGTGTAGCATGCGATTTTGTCTTTAAAACCAGCAGAAAATCAAGATAATATCCTTTTCTCACCAATATTGCAATATGTCTGTACCATGGGGGATAAGTCAAGTGGTAGAGGTAGAAGAAAATGAAATGTTGATATTGTTATTAGCTGCATGGCAAAAAAGAAGAAAACGTAAACGACGACATAGGTATTGGATACACAAGATAACCCAAAAGAGAGAGACATTTGGTTCGTATTTCCATTTAATACAAGAACTTGAGAAGGACGAGGCAGAGTATTTTCGGCTTCCAAGAGCCCAGTTTGATGAAGTTCTACAACATGTTCAGCCCTGCCTGCAGAAACAGCACGTGACAAGGGCTCCAATATGTCCGAAACAGCAACTCGCCATTTGTATCAGGTAAACAGTTATCCATATGATAATGTCTGTCTATAATAGTACACTTCAGAATCCACGTAGCATATGCCATCTAAATGCCAGGGGTGCTCAAATCTCCCCCAATCGATTTCCTACCCCTAGAGGTGTGGTCCATTTCCTCAAATGTGCAGATTAAAGAGAATCGATCTCACCTGCAGGGCAGAGGATCCCTTACAATCATATAGGTATATGCATCATTTGAGACTAACACATACACGCACGCACGCACGCACGCACGCACGCACGCACGCACGCACGCCAAACGGCTGGACAAATGGTCCAAAATCTGTAAATAGTGAAATCTGTATATAACGGCCACCTTTACAATCAACGTGTGTTTATTAATTCAAAGACACGTGATCACTTAGCACAAGTCAATTACAGTTGTAAATGGCTTTTGAGGGGTGCACAAAATGGGATGACCACACAGCCTAAAGAACTGCTATTGTGTAGCGTTCCAAAAAGAAAGTGGCTGGTATTATAGACATGTTTGACTGTAATGAAATTTACAAGGCAACATTGGTCATCCAATCTGGTGCCACTGGAACACGATGAATTGGGCGATAACAGAAGCAATGCATTGCCTCTCTCGGCCTATGAATCTGTTTTAATAACAATATGTTAATTTTGTAAATACCGGTATGTAAATAACAAATATGAGTATGATATTAAGGCTAATCTCGCTTTCATAAATGTATTTGTCTATAAGATATTTGTACAGTCGAATGCTATGTCTATGTCTCTTTCAATGCTGTAACAGTTTAGTAAAGCTCAGCCATAGCCATGCTTAATATGTTCCCTGTGCTGCTGTCCTGTGCATTACTTTGGGTTTGTCCATCTGGTCCAAATTGCTGTAGACTACTGTAACCCGCCTGCGTAGTGTGAACATTGTTAAAAGAAGGCGGAGGCGGAGTATACCTGGCTGCTATATGTGCTGCATTGTGTGGCACCTCTGGTGTGTTGTAATCATGAAGGCTTGACATAAAAGATGGCTGTTGAAAGGGTTGTTGCAATTGTTGGGGCTGGAAACCACACTCCAGATTAAATAGCATCCCATTGATATTCATGTGAAGCCATGCCCTTTGAACATGATTTAGGCGCTTTGCCCGCAAAGAATATCCACTGTAGGCCATGTCTTCTTCATCCTGCCGACTCAAACTTGCCAGTCTCTTCTGTTGATTTTGTGCAAGCTTTATAATTGCAGCATCCATGGGATCTTGCGTCTGTCTTTTTCTTGACTTAGTTGTTGTCAATGATTTTGGAGTTGCTGTCTCGGGTGTTGCCATTGTAGTCTTTTCCCTGGCAGTTACAGATGACGTGGACAGCACAGGGCTGGCTTGGTCCAATGTCCTCTGTTCAGCTGTCAGTGCGGATGGTGATGTGCAGGACCTGAAAAGTAATGTTGAAAACCATATATTTATGAAAACTTAATCAAAGCATAATTATCTATTGTACGTGTATTTTATATTGTTTGTTGCAGATTCTTAGCTACTGGTGAAAGTTACAAATCATTGGCCTTTAGCTACAAATTAGGAGTAACAACTGTATCAAAGTTTATTCCCCGTGTATGTGAAGCAATCTGGAGCACTATGATGGAGAAGTACATGACGATGCTGAAAGCACATGAAAGTTGGCAGATCATTGCAGAAAATTTTGAGGAAAAATGGAATTTCCCTATCTGGATTGGTGCTATAGATGGTAAACACATCCTAATGCATGCACCAGCTAATAGTGGGTCAATGTATTTTAACTACTACGTCGTCTTGCTGGCACTTGTAGATGCAAGCTACAAGTTTATTTACATTGATGTTGGGTCGTACGGCCGGCACAGTGACGGTGGAATATTTTCCCATTCAAACTTGGGTAAGGCCATTAACAATAATGCTCTCTCCATACCACTTGATAGTCCACTCCCAGGGGCACCTGATCTTGGTCCCATGCCCTATGTAATAGTTGCCAACGAACCATTTCCCCTCCACCGGCATATTATGAGGCCATTCCCAGGAAAAGGAGGACCAATGGATCAACAGGCTTTTAAATATCGCCTCTCCCGTGCAAGACGTATAGTGGAAAATGATTTTGGCATCTTAACTGTACCGTGGCGTGTATTTTTTACCAGGATGGTAATAAGTCCAGAAAAGGTTAACAAAGTTGTCACGGCTGCTTGCATATTGCACAATATGATACAAAGGGAAACAACACCTGCCGCTATTGCATCTATTCTCCAGGATTATCAAGCACAAGATTGCGAAGGAATGCAAAACCTACAAAAATTAGGCACAAGGGCTACAGGTGAAGGAAGCTATTGCTATCAGAAACAAATTTAAAGACTACTTTGTGCATTACAATCCACTGGAGTGGCAAATGGCAGTGGTCACAAGAGGTTCATTCAACGTTTAATATATGTACCTGGCCGTTTGACTTGCTGCATTGTCACTTTCGTCCGAGCAACTATCATCACTGTCTTGCTCTATCGGTCCTGCACCGTCATCATCGTCTGACTGGACGTTGCTCTCTGTTCTGTAAAATATGCGGTTTTGTTAATCTAACAATGACAGGTTGTGGCACATAGGTTCCATAGATTACATTTGAACATTGTATTAGTGTTATCCTACGGTGTTGCCATTTTGTGTGGTGCATATAGGAGAAATTATTATCCTATTGAATATTTCAAGACGAATTTGACTAAAAGCACTCGCTGCTTTAGTTAGCAACTGCTTTCCGTCAAATTACTTTCAGAATATTCAATATGATAATAATTTCCTCATGCAGAATGTGATTTATATGCACCTATATGACATCACAAAATGGCGTCGCTTACCTTGAAATGGTGCTCAAACGAAATTTTTTGTGAATAAATAGGGGTCTCTGTACACCCCTTCAGAAGAATCGAGAGAATCTGTTTTGAATTATTTGTTATTTCTAGTTACCAGTGCTGGTAATAAATATATATTTATTGTGACATCATTAGCCCCAAATTTGTTAAAGAAAATTTAAATTTCTCATCGAAAATGTCTATTTGCAGAACAAGAGAAGACTATATTTTGAAAATTTACCACCAGAATGAATGGCTCGATCAGTGAACCAATCATTCCAGTGCCAAATTTTCTAAAATAGCCTTCCTTGGTCTGCAACTGGACATTTATCGAGACGATTCCAAAGCTGTTCATGATCCTGTGCAATAGATGAGTTAATAGATATAGCATACTATCTTATGATGAAATACAGTCACTTGCATACCGGAAGCTAGTACATTCTTTTATGTCATAATGTAAAATTAGCATTGAATTCAAACGCGAATCCACATGGATTCTCGTGAAAATTGTTTTGCTATACATGAGTCATAGCAGCGTGTTATTGTATGCACAAATGCACACATACATCACTTAATAATGTATACAAACCTGTTGTCCTCTACGTAGGGATCAAGAAATGCCATCGAATCATATAGCTTCCACTTTGGCTTTTTAATAGCTGCCTGACCACTTTTCTTTGCCTGCATCCTGCGCTTGTGTCGCATGTACGTGTCCCGCAAGGTCCTCCACCTCGTCTTCCAGGCTGGCCCTAGACAAACAAAAAGGGCCGTGGCAATACCATATATGTAGATGTTTAGTACAATTCAAGGAGAAAAATAGTAACCGTCACCGTACAAATTAATGCGAACCATCAAACTGCAATTTAGGCACACTCCAATGATGACAAGAAGAAAGACACACGCATGCATGCACGCACGCACGCACACATGCTGGCATGTATGCATGCACACACATCATGTTTGTAACATACATACTAGAGTATAAAATATCATTAGTTACTCTCATGAATAGGATGAACCCCAGAAGAAAAATATCATTAACTTACCGTTCATTTCCGGCATGTCCATGGCATCCCCGATTCTGTTCCAAATATTTGCTGTCTGGATTGCATCCCTGTAGCTTGGATTTCGAGGGTTATATAGGGTAGGATACTCACGGACAATATTTATTAGTTTCTCATATACATCTATGCTTATTTTCCTGGACGGCATTTTACTAAAAATTATGTGAAGTACAACTATAAAAGCAGTCAACTAAAACACTGAACTAACTTGAATCAAAACATGTGCTGTCGTAAAAACCATTTTCCCGCGAAAATAGTTCACGTGGTGTTTTGGAAAACACCCTCGTGTGACGTCATATAGGAATTTCTTGTCCGTAGCCTGAGCATATGCGTTAAAAAATCGGTCCCGAAGCGATTTCTTTACGCATACGCATCATGCGTACCAATACGCATCACGCGTTACGGACACATGGAAATAGGCCATATAATTAACGTTAGGAGCGGAGGTGCCGGACTGTACATACAGTATCCAAATGGACAACATGAGTCAGCTGCAATACCTACAGGCAAACACTGCACAAACTACAGAGCTGAAGTCGAAACACTGGTTCATGCAGCTAATACCATCAGCAGAACAGCAGACCCTATTGCACAGATTGTCTTTTTATCTGATGCCCGCTCCGTCCTTGAGGCTATCACCAAAGGTAAGCTGCCACAACTTGAAGAAGCACTACAAACCATCAAATGGTTTCGGATAGCATTGCAGTGGATCCCCTCACACTGTGGAGTCCAAGGAAATGAGGAAGCAGACAAGATGGCAAAGGTGTTGCAGAAGCGAATCAGACAGAAAACATGGTTACCCATACAGAGATGAAGACTATCATCAAGCCACTCTATAGAACACCTCAATCAGAAGGTGCCTACCATCATCTCTCGAGGCCAGAGCAAGTGACCATTTTTCGTCTCAGAACTGGACATAACAGACTTGTCCTTGTGGAGAAGCAGAACAGACCACAGAGCACATACTTCAATGTTGCAGTATGTATCAGCTGCTGAGAGAAGAGATCTGGCCTTTGTCAACCTCTTCTTGAAAAGCTGTATGGGCCTGTGGAAGAACTGCAGAAAACCACAGATTTCATCTTGAGAACGGCTCTCCAAGTGTGATACCAGCGATCGAAAAGAAGAAGATTAACGTTATATCGAAAATATACGCGTCACGCATACGCGTCACGCGTGCATGGAAAATGCCCTTTACCCTGAATCTCAGAAACATGCTTTCAAAAAGCCTAATCATGAAACACGCGGAATATGATCACTCACGAAAAGAATTTGACAGAAATTTGTTGATGCAAACTGTATTGAGTATGTACAGTACTCAACATATTAAATATGTCTTGTCATAAATATCATCTGTAGGTCAAATATGATGAAGCGCTTTATAGACCAGAAGCATCAATTTCCTTTAAATACGTTTACTGAGTATTCTGTTGAATATTTTGAAACTACTTTGATTGGTAGATGTTGCTCCCTGTGGCAGCAACATATCCCAGTCAAATTAGTTTCAAAATATTCAACAGATTATCTTTATAGTTGTCTAGTAATTGAAAATTGAAATTCAAGAGTCAATGGTTAATCACATAATGTTACACTAACCAATCCCTGCTGGCCTAGCACAGCACATGTAAGTGTGACTCTGAATGACTGTACCGCAACGGCACATCTGGTATGTAGCCATGCGCGCCAATGCTGAATCGCCAGAGGAGAAAAACTAGGCTGAAATCACACATTTCAAATTCAAATTTCTGTTCAGTTATACTTGGAGGTGCTAAAGTCATTAACTTAACATATATCTATATGCGTTGTATATTCATTGGACATTTACTCAGTGTGTTAAATAGCATATGTGGTCTTTGTCAAAGCAGGGTACAGATAATGGGATATTTTGTGCTCCCCATCAAATGTTAGTCAGTTCATTTTGTCTAAAAGGTAAGAATTTATTAATAACTGTATTGTTTTTGATTTTTAGTTTTTTTTGTGTTTTATTAACTTGTATCATTATTTTGGGGAGGGTGGGAGAGCAGACAAAATCGTAAGGTAAAATAGAAGGAAGTCATGTGCCAATTTGTAGAAATGGATGTGGGGAAAGTTCCTTACATTCTGGATATAGGATAAAAATAGAGTAACAGTTATCTCTATTTGAGATAACAACAATTTTTAGTCATTATTTTCAAAATAATCATCATAATATTGTCTGTTTCCTCTAGTTAGACATTTCAATGACAAATTCATGAAAAAGTAAATTCTTTACGATGAATAGCATGTTATGTTGAATATTTTGAAATTAAAATGACTGGAAGCTAATCAAGCTATTGCTTTTTAATTTCAAAACATTCACCAGCTTTCCTGTTTGTTTACATTGAGATTGAGATACTAGGAATGTATCTGTGAAAGAGTTAACTATTGGTCTATCAAGTGTACATGTATAGAATGAAATAGGCTAACTGTAACCCTTTAATCCTCAAAGGCCAGAACAACGATAAATTCTTTATTGTGTAAGGAATATTCCATTGAATGTTTTGAAACTAATTTCAGTGGAAGCTGTTGCTGAGTTTTAAAATGTTCAACAGAATATGCATTAATACATCATCAGGAATTTCTCATTTCTGGTGTGTGAGGGTTAAAGCGTTACATTTCCCTCCTGTCAGTTCATATATATATGATACCTAACACACTATGAGACAGCACCTATAATGTACTAGGTTAGATAAGAAATGTATTGAAAACTGTGTCATTAACCCTTGCCACTCTGATGTCAAAATTTTAAATTTTCAAATTAAGGTAAAAAAAGAGGAACTGGTGTTTATTTTGTTGATGGTGGAAGATGGTGCTGTCTATGACAGCAACATCGTCCGCCAAAATTGTTGAAGAATATACACCAGTTTCTGTGATATTGACACAGTAAAAATAGAATGTTGACATCAGAGTGATGAGGGTTAAACACTACAAAATTTTGTAACTAGTAGTATTTATTATATATAATATTGTAAGTGTGTTTGTAGGTGGTGGCCTGTGGGATGCAATGGAGTAACTTATTGTTGATTACAATACCATGGATGCATTCCCATTATAAGGAGAGGGGTAGAGCCATCAAGAGAATCCCCTGCCCTACATTAACCCCTCTTATGTCAACAGCATCTCAAAGTGCTCAAAATTCTAGTTATATAAAGTAACCCGTAATAGTCAAAACTTTTCAAGAAATTGAGATCTTTTTTCTCGGTGAATATCCATTCTCTGGTTAAAAGAAGAGTAATTTTGACAATTTACCACTAGAATGTACAAAAACAGCTTTCTGTTGGCCTGGAAATGGATATTTATTTCAAACACAGTTTTTGGTTGGCTTGATATCACAGGGCTAATAATGGTCAAGAAAATCAACATTTTGTCTTAGTCAGTCTCTATTTGCAGGCCAAGAGAAGACTATTTTTTTAAAATTTACCACAGGAATGATTGGCATGGTCATCGAGTCAGTCATTCCGGTTGTACAATTTTTAAGAATAGTCTTCTCTCAGCCTGCAAATGCACATTCCTCAAGACCACTGCTTATGCCGTTTTAGCCGGATTGCCCATTATGGAGTTAAATTAACACAAATAAGCTTAATCAGCACTCTCTGATCTTAAAATTGTCATCTTTATTAAACATAAATTTTGTAATGCTGATATTAATATTTTTTTAAATTTTAATGATTAAGATGATGAATTATTGAATAATCTTTCTCATATATGGTATTTCTATAGCACCAACCATTTCGCAAATAAATTTCTACAGGTGCAATCAGTCCTCCTTCACTTTTGCCCACTGTATCTTGTCCTCAGCCAAAACCCTTAGCTTCATCAGGTCCATTTTTTACTTGAGTGTACCTAATCCTGCTTTCTTGAGGTCACGTCTGAGCATGCTTAACAGATTTATGCATTGACGTCCTCTCCTGTCTTTATGTTTGCTGGCTCCCAGTAGGGTGAATTCCAAGGCTCTCTGTGCTGGTATGTCTTCTGGCATCCTTAGCAAATGGACAAACATGGACCATCTTTGCTTTGTGACTTTTACAGACAGCGGCGATGTATTACACATCTTGTATAGTGCATCTTTGGAAATTATGCTGTCTGGCCATCGGTGTCAAGTGATGGTGCATAGGTGTTTGCGGTGGCAGGCATCAACTTTGTTTTGAGCTGCTTTTGGATCTGCCTAGCTGTTACAGTTGTACACCATTAAGGACATGCAGGTTGCATTGTATAAACACAGGTTGTGTTGTATAAACGTAGTCTTTTTGATCTCTATTAAATGGTATATATCGCTAATTGGTATCATATGCACGATGCTATGGCTAATACTGCTAAACTGACAGCTTCCATTCCTCGCTCAATAGAGGATTCCAGTTTCTCAGTCAATCATATGACATCATAATCAACTATGTGACATGTAGGCTAATGTCATAATCAATTATGTCATGAATGACTCGATTTAGTCCATCTTAAACGCTTTAATAGTCAGTCCGTCAGATTACAAGTATGAATTGTATGTCTCTACTATTTAATAAACATGCTGTTGAATATTTTGAAACTAATTTGACTTGGTGCTGTCAAATTAGTTTCAAAATATTTAACAGCTTACCTGTAGTTTTCTGAAAATTAATGGTATTAGATAATTATGTAGTAAGTACTCTGGATGTAATTACAAGACAAGATGGAGATCTGCAGAATAGACACTGCCTACACTTATTTTGATGAGTTTTTCCCGATTTATTCAAAACAGAGGTTGGGAAATCTTAGGTTTATTGAAACACTCTTAGTTTCTTCTGTTAAATAGAAAAGCGTTCTGCACTGTTTAAGTGCAGTGTCTTGATATTCAGAGAGAATATCATGGCTGGTTGTGTGGAAGGTATAATGTACATTGATTTAATTCTGCTACAGTTCTACGAGTTCCACAGCTGTCACCTGAGAGAAATCTTTAGCATTGAAGAGTTACTTGAAAGTGTGCATAGAGCACTAGATATTACTTTTGTTTTCAACATTTCTTAATTCTTCACAGTATTATTGTATTTCACTTCATTGTAGTTGAGGAGTCACAGAGAAACCTGATAATTTTTTAATGATTTCACTAAAGTCACAGCTGTTAAATAGATTCATAGTTGCTTTTAATGGACCCTTCCAGTTTATCCATCAATCATATTACATCATAATCAACTATGTGACGTGTAGGATGATGTGATAATCAACCACGTCATGAGTGACATAGATAGGTTCATCACGCAGGATTAATTGATGACGGACTAAGTGTTGTTGTACGAATTAATATGGATTTATTATTTAATAAACATGCTGTTGAATATTTTGAAACTAATTTAACTGAGCGCTGTTGCTGCCATAGGCAGCAACAACACCATGTCAAATTAGTTTCAAAATATTGAACAGTTTAACTGTATAGTTTTCTGGAAATTGATAATTAAGGAGTTCAGAGATAGATCGATCCTAACACGGGCAAAGTGTGGGTCAAGTTTAGCTAGAGATGGGCGGGGAATAGCTAAAACTGGATTCCTCCCTGCCATTACTTTGTTTGTGAACTTGACATATTGTAGTGACTTAATTTGTTCTTTGACTCTCATTTTCCCTGGACACTACTTCAGGTTTGCATTATGTCTCTTGCTGTGTCATTGATAAATCCTGCAGAACATCTTCCTGGATATTTGTTCTGGAGGCATGGCTGTTTTAAAAAGGGTTAACCCGTTAACCCTTGATCGCAATGTCCCAATTTCAAGACGATTATATAGACGAAAGCTGTTGAATATTTTGAAACTAAATTGACTGGATCCTGTTGCAGCAGTTAAAACAGTTTTACAAAATACAATACAATATTTCTGACATAAGAAGAAATTAAGACTAATAAAATGGTTAAACACTAGCTGTGATTATTGACTGTTTGTTTCTTGCTAAAGTGAAAATTTAAAGATAGACCTGCCTGTGCACCATGCACGTAACTAACTTTGCCAATCGTTTATATACAAATTGCTGATTGTTATTAATGAGTTAGTAGAACAGCAATCTAATTATGATATCGGAGAAGCCATTATCTCTGCCTTTTCTATCTGTATTGCAGACAGTGTGTCCCAGTTCCTGGCTCGTTGCAATGGCAACGGCTCTCATGAGTGTGATTATTCTGATACAGTCTATCAATAAATCACAACCTTTTGTTTTCAAAGAATACCAGTCATTCTCTGCTAATCTTTGATAATTCAGTAGAACAGGACTTTTCAGGTAGATTTCCAGAGGTGTGTGTTCATGTTCAATGCAGTTGACGATACCGAATGGTCAGATTCCAACAAAATGTGACCTTGCAGGAAATGGATCTTTCCAATTCATCCATCCATCTATCCATCATATGACGTCATATGACTTCATAATGAACTACATGATGTGTAGGATCACGTCATAATCATCATGTCATGAATGACTCGATTTAGTCTATCTTAAACCACTTGATAGTCTGTTAGGTTGTATGAATTGTATGGCTTTATGATTTAATAAACATTCTGACGAATATTTTGAACTAATATTACTGGCAGCAACAGCACCCAGTCAAATTGGTTGCAAAATATTCAACAGCTTACCTGTATAGTTTTGTGGAAATTGATAGTGAGGGAGTTCAAGGATCGATCGATCCCAACACCAGCGAGGTGTGGGTGGAGCTTAGCTAGAGATGGGTGGGGCTGGAAAGGTCAATTGATAAATAGAGCGATGGATCATCCATTGCTAACTATGCCCCACCCATTTCTAGCCAAGATCTGCCCACGTTGTGTTGGAATCGATTTGAAAATTTAAAACCTAAATATCTAGAATCTAAGCTTCAAAGTACCCGGTAATTATACATGTAAGCTGTTGAAGATATTGAAACTAATATACCTGGTGGATAGATTAAAAATATTCAACAGACTGTTTAGTAAATGGTAAATTCATCAAAGACATACAGCTTGTACACTTTAGTGATGGCCTTTTTGATTCTCGTGACTGATCTATATCATTTTGATTGTTACAGCAGCTAACATGTGATATATTTGATTATGATGACGTATACTTGAGTGACAGATTGGATCCCTCCATTCCATGATTGTCCAGTATATTCTGTGCATGGGGATGCAGGATAGGTTTGTGTGAATCCTTGTGTATCAGGTTCATTTTAAAAGCCATTTCATTCTATTTAGCTGATAATATTTATGCATGATTATTGTCAAGAGTGTGCTTATGATTTTGAAATGAATTTGAATGAACGTTTTCCAGTGGTAAATTTTCAAAAAAATATTTTTTTATTGGTCTGCAAATGGACAATTTCTATGAGAAAATTGAAATTTTCTTGAATAAATTCGAGAGTTAAAGGGTTAAAGTGCCTTCTTTTGTGTAGAACATCAGTACATATAGATATATAATTAGTTATATTTCACTTAATTAATGCAAAACAGTTATGTATAATTATCTTCATATAATCATCTTTGAGACTGAGAGTAAATCATTGATGCTGAGAACCATAAAGAAAAGAAAGTAAACTAGCTTTCTCAATTTCTTAAAATCTGTAACTAGCAAATATATATATATATATATATATATATATATATATATATGTAATCAGGGGCGCCGCAATGAATGTTTACATTGGGGTGAGGGTGGGACACATTGGGGTGAGGGTGGGACACATTGGGGTGAGGGTGGGACACATTGCGAATGTGGGGGAAATCTGGATGCTTTCAGCTGGATTCTTATGAATTTCTGGTGGTGAATGTGAACTAAATCACATGCAGATGTCATTTTGTAGCCCAAGAGACTATTTTTGATGATAAACGACTAGAATGACTATCACTGTTATCACGGATGACACCCCCCACAACACCCGCTTATGGCGCCTATGTATTTCAGATCAGATTTTAGTGAAACATTCAGGGGAGATAACTTACTCTTAATCGGAATTTTCATTCCATACTCAGACGCTGCGCTACTTTAAATTGAGTTGCTCTAAAGATAATCTTTTGCAATCAATGCCAATGCCAATAAAATGGTGATTGAATTAATTTCACAATCTGAAGTATATGTGCATTCATAGAAAGATATATATGCTGCTGTCATATACAGTGGCTAGCTATAGCATCAGGTGCCAAAAGTAAGAGTTCAGCCACTTGAAGGTTTATGATCTGCAAGCGTCTTCTTAATCGACCATGAAAAGGTATCATGAATGTCAGTTGGCTTCATCTAGGTCTAAATGAAAGGAAGTGAGGCAAATGAAGTTTATTAGTAATTTCATACAATATTAAATATACCAGCACTGGTAAAAAATCAAAATTAATCAGAATAATTTGAAATAAAGCCCTTGCTATCTCTAGTAGTTCTTAGCTTGCAATAGATTAGTGCCATCGCTGGTCTCTGGCCTTTGTCAACTGCGTGTGCAGGTAGCGTGCACCTGAATATAACGAAAGCTCACCTGAATATAGTATTCTCTATAGGCGCCGATATAGAGGAATTCTCTCGCTACTGTTAATTCTTTTTGAAAACATATTTGAAAGTCACTGCTTGTGGAGGCAATGAGTTGAAGATTTCAAAATACATTGCTTGTTTCCAGGGTTGCAAAGCGATACCTACTGCATATTTTGAAATTTGTGTCACTGAAAGGAGATCCTGTCGCTGAAAACAACGGCTTTCAGTCAAATTGTTTTAAGATTATACAGTATTTTACATTATGACATAGTAGCTAATCAGCTTAATGCGAATATAACACATTATATGACCGGATGTAGAGGATAATATTTATTCCCTAGGTGTAGACCAAAGTGCATAGGACCAGGCGCATCACTAATTGGATCCCGCCAGAATTATATAAATGGTATTTAGCTGTTTTTTTCCAGATTTCCGATTTATTTCTGTTTTTTACTGGTGGCTATAGGTTGATGATTATATAATAATGGCAGTACTGTCTTACCCTCGAACCTGCTCTGTAACTCCTTATAATGAAGTACGGCAATGTACCAATTTTACCAGGCTCTGTTCTCCCTCAACAAAGATTCAAGAGCATTTGTTAGTCACCTGGTCCTTTCCCTTAACACTTTAACACTCATATCAGCCCAAACTGGCCGCTGATGTGGTCTTGAGAAATATACATTTGCAGACCAAGAGAAGACTATTTTTGAAAATTTATCACTGGAATGACTGGCTCGATAGCTGAGCCAGTCATTCCAGTGATAAATTTTCAAAAATGATCTCTTGGTTTGCAAATGGACATTTTCTATGAGAAAATTTAAATTTTCTTGAAAAAAATGTAATGGTTAAAGGGTTAACAATGCTTGCAAATACTCAACTGTCTGGACAAATGTAGAATTTGGGTGAAAATACTTCTTGCTAAAATAAGTGGTCTTATAAACCCTTATATTATACATTGCTAATATTTAGCTACATAATTCAATAATTAACATGAATAGATAGTATTTTCTGTGTCTTTATCTGAACATTCACTTAGACTTTTTACAAACAAAATCTAAAAAGTATTATTGAAATTTATTTTCAATCATCATATTTCATATCCCAAAAATATGTTCCTTTGTTGTTGCTAGAATAGCCTTCTGCTTTATATGAGCAATGGACAATTGCATTAATAGGGCCAGTGGTTTTCCACGATAGTGGACAATGAATGGAATTCACCGTATTGGTAATTTGAAATGCAAAACTGATATTTAAATTGAAATCAACAGAAAATTACATTTTTTCTGCAAAACATTTGTAAATTGAAACAGAAACATGATATTCAAGCAGAAATTAACAGGTTAAGACATTTTCCTTTAGAATGTGTAAAATTGTAAATTACCTGTATCTCTGCCCCCTAACATTGGTACTGTCTGGCATGTCTTTGCATACTGATAGAGTAATATTAGATATGCCTTATAGAACACCATCAGCGCCATTATATAAAACACTAAATTGGACAACTTTAACTAAAAGAATGATGATTAAAACAGGCATTATGACATACAAGGCGAGAAATGGGCTTGCTCCCAGCTACATAAAAGACATGTTCATTTCAATCGAGGATGCACACACTAGGAATTTGCGCTCAAAGACATTTAATCATCTACAAGTTCCCAAGATTAAAACAGATTATGGAAAGAAAAGCTTTACACATGCAGCCCCACAACTGTGGAATTCTCTACCCCAACTGTTACACAGTCTACCACTTTAATGTCTTTCAAGTCCAATCTTCAGGAATATATAAATCAAATGTAATGATAAAGTAATAAACTCAGAGCCATTACACTCTGAATTCCAAGGGCATAGGTATAAAGCCAGCTAAGTATGTTAATGATGACATGATTTAAATTTTGTTTAGCAGGGACACCCACGCTGCTTTAAAAAAAATAAAATAAAATAGGTAGCATTCTAATAATTGTATATCATTTGTACACAGGATATAATACATGTATGTAAACTTTTGACTAATAACTGACTATTTCTACTTGTAATATGTTGTATATATTTGTGCATAGTATGATTTGTGTGTGCGTGTACTTGCAGTGTTTTTCTCTGTCAGTTTGTCTGTGTGCGTGCGTGTGTATGCATGTGTGTGCATCCTTTCTGAGGGCCTCCGGAAGATCAGATTTTGCTGACGTTGTTAACCCTCATTAAATAAAGATTATTATTATTATTATTATTATTATTATTATTATTACTATTATTACACAATGCACAGCACAAATTTAACTGTTTTATTGACCTTATTACGTGTACATGCAGCTTAGATGATGTAATATTGCGAAACAGGAAATGACAAATGTTGAATTGGAAAACCACCATCCCTATATTAGTACAAGCTGAACATTTAGGGCCTTTAATTAGTAATGAAAATGTCAAAAACCAGCCAGATTGCATCCTCCCTTACATATCACATTCATACAGTTATACAAAGTGATGTCTTAAATAGATTGTTTGGAATATATCAATACATTTGCTATCATACATATAAATACAGATGCTTAGGTAAATATTCTGCTAGCTAATGTACAAATATGATCTGTTTGAACAGATCACACTTTCTATTCAAGGCAGAAATGCATTGACATACTCAAATATAGCTTTTGATTTTAAATATTTGTGCTGAGTATTAGTCCCCTACCAGTAAAACCTGAGGGAATATAGGTTTGCTCTCTATCTGTCTATCTGTCAGTCTGTCACAGTTGGTTTTCCACACTTTTCGCCTTCAAGATATTCAAATGAAAATTGGTACATTACAGGACTTCATTATAAGGCGTTACAGAGCATGTTCGAGGGTAAGACAGGCTAGAGGTACACCGATTTCCACTTATGAAATACGAAAAATATCAAGTTTCCACACTATTTTACGTGGTTCTTCAACATATTCAACTGAAACTTGCTACATTGCTTTCTTATGAGAAGGTATAGATTAAATTTGAGTTTCTGGCTTTTCCCTCAATTTTGTATGCAGCTCGCCCTGGCCCCCCCCCCCCCCCCTTCGACGTTGAAAATACAAAAAATATCAGCTTACCGGACTTCGTTCTCCGTCAACATGTTCAACTGAAACTTGGTACATTGTACATTGCTTTATTAGTCCCCTACGGATAAAACCAGTGGAGGAGAGATTATAGGTATTCTCTCTGTCCATCCATCTGTCTGCCCATCCATCCATCTGTTCATCTGTCACTCTCCTTCAACATATTCAACTGCATATTGGTACGTTGCTTTATAATGAGAAGTTACAGCTCAAGTTTGAGATTCAGGCATTTCCATCAATTTTTTAGGACATTATGTCCCTTTTCAACTTAAGAAATACGAAAAATATTACCCCAGGAGCTTGTTTTAGGCAGCTGAGCATAAGATCCTTGAGCCTCTTGTTGTCAATCTCTGGAAATTTATATTACCAGGTAGGAGACATGTTTATTGTACAGAGACTGTTTGAGCTGATATTAACCACTTTATTGTTTAACCGGGCGTTTGCAATTATCTTCAGGAATGTTAATTTGCAGGCCAAGAGGAGATTATTTGTCAAAAATTATAACTCACATGCAATTACTCGATAACTACGTCAGTCATTCCAGTGTTAATGTTTCAAAAACAGTCTTCTCGTTCTACAAATGTACATTCCATAATCAAATATTCTGATTTTCTTGATCACACAATTGAGTGTTAATGTGCCCATTGTGGAACCATTTGAGTATCTTAGCAAGTCAGCGTCAGCTCTCAATAGCACCCATTCCTTGAAGCTTAGACAGCAAGTCAGCTCTCAATAGCGCCCATTCCTTGAAGCTTCTTAGACAGCAAGTCAGCACTCAATAGCTCCCATTCCTTGAAGCTTAGACAGCAGGTCAGCTCTCAATAGCACCCATTCCTTGAAGCTTCATAGACAGCAAGTCAGCTCTCAATAGCTCCCATTCTTTGAAGCTTCTTAGACGGCAAGTCAGCTCTCAATAGCACCCATTCCTTGAAGATTCATAGACAGCAAGTCAGCTCTCAATAGCACCAATTCCTTGAAGCTTTATAGACAGCAAGTCAGCTCTCAATAGCACCCATTCTTTGAAGCTTCTTAGACAGCAAGTCAGCTCTCAATAGCTCCCATTCCTTGAAGCTTAGAGAGCAAGTCAGCTCTCAATAGCACCCATTCCTTGAAGCTTCTTAGACAGCAAGCCAGCTCTCAATAGCTCCCATTCCTTGAAAGTTTGAAGGTTCATAGACAGCAAGTCGGCTCTCAATAGCTCCCATTCCTTGAAGCTTCATAGACAGCAAGGCAGCTCTCAATAGCACCCATTCCTTGAAGCTTCTTAGACAGCAAGTCAGCTCTCAATAGCTCCCATTCCTTGAAGCTTCATAGACAGCAACTCAGCTCTCAATAGCTCCCATTCCTTGAAGCTTCTTAGACAGCAAGTTAGCTCTCAATAGCTCCCATTCCTTGAAAGTTTGAAGGTTCATAGACAGCAAGTCAGCTCTCAATAGCTCCCATTCCTTGAAGCTTCATAGACAGCAAGTCAGCTCTCAATAGCTCCCATTCCTTGAAGCTTCATAGACAGCAACTCAGCTCTCAATAGCTCCCATTCCTTGAAGCTTCTTAGACAGTAAGTTAGCTCTCAATAGCACCCATTCCTTGAAGCTTCTTAGACAGCAAGTCAGCCCTCAATAGCACCCATTGCTTGAAGCTTAGACAGCAAGTCAGCCCTCAACAGGCAATATTATCCCTTCCTTGAAGCCTCTTAGACAGCAAGTCAGCTCTCAACAGGCAATAGCATCCATTCATTGAGGGCTCCTAGACAGCAAATCAGCTCTCTACAGGCAATATCATCCCTTCCTTGAAGCCTCTTAGACAGCAAGTCAGCTCTCAACAGGCAATAGCATCCCTTCATTGAGGACTCCTAGACAGCAAGTCAGCTCTCAACAGGCAATAGCATCCCTTCAGATAGGGCTCCTAGACAGCAAGTCAGCTCTCAACAGGCAATAGCATCCCTTCATTGAGGGCTCCTAGACAGAAAGTCAGCTCTCAACAGGCAATAGCATCCCTTCATTGAGGGCTCCTAGACAGCAAGTCAGCTCTCAGCAGGCAATAGCATCCCTTCATTGAGGGCTCCTAGACAGCAAGTCAGCTCTCAGCAGGCAATAGCATCCCTTCATTGAGGGCTCCTAGACAGCAAGTCAGCTCTCAACAGGCAATAGCATCCCTTCATTGAGGGCTTCTAGACAGAAAATTAGCTCTCAGCAGGCAATAGCATCCCTTCATTGAGGGCTCCTAGACAGCAAGTCAGCTCTCAGCAGGCAATAGCATCCCTTCATTGAGGGCTTCTAGACAGCAAGTCAGCTCTCAGCAGGCAATAGCATCCCTACATTGAGGGCTCTTAGACAGAAAGTCAGCTCTCAGCAGGCAATAACATCCCTTCATTGAGGGCTCCTTAACAGAGTCAGTTCTCAGCAGGCAATAGCATCCCTTCATTGAGGGCTCCTAGACAGAAAGTCAGCTCTCAGCAGGCAATAGCATCCCTTCATTGAGGGCTCCTAGACAGCAAGTCAGTTCTCAGCAGGCAATAGCATCCCTTCATTGAGGGCTCCTAGACAGCAAGTCAGCTCTCAACAGGCAATAGCATCCCTTCCAAATATATATTATTCCTTAACCCTTCAATGGTCAAGAAAAGCAATAGTTTTGAAGTGAAAGCAGCGGTATCGCAGCGTCTTCGTCAATGTACAAAGTCCGAGCAACATTTATGGCAGCGGCTTCATTGATTGCCAAAGCCAGAACAGTATGGTAGCAGTTTTATTGTTATTTAGTCTGAGCAGTGGTATAGCAGCGGCTTTGTGAGTTTCTAAGTTACAGCAGCTGTTTAACAGTTGATCAGCTGCTCGGGCACCAAGTTTTGTAGGTACAGCAGTTGATTAGGAGTTGAGAAAAAGGTTTTCTGCCTCAGGAAGTTCTACTGAGATTTGATAATTTAGGAGTACAGCAACAGCTTAAGGCAACACCATTGCAAAGTGAACAGAGTACGTCCTCCCATGTATAGTAATTATGCTTAGAAACCTTTATTACTAACTGCAATAACATACAGTTTAATTACAGATAATTTCACACCGGAGGCTGATGGATTACAAACTTTGATATCATTTAATTGCACCTCAAATTAACCTCACTTTTTGACAACAAATCTTTGTCATAAATAATTTTTCTGTAGCAAAAACCCTGATTTCTTAATAGTAAAATTGTATGCTTCATTTAATGCCTAAATTCCAAAACATTTAATGAGTAAAAATTGTGTGATGAGCAAATGAATGAAATGGCTTCTTTTGATAAAAAAAAATTTATTTGAAAGAACTCTAATAGTTCATTGTGTCCAGTTTTTCACACTGACTTCCAGGCAAAACTGCGATGACTGAACTTTTTAATATATTTTTATCGTGATAACAGAAGGCAATACATACATGTAGGTATATACGTAGAATACAAAACTCTTATATGAATTACTATCTATAGAAATGTTACACGGGAAATTATCTAGAAAAAGTTACAAAATTTCCACATTTTATTGGATCTTGTTATGTTATTTTAACCCATTAATGGTCATACAGCAAATGTCCATTTGGAGGACAACAGAAGACAATTTTTAAAAATTTACCACTGGAATGACTGGCTCTATAACCGAGCCAGTCATTCCAGTGGTAAATTTCCAAAAATAGTCTTCACTTGCCCTACATTTAATAGGCAAATATTTGTATTTTCTTGAATAAATTTGCCCATTAAAGGGTTAAATTGTTTTCTTCCATTATGATGTAATGCTACACGCATTAGACGCTACAGTTACGATCTTAGTCAATATGAAAGTTATTTGACTGAAATTTGTTTCTACCTTAAGCAACAACAACCTTCTGTTCAAATATGTATTAACCTGTCAGCTTTTCAAATTTACTTCCTTATAGCCAGAATTCTTAGAGGAATTTGAAGATGTAAAAGCGTTATTAAAATATTTTTAGAGCATGTTTGTTTGTTTGTTTATTTGCAGAAGTGCTAATGTTGAAGACTGACTGAGCTGTTTGTACCACATTTGCTTCAGGCATTTACACATGCACAGAAATAGAGGAAATGGGCTCTTGGCTACAGACTAGCCAGGGGTCATACACAGATTTTGTCTGAGGTTTGAATGACCAGTGAGAAGACTGACCAGTACATGCTTTTCTGTGGTTGTTTAATATGTCCAGACAATATACTGGCCTCAGGTAAATATATGGGTTGTGTTATTTGCATCAAGTGCTGTGAAATTTTAGAGCCTGATAGGGTATGTTTAGTATAAGATGTATGTCATTGAGTGTGTTTGGGCATGCATGTATGTTTCTGAGCATGCTATTTCCTGTTGTTGTATTCATCAATGCACAGAATGCAGATGTTTTTACTGAAGCCTGTTGCAGCATATTGTTGATGAAAAATAGAATTTTCGACAATAAGGCAATTGGTTTCATTTGTATTAATTGGACTTTACACATATAATTTACATTAAATTAAATTAAATTTTTTAATATGTGTACTGTAGATGTGATAATTATGTCTAAGTGATTGTTTGTGTCACTGATTGCATAGATTGGAATTCTCTTATCCTAGCTCATTAGTCTGTATAAATAAAGCATATTTTGGCCTAATTGTAACACTCCTCAGTATTTTGCAATTTATTCACCGTAATAGAATACAGTACAGCTCAGAAATAACTTACAACTTACTGTTGAATATTTTGAACGCAATTGGATTGGAAAACATTTCTGCCTAAGGAACTTTAAGTCAACAATCTCTTCCAATCCAATTATGTTCAAAATATTCAACAGAACATTTCTTGCGTTGCGTTCGAAATTGTACTAATTAATACATTTCTGTCTTTGTTTTGGAACCAAGTTATCTATTTCTGAACCGTACTATATGCTGATTAGCGTGGTTCATTGTGTCAGGCTTCCTCAACTCCTCAGCATGTCGACCATGGCTAACAATGTTTATTGCTACTCACCCCATCAAGTTAAAACATCCTTCAGGCATTGTAATAACATGTTTTAGAAATTATACCACACCCAGCAAATTTAAAAACGGAAGTTTTTTTCGGAGAAAATTCAATCAGTTATAGCCCGTTATTAACCCGTACCACACTGATGTCAGAATTTTAAATTTTCAAATAAGTTAAAAGATGAACTGGTACATTTTTCAACAAATTTGGTGGAAGATGGTGCTGTCGAAGACAGCAACATCGTCCACCAAAATTGTTGAAAAATGTACACCAGTTTCTTTGCTATTGACGCAGTAAAAGATAGAACATTGACATCAGAGCGTTATGGATTAATGATAGCCTAATCCATTTCTTGTTATGCCACACCCATTTCTAGCTAAGCTCCACCCACTTTTTGTAACACGTGTTGGAATCGATTTGAAGCTTTGGAAACTAAATTTTCAGAAGCTAAATTCCACATTAGTTAAGCATGTGAACTGTTGACTATTTTAAAATTAATTTGACTGGGGTTGTTGTTGACTATGGCAGCACCACCAGCTCCCAGTCAAATTAGGTTCAAAATATTCAACAAAATTTGTACACATTCATGACAGACATTAGGATAATCGTGATGAAGTTATGTCATTTTGATTATAACACCAGCTAGCATGTAACGTATTTGATAATAACATCAGCTAGCATATAACGTATTTGATTATAACATCAGCTAACATGTAACATATTTGATTATAACATCAGCTAGCATGTAATGTATTTGATTATAACATCAGCTAACATGTAACGTATTTGATTATAACATCAGCTAACATATAACATATTTGATTATAACACCAGCTAGCATGTAACATATTTGATTATAACATTAGCTAGCATGTAACATATTTGATAATAATATCAGCTAGCATATAACATATTTGATTATAACATCAGCTAGCATGTAATGTATTTGATTATAACATCAGCTAACATGTAACGTATTTGATTATAACATCAGCTAACATATAACATATTTGATTATAACATCAGCTAGCATGTAACGTATTTGATAATAACATCAGCTAGCATATAACGTATTTGATTATAACATCAGCTAGCATGTGATGTATTTGATTATAACATCAGCTAACATGTAACGTATTTGATTATAACATCAGCTAGCATGTAACATTTTTGATTATAACATTAGCTAACATGTAACATATTTGATTATAACATCAGCTAGCATATAACATATTTGATTATAACATCAGCTAGCATGTAACGTATTTGATTATAACATCAGCTAACATATAACATATTTGATTATAACATCAGCTAGCATGTAACGTATTTGATTATAACATCAGCTAGCATGTAACATATTTGATAATAACATCAGCTAGCATATAACGTATTTGATTATAACATCAGCTAGCATGTAATGTATTTGATTATAACATCAGCTAACATGTAACGTATTTGATTATAACATCAGCTAGCATGTAACGTTTTTGATTATAACATTAGCTAACATGTAACGTGTTTGATTATAACATCAGCTAGCATATAACGTGTTTGATAATAACATCAGCTAGCATGTAACCTATTTGATAATAACATGAGCTAAGATGTAACGTTTTTGATTATGACATCAGCTACTACGTGATGTATTTGATTATGACGTCAGCTAATATGTGATGTATTTGATTATGATGTCAGCTAATATGTGATGTATTTGATTGTGACATCAGCTAATATGTGACATATTTGGTTATGATGTCAGCTAATATGTGATGTATTTGATTGTGACATCAGCTAATATGTGATGTATTTGATTATGACATCCGCTAATATGTGATGTATTTAATTATGATGTCAGCTAATATGTGATGTATTTGATTATGATGTCAGCTAATATGTGATGTATTTGATTATGACATCAGCTAATATGTGACATATTTGAGTATGACGTCAGCTAATATGTGACGTATTTGATTATGATGTCAGCTAATATGTGATGTATTTGATTATGACGTCAGCTAATATGTGATGTATTCGATTATGATATCAGCTAATATGTGACGTATTTGATTATGACATCAGCTAATATGTGACATATTTGATTATGATGTCAGATAATATGTGATGTATTTGATTATGACATCAGCTAATATGTGATGTATTTGATTATGACATTCAGCTAATATGTGATGTATTTGATTATGACATCATCTAACATGTAATATATTGATTATGACATCTGATACCTGATTGACAGATCATATCCCTGTATTAATTAACGGATATTCATTTATTTAAATATGTATATATGTGTGTATGTCCCTGGAGCCTGTAAGAGACTGCTCAGTATATGTGCACTCTCACGTTTGCATGAATCCAATTAGCAATAATTAGTTCTGATTTTTGTCAATATCGCATGCCAGCAAAATAAATAATACAAAGCCTTTAGATGTGCATAAAATAAGATGAGACATATGCATAGACTAATGACAGCTCAAGAGGCTCTGGTCAGTTTGTAGTGACCTGCAATTTATTACTTATACTAAAAGATAAGTGTGAGAAGGCTCTAGGTTTTGTTCAAATGTCTGATAACATATTTAAATCAAGCATTGTAAAAAGTCAGGTGTTAACCCTCAAGTCGTCCAAAAACGGCTTCTGCAGTGGTCTTGGGAAATGTGCATGTAAAAACCAAGAGAAGACTATTTTTGAAGATTTATCACTGGAATGACTAGCTTGATAACCGAGCCAGCCATTCCAGTGATACATTTTCAAAAACAATCTATTGGTGGTGTACTAATGGACATTTTCTATGAGGAAATTAAATTTTTCTTGAACAAATTAAGGGTTAAAGGGTTAAACTTGTAAGATCATCATCTCCTTTATTACTGCAGTTGTTAGATTAACTATTTAATGGTCAAGTCAGCCAATTCTAAGGTTTCTACCCTCTCCAGTGGTAATCAGATCATAACCTGCTCATTTAATATGTTGATGATCAAGATTTGTCAATAACTTAGAAAATGTTTGCATAGTGAATGGCCATTTGCAGGCTCAGAGAACACTTTAACAATTTACTGCTTGAATGTCTGACTCAGTTTTCGAGTCAGTCATTCCAGTGGCAAACTTAAAACAGGAGCAATCAGAGACTGCAGACCCTCGCCCTCTCGTCATTGTCACACTGTAAAATGTTTTCGGATTTTCAAGATTTTGTTTTGATTTTTGGAGTTCTTTTTCGCATTTTTCGGGACCACGCCTAATGTTGCTGGAATTGTAATGTATGGTCACACCCTTTCTTGTGTTAACATTTTAGCCAAATCGGACAAGCAGTTTCCAAGATATCCACTTATTCAGAATTTGATTCAATCCGGATCCTAATTCTTTTATCTGGATCACGGCCAACTCCCGAAAATTATCTTGCATAACAAGTTCCTTCATTGTGTTAAAATCTGAGCCAAATCGGATCAGTAGTTTTTTAGATAAAGCTCCGGGCACATAGACAGAAGCATGCACACATGCATGCATGCACATACGCATAGACACAGACTGACCTGATCATAATACCCATAATTCCCCTTACTTAGCGAGGGTCAGAATAGTCTTCTTGGCCTGCAAATGAACATTTCTCAAGAAATGTTTCTAGTAGTTAGTCCCATGATTTATAATCTTTCTGTTTTCTCTTGAACTAATGGTTAAAACTACCTGATACTAAATGTTGTACGTGGATGGTTTGCAAGAGCCAGAAATCCATAAAGGACATTATATTGAGGATCAGTGGCTATTAGTGTTCATATTTCTTCATCAAACAGGAGTAGGCCCTGGCCAGTGTAAACACAACTTGGGAGTCTAAACACGCCATGTGTTAATTAGTGTTGCAGGTGTGCATGATGGCTTCAGGTGATATAATATTATAATATGAATGACAAAATGTGTAATTATTATGCTGTCTTATTATATTATTATTATTATATTATTATTAATATTGTTAACCCTTTAACACTCATATCAGCCAAAAACGGCTTAGTGGTCTTGAGAAATGTCCATTTGCAGACTATGAGAAGACTATTTTTGGAAAATTTACCACTGGAATGACTGCCTCGATAACCGAGCCAGTCATTCCAGTGGTAAAATTTTCAAAAATAGTCTTCTCGTTCTGCAAATGGACATTTTCTATGTTCTATGAAAAAATTTAAGTTTTGTTGAAGAAATTTGAGTGTTAAAGGGTTAATGTTCGCAACCACCCAAAAATAAAATTCTTTGTTATGTAACAAAGATTATATCAAAATGTTAAAACTAATTGGATTAGCTGTGTTAACCAATTTTTGCATTTAAATTTTAAAAGAATATTTCTATGTAGTTAAAGTAACTAAGCATACGATCTTACAATTTAGGAGTTAACAATGAAGTTTGTGCTGGCAGCAACAACATCCAGGCATATTAGTGTCAAAAATTCAATAGCTTTCCTGTATAACTGTAACGGAATATATAATATAACAGAATTTCAAGTGTTAATAGTTAATGAGAGGTAACACATTATTTATAACTATAGCACAATGTGTGCAGATAATAATGGGAGGAGGGACGCTATGAGAGAGCAGATGGATGGAGGAGAGACTGACAAATAGGTATTCATGGAGCGTCAGTCGGTTCGGCTAATGGCGATACCCACAACATCATATTCCATGCATGATATTTTGTCTATGAATATTTGCTGCCAATAAGATAAGGTAAACATGCATGTGAGACGTTATCTACTCCGCTAATGAGTGGCCCGTACATCTATCTAAATACTGGTCACTAATGCCGCTGCAGCCAATGCATGTTTAGATTTGAATATACGGAGTATTCGAAATGACTCAACGCTTTAAATCAGAAACGTGGCGGATGCATTCAGCCTCACTTCCAGCAAGCGGTGTGGAATTTACCAACAACTGGCTGATATTTTTTCAGACATAAACTGGCGGGAATCTCCAGGAAGCGTTTGAACAACACATCTGTTACCTGTGCGTGTTGATTCAATGTAAAGCTAGTGGTTCCCTGAGGAAAATGGAAGCCTCTCCTGCATTTAGGTGTGTTTAGCATTAGGGTATACACCTAGAATATTATGCGCAATGTATGCTCTATATTGAATTGTAATCAGGATAGTGGTAATAATCATTATCCAATAACTTCATGCTGCTTATTATGATTGTTTTATGTATGAGATTAAATTAACCATTTAACACTTATAGACCATAAACGACAAATTCTTTAAGAATAAAAGTATGCTCTGTTGAATATTTTGAAACTGATTTAACTGGAAGCTGTTGCTGCATATTGCAGCAACAGCTCCCAGTCAAATTAGTTTTAAAATGTTCAACAGCTTTCCTGTATAGCTGAAATTGGAACACTGGAATTGCAAGCATTAAAGTGTTAAACCGGTTATTAATATGATTGAATCTAGCTTAGACTGTGATTGATGAAGGATGGGCTCAAACCATGCATATGGGCTTGTTAAGTATGACATCACAGTATGATTCGCAACCCAGAAGTGTGTATTTTGCTTTATTACATCATAAGTGTGTGTTTATGATGTCATCATTTGTTGTTAAACAAAAAATCTGTTTTGTGTATATAATAATCGAGCTGAACCCGGAAATACTTCATCACTTAACAAGCCCATATTCTACCTGGGCCTTCAACACTAACATTGTACTATCCATTTGACCACTTCACCGTATAAACCAGTACTTGTACACGCTGAATGTTGTGAAAAATAATTCTGATGGAAACAATAGACCTTTCCAAGTTTATCCATCTATCATATGACATCATAATCGACTAAGTGAAGTGTGTGATGATGTCATAATCAATACGTTTTGAATGATTCGATATAGCCTGTCTTTAACGCTTAATAGTCTGACACGTTGTACGAATTATATGTCTTTAGTTTACCATTTAATACATATTCCGATGAATATTTTGAAACTAATCTGACTGGATGCTGTTGCAGCAACAGCGCCCAGGCAAATTAGTTTCAACTATAGCAGCAACAGCGCCCAGTCAAATTAGTTTCAAAATATTCAACAGCTTACCTGTATTATTTTCTGGAAATTGATAGTCAGGGAGTTCAGAGATCGATCGATGCCAACATGAATGATGTGTGGGTGGAGCTTAGCTAGAGATGAGCGGGGCATAGCTAAAACTGGACAAGTTCATTGCTGCATGTCATAGGTAACAACAGCAGCCAGCAGAGGCTAGTCAACTTAATCTCATAGTATTTGGTTACATACAAAAATCTGTGGTGTTCATAGTCTACTTGCTGTAAAGTGTCTATTATTTAGCATGCTTAACCCTTTAACACAGCAATTTCCTCATAGAAAATGTCCATTTGCAGACCATGAGAAAACTATTTGTAAAGATTTACAATTGGAATGACTGGCTCGGTTATTGAGCCAGTCATTCCTGTGGTAAATTTTCAGAAATAGTCTTCTCTTGGTCTGCAAATGGACATTTTTCAAGAGCATTGCAGAAGCTGTTCTTGGCTGATATGAGTGTTAACGGGTTAATGGTGTTTTCGCTCAGATATCTGATAAAATGTAGTATACTACATTGCTTGCCTGCTGCTGCATATATTGTTTGTCTTATAAGCGGGAATGTTTGTTTTTTTAAATTATTATAAATCATTTATTGTACCACATATTTCCTGAAATCACTAAATGAATAACTGAAATTTGGCTATAGCTTGTCTTGCTATAAAGAGGACCCATTGTACCAGCATTGAAGCTGCTGGTGCAGTTATCAGACAGAAATATTTGCCTGCCAATTAATCTATTATCAGCGTCTAAGGTAAATCCATTGCCAGAGAAATATCTGTCTGATTATCAGACAGATATTTCTCTGACAATGGATTTACCGTAGACATTGATAATAGATTAATTATCAGGCAAATATCTGTCTGATACAGTCGAGTACTCATTCACTGACATTCAGTCAGCATGCGTATTTCTTTGATATTCCCTTATTCTTTTATTGATTCATAGTAACTTTTCACTAGGTGAAGCCGAGTCAATACAACATCAATCAATCAACTAAATAAAGCATATTCACCCAGAATCAGAGCGAAAAATTGATTATAGTTAGGGTCATTAATTATGAATAGTAATCCCTCGATTATATCCTGTCAACAGTATCATATTTTATTGCAGAAATTATATGCTTTTTAGTATAGTCAGGATCTGTGCTAATCACAATAAGTCATTATTCCCAGGTGTATAGCAGCCGGTATGATAATATTGATTGAGGAAACGGAACATTTCTAACCAACCATTTTCTGAGGCATATTATAATTGTGCGGGATGAAGCTGCGCGATGGTGTACATTTATTATCTCATTTTCCCAGTGCACCTTAATTGCCATAGCGCCTGTCTGTTGTTTTAACATTTGAGATCCAGATTTTCATATTTACTGGCCAAATTTGTGCACTTCAGCCAAAATATGTGGATTTCTGTCACATATCTTTGGTTGTGACTCGCAGCTACTTTATGCCTATCTGTCGGTTTGCGTGTTGGTCAGTCGGTCAATCGTTAAAATTGATACTGTAGTGTGTCACGATTGTTCAGTTTTGATCACAAACGTCTGCATATCAGGTCCCAATCTCATTTATTTCCGTCTCAAATTCTTATGTTTCCAGATTGCATTTTGTGTTTGTAGCTTAATTTTCAAATACTGCTGTTGAAATTGAGCGATACTAATTGAGTCACCATAATAAATCTCTAATGTTATTTTAACCGGCGTCACTATACACAAGGGTATGTGCGAGCATGAGGGGCTTCTTCTTCTTCTTGATACTTCAATAACTGGCTCTATGGGAGGGGTCTTCTCCAAAGTTAGAGGGAAGCATACCCGTGTTGTCCCGAATAGCTGCCAATTTTGTGGGCAAAAGCTAAGACGCAACAGTAACAGCTTTCAGTAAGATTGTTTTAAAAATATAAACTTTCAATAATTAATGGAGCAATCTTTTCCAAACTTGAGTTGACGTGTGTCTGTGGGGTCCCGAAGACGTATGTCAATTTTGCGGTCAATAACTAAAACGCACCCGCAAAAGCAAAAGTTTTCAGTAATATTGTTTCCAAAATAGACACTTTCAACCTTACAGTGGCCCGACTGAAAAATATATCAACGATGCGTGTATTTGTTAAATTTGTCTTTGTTATTATTTCTGAAACCACTTTCAATACAACATTAAATTATTTCGACCATTCCATTCAACCCCTAAAGATACCAGATCGTCAAACTGTTGAACTTCATATTTCTTGTATCATAAATTGGGTTTATGGATAATACTCACTGAAATTAAATAGGTTTACAGTCAGAAAGAGCTTTGTTTAACCCTTCCGCTCCTGAGTCAATATTTCATCCTTTACTGACATGTCAGTAGCAAAGAAACTGGTATACATTCTTCAGCAATTTTGGTGGACGATGTTGCTGTCTACGACAGCACCATCTTCCACCAAATTTGTTGAAAATTGTACACCAGTTCATCGTCTAATTCAATTTGAAAATTAAAGATTTTGATATCAGAGTGGTATGGGTTAATTGATGGTATATATACCAAAAGATAATAATTGTGGCCATAGGAAACATATGGACTGCTAGGATTCTATTTAACAGAACTTGTTAGCAAATAAGGAAAACACACAGAATTGCAATTAATATGTTAACCCTCAAAGTTTTCCTAAAGGCTTTGAATTTTCTCATAGAAAATGCTCGTTTGCAGACCAAGAGAAGACAATTTTTGAAAATTTATCACTGGAATGACTAGCTCGATTATCGAAAACACCTGCTTTCTTGGGTCAGATAATTGTTTACGTTCTCAACTTCTAAGACAGGTGATCTTCCCTAGACAACAACCACCAATGTTAGCCATTTACAGTTCTGATCCACCCTTATGGAGGCTGAAACTTACCCCAAAACAATGTGAAGTATTACAAATATATTATACAATGATGCTTCACTACCTGCCATATGAATGTAGCTAATGCAACTCTTACTGTCTGGGCTTGTATTCAATGTAATGGCCATTTTTTCAGTTTTTAGACTATTTTCATCGATACCATTCTTTTTTCTCATACATCTTTGAATTCAAGGCAAATTTTACATCTGGTTCGTATATATTTATAAATGAGACTTGCTTTTTTAATTCCAGGAATTGACAAATGAGAGAAACATGTCTGCGATATGTGCCGATGGTGGGGAGAGAAGGAATCCATTTGTTTTCTAATTATATCTTAAAACAAAAATAATTTTAATCAACAACAGAAGTTTTAACGTGCACCTCCTGAACTGTTTTGTTTCCTTCCTTCAAAAGTCACGATTTTCTTGTCAAATTATTTACAGTGTCAGATAATTTGAATTAATTTGACTGGAAGCGCATAACTGCTTGAGATGGAATTTCAGTGTTGAATAGTTATACTTATACAAGACAGTCTCGAGTGAGCTGTTTGGAAAAATGCTAACACAGTAATTAAATTTGGCCAAACAATATGTTATCAAGCGGCAACAGTTTACGCTAATGAAAATTTCACGGTTGTTGGCTTGATAGCACACAGTTAATATTAACTCAATCACGATAATGGAAGGGCTTTGTCTATTTCTAGCTCTGTGGCAGAATGTTCCAATAATAACACACTTATTGTGTCTGACTGCTGTGCATATGTCCAACTAGTGACAATGACCTTTACTGAAATGTCCATGTGCTATAGAAGCAGAAAGTGCAGTACTATATGGACAAATGGTCTCTTAACCTTTTAACCCTAGAATTTGGTCAAGAAAATTTCAATTTTCTCATACAAAGTATCCATTTGCAGACCAAGAGAAGACTATTTTTGAAAATTTACTACTGGAATGACTTGCTCTGTTATCGAGCCAGTCATACCAGTGGTAAATTTTCAAAAATAGTCTTCTCTTGGTCTGAAAATGGACATGTCTCAAGAGCGCTGTAGAAGTTGTTTTTGGCTAATATGAGTGTTAAAGGGTTAACGCAAGTCTAGTGTCATGAGAGTGCCTAATCTTGTGGTCAAGGAGATAGTGACTTCATTAAGACCACTGGAAGAATAGCTTTCGCTTGGCTTGAAAATAGTTATGCAATATTCAAAACATTTTAATTTTCTTGACAAAAGGATGTATAGACATATTTTAAAGCATATGTGGAAACTGCCTAGTTTGTAATAATTTAATATCTGTGGTCTGTGAGTCAAGTAATACTAACAGTTTGTCTAGCATATTATTCTACACGGGTACTAATGCAGGTATATACTGGTTTGACAGGGCTTAGCAAGTAATTGTTTGATATACCAGGCACTGACCAGCTCCTCCCATGTATTTCTTGTTTGATGTGACAGCAGGAACAGGTAAAAATGACATTAAGACTCCATATCTCTTAATTTCTTTGGTCCAGTGCATTAAATAATTGGATATCGGTGCAAAGCTCTCTGTGTTATACTAAATACATCAAAACTCGTCATAAATCTAAATTGTGATGTTGATCTTCAGGATCAAAGAATTGTGATATTATTGATCTTGTGCTGGGCACAGAGGTCAGTAATGGTCTGCTATTAAGGATGAGTAAAATCACATTATGATCATTCATCATATATAATTATCCTGTGTTAACGCTTTGACACTTGAATTTGTTCAAGAAAATGTAAATGTGCATTTGTAGACCCAGAGAAGACTAATCTCTTGGTCTGCAAATGGACATTTCACAAGATAACTGCAGAAAGTGTTTTTGGCTGATATGAATGTTAAAGGGTTAAACTTGAGTCAGCCTATTTAAAGCTGAATTACCTAGATCATTCTGCTAGATGCTATTTTCAGAG